>JARQOD010000004.1:177253353-177455242 GCA_033576555.1 Oophaga sylvatica
TAAGAACATTGATAAGAACCTGATACCAATGGCAGTGTCAGGATCCCGTCTGGGTTGGAGCTGATGTTACTGCAAACACTAGGGGAAGCAGAGGCAGGTAACGTAGTCAGAGGATAACCGGTCGGTACACTGGAAAGGCGTTATTAGAAGCACTGGATCAGGCAGAGAGCGTAGTCAGAATGGCAGCCGAGGTCAGTTCACAGGAGAGCGGTATTAGTAGCAATGGATCAGGCGGAGAGCGTAGTCAAAGGGCAGGCCGAGGTCAGTTCACAGGAGAGCGGTATTGGTATTGGGAGCAGCAGGAACAGCAGGAAACGCTTGACTAGAGGCTAGAAGCACAATATCTCGCAATGACACACCCACAGGGCCAGGTTTATATAGGGTGTGTAATTGGCAATCAGAGGCCAATCAAGAGAACACTGGGTGGAGCCGATCAGGAAGAACAGTCAATGGTATCTGGGTTCAGCAAGGAACCTTGCAGCCAGCAGAATAGCTCAGATGGTAGAGCTGCTGGCCGTGGACAAGAGGTACTGGGTTCGATTCCTGACAGTACTCCCCTCCTTCCAGGATGGCCTCTGGACATCTCAGGAGCTGGCTTATCTGGGTACCTCTGATGAAAGGCTCTTGTAAGTCTAGGAGCATGGACGTTGTCCTTTGGTTCCCATGAATTTTCCTCTTGTCCATAACCCTTCCACTGCACCAGATACTGCAGTTTACCTCTGAATTTTCGGGAGTCCAGAATCTTTATCCACAATGTATTCTTCTTCACCACGGATCCTTTCTGGTGGAGGAGGTGGCTGAATTCTTTCTGGAAACGGGTTTTCACAAAAGGGTTTAAGCAAGGATATGTGAAATACTGGATGAATCTTTAGATTGTTGGGAAGTTTTAAACGAAAAGCAACCTGGTTAATTTTTGCAGAAATTTGAAAAGGTCCAATGAATTTTTGACCCAATTTGGAGGATGGTACATGTGTCTTTAGATTTTTAGTGGACAGCCAAACTTTGTCTCCAACCTGAAGAGCAGGGGCACTCTCCGATGTTTATCTGCAGCTTCCTTATATTCTTCCTGGGTCTTGAGTAACATCTCTGATAGTTCCTTCTGGGATTCCTGTAATTTTGCAAGCCTGTCATTAACAGCAGGAATGGGAGTGTTCACTGGCAGATTAGGGATAAATACTGGATGTAATCCATAGTTAACAAAAAATGTGGTTTGAGATGTAGCGCTATGTATGGAGTTGCTGTAGGCAAACTCTGCTGTTGGTAAATAGTCCACCCAGTCATCCTGAAGATAGGAAATGAAGCAACGGAGGTATTGCTCCAAAGTCTGGTTCGTTCTCTCCGTCTGGCCATTGGACTCCCAAGGCTGTACAGAAACTCTTCCAAAATTTTGACGTAAACTGAACGCCTCTGTCAGACACCACGCTGTCAGGAATTCCATGTAACCTGAATACCTCTTTGATCATCAGTTCTGCAGTTTTTCAGCAGTAGGAATTCCTTCAGTTGGGATAAAGTGGGCCATTTTTGTGAGTCGGTCCACTATGACAAGGATGACGGTCATCTGTTTGGAAGGGGGTAGTTCCACAATAAAATCCATGGAAATAGATCCCCAAGGCCTGGATGGAACTGGGAGTGGTTGCAGGTAGTGTTGAGCATTCCGATACCGCAAGTATCGGGTATCGGCCGATATTCGCGTTATCGGAATTCCGATACTTAATTCCGATACTTTTTCCATATCGTATACCGGAATCGGAAGTTCCCATAATTCTTTGAGAGGCAATGTGATTTTAGTCAGCCAATGAGGAATCCTACGAAGTGTGGGCACATCCTGTAATGCTGCGGTCATCTTAACTAATGGCATGGCTGTGATTGGCTGCTGAAATGATGTCAGAATGCACTATAAAAGGCGCCGCCGCCATTTTAGCGTCACTGTGCTGTGAACTCAGTAAGGGACAGAACGCTACTCTGCTCACTCTGAGGGACAGTTAGATATTGCGATTTTGTGTACTACTGTGCTTGAGGCAGGCTAGTTTACCAACCGCTGTGTAAAGCTTCATTTTGCCAGTGTTGTTTTAACAGCTCTGTGCAAGGTGTGTGTGTGACAGTGCAGGTGACGCTGCAGTTTGCTCTGCATCCACCGCTGTTTGTAGGCATCTGCACGTGTCACTGACTCTTTTTTTTTTTTTTTTTTTTTTTATTTTGTGGAATTGGTGCAGCTCCATTATATTAGAAAAAAAAATCAAATCTATTAGTGTGACGTGCTTCCATCCGTATACAATACATTGGTTGCAAACACTATAGAAGTACAGAAAGGAGCTTTTCACAGATTGTGGACAGTTGTGTTTCAGTGTTCACTTCAGTCTGTGTTTTTTACTTTTTTGAGTGCAGATCACGCTCCAGTTACATGTTCAAGCACTGCTGCTTGTACTCTGCTGAGCGTGTCTCAGTGGCTCATCCTTTTCATTTATCTCCAATTGGTTCTGCTACATTCCATTTAAAATAAATCTAATCTATTAGTGTGACGCGCTTCCATCCGTATACAATACATTGGTTGCAAACACTATAGAAGTACAGAAAGGAGCTTTTTCACAGATTGTGGACAGTTGTGTTTCAGTGTTCACTTCAGTCTGTGTTTTTTACTTTTTTGAGTGCAGATCACGCTCCAGTTACATGTTCAAGCACTGCTGCTTGTACTCTGCTGAGCGTGTCTCAGTGGCTCATCCTTTTCATTTATCTCCAATTGGTTCTGCTACATTCCATTTAAAATAAATCTAATCTATTAGTGTGACGCGCTTCCATCCGTATACAATACATTGGTTGCAAACACTATAGAAGTACAGAAAGGAGCTTTTCACAGATTGTGGACAGTTGTGTTTCAGTGTTCACTTCAGTCTGTGTTTTTTACTTTTTTGAGTGCAGATCACGCTCCAGTTACATGTTCAAGCACTGCTGCTTGTACTCTGCTGAGCGTGTCTCAGTGGCTCATCCTTTTCATTTATCTCCAATTGGTTCTGCTACATTCCATTTAAAATAAATCTAATCTATTAGTGTGACGCGCTTCCATCCGTATACAATACATTGGTTGCAAACACTATAGAAGTACAGAAAGGAGCTTTTCACAGATTGTGGACAGTTGTGTTTCAGTGTTCACTTCAGTCTGTGTTTTTTACTTTTTTGAGTGCAGATCACGCTCCAGTTACATGTTCAAGCACTGCTGCTTGTACTCTGCTGAGCGTGTCTCAGTGGCTCATCCTTTTCATTTATCTCCAATTGGTTCTGCTACATTCCATTTAAAATAAATCTAATCTATTAGTGTGACGCGCTTCCATCCGTATACAATACATTGGTTGCAAACACTATAGAAGTACAGAAAGGAGCTTTTCACAGATTGTGGACAGTTGTGTTTCAGTGTTCACTTCAGTCTGTGTTTTTTACTTTTTGAGTGCAGATCACGCTCCAGTTACATGTTCAAGCACTGCTGCTTGTACTCTGCTGAGCGTGTCTCAGTGGCTCATCCTTTTCATTTATCTCCAATTGGTTCTGCTACATTCCATTTAAAATAAATCTAATCTATTAGTGTGACGCGCTTCCATCCGTATACAATACATTGGTTGCAAACACTATAGAAGTACAGAAAGGAGCTTTTCACAGATTGTGGACAGTTGTGTTTCAGTGTTCACTTCAGTCTGTGTTTTTTACTTTTTTGAGTGCAGATCACGCTCCAGTTACATGTTCAAGCACTGCTGCTTGTACTCTGCTGAGTGTGTCTCAGTGGCTCATCCTTTTCATTTATCTCCAATTGGTTCTGCTACATTCCATTTAAAATAAATCTAATCTATTAGTGTGACGCGCTTCCATCCGTATACAATACATTGGTTGCAAACAATATAGAAGTACACAAACGGGCCTTTCACAGCTACTGAACATGGGTTTTTAATTTTTAACTAAAATATGTATTTTTTCAAATGACACAAATATAAGTAATGTTGAAGAGGAATAGTCCTACATCCATTGTTTGCACAATATTACAGGTGTACATCATGTCCCTTAATCAACAATGTATTATTATATTTACTTGTATGCTTTTATTTAAAAGCCAAGAACACAGAAGGATAACCTTCGCACTGCAGCTGTTGTCAAAGTTCAACCCACATTATGCACTTCCAACATTGCAGCATTTGAGGCATGATGTGAGTTGGATTGGTCAAAGTTATGGAGTGAGAAGGTTCACCATCAGTACCCTATAGCATAAGTATGCTTTTGTGTTAGCATTTGTGTTAGACATGTGGATATCTGCCATAATATGTCACAATTATTTAGTTACAGATTTGTTACCAACACTAATCATTGAATGGTTTTAAATTTGACGTTTCACTTGTTTACAGCTTAGAAATAAGGTGTAGCCTGATATCTATGTGTAGCACTAGCCACTTTAACATGTCATGTTTTTTTAAACATGTGTAGGTAGGTAGCAGTAATTTTTGCCGGACACACAGCAGGGGAACAGCAGGCGTTACTGAACCCCACTATCACTATAGCTTGTGTATTGGTCTGTGGACACGACACTTCTGAGCAGCAACTGGCAGTGTTGTAGCCCAGGGAGTATAGCTCAGGTGGTAGAAAGATGAACATAACAGGAGACATGGAAAACGTTGTCAACCAGTTAGTTAATCTGAAACCGGACAGGCAAATTCAGGCGAGATCCATGCCTAGTTCATTTTCAGAAAAGTAAGCCGTTCTACATTATCGTAGGATAGTCGCATGCAACGGTCTGTTAGTACACCACCTGCAGCAGTAAAGACGCGCTCCGATAATACACTGCCAGCAGATCAAGCCAGCACCTCCAATGCATACTGGCTAAGCTCTGGCCATGTATCCAGCTTAGAGACACAAAACTTGAATGGGGAAGAGCCATCTGGGAGTACACTGAGAGGGCAAGACATGTAGTCTGTCACCATCTTACGGAAATGTTGCCTCCTGCTGACTGGAGCCGTCTCGGATGGTGTAGACATTGGTGGCGCTGCCACAAAACTTCGACACATTTGGAACATACTGTTCTTGCCCTGTGCAGAGGCGCTGCTTGTGCTCCCTCTTGTTGCAGAGCTGTCTCCACTGCCTCGACGCACAGAGCTGCTTTGTAAATCAGTAGCAGCAGCAGTGCTCTCGGCTGGAATGGAGAACATTATGGATTGCACCAGTGTGTCTTGGTACTTCCGCATTTTACGCTCCCGGTTCAACGGTGTGATGAGGCTTTGTAAGTTGTCCCGGTAGCGAGGGTCTAGGAGGGTGTACACCCAATAATCAGACGTGGTGTGAATGTGTTCGATGCGGCGGTCGTTTCTCAGCCACTGCAGCATGAAATCAACCATGTGCTGCAGACTCCCAACTGGCCAAGAAACGTTGTCCCCTGCAAGAGGCGTCATCTCCGCCTGCTGTGCATCACCCCACCCTTGGTCTACATACTGACTAGAGCATTGTCTACCTCCCTCTGGAGCGATGTCTTCCTCCTCCATTGACTCCTCCTCATCCTCCTCACAAAGTCCTTCAAATACATATAAATTTACAAAATTTAAAACTCAAAATTTAAAAACTTTGTATCATAATTCTGTAACATCAGTTTATGGAAACACAATAGCATTACAAAAGGATAGACAAAAAATGTACATTATGTGCTTTGTAAATACATTAAAAGTTTGTAATGGTTATGAAAATATAGACAGCGACTCTGGAGGTTCAATTGTTGATACAGCATGGTACTTTGAAAGTCCTCCAGCCCTTTGTGAGGAACCACGTTGCGCTGACTGTCCAGAAGGTGATGGAATTTGTGACTCCTCATCCTCCTCACAAAGTCCTTCAAATACATATAAATTTACAAAATTTAAAACTCAAAATTTAAAAACTTTGTATCATAAATTTAATTCTGTAACATCAGTTTATGGAAACACAATAGCATTACAAAAGGATAGACAAAAAATGTACATTATGTGCTTTGTAAATACATTAAAAGTTTGTAATGGTTATGAAAATATAGACAGCGACTCTGGAGGTTCAATTGTTGATACAGCATGGTACTTTGAAAGTCCTCCAGCCCTTTGTGAGGAACCACGTTGCGCTGACTGTCCAGAAGGTGATGGAATTTGTGACTCCTCATCCTCCACCTCTTCCAAAACCTCATGCCTTAGTGCTTGCAGTGTTTTTGAAGCAGGCAGATAAGGGGGACAGTCAGGCTGACTAGTGCATCATCTGCACTCGCCATCCGCGTTGACTCATCAAACACACGCAAAACGTGGCAGATATCCTTCATAGAGTTATTCGCCACTCATTACACTGGCAGTGGCTGCCCATTCATTATAGGATCCAATTCTAATTACTGGTTCTCACCAACATAGCTCTCCACAGCGCAGCACCCCCCTACATCTCCTCCCTTATTTATATTTATCGGCCTAACCGACTGCTGCACTCTGCAAACGACCTTCGACTAACCTCTGCACTAATCCGTACCTCCCACTCCCAACTCCAAGACTTCACCCGCGCTGCGCCAATCCTCTGGAATGCTCTACCCCAAGAAATTAGGACTATCCGCAATTTGGATGGTTTCAGGCGCTCCCTCAAAACACATTTGTTCACAGTGGCCTATCACATTCACTAATCAAAGTCATTCTATGTGTAATTCTGTGTGTGTAACCCATTCACTATCTCCATGCATCCCTCACTTCCTTAAAATGGCTGGACCATCATTGTAAAAACACCATTGTATATAAACACCTGTACTTTGTATCTCCCACACCTCATTGTAGATTGTAAGCTTTCACCAGCAGGGGCGGCTGATTTTGCTTTAATTATTGTATTGTTAACGTTGTTACTTATGACTCGTGTTTTGAAACTGTTAAACTGTAAAGCACTGCGGAATATTATGGCGCTATATAAATAAATAATATTATTATTCTTATTATAGAGGCCCACTCAGTAGTGGTGAAGTGTGAACGCCGCAAATTGCGAGTTGACTGCGCCTGATGCAGCTGATACTCCATTACTGTTGGCTGCTGCTCACACAACCGCTCCAACATATGTAACGAGGAATTCCACCTGGTGGGTACGTCACATATAATGCGATGTTCATGAAGGTGAAATCTGCGTTGCAGAGCTGCAATCAGCGATCTGGCCATGCTGGAACGTCGCAAGTGAGCGCACTCTAGGCGGACCTTGTGCAGCAGTGCATCAAGATCCGGATAGTCCCTCAAAAAACTCTGCACGACCAAGTTGAGCACATATGACAGACATGGTATGTGAGTGAGGTTGCCAAGGCCCAGAGCTGACACCAGATTTCGGCCATTGTCACACACTACCAAGCCTGCCTGTAGATTCTCTTCCAAAAACCACACGTCGCTCTCCTGCTTTATGGCATTACAGAGCTCCTGCGCTGTGTGGCTAAGATTCCCCATGGAAATTAATTTCAGGATGGCCTGTTGACATTTGGACACGGCTGTGCTCATATCGGTCGCAACAGGTAAACGTTCACGGGTCCATGTGGAGGTAGACCGTGACGGCTCCTGCAGCGATGATTCTGAGGAACTGGAATAGGAGGAATCAATGTGTACAGACTTGATTCCTGCAATCCTTGGAGTTGGCAGAACACGTACAGCGCCACTCGCAAGATCAGTACCCGGCTGCACAACATTGACCCAATGGCCAGTGAGGGAAAGGTATTGTCCCTGGCCATGGGTGTTAGAACCCTCTTGTTAGGTTTTGTTTCAGTTTGCTGGTCACATGACCTTTTTTCCCTATTTAGTCTGGCTCCGCCCTTCTGGCTTTGCTTGACTTCATTGTATTATCTACTGTTAAGCTAGCCGGTGCTTAGGTGCCTTAATCTGTGAGTTTTGCTTGATGTTAGGATCACAAAGTATTTATTTTTCTGTTTAATTATCCATGCTACAATTTATGTTAGGAGGTGTCCACCTTTTCTCCCAGTCCCTAGATCTTGTAGGGATTACTCCCTCGCAACTATAGGTCTTCGTTCACACTAGATGAGGACTTTAGGGGGTCTGGTCGCAGGATCAGGTTCCCCGTTACATCGTAGGGATTCAGCTTAGTTGTATTGTAGGGACAGAATTCCCTTCTTTCCTTACTGGTTGTAGCAGATCATAACAATGGGTACTGGTCCACGCATCGGTGGTCAGGTGGACCTTGCTACTGAGGGCTTTTAGTAGCGCATGTTTAATTTTTCCCTCAACATGCTTTTGCAGACCAGGGACGGCTTGCCTGCTGAAATGAAATCGGCTTGGCACATTGTATTGTGGGATTGACAATGATATTCAGTTACGGAAACTGTCTGTCTCCACCAGCCTGAATCACAGCATTTCAAGGGACAGGAGTTTTGCAATGCCAGCATTCAGAGCCTGTGCTCGTGCATGGTTTGCGGAGTATGGCCGTGTTTTATCCCATGCCTGTGCTACCGCTGGCTGTTTTGTGGCCTGGGAGTGTGAGGATGACAGGGAACTTGCTGCTGTGTGTGGAATAACAGTTTGTCTCTGGACAACAGTGGCCGAGGTTCTTCCATGGCGATCCTGTGAGGAAGCATAACCAGCTGTGTGTGAGCTCGATGAAGAGGCTTCAACACAACCTGAAGATGTAGGTGCTGCTGTAGGTTGGCCTACATCTCCAGTGTGTCTTTGTAACTCAACTACGTGCTTTGTCCGCACATGTTTCCACATATTTGTGGTATTGAGGTGACTGACACTTTTAGCTATTTTAATTTTTGATTACACAGCTTGCATTTCACATAGCAAATATCATGTGCAAGTGTGTGAAAAAAGGACCACGCAGTGCAAGTCCTGGGAGCGCACGTTTTGACTTTTGGAAGACAACTGCTCCGAACAGGTGCCAAACTGGAGGCTACAGGCAACCGAGTCTGCAGCCTAACTCTCCCTCCTGTTTGTACCGTTGGGGCAATGTCTTCCTCTATCTTCCTTCTATCACTAACCATTTCTCTAGGCCTCTCCCAGCTTTCAACCAAAGTACTGGTTCTCACCCACAAAGCTCTCCACAGTGCAGCACCCCTCCTACATCTCCTCCCTCATTTCTATCTATCGGCCTAACCGACTGCTGCGCTCTGCAAACGACTTTCGACTAACCTCTGCACTAATACGTACCTCCCACTCCCGACTCCAAGACTTCTCCTGCTCTACGCCAATCCTCTGGAATGCTGTACCCCAAGAAATTAGGACTATCCACAATTTGCATGGTTTCAGGCGCTCCCTCAAAACACATTTGTTCAGAGCGGCCTATCACATTCACTAATCAAAGTCATTCTATGTATTCTGTGTAAGTGTGTGTGTGTCTCTAGCCCATTCACTATCTCCATCCCTCAGTCCCTTAAGATGGCTGGAACATCATTGTAAATGCACCATTGTATATAAACACCTATACTTTGTATCTCCCCCATCTCATTGTACATTGTAAGCTGTCACGAGCAGGGGCGACTTATTTAGCTTAAATTATTGTATTGTTAACGTTGTTACTTATGACTTGTGTTCTGAAACTGCTAAACTGTAAAGCGCTGCGGAATATGATGGCGCTATATAAATAAATATTATTATTATTCCTCTGAGCTGCTCCCACCACCTTCCTGTTCTTCATGCCATGTTGGGTATTGGACCTCATCATCTCCACTACCCTCTTCCAACACCTGCTGTTGGGTGGTCTGGCCAGCACCATGCTCAACAGAAACTGGCACCTGGGTCTCATCATCATCATCAGATGCGTTCTGCGGTGTGCTGACCATCGGCACTGTCTCACCCGCCTCTTCAGATTCAGAGAGACACAGCTGTTGCGCATCACTGCATACTCCCTCTTCTTCACATTACAGAATGCTGCTTGGCTGGGCCCCTGTTTGCAAGCCAATAGATTCTGAGAACAGAAGCAGACACTCAGCTGGCTCCTGTACAGAACTCTCTGACTGCCTGGGCAATTTGCCAGGCGGTGAAGAGACAGATGGTTGCCCAACAGTGCTGTGGTCCTGAGAGGAGGTGGAAGCAATTGAAGTCGATGCATTGGCTGAGATCCAAACAACAACGGCTTCAATTTGTTCTTCCCGCAGCAGGGGGTACTCCGAGCTCCTACAAAAGTGCGCATAAAGGAACGCTCACGGCCCGGGGAAAACTGGTGGATGCTGTGTCACTGGGGGCCGCAGCAGCCACAGAATCCCCACGTCCTCTCCCTGAAGAAACTCCACGACCACGTGCCTTACTCCCTGCCTTCTTCATCTTGGTAGATTGATAAAGAAAGTCTGAAAAGTTATAAGGCCTAAGTGTGGTTATTCCGCAGAGACTGCAGTGAACACTGCACACAACTGTTCAGTAGGTGTGAAAGGCCCCTTTGTGTACTTCTATAGTGTTTGCAACCAATGTATTGTATACGGATGGAAGCGCGTCACACTAATAGATTTTATTTATTTGTAATAGAGTGGAGCAGCAACAATTAGAGAAAAATTTCAAGGATGTGCCAGTGACACACGCTCAGCAGACTACAACCAGCAGTGGTTGAAGAACTAACTGGAGCGTGATCTGCACTCCAAAAAGGAAAACCTCAGACTACAGTGAACACTGCACACAACTGTTCACTACCCAACGCGTCTCAGCAGGAAGGCAGTCTGTGCGTCAAAACAAAGGCGCAAGCATACATCCACGTACCCTGTTTATAAAGCTATATAAAAAAAATTATGTAGTAGTGACGCACACTTTATTGAGGTACAGTATTACATCGCCATTCACCATCTGTGGCTATGCAGTCTCATCTATATATACCTTATCTATCCGTTGTCATGCTTGCAAGTCGACAGTCAGGCATAAATAGCAATTTTCACTATGCACTATGCACTTTTTAAAGGTTATGTTTGTTAATAAACATGATTATTGCCACATATTATGAGTATTACATGATGGAAATTGTATAATTTTGTATAAACTGTTTAGTGACATTATTCAGCAAATGTAACATTTTAGTAATGTCACAGATAACTTGTAATGCTGATGATGTTTTGAAGTCAGACATTCATTGTCTATACAATAAAAATGGTGTACATACTGTTACTTATCCATCATTAATGGATTCAGATATGTACTTGTATGCTTTTATGTACAACCGTATAGCAGATTCCTTAACTAATTTATTTTGTGGTTTGCATTGCTGTTCAACATGTTAATGTATGTGTTTATGTTTGTCAATTCTTTATTTATCTAGATATTAGTTTAAATGAAATCATCATCTTATGGTAGTAAAGGTTATCTTTCTCTTGTTTGAAGTATAGACATTTAAAATTGACAGGTAACAAGGAAATTACTTGATCTAGTATTTAAACATCCTCCTTGACCCTGGGCTCCAACACCGCCAGTTGTTGCTCGGAAGTGCTGTTAGCACAGTCAACACTTGCTCCTGTGTTACTGGGGTTCAGTAACGTCAGCTGGTCCTCGGTTGTGCCATTGGCTCTTTTCCTTCTGCTGCCCCTCCGGGTTCCAGTACCGTCAGCTGGTTCTCCGCAGTGCCTTTGGCCTAGGTGCCTCCATCTTGGTATCCGAGTTCCAGCAACGTCTGCTGGTCCTTGGTAGTGCTTTGGAGCACAGGTACCTCCTGCTTAGTAACCGTGTCCCAGTAACGTCAGCTGGTCCTCGGTTGTGCCATTGGCTCTTTTCCTTCTGCTGCCCCTCCGGGTTCCAGTACCGTCAGCTGGTTCTCCGCAGTGCCTTTGGCCTAGGTGCCTCCATCTTGGTATCCGAGTTCCAGCAACGTCTGCTGGTCCTTGGTAGTGCTTTGGAGCACAGGTACCTCCTGCTTAGTAACCGTGTCCCAGTAACGTCAGCTGGTCCTCGGTTGTGCCATTAGCTCTTTCCTTCTGCTGCCCCTCCGGGTTCCAGTACCGTCAGCTGGTTCTCCGCAGTGCCTTTGGCCTAGGTGCCTCCATCTTGGTATCCGAGTTCCAGCAACGTCTGCTGGTCCTTGGTAGTGCTTTGGAGCACAGGTACCTCCTGCTTAGTAACCGTGTCCCAGTAACGTCAGCTGGTCCTCGGTTGTGCCATTGGCTCTTTTCCTTCTGCTGCCCCTCCGGGTTCCAGTACCGTCAGCTGGTTCTCCGCAGTGCCTTTGGCCTAGGTGCCTCCATCTTGGTATCCGAGTTCCAGCAACGTCTGCTGGTCCTTGGTAGTGCTTTGGAGCACAGGTACCTCCTGCTTAGTAACCGTGTCCCAGTAACGTCAGCTGGTCCTCGGTTGTGCCATTAGCTCTTTTCCTTCTGCTGCCCCTCCGGGTTCCAGTACCGTCAGCTGGTTCTCCGCAGTGCCTTTGGCCTAGGTGCCTCCATCTCGGTATCCGAGTTCCAGCAACGTCTGCTGGTCCTTGGTAGTGCTTTGGAGCACAGGTACCTCCTGCTTAGTAACCGTGTCCCAGTAACATCAGCTGGTACAAGATTGTGCTACAAATACAAGATACGGAACAAGAGACACAAGAACAATAAGCAGAAGATCTAAAAGCAGAAGAACATGAAGTATAAGACCAAAATGAAGAGCAAAATATATGCTCTAAATTCTAAGCAGAAGAAGACTAAGCAGTGTATGGGGGTGAGTCCGTTCCTCCTCGTGGTGCCCCTGGAAAATGCCTGCTGCTGCAGGCTAAACTGAACACGGACAAATACTGTTGTAATTTAAATCTTTTGTGACAGCAAGAACGGAAGGATGAAAAATTCATACTTTGACAGATTACAAGTACAGGATTCTCTGTCACAAATAAGAATATGATGAAGAAGATGAAGCAGAATATGAATAAGAATAATAGTTTAATAAGAAGAATATGAGTAATGTTAACAAAGATGAATAGCAAGAAGTTTAAGAAGAAGATAAAGAAGGTGAAGATGAAGAATAATTTGATGAAAAAGATGATGCTGCAGAAGATTATGAAGGAGAAAGTGTGTGAAAAGTTAAAAAGGTGAAGATGAAGAGCATGGAAGTTGTGTAATATACATATTTGCCAAAATATAAAAAACGTTAACATTGTCAATTTCTTCGTCAATCCGAACATCTTTAAAAAAAAAAATATTTATGCTATTCCATTTGATTGGGTTAAACATCTATGCCTTTAATGTCTCCTCAACCTTCCACAATACATTCTACATTACTCTTTCTTGTTTTCCTTCATGTACAATTAACCAACAAGGCAAGAATGGGTTTTTTTTAATTTCGATATTTTGTTCCCATAGACTTACATGGGACTTCCGGTATCGATATCGGGTATCGCCGATATTTTAGTGATATCGGCGATACCATTCCGATTCCGATACTTTAGGATATCGGAAAGTATCGCTCAACCCTAGTTGCAGGAGTCCTAGAGGAGACGATCGTGGGGTCTTGTTTCGTGCGCATGTTAAACAGGTTGAAACATATTTCCTCACGTCCTTCCTACAATTAGGCCACCAAAAGAAACGAAGTAGTAAGTCTTGTGTTTTTGCAACTCCCGGATGTCCTGCCAGTTTAGAATCATGGACACTTTTGAGGACTTCAAGGCGAGAAGATTCAGGTACATATATTTTGTGTTTCTGCATCCTAAACCCCTCTTTGAATGAAAGATCGACGTCTTCCGAAGGATGGTTAAGGAAAGAGTCCTCTTGGTATCCATCTTTAATTCTATTACATAGTCTTTTAGAGTGCAATATTCCCAAAAAATTTTTAGGGCCTAGAATTGTATCATCATTACTAGACCTCTCCTGAGGTTCCGAACACATCTTGGACAGGGTATCAGCCTTGCCATTTCTTGAACCAGGCCGGTAAGAAATTATAAAATTGAATCTTGAGAAAAATAAGGCCCATCGTGCTTGTCTTGCAGACAATCTTTTTGCTGTACGGAGGAATTCAAGATTCTTGTGGTCCGTGAGGACAGTCACAGGGTGATTGGCACCTTCCAGAAGATGTCTCCACTCGGAGAAGGCAACTTTAATGGCTAACAGTTCTTTATTACCGATGTCGTAGTTTTTTTCTGCAGATGACATGGTGTGGGAAAGAAACGCACATGGGTGAAGTTGCATCTTGTCCCCAACTCGCTGAGACAGAATGGCTCCCACTGCAGAGTCTGAGGCGTCCACTTCGACAGTAAATGGCAATTCAGGATTTGGGTGTACTAACAATGGAGCAGACGTAAAAAGAGTTTTCAACTTGTCAAAAGCCTCCTGTGCCTCCGAAGACCAGAAAAATGCTTTAGTCTTTTTTGTTAGTGTAGTAATTGGTAGTATGATCCGTGAAAAGTTCTTAATAAATTTTCGGTAAAAATTTGCAAATCCTATGAAACGCTGGACGTCTTTTAAATTTCTTGGAACAGGCCAGTCCACTACAGCATTGATTTTGCTGGGATCCATGCTCAGACCTTCTGGGGAGATGATATATCCCAGAAATTGGATACTGGTTTGTTCAAACTCACATTTTTCAAGTTTAATGTAAAGATGGTTCTCCTGTAGTCGTTCCAAGACTAACTGGACGTGCCTGCGATGCTCTTCCAAGGTGTCTGGAAATATAAGAATGTCATCGAGATAAGCCACAACGAATTGATCCAAGAAATCTCGAAATACATCATTAATAAAAATGTTGAAAGGTGGCTGGGGCATTGCTAAGGCCAAAGGGCATAACCAGAGATTCAAAATGTCCATATCTCGTTCTGAAGGCGGTCTTCCACTCATCTCCTGGGCGAATCCGTATGAGGTTGTAAGCCCCTCTAAGATCCAGCTTCGTAAAGATTTTCGCAGAACGGAGTCTCTCGAATAGTTCAGGAATCAAGGGTAGCGGGTAGCGATTCTTGACGGTGATATTATTAATTTCTCTGTAGTCAATACATGGCCGCAGAGTGGAGTCTTTCTTTTCAACAAAGAACAGGGGTGCCCCAGCTGGAGATGTGGAAGGTCGAATAAAGCCTTTCTCAAAATTTTCATCCAGGAACTCTCTTAATACCTTCAATTCAGGTTCGGAAAGATTGTAAATCCGCCCAAATGGAATGGTTGTTCCTGGCAGCAATTCATGGACAGTCGTAAGACTGAGGTATTTTCTGCTTCTTCTACTGCAGACATCAGAGAACTGCTGATATTGAGGTGGTAGTTTCTCTTCCTTCTCATGCGAAATCTCAGAGATTTGGACTTTTTGGAGAACAGGGGGTTCCTTATGACAATTATTCTTGCAGTAGTCAGATGGAAAGGTGATGGTCCTTGATGCCCAGTTGATGGAAGGGTTATGGACTGAAAACCAGGGGATCCCTAGGATAACCGGAAATTTCGGAGATGAAATAAGGTGAAAACTGACAGCTTCATGATGATCCGGTTCGATACAAATCTCAATTTGATTGTCTCATGCGTGACAGGTCCAGAAGACAAGGGTGATCCATCCACAGTTTCCATTTCAATTGGTGTGGATTTGGTCCTACTGGAAATATTGTTATCACATGTAAATTTTAAGTCCATAAAATTTCCTCCTGCTCCCGAATCCAACAGGGCACAGCATTGTATTTTTTGGGTGCCCATTACAACCTGAATGGGGATTACAAAATGAGATGATGTAGTATGTATTTTGTCTGTTTCTGGTGTTACTGATGAGATAGTCTGCATGATGGAATCCGACTGCTGAGAAAGGTCCATATTGCTGGCAGACCTGTTGTTGGTAAAGGCTATAGTCCTTTTGTTAGGACAGTTGATGGCATAGTGTCCAGGGTCCCCACAATAGAGGCAGAGATGTTCTGCACGTCGCCTCTCCTTCTCCTGTGCAGAGAGTGGTCTTCGGATGACGTCGATCTGCATCGGTTCAGACACGCCTTGTGTCTTTTCTTGGTGGTCTGATGCTGAAAATGAGAAGCCAGGGCTATTCCCAAGTGCTCGCAGTCTCTCCTTTCTCCTTTCAGTAAGTCTCTGGTCTATCCGGATACACAGTTGAATAAAGTCCTCCAACTGGTCAGGGGTCTCAACCCTGGCAAGCTCGTCTTTCACTGGTTCTGATAACCCTCGTCGAAATTGACTTCTCTGGGCCGCTGAATTCCAGGTGGTGTCGGCCACCCAGCGACGGAACTCCGATGTATATTCCGCAACAGAGCGACGTCCTTGGCGCAAATTATGTAATTTGGTTTCTGCTGTGGCACAGCGGTTTGGGTAATCAAAAACTTGATTCATAGCTGCGGTGAAAGCTTCCAGGTCATTAAGGAGGTCATAGTCCTTTTCTACATAAGGTGAAGCCCAAGCAAGAGCTTCATCTGTCAGGAGATTTATCATGAAAAAAACTTTCTTCCTCTCACTGGTAAAGGGAGCAGGTTGCATCTGGAAGTATATGCGGCATTGATTGAGGAATCCTCGGTACTGCTGGCGATCCCCACTGAACTTTGCAGGCAGCGGAAGCCGCGCGTTTGATTCGGACCCTGAATTGCGCACGTCCAGAAGTTGTTTTTGTAGCTCAATTACTTCCTGTTGTAGACCCGTGAACTAAGTTTGTAACTCGGAATATTTTCCTTGATAGTTAGTACAAAAATTTTGAAGTTCCGTAACTTGCTGCCTCAGGGTGTTTACAGCGACTCCATTTTGGCGCGAGATTATTCTGTCAGGATCCTGTCTGGGTTGGAGCCGATGTTACTGCAAACACTAGGGGAAGCAGAGGCAGGTAACGTAGTCAGAGGATAACCGGGTCGGTACACTGGAAAGGCGTTATTAGAAGCACTGGATCAGGCAGAGAGCGTAGTCAGAATGGCAGGCCGAGGTCAGTTCACAGGAGAGCGGTATTGGTAGCAATGGATCAGGCGGAGAGCGTAGTCAGAAGGGCAGGCCGAGGTCAGTTCACAGGAGAGCGGTATTGGTAGCAATGGATCAGGCGGAGAGCGTAGTCAGAAGGGCAGGCCGAGGTCAGTTCACAGGAGAGTGGTATTGGTATTGGGAGCAGCAGGAACAGCAGGAAACGCTTGACTAGAGGCTCGAAGCACAATAATCTCGCAATGACACACCCACAGGGCCAGGTTTATATAGGGTGTGTAATTGGCAATCAGAGGCCAATCAAGAGAACACTGGGTGGAGCCGATCAGGAAGAACAGGCGCTAGTATAACCGAAAGTGCCCGAATGCTTGGCGTGTTAAGAAGTACTGTCTCCAAAGTAATGACTGCGTTTAAAAGAGAAAGAAAAACGTCCGCAGCAAAGCACAGTGTTGGCCGAAAGTCGAAGTTGACTGAGAGAGACCGTCTAAAGCGAATTGTGAGAGAGGATCGCAAGACCACTGCTCTGAAAATCACTGCTGAGCTCAATGAACACCTACAGAACCCAGTTTCCACGAAAACTGTTCGTCGGGAGCTGAACAAATCTGGATTCCACGGAAGAGCTGCAATTTGAAAACCGCTGCTCTCAATGACAAAGCGTTTAGAGTGGTGAAGAAACCTCCAGAATGGGTCCCTCGAGCAGTGGAAACATGTGATATTCTCAGACGAATCATCGTTTACCCTATTTCCGACCTCCGGCCGCGTGTACGTTTGGAGATAGCCGAAAGAAGCATTCCATTCAGACTGCCTTCTCCCAACCGTAAACATGGCGGAGGTTCTGAGATGATCTGGGGTGCTATTTCATGGAGATCGGCCGGGCCAATGATATCCCTTCATGGAATAATTAACAGCCACGACTATTAAGGCATTTTGGGCGACCAAATGCATCCTATGGTTCAAGCACTGTTCCCGGAGGGGAACGCCATCTTTCAGGATGATAATGCACCAATTCATACAACTAGAATCATTAAAGCATGGCACGAGTAACATTCTAATGCAGTTGAGCATCTCATCTGGCCCCCACAATCCCCAGACCTCAACATTATTGAGCATTTATGGTCGATTTTAGAGATTCAAGTTAGACGTCGATTTCCGCCGCCATCGTCGCTCAAAGAACTGGAGGGTGTTTTAACTGAAGAATGGGCTATAATTCCTTTGGAAACAATTCACACCTTGTATGAATCCATACCTTGGAGAATTGAGGCTGTAATCGCCGCAAAAGGTGGACCTACACCATATTATACTAACTTTTGTTGATGTTTCTAGGTGTTTCCATTATTTTGTCCAACCCCTGTATGTGGCTCATTATACTGTATGGAGCATTATATTGGGCCCATTATTCTGTATGGAGCATTATAAATGGGACTCATTATTCTGTATGGAGCAATATATGGGCTCATTATTCTGTATGGCGCACTATGTGGTGTAGAATTTACAATAGATGTCAGTCATGTAATGTAAGAAGTGAAGTATTTGGCATTGTACTATACCTATATTTCTCTGCCGTATCGGAGCATCATGAATTGTGGTAGGTGTTAAAGGGGCCCACTGAGACTCTTTCGCCCGGGCCCACGAAAACCTGGATCCAGCCCTGCCCCCCCCCACAACTTTAGCCAAATAACCCCCAGTTTTCAATGAGTTACTATTATTATAAAGTAAATTAAGGTTGACAGGCTTAATGTTATGTTAGGTAGCTGAGGAGGACAGGAACAACAGCCGGGCAGCCGAACACCTGAGATGTTGGTAACTAATGGGTTGCAGATTCCTAAACTAACCACACAACTAGAGGTAGCCGTGGAGCGTTCCTAAGTTGATCCTAGACGCCTCGTCACAGCCTGAGAAATAACTACACCTAAAGGCAGAAAGATGAAAGCTATCTGCCCCGGAGCAGATCCCCAAAGAAAATAGGAAGCCCCCAAACATGTAATGGCGGTTAGACAAGAAGAAAGCACGAACACAGACAGAAAATAGAATGAGCAAACGCTGGGGCCCAAGCTGACTAAATTGGATAGGACAGGAGAGATTACTTTCTGCAACCCAGAAAACCCTACAAAAATCCAACAATTCTGATTACAAAAATACTGAGATCACACGATCTCGCCACCCACTAAATCAGATCTCAGTGTGAACAAAACCAAGCTGCAGCCACTGAAAAAACATGAAAAAGAAAATGAACAAATAACAGTGGCTTCAGATAAACTGAGAGGAGCACAAGCCCCCCGGAGGGGACCTGGCTGACCTCCACAGAAGTGCAGGGAACAATGCAAAAAGCAAGCACAAAAATAAAAGCAGAAAATATCTTATCTGATAGCAGAAGATGCAGGCAAGACTCAGCAAACTTCCAAATGAACCAGGAACCATAATTGAGACAAGAACAATTGATCACCGGCAACCATTATGGGAGGGAACCTCCCTTATATCAGACCAGTCAGTGAACCCAGATTGCCATTCCTCACTGAAAGGTTAAGTACTGTCTGTAACCACCAGAGGGAGCCTCTGCTCAGAAACCATCTCTAGCACCTTCAAAACAGCTTAAGTAATAAGAATTGATGTCATTGGCATTGAAATGGGCACTGTAGGTGTGTTTACTGTCCTCCACTCCCTGCCGACTTTTCTTTCCCATTGACTTGCATTGAGGTCAGGTCGAGTTTCATTCGGAACTTCGACTTTTTCCGATAGTCGGCAGATTTCGTTCGACTCGTCTTTTGGAAAAGTCTCCCGGAGGCAAAGTCGCTCATCTCTAGTTCCTATTACTGCACCTACTATGTGGTTCTGTGTGCCCTCTAGATGGTAAAACAAACCTCTAGAACGTGTAAGTGCCCTAGAAAACAGTGTCCACATTTTGCCCCCTAGAAAGTATTAATACCCTCTGTGTGCCCTTTTGACAAGCACAATAACCTGAGTTCCCCTATAACAATAAGTACCCACATAACATTTAACAATATTTCAAGTTTGCCTCTGTACAGCTTCCCTCTACCCAATATGATGCTCTCTTACACATAGTATGATGTTCCCTCACTGTATAGTATTCCCCATACAGTATACTGACTCATTAGTTGCCTCAAACTGTTTGATAGCTCCAACACTGTATGATGGTCCCCACACTGTACAAAGGCCCTACATTAGCTTCCACACTGTATGATGGCCTTCTAAATAGCCTCTATATTGTATAATTCACCAAACAGTACTACATATAGTATAATGCACTCCTGATAGGCCTCCATATAGTATAATACACTCCCCAGAGGCCTCCCCAGAGGCCTCCATATAGTATAATGCACTCCCAATAAGCCTTTATATAGTATATTTCACTCCCCACAGGCATCTTTATAGTGTAATGTACTCCCATATGCCTATATATAGTATAATACACTCCACATATGCCTCCATATAGTATAATGCACTCCCCATGAGCCTCTATATGGTATAATGCTTGACCCATAGGCCTGTATAGTATGATACACTCTCCTAAGGCTTCTATATAGTATAATGCACTCTCCATAGACCTCCATACAGTATAATTCACCATAGGCCTCCATATAGTATAATGCACTTCCCATTGGCATACTCTATATAGTATACTTCTCATAGGCAAACTCTATATAGTATAATGCACCACCAAAGGCAGACTCTATATAGTATAATGCACCCCCCAGAGGCCTCTATAGTATAATGCACTGCCCATAGGCAGACTATCTAATATTTAATTACCAGAACGCCGACCACCATATTGGAACACCCAAGTTATGGGTATTCCGATATGGCGGCTGGCATTCATGTCCCCCACCAAAGCTGTCTGTGATGGTGAAATTCACATTCGTCTTTTATTTTTGAAGAGGAACCTCGAGACCGCGGTCCGGGGGGCTCCGAAGGGGGTGTAACTAGTCAGCCCCGAGTACCCATAGTAAGGCCCCTCGAACAGGACCAGAATGGAATGCCCAGAGGACACAGGTGCTACCTCCAGGTAGACCCCGGACACGTGGCAGCTGTCCAAGAGGGACCAAAAGAGGGTAACAGATATGATAGCAGAAACCGCAGGAGAGGAAGGTCCTGGTTCTTCCTGGAGGCCTGCTGGCAGCGTGCCAGGAATTGGGGAGGGAGCAGGACGCTGGGAAGCAGAGGGAGCAGGAGACCCCAGCATGTGCATAGGCTGCTGCAAAGGGACAGCCTGCAGAACAGAAGGTGAGTGACCAGGACGGAGTGCAGAGCCAGCACGGGGACCGAGTTTAACAGTATCCCCCTCTTTACACCCCCTCTTTTCAAGCCTGCATTAAATATTTTAAGAAGAAGAGGAGCCTGGATGTTCTCTTTAGGCTCCCAAGACCTCTCCTCAGGACCAAAACCCTTCCAGTCCACCAGGTAATAGGTCCTACCTCTTACTTTCTTAGTGGCCAATATATGTTTTACCTCAAAAACATCATCCTTAGAGACCGGATCTGGAGTGGTACCCGGGTCCTTAAAGAAGGGGCTCAAAACTACTGGTTTGAGGAGGGAAACATGAAAGGAGTTAGGCACATGTAGGGAAGTAGGCAATTTCAGTTTGTAAGAGACCGGGTTGATTTGTCTCAAGACTTCAAAGGGACCAATGAAACGGGGACCCAATTTGTACGAAGGCAACTTCAAATGGATTACTTGGAGGAGAGCTATACCTTGTCTCCGGGACGAAAGGTGGGAGCATCCAAGCGTCTTTTGTCCGCATGCCTTTTCATACGTTGAGAGGCTCTCTCCAAAGCAGTCTTGGTATCTTTCCAAATGTTCGAGAAATCTCTGGTAAAGGTATCGGCTGCCGGAACACCAGATGGTCCAGAGAAAGGAAGAGGAATTCCGGGTTGGAGTCCAAACACAATCTGAAAGGGAGATTTTCCAGAAGATTCACTTACTTGGTTGTTGTAGGAGAATTCCGCCCAGGGCAGTAATTCTACCCAGTCGTTATGATGAGCGTTGACGAAGTGACGCAAGAATCCAGCCAGGATTTGATTGATCCTCTCCACTTGCCCATTGGACTGGGGATGGTATGCTGAAGAAAAATCTAGTTCTATTTTTACCAGTTTACAGACTGCTCTCCAGAACTTAGGTGAACTGGATGCCCCTGTCGGACACGATGTGGGGAGGAAATCCATGTAGACGGAAGATGTGCTGAATGAAGTGAGCGGCCAGTTCTGGAGCAGACGGGAGACCAGGTAGCAGAACGAAGTGAGCCATTTTAGAGAAGCGGTCCACCACAACCCATACCACTGAGCAGCCAGAAGAAATGGAAAGATCCGTGATGAAATCCATTGCGATGTGCTGCCAGGGAGCGGACGGAATCTGAAGAGGCAGAAGCCTGCCGGCTGGTAGATGTTTATCAGTCTTGTTACGGGCACATGAAGGACAGGCTGCGACGTACTCCTGGATATCCTTACCCATGGTAGGCCACCAGTAGTAACGGGTGATGAGTTGCTGAGTCTTTTTCTGACCGGCATGGCCAGCCAACTTAGAAGAATGACCCCACCGCAGGACACGATTACGTTCAGAAGCAGTCACGAGAGTCTTCCCTGGGGAAGCCGGGCAAGATCAATGGAGGCAACAGAGACTAACCTTGAAGGTTCAATAATGTGCTGAGGTTCTTCCTCCAGTTCAGGAGGCAAAAAGGCTCTGGAAAGTGCGTCTGCCTTGATGTCCTTGTCGGCTGGGCAGAAATGAAGGACAAAATTAAAACGAGCAAAAAACAACGCCCACGGGGGATTCAGCCTTAGAGCAGATTGGAAGTAGGTAAGGTTTTTATGATCGGTGAATATAACTACCTGGTGATGAGCTCACTCAAGAAGATGTCTCCATTCTTGCACAGCCAATTTGATAGCCAACAGTTCCCGATCTCCAACTGTGTAGTTCCTTTCTGCAGGAGAAAAAACCTTGGAAAAAATACCACAAGAGATCATCCAACCGGTAGATGCCTTCTGGGTGAGAACTGCTCCTGCACCTATGGAAGAAGCGTCTACCTCAAGAAAAAATTGCTCATTAGAATTTGGACGATGGAGAACGGGTGCGGAAGCGAAGGCTTTTTTGATAGAAACAAATGCCTCTTCTGCCTCGGAGGACCATTTTTTGGAGTTTACACCCTTCAGAGTTAAAGCTGTGAGAGGAGCCACTCGGGTGGAAAAGTGTGGAATGAATTGCTGGTAGTAGTTGGCGAACCCCAGGAACCGTTGTATGGCTTTTAGCCCAGACGGACGAGGCCACTTGAGGACGGCAGACAACTTCTCCGGGTCCATCTTTAATCCTGTGGAAGATACAATGTACCCAAGGAAAGGCAAAGAGGATTGCTCAAAGAGGCATTTCTCATATTTGGCATATAGCCTGTTCTCTCTTAGTCTTTGTAAGACCAGGCGTACTTGCCTCCGGTGTGAGGCCAAGTCTGCAAAATGTCGTCCAGGTAGACAACGACACAAGTATAGAGCCGGTCCCTGAAAATGTCATTAACAAATTCCTGAAAGACCGCAGGTGCATTGTTTAGGCCAAACGGCATTACCAGGTATTCGTAGTGGCCATCACGGGTGTTGAAGGCTGTTTTCCATTCGTTTCCTTCTCTGATTCGGATTAGGTTGTAGGCCCCTCTGAGATCCAATTTGGTGAAGATCTTGGCCCCTCGGAGACGATCAAACAGCTCTTAAATAAGAGGTAATGGATACCTGTTTTTTACCGTGATCTGGTTTAGACCCCGGTAGTCGACACAAGGCCACAGGGATCCATCCTTCTTCTTCACAAAGAAGAATCCTGCTCCTGCCGGTGAAGATGACTTTCGGATAAATCCTCTCGCCAGGTTCTCTTGGATGTAGTCCGACATAGCCTGAGTCTCTGCCTGAGAAAGAGGATAAACTCTCCCGCGAGGAGGAGATGTTCCAGGAAGAAGCTCTATCTAACAGTCATACGACCTGTGCGGAGGTAACCTCTCAGCCTGCTTTTTCCCTAAATAAAATATAAAGGATCAGACACCGCACTCTAAGAGGATGATTATGATGCTGAAAAATTCACGTTTTATTAACAAATTAGGCAACATTTAAGGACAGAAATAAAGCGATAAATAACGTTTCGGCCCAACCTGAGCCTTTGTCAAATAACGCTGTGGGAACAAAAATAAGTGTAAATAACATAATTTATGACTATGGTCATGTCAATCAACATAATAAAAGGCTTAAGAAATGAAATCAAGAAAGACACAAAACTCCCAAGCTAAACCAAGGAAACAATAATATCACATATGTACAGATTTATATACAATATATTACGATCGTTGGTGTTAGATTTTAAAGCAAACATTGCTATAGAATAGCACAAATTAATGGAGCAAAAGAGTTCTCAAATATTGGAAAAGAGTTCACAAATATTGTAGATTATAGATTACCTTAGTGGTAGTCCAGTGCCGTGCACAGAGGTTAATAGAGTAGTAAGGACCAATATGGTATCCTAATATGGCTATAATAAGAAAGGATATTATCGGTGAAGAGACATAATATTGGTGAGATAGAGAACATAATGGATATAACAGTTACCTAATATATGGAGACATCAGTGTGGGGAGGATGATTCCCTAATGCCTGCAGCGCTATGAGGAACAACAGTCCTTGTAAGTTTAGGAGTATATAAAAAGCCTGAGAATAAAGTTAGGAGGCTAAAGGAAGACACCTTAGTGTAGACCACTGGTAGTGGCAGCGCTCCCGCGCCTTGCCCTGCTTGTATGAGCTGATACAAAGTGCGGTTTCTATTCCTTATAATGCCCTGACCGGAAGTGAGCGCTCAAACCGGAAGTGACGTTACGTCACCAAGTATGTGTAGTGCGCAGGCGCTGGATTGAGCTAAGGAGACTGGTGAATGCAAAGACGCTGGGATGTATAGCGCATGCGTCGTTGATAGTAAATGGCTAGTACTGATGTTACAACTTAGTGGGTGTATATAACGCAGGAGTCCGGCAGCGCTTAAAGGGCCAGTAGGCAAGTTATTAGTATACAGAAAAAAATGTGTAAAGTTATAATAATTGCTAGCATAATACTGTAAGGTAAAGAAGGAGGTTGTTGATAATAGGAAATAAAACCTAATACATATAATAAATTTAAACAGGCACTGAACTAAAAGGAGACCAGAGATGATAAAACAAAGGGTAAATAAGGTCAATATTGACTATATTTGATATTTTGCAACCAATAGGCAGACAGAGGGGTTTAGGTATATAACTCACCTTGGGTCAGAGTGTGTTAGCGGGTCTGAAAGTAACAAACATGAATTAATGATATATTAACATGTCCAGTCAATTTCTCTATTTAGGCCTTTAGGGGCCAGTGTGTCTAATTTAAAGATCCAATACGTTTCACGAGACTTTAATAAACCAATATGATTGCCACCCCTTCTGGGGCGGGGGACATGTTCTATAATTTGATACCTGAGTTGTGCCACAGTGTGTTTCATCTTGGAGAAGTGCTCAGGTAGAGGTAGCCAATTCTTTCCACATCTAATGGTGGATTTATGACTCGCTATTCTATCCTTTATATGCTGTGTAGTTTCCCCTACATATAGTAATCCGCATGGACATTTGATTACATATATAACAAAGTTGGAATTACACGTGAAGAAGCCTCGGATAGGATATGTTTTCCCAGTCCTGGGATGGGTAATACTGTCAGATTTAATTATATTTGAGCAAGATGCACAACTCAGACAGGGGAAAGTACCGTTCCTCTTTGGTGCAAGAAGAGTTTGCGTAGTAGGAGGACGTGTACTCCCTATATCGGCTCGTACCAATTTGTCTTTGAGATTAGGTGATCTCTTTGTACACATTAAGGTAGGTTCCTTGAAGGATTCGATATTCGGATAAGAGCGAGTCAAAATAGGCCAATGTCTTCTAATAACGGAATAGACTTTGGGCATTAGCGGGTGAAATGTGTGTACAAAAGGGACCCTCTCTCTGATATGGCGTTGTATAGGTGGAGAGACAGGTAATAGGGACCGAGCCTTTTCCTCTTCGAGAAGTGTCCGGGGATAACCTCTTTCCTGGAATTTAGTGGTCAATTTGTTTAGTCTATCATCAAGGGTGTCAGGATCTGAGACGATCCTGGTGATTCTTTTAAATTGAGAACGAGGTAAGCTATTCCGAGTATATTTTGAGTGACAGCTACAATAATGTAGTAGGCTGTTAGTGTCGGTGGGCTTACAATAGAGATCCGTAATGAGGCTTCCAGTGGCATCCTTGATGACCATAGTGTCGAGAAAAGAGACAGATGATATACTGAAGTGCATAGTGAATTGTAGCCCCCGGTAAGATGGAATTAAGATGGTTATGGAAGGCTTGCAGGGAGGTAGAGGTACCTGTCCAAATGAAAAAAATGTCATCGATATAGCGGTGGTATTCTATGATGTGTTGGATAAAAAATTGATTGTTATAGATATGTGAGGTCTCAAAGAAGTTCATGAACGCATTAGCGTAGGCCGGCGCCATGTTCGAGCCCATAGCGGTGCCGCACTTCTGAATATAGAAAGTGTCCTCATATAAGAAATAATTCTCGTATAATACCAGATGTAGGAGATCCAGGCAAAATTGGATTGAGGTAGTAGTCATATTGGTTAAATTCAGGAGATATTTGGTAGCCTCAATGCTGTGTTCATGTTCTATAGAAGTATAGAGACTGTTGACATCCATCGTAACTAGGATACTATCAGGAGGAATGGTGTTATGTTTCGGTAGCTGAGGAGTGCAAGTAAAAAAGGCAATACACCAGAGCAGTTGGAATCTATGAGATTGCAGTACCCTGACTAACCACCACAATTAGAGGCAGCCGTGGAGCGTTCCTATGTTGGTCCTAGACGCCTCGTCACAGCCTGAGAAACTAACTACACCTAAAGATAGAAATAGGAAAGCTATCTGCCCCGGAGCAGAACCCCAAAGATAATAGAAAGCCCCCAAACATGTAATGGCGGTTAGACAAGAGGAAATACTGACACAGAAAGAAAATAGTATGAGCAAACGCTGGGGCCCAAACTATCTAAATAGAAAAGGATAGGAAGGGTACTTACTGCAATCCCAGAAAACCCTGAAAAGCACCAACTCTACTAATTTCAAAATCACCTGAGATCACACGACCTCTACCACCTAAATTAGTTCTCTGGTGTAGCAAAATCAAAACAGCAGCCACTGAAAAAACTGGAAAAAGCAAAAAAAAAAACAAAACTCAGTGGCTGAACTAAACTGAGAGGGCAGAAGCCCCCGGAGGGGACCCTGAAGGCCCCCAAAGAAGTGCAGGACAAAATGCAAAAATATAGCACAAACACAAAAGCAGAAAAAGACTTATCTGTTAGCAGGAGAAGCAGACACGACACAGCAGGCTACAAGGGAAACTGGAATGAAGGATTCAGACCAGAACAATTGATCACCGGCAACCCTGATGGGAAAATGACTCCCTTAATAAGACCAGTCAGTAACACCTGATTCCCAGTCCTCACAATCTTCACTAGCACCGCTTGTAACCACCAGAGGGAGCCTCTGCTCAGAACTCATCTCAAACCCATTCACAACAGTACCCCCCCTTGAGGAGGGGTCACCGAACCCTCATTTGAGCAACCAGGTCGGTCAGGATGAGTTCTATGATACGCACGGATAAGTCTCCTAGCATAGATGTCCGAAGCAAACACCCAAGAATTGTCTTCCTGACCATAACCTCTCCATTTAACCAAATACTGGAGTTTCCGTCTAGAAAAACGAGAATCCAATATTTTCTCAACCACATACTCCAGATTGCCCTCAACCAAAACAGGGTCAGGAGGCACAGCAGCAGGAACCACTGGCTCAACAAACCTCTTCAACAAGGACTTGTGGAACACGTTATGGATCTTAAATGTCCCTGGAAGAAGCAAACGAAAAGAAACAGGATTAATAATCTCCATGATCTTATAAGGTCCAATGAACCTAGGCTTAAATTTAGGAGATGCTACTCTCATAGGAATATTCTTTGAGGACAACCAGACCAAGTCCCCCACTTTAAACCGAGGACCATCAGTCCTATGCCGTTAGCAAACCGCTGGGGCCTTCTCCTGAGAGAGGGACAACCTCTCCACTACCTGGTCCCAAATCTGTTGCATACGCTCCACAACAGAGTCAACACCTGGACAGACAGAAGCCTCCGTCTGTCCTGAAGAAAATCGAGGGTGAAACCCAGAATTACAGAAAAACGGAGACATCAAAGTGGCAGAGCAAATTATTAAGAGCAAACTCAGCCAAAGGCAAAAAAGAGACCCAGTCATCCTGATCAGCAGACACAAAGCATCTTAGATAAGTCTCCAATGTCTGGTTTGTTCTCTCAGTTTGACCATTGGTCTGAGGATGAAATGCCGAGGAGAAAGACAATTGAACACCCAGTTTAGAACAAAAAGTCCTCCAAAATCTGGAAACAAACTGGACTCCTCTGTCAGACACAATGTTCTCAGGAATGCCGTGTAAACGAACCACGTGCTGAAGGAACAACGGCACCAATTCAGAGGAGGAAGGCAACTTAGGTAATGGCACAAGATGTATCATTTTGGAAAACCTATCACAAATTACCCAGATGGTGGTCATTCTCTGAGAAACAGGAAGATCGGAAATGAAATCCATAGAGATATGGGTCCATGGTCTCTTGGGCACAGGCAATGGCATCAACAAACCACTAGAGCGAGAGCAAGGCTTGGAGCGAGAGCAAGTCCCGCAGGACTGCACAAATTCCCTGACATCACGAGACAAGGTAGGCCACCAAAAGGACCGACTAACCAAGTCTCTGGTACCAAAAATTCCGGGATGCCCAGCCAATGCGGAACAATGAATCTCAGACATCACACTCTTTTTCCATTGGTCCGGGACAAACAATTTTCCAACAGGGCAGCGCTCGGGCCTATCCTCCTGACACCCCTCCAGAGCAAGTCTCAAATTGGGCGAGATGGCGGAAAGAACTACACCCTCTTTCAAAATAACAGAAGGATCAGATAGCTCAGGAGAGTCCGCAAGGAAACTCCTCGAGAGGGCATCCGCCTTAACATTCTTAGTGCCAGGAAGAAAGGAAACCACAAAATTAAAACGTGTGAAAAACAAGGCCCACCTGGCCTGTCTAGGATTGAGTCGCTTGGCAGATTCCAGATAGACCAGATTCTTATGGTCCGTAAGGACCACCACCTGATGTTTGGCTCCCTCCAGCCAATGTCTCCACTCTTCAAAAGCCCACTTCATGGCCAATAACTCCCGATTACCCACGTCATAATTACGTTCAGTAGGAGAAAATTTTCGAGAGAAAAAGGCACAAGGGTTACTTTTAGAGGTCTCTGGATCTTTTTGGGACAAAACGGCACCTGCCCCAATTTCAGAGGCATCAACCTCCACCTGAAATGGCAGAGAAACATCAGGCTGCCGTAGAACAGGAGCAGAAGTGAATCTCTGCTTAAGTTCCTGAAATGCAGAGACTGCCTCAGGAGGCCAATTCACCACATCAGAACCCTTTCTGGTCAAATCAGTTAATGGTTTAACAATAACCGAGAAATTACCAATAAATTTACGATAAAAATTGGCAAAACCCAAAAATCTCTGAAGAGCCTTTAATGAAGTAGGTTGGACCCAATCACAGATGGCCTGAACCTTGACCGGGTCCATTTCAATAACAGATGGGGACAAAATGAATCCCAGAAATGAGATCCTCTGTACGCCAAAAAGACACTTTGATCCCTTCACATACAGAGCATTCTCTCTCAAAATCTGGAATACAGTTCGAACATGTTTCACATGAGAGTCCCAGTCATTAGAAAAAATCAAGATATCATCCAAATAAACAATCAGAAATTTGTCCACAAAATCCCTGAAAATGTCATTCATGAAGGACTGGAAGACGGAAGGAGCATTAGTGAGCCCAAAGGGCATCACTAGGTACTCAAAATGCCCTTCAGGGTATTGAATGCCATCTTCCATTCATCCCCGTGCTTAATGCGAATAAGGTTATACGCCCCCCTGAGGTCAAGCTTGGTAAACCAAGTAGCGTTTTTCACCCTGGAAAACAGGTCAGAAATCAAGGGTAACGGGTATTGATATTTCACAGTAATATTGTTCAAGAGACGATAATCAATACACGGCCTTAATGAACCATCTTTTTTGGCCACAAAGAAAAAACCGGCACCTAAGGGTGAAGAGGATGGTCTGATATGACCCTTCTCCAATGATTCCTTGATATAAGACTGCATAGCGTCATGTTCAGGTACAGACAAGTTAAAAAGGCGACCTTTAGGGAATTTACTACCCGGCACTAATTCAATAGCGCAGTCATAGCTCCTATGGGGAGGCAAGGATGCAGATTTACTTTCGCTAAACACATCAGAAAAATCAAACAAAAAGTCAGGAACATCCTGAGCCTGGGGGGAGGCAGAAAAAACAGGAGTGTTGGTATTAACACATTGGCAGCCCCAACTGGTTACAGACACAGATTTCCAATCCAAAACAGGATTATGAGACTGTAACCAAGGGAAACCCAGCACGATAATGTCATGCAGATTATATAGAACCAAAAATTTGCAGCACTCCTGGTGATCAGGTTCAACCCTCATTATCACCTGAGTAGAAAACTGGGGTTTATTCTCAGCCAAAGGGGTAGAATCGATCCCCAGTAGGGGAATAGACTTCTGTAGGGGTATCAAGGGAAACCCACAACGTTTAGCAAAATCATAATCCATCAGGTTAATAGCTGCTCCAGAATCAACGAAAGCCTGAGCAGAAAATGAGGACAGAGAGCATATCAGAGTGACAGTTAATAAAAACTTAGTCTGAACACTACCCAAGACAACTGAGCGTGCAAAACGTCTTCCCCGCTTAGGGCAGACTGAAATAGCATGAGAGGCATCACCACAGTAGAAACATAACCCATTGCGCTTTCGAAACTCATGACGCTGTGCCCCAGACACCACTCTATCACACTGCATGGGTTCAGAAGCTGGCTCACAAGGCAACACCATTCCACGCATACTTCTCCGCTCACGCAAACGTCTGTCAATTTGAATCGCTAATGACATAGAATCATTGAGACCAGAGGGTACAGGGAATCCCACCATAACATCCTTTACATTATCTGACAGACCCTTCCGGAAAAGGGCCGCCAAAGCGTCGTCATTCCATTTGGTCAGGACTGCCCACCTACGGAATCTCTGACAGTATAACTCAGCGTCATCAAGCCCCTGATTTAATGCCAACAAGGCTTTTTCAGCTTGATCAGTGACATTAGGCTCATCGTACAATAACCCCAAAGCCTGAAAAAACGCATCAACATCACTCAAAACAGGATCCCCAGGTATCAGGGAAAAAGCCCAATCCTGAGGATCGCCGCGCAGGAGAGAGATGATAATTTGAACCTGCTGCGCTGCGTTTCCTGAGGACTTAGATTTTAAGGCAAAAAACAATTTACAATTATTTTTGAAATTCTGAAACTAGCTCGATCCCCTAAAAACAAATCTGGCATGGGGATCCTAGGTTCCACAACAGGCAACCTAGCAAGATATGCAGCAATACTCTGAACCTCAGTGGCAAGCTGATCCACACGGCCAGACAACTGTGCAAACTCCATTGGGAGAAAAGATCCTCCCCAGCACCCAGAGATACAGAGGGAAAAAAAAAAATGCAACAAACAGAAAAATATCTCTGACAACTCTGACAACCTTTTTTCTTTCACAATATTTTTTCCCTTCTGTGAGTACCATACAATTTTCAATTTTTAGGCCGGTGATACTGTTATGTTTCGGTAGCTGAGGAGTGCAAGTAAAAAAGGCAATACACCAGAGCAGTTGGAATCTATGAGATTGCAGTACCCTGACTAACCACCACAACTAGAGGCAGCCGTGGAGCGTTCCTACGTTGGTCCTAGACGCCTCGTCACAGCCTGAGAAACTAACTACACCTAAAGATAGAAATAGGAAAGCTATCTGCCCCGGAGCAGAACCCCAAAGATAATAGAAAGCCCCCAAACATGTAATGGCGGTTAGACAAGAGGAAATACTGACACAGAAAGAAAATAGTATGAGCAAACGCTGGGGCCCAAACTATCTAAATAGAAAAGGATAGGAAGGGTACTTACTGCAATCCCAGAAAACCCTGAAAAGCACCAACTCTACTAATTTCAAAATCACCTGAGATCACACGACCTCTACCACCTAAATTAGTTCTCTGGTGTAACAAAATCAAAACAGCAGCCACTGAAAAAACTGGAAAAAGCAAAAAAAAAAAAAACTCAGTGGCTGAACTAAACTGAGAGGGCAAAGCCCCCGGAGGGGACCCTGAAGGCCCCCAAAGAAGTGCAGGACAAAATGCAAAAATATAGCACAAACACAAAAGCAGAAAAAGACTTATCTGTTAGCAGGAGAAGCAGACACAACACAGCAGGCTACAAGGGAAACTGGAATGAAGGATTCAGACCAGAACAATTGATCACCGGCAACCCTGATGGGAAAATGACTCCCTTATATAAGACCAGTCAGTAACACCTGATTCCCAGTCCTCACAATCTTCACTAGCACCGCTTGTAACCACCAGAGGGAGCCTCTGCTCAGAACTCATCTCAAACCCATTCACAACAGAATGGTATCAAGTTGTTGTATAATACTCAAGAAGTGTCCCGTGTCTAGTAGGAAAGCTCTGGTGGTTTTAATGAGGGGTGTCAAGATTTTTTCGAGGAATATGGATAATGGAGATAGAATCGAATCCGTGGCAGCCACAATTGGTCTTCCAGGGGGGTTGTATAATGATTTATGTATCTTGGGTAGAACATAAAAAACCGGAGTAATGGGGTGCGGGTTATTGAGGAAAGTTGCCGTCTTTTTGTCAATAATATTACGAGCTAGACTGTGGTCAACTAAAGTATTGATCTTTTTCCTAATATCAAACACTGGATCACGGGTAAGAATTCCATAAGTGTTGGTATCTGCTAATTGACAGTAATTTCCGCTTTGTATTGATAGCGGTTCATCACCACTATAGAGCCCCCTTTATCCGCCGGCTTTATAATAATGTTCTCATTATTGTGTAAGGAGAGGAGTGCCTTTTTCTCATTGTGGGAGATATTGGAATAAACAGGAAAAAGACCAAGATGTTGCTGGTGTGTGATAGCCTTAATGTCATTCTCAACCAGTGAGATAAACGTCTCTGTAGCATGGTATGTACGTGGTGGACAAAAATTACTTTTGTTAAACAGTAGTGTTGAGCGATACTGCTCGATATCTAAAAATATCGGATCGGAACGGTATCGCCGATATCACTAAATATCGGCGATATCCGATTCCGATACCGGAAGTCCCATGTAAGTCTATGGGAACAAAATATCGCAACTAAAAAAACACTTTCTTTCCTTGTAAACACAAAATATACACACTTAGAATACATATATATATATATACATGTCATTGTGACATATATATATACATATATTTATAGTTTATTCACTTCTACATAGTAAAATAGCCTCTGATTCAATTGCCGGGTAAAGCCGGCATTTGTGAAAAGACAGAAGCACCCGAGGGTCCAGTCGCCACAGAGATGTTGCATCGCACCCAGCGGTGTGACAACTTACTCTCAGGTAAGGAGGAAACACCCCATTGACTCCAACCACTGCATTCAACAGTACACTATGCCAGCTGAGTGTAGGCGGACCCAATGGGATGGTCTAGCTCAGGCTGGTTAGAACAGGGTGTAGCTAGTTGGATGGGAGGGGTTGAGGCAGCCTTATGCTGCATGTCTTTGTAGTAAGAATTGTTTCCTTTCCTGCTTTCTTACTACGTCGCATACTCCACTCTGCTACATCACTTTGCACCATTGCTCTATCTCACATCTATCTGCCCTGGAAGGATACCGTCTTACCTGTACAAGACTTATCACCTAACTGCACTACACCATCCCTGCCAGAGGACCTGCACAGCAGCGCTGGTCACCCTGACCAGGTACTACAGGTGGCGTCACGACAAACTACACAAACATTCTATCATCCCCTGGAAATATCCCACATTCCAGTGAGCGACCAGGGCACGGACATAGCTGTGCTACCCGTCACATCCCCCATAGAAGTCGACGGGCTTGGTGCCGAGTACCCCCAAAACCTGTGGCTCTGTGCGACTCAACTTTGGCGTCACGAACAGGATTCAGAAGCTCGCTATAAGCGAGTCCTGTATGCCTTAATTGAACTGTTTTTTTGCTTGAGAATTGCAAAAATCATCATAGACTGTATTTGCCATTTTTCCGTCATATTTGCGCCACGAGGCACAGGTGAAGAATAAGGGCGTGCTCTCGTGGGCGTACACTCACTCCGTGGCGCGAAAACGATGTCCGCACACTCTAAATGTTACTGCAATGTAAGATCGTGCCCCACAGCTCTGGAGTTCCGCCTCCTCATCCTCCTCAGTAGGCGGAAACGAACGCGAAGGTCCCACCTCCCTACAAAAGATGGCGCCTCTCCTGATGCTAATGACACATGTGACTTGGCAGAGATGGCGAATGGACGTGAGCAGAAGTGGGAAGGGATGGAGGAGTCAGAGCTCTCCCCCCACGGAAGCGACCCGATCGCCACGGAGCCACCGTTTGGCACCCGGCCTGGAAACCCTCCTACGCTGGAAGAAGCGGAGGATACCCTGAGAGACCTGGCCCGGCACCGGGAGGAGGTCGCCAGGATGGAAGCGAGCTGGCGTGCCCTAAAACTACAATTGGAGCGGCGCCAATCCCTCTTACCCCCTGAAGTGTCTGTACCGGAAGGTGAGGCACCCGTTCCAGTAGAGGAGGCCGTGCGGGCATCCCAGCCCTTGCAATCTGAACCGGTTGCCAGTATCTCAGTGGAGGCACCCGTTCCAGTACAGGAGGCCGTGTGGGCATCCCAGCCCTTGCAATCTGAACCGGTTGCCAGTATCTCAGTGGAGGCACCCGTTCCAGTAGAGGAGGCCGTGCGGGCATCCCAGCCCTTGCAATCTGAACCGGTTGCCAGTATCACAGTGGAGGCACCCGTTCCTGCAGAAAACGCCGCACCAGCACCCCAGATCCCGCTGTCTTCCCCCGTCGCTGAGGCAAAAAAAGCGACACCCGTCCTCATGGTGGAGGCCGCGCAGGCACCAGAGCTCTACCTGCCTGTACCGGAGCCCCGACCGTCATCTGTTCCAGAGCCGGCTGCTTCCGCCACAGGTGAGCGCCGCCAGGACTGGCGGGCGCCAGGAGAGCTGCCGCAAACCGTACATCGTAAGCTGGCGTTTGATGGTGGAGACATGGAGATGCTGGTGGAGGAGAATTACAACCGGCGTCAGGAGGAAGAGTGGAGACGTCGGGAGCGGGAAGCAGAGCGACAAAGGGAGCAGCGAGAATCCCAAAAGCTTCGGCAACGTCACCTGGAGAAGGACCTGGCAGAGAAGGCAACGTATGAGAAAGGATAAAAGTACAGTGAGGGAGCCGCGGCGTAAGGGTGCAGTACGGAACTTTAAGTTAAAAGGTGGTTGGGGCTTCATCCAGGAGCCTGGACTTTATTTAGAAGTTTTTGTAACCCGGCGGGACGTGGAGGCTCACCTCCCAGAAGGACACCCGGGGAGGGACCTGTTGCCAGGAGACTTGGTGACTTACACCCGACACTGGGGTTACAATGGATGGTACGCCCTAAATGTTACCAGGTGCGACCCCTACTCCCCAGAGTGTCAGGAAACTGACAGACCCTACGAGCCAATATAGTAGAGAAATCAGCCGCACTCAGTGTTGAATATAAAGCAAATAAAGTTTCATTTATTACATCAATGATCTGGACAAAAACACCAATGCTTGTGTGGTAGGTAAACAAAATAAGGACAGAGCTGGCGGGGACCCTACGAGCCTTCAGCCTCCCCCAACCAGGCCTCTGCACAAGTGCCCACCCCACGCCATAAATCTCCCCAGCCTCCCTCAGTGGTCTCCTCAGCAGCCCCAGCTATGGACATGATAATGATAGCTGGCCCGTACCCGGCGCCTGTTAGGCCCCCTGGGGTTCGTTCAGTCCGGGACATAGGGGTCCAGACCCGGAGGGAGATGAAAGAGGTGGCCACACAGACCCAGATAGCGGGTCACGACGTCACTGTACAGGCCACACGACGTCATCAGGTCTGGATGGACCCTCCTGTCACGGATGTTTGGCAAGCTCCAGAACAGTACCAGGTGGTACCTGTAAGAGGCCAGCCAAAGAAGTCTAAATAACCCGGACAGGGTCTCTGTATGTAAATAGTTAAATTATTGATGTACCCGGACGGGTGAATGTTCATAAAAAGAAGTTTATTGTTGCCTTAATATACCCAGGTTGGGTAATGGTTTGATGTACCCGGACGGGTGAATGTTCAGAAGAACAAGTTTATTGCTGCCTTAATATACCCAGGTTGGGTAATGGTGTTTCACTGTAATGAAAATGTTGAACTTTGAAGCCATGAACTGTACTGGCTCACAAACTTTTCTGTAAATAGTTGGCACTTCGGTGCTCCATCTTGGTTTTACAAAAAACTTTACTGTACACTATTTTCAACTACCTCAGAAACTAAAAACCCGTTGGTGTGGCCGAAAGTGAGGTCTGCTCAAGGAAAGTCTTGCAGCCCACCCAAGACCACAGTTGGAGGTTTGGAGCGGGTCCTCCACAAGCACAAGTAAAGGACACTGTGAAGTTACTCCGGTGGGGGTAGTCCTAAGAAGTCTCCACGAACTTCGGCACTAATGCTATTTGCACTTTTGTTGAGTATGTATTTATTAACACACATGTATAACACATATCAAGGGTATGAACAGTAACAAAACATGTCACATAATATAAGCCATTTGCACTTTTGTAATGTTATTATTAAAAATTTTATTATGCAACGTTTAACTTGAAGTGTTTCCTGCTTTCTTACTACGTCGCATAGTCCACTCTGCTACATCACTTTGCACCATTGCTCTATCTCACATCTATCTGCCCTGGAAGGATAGCGTGTTACCTGTAGAAGACTTTTCACCTACCTTCACTACACCATCCCTTCCAGAGGACCTGCACAGCAGCGCTGGACACCCTGACCAGGTACCACAGGTGGCGTCACGACAAACTACACGAACATTCTATCATCCCCTGGAAATATCCCACATTCCAGTGATCGCCCAGGTCACGGACCGAGCTGTGCTACTCGTGACATCCCCCATAGAAGTCGACGTGATCGGTGCCGAGTACCCCCAAAACCCCTGTCTCTGTGCGACTCAACTTCCCTCACTGTGCTGGCACTTTACATTTACAATGCCTCTGGGTTTTTTTTTGGGGGGGTGGGGAACATTCAGACTTTTGCTATGGGGCCCCATGATTTATATGTACGCCCCTGCTGCTGAGGCATGGTACTTAAGGCTGTTAAGGAGCCAACATACATGGACCTTGCCAGCAGCGTCGGACTGGAGTACCTTGGGCCCACCAGAGAAAATATATTCTTGCGGCCCAACATCATACTTCCCAACCTTTGAATAAGGGAAAGAGGGACAAAGGCTGTGGCACGCTGTGCATGCTGCAGAAAATTTTAGGCCATGCCACGTTGCACCACAGACTGTCCAGGAGTTGGTGGATACTTTAGTCCAGGTGTGGGAGGAGATCCCTCACGAGACCATCCGTCGCGCTCATCAGGAGCATGGCCAGAAGTTGTAGGGAGGTCATACAGCATACCTCCCAAATTTGGAAGACAGGAAAGAGGATTAAAGGCTGCGGCGCGTGTTGCGCGCCGCTAAAAATTTTAGGCCACGCCCCGACAACACCCATTTCACAGCTAATCACACCCATATCCTCGCCCCAAGCGTAACCATTTAGCACTGCTGATCACACTGACTGGTAATGAGGGCACAGTGGCTGGTACTGAGGAAAAGAAAGAAAGAGCAGCGAGAGAGAAAGAACAAACAGAGAAAGAAAGAGAGGAAAGAAAGAAAAGAGAGAAAGAAAGAACAGAGAGAAAAAAGAACAGAGAGCGAGAAGGAAAGAACAGAGAGCGAGAAAGAAAGACTAGAGAGAGAGCCATAGGCGTAGCTAGGGTTTTGGTTTAGTGGGGGCAAAACTTCTGAGTGGGCCCATCATCAGAGAACCTCAGCAAATGACCGCGCTGTTGGCCAAAATAATCTATATATAAAAAGACCAATATTGATATTACCGCCATATGGTCTGTGTTAAATAATACCAGTCCTACAGAACATATAATAGATTACAGCACAGGTACAGATAATGACTTACCGCTGATGTTCTTTCTAATGGAATTGTTCACTTTTCATGTCTTTTCCATCTGGCCCACACCGACATGACGACTTCTCCAGCCAGGACTCGACTGCACCCCCATTAAAAAAAAAATAAAAAAAACTCACCTCCCGGCTCCTGTGCTGCTCACTGTTCTCCCTCTCAGCGTCTGACAGCGGGCGCCGGCAGGTGATGTTATTGCGCCCGCTGTCAAACGCTGAGAGGGGGATTATGGGAGAGAAGGAGGGTCCTTCTCTCTCCATGCGGTCAGCTTTATCGGCTGGATGCCGATACAGCTGACCCTCCGATGACGGGTGGGGGGCCCACTGCTGGCACCGGGCCCCCCCAACGCCTGTTCAGGCCCCATAGCTTCCGGGCGGCAGAGCAGGGAGAGCGATTCTCCCTGCTCTGCCGCAGAATGTAACTGTATCGTAGCTCCGGGTGGGCCCCCTCAGAGCGCGGGCCCCGGGGCCACCGCCCCCTCTGCCCCGCGACCTATCCTTTCAAATCAGGGCCCACCACGCAGGAGCTGGGGCCCACCGTAGGTTTCTCCGGTGTCCCGGTGCCTCAGTCCGACCCTGCTTGCCAGCCTGATAATACCAGGCCACAGCAGTCTGCATATCTTGGCTGGTTAACAAAAATAGGGGATCCCCTCGAAAAAAATTTGGCGTGGGGTCCCCCCTATTTTTGTTAACCAGCCAGATGAAGCAGACTGCTGAGGCCTGGTTTTTCAGGCTGGTAAGGATCCAATATCCATGGACCTTGCCAGCCTGATAATGCCAGGCCACAGCAGTCTGCTTAGCTTGGCTGGTTAACAAAAATAGGGGATCCCCTCGAAAAAAAAAACGGCGTTAGGGGGTCCCCCTATTTTTGTTAACCAGCCAAGTAAAATGCAGACTGCTGCGGCATGGTATTAAAAGACTGTCAAGGCCCATGGATTTTGGCCCTCAACAGCCTGATAATACCAGGCTACAGCAGCCCCACATTTGGCGCATCAAAAGATGTGCCAATTGTGGCACTTTACCCGGCTCTTCCCACTGCCCTGTAGCGGTGGAAAGTGGGGTAATAAGGGGTTAATGTCACCGTTGATTGCACGGTGAGAATAAGCCCGGTTAATAATGGAGAGGTGTCAATAAGACACCGATCCATTATTAATCCCAAAGTTTTTAAATGTATAAAAAAAAAGACACAGCAAGAAAAAAGTATTTTAATGAAATAAAAGAGACAACACAGTTTTCATTAATTTTATTATCTCTCATTCCTGCGACGCCATCGATCTCCTGTAAAAAAAGAAAAAAACAAACCAACAGTATACCACCTGTCCGACGCAGTCCATAGTAACGACAGTCCCACGACGATCCAGCTCTGCTACATCGCAATGACAGGCAGAGCCTGTCATCTCGACACAGCACAGCTGATTACCTGCTTCCCCGGCGGTGACGTCATCGGACTGACTGCTTTACGGCCGGGATTACCCAGCAGTCACTGCAGTTATCGCGAGAAACTGCATGTGACCGCCGGGGAAAGATGATGGCGGCCATCAAGCAGTCCAGCCCGTGACCGCCGGAGATCTTCTGCCAGGTAAGTGCCGCTGACTCCTGACAGACCCGACCGACGGACACTGACAGTGACAGTGACAATCCCGATTCCGGTATCCGATATGACGAAAATATCGGAACTCGGAATCGGAATTCCGATACAGCCAATATCGGCCGATACCCGATATTTGCAGTATCGGAATGCTCAACCCTAGTGTTTGCCTTTAAACATTTATATTGTAGCAAGGACTTGCTAGTCTAAGGCCAGGGATAAAATGTCGCATGCAACAATCGCATACAAAGTCGCCGTGTGTCCCTGCCCTAAAGGTCCCAATACACAGGACAACTATTATGTGATTTGGATGGATGAGCAGGAAAAACACACCAATATTCGGGCTTGGAGGGGTATGGTTTAGCCTAGGCTATAATATACCTGGGAATATTTTGGCCTAGGCCAGAATATACCCGGGGTATACTCTGGCCTAGGCCACTTCAACCCCGGGCATACTCTGGCCCAGGCTATTTTACACCTCCGGGGGGTATATTCTGGCCTGGAGGGGTATAATATGGCCTAGGCCAGAATTTACCCCGTGGTTATACTCTGGCCTGGGTCACTTTAACTCCAGGCATAGTGTGGGATGGGTTATATTCTTGCCTGTCACACCGGGAACCTAATGGCAGTCAGGGTACCTTTGACTTGCATATGGGTGGTTGTGCAGCCCTCCAAAGAAATGCCTCCCCACACAAGTACTGACCCACTGCCAAACAGTCATGCTAGAGGATGTTGCAGGCAGCAAAACGTTTTTCCCGAAGTCTCCAGACTTTTTCACGTCTGTCATAAGCTCAATGCAAACCTGCACTCATGTGTGGGGAGCACAGGGCGCCAATGTCGAATCTCCCAATCTTCGTGTTCTCTGGCAAATGCCAATCACCTTGCACGGTGTTGGACTGTAAGCACAACGCCCATTTTTGGACATAGGGTCTCATATCAGCCTCATGGAGCCTGTTTCTGAAAGTTTGAGCAGACACATGGATGTTAGAGGCCAGCTGGAGGTCATTTTGCAGGCTCCTTCCACGTCTCCTGGTGTACTGGTCTGTCTCCTGGTATCTGCTCCAAGCTTTGGACACTGTGTTGACAGACACAGCTACCTTTCTTGCCACAGCTTGCATTGATGAGCCATCCTGGATGAGATGTACTACCTGAGCAACTTCTGTGGGTTGTAGGGAGGTCATACAGGCACATGGCACATACAGGCACATGGAGGCCACACACACTACTGAGCATCATTTCCTTGTCTTAAGTAGTGTTGAGCGATACGATACTGCAAATATCGGGTATCGGCCGATATTGGCTGTATCGGAATTCCGATTCCGAGTTCCGATATTTTCGTCATATCGGATACCGGAATCGGAATGTCACTGTCACTGTCAGTGTCCGTCGGTCGGGTCTGTCAGGAGTCAGCGGCACTTACCCGGCAGAAGATCTCCGGCGGTCACATCCCGGACTGCTTAATGGCCGCCATCCTCTTCTGCCCGGCGGTCACATGCAGTATCTCGCGATAACTGCAGTGACTGCTGGGTAATCGCGGCCGTAAAGCAGTCCGATGACGTCACCGCCGGGGAAGCTGGTAAGCAGCTGTGCTGCGCCGGGATGTCAGGCTCTGCCGGTCATTCCGATGTAGCAGAGCTGGATCGTCGTGGGACAATCGTTACTATGGACTGCGTCGGACAGGTGGTATACTGTTGGTTTGTTTTTTTTTATTTTTTTACAGGAGATCGATGGCGTCGCAGGAATGAGAGAGTAATAAAAAAAATGAAAACTGTGTTGTCTCTTTTATTTCATTAAAAGGCTTTTTTCTTGCTGTGTCTTTTTTTTAAACATTTAAAAACTTTGGGATTAATAATGGATCGGTGTCTTATTGACACCTCTCCATTATTAACCGGGCTTATTGTCACCGTGCAATCAACGGTGACATTAACCCCTTATTAGCCCGCTTGCCACCGCTACAGGGCAAGTGGGAAGAGCCGGGTAAAGTGCCACAATTGGCACATCTTTTGATGCGCCAAATGTGGGGCTGCTGTAGCCTGGTATTATCAGGCTGTTGAGGGCCAAAATCCATGGGCCTTGACAGTCTTTTAATACCAGGCCGCAGCAGTCTGCATTTTACTTGGCTGGTTAACAAAAATAGGGGGGATCCCCACGCCGTTTTTTTTTCGAGGGGATCCCCTATTTTTGTTAACCAGCCAAGCTAAGCAGACTGCTGTGGCCTGGAATTATCAGGCTTGCAAGGTCCATGGATATTGGATCCTTACCAGCCTGAAAAACCAGGCCTCAGCGGTCTGCTTCATCTGGCTGGTTAACAAAAATAGGAGGGACTGTTGTGAATGGGTTTGAGATGAGTTCTGAGCAGAGGCTCCCTCTGGTGGTTACAAGCGGTGCTAGTGAAGATTGTGAGGACTGGGAATCAGGTGTTACTGACTGGTCTTATATAAGGGAGTCATTTTCCCATCAGGGTTGCCGGTGATCAATTGTTCTGGTCTGAATCCTTCATTCCAGTTTCCCTTGTAGCCTGCTGTGTCGTGTCTGCATCTCCTGCTATCAGATAAGACCTTTTCTTCTTTTGTGTTTGTACTATATTTTTGCATTTTGTCCTGCACTTCTGTGGGGGCCTTCAGGGTCCCCTCCGGGGGCTTTTGCCCTCTCAGTTTAGTTCAGCCACTGATGTTTGTACTTTTGCTTTTTTCTTTCACAATATTTTTTCCCTTTAGGCCGGTGATACTGTTATGTTTCGGTAGCTGAGGAGTGCAGGCAAAATAAAGCAATACACCAGAGCAGTTGGAATCTATGAGATTGCAGTACCCTGACTAACCACCACAACTAGAGGCAGCCGTGGAGCGTTCCTACGTTGGTCCTAGACGCCTCGTCACAGCCTGAGAAACTAACTACACCTAAAGATAGAAATAGGAAAGCTATCTGCCCCGGAGCAGAACCCCAAAGATAATAGAAAGCCCCCAAACATGTAATGGCGGTTAGACAAGAGGAAATACTGACACAGAAAGAAAATAGTATGAGCAAACGCTGGGGCCCAAACTATCTAAATAGAAAAGGATAGGAAGGGTACTTACTGCAATCTCAGAAAACCCTGAAAAACACCAACTCTACTAATTTCAAAATCACCTGAGATCACACGACCTCTACCACCTAAATTAGTTCTCTGGTGTAACAAAATCAAAACAGCAGCCACTGAAAAAACTGGAAAAAGCAAAAGTACAAACATCAGTGGCTGAACTAAACTGAGAGGGCAAAAGCCCCCGGAGGGGACCCTGAAGGCCCCACAGAAGTGCAGGACAAAATGCAAAAATATAGTACAAACACAAAAGAAGAAAAGGTCTTATCTGATAGCAGGAGATGCAGACACGACACAGCAGGCTACAAGGGAAACTGGAATGAAGGATTCAGACCAGAACAATTGATCACCGGCAACCCTGATGGGAAAATGACTCCCTTATATAAGACCAGTCAGTAACACCTGATTCCCAGTCCTCACAATCTTCACTAGCACCGCTTGTAACCACCAGAGGGAGCCTCTGCTCAGAACTCATCTCAAACCCATTCACAACAGGGGACCCCACGCTAATTTTTTTCGAGGGGATCCCCTATTTTTGTTAATCAGCCAAGATATGCAGACTGCTGTGGCCTGGTATTATCAGGCTGGCAAGGTCCATGGATCTTGGCTCCTTAACAGCCTGAAAATCCAGGCCTCAGCGGTCTGCTTCATCTGGCTGGTTAACAAAAATAGGGGGGACCCCATGCCATTTTTTTTTCGAAGGGAACCCCTATTTTTGTTAATCAGTTCCCTCTGACGTCACTGATGGTGTCCCTGGCTGACCTGAAGTGAAAGTGGAAAGCAATCAATTAAGCTTTCCACTTCCTCTCCTGTCAGCCAGGAGAGGAGCTCATTCATTTGGGGGTTTACTGTGAGGCTGCAGCATTAGCTGCGGTCCCTGCAGTAAACATTAACCCTTTCTGAAGGATTACACCGTGGGACCTGACTGTGCATCGGATTGGTAAGAATAATTTTGCTTTATTATTTTATTTTTATTACAGGAAATGGTTTTAGCAGGTAAATAAAATATGGTCAAAAACTGTGTGATTATTTCATTAAACTTCTTTTTTATTAAAGTGTGTGTGTTTGATTTTTCTTTCATACAATAGGATTAATAATTGATAGTTGTCTAATTGACAGCTCTCAATTATTAACCTGGCTTAAAGTGACCTTTCAATTGCAAGGTCATTTTAACCCCTTATTAACCCATTCACCACCGCTACAGGGCAATGGGAATAGACGGGCAAAGTGCCAGAAAGGGCAAATCTAATTAGAGATTTGCCCTTTCTGGGGTGTCTGGGGGCAGATGTTAGTAGCCGGGGGGGGCCAAAAATAATGGTCCCTCTCTGGGCTATTATTATCTGCCCCACTCACTGGCTTTGTCTGTCTGGTTGCGAAAATAGGGCGGGAGCCCACGCATTTTTTTTCAGCAATTTTACACCTCATATATATATATATACATGTCATTGAGTTTGTGACACATATAATATATATATTTATAGTTCATACACTTCTACATAGTATAATAGCCGCTAATTCAATTGCCGGCTTTTGTGAAAATGCAGAACCCGACATGAAATGACACTTGGTTTACATAGAGTTAACCATGTCTTTTCATGTACTTTGATATCTGATTTGCACAAACAATTACATGAGTGTAAGTGTGCAAAATTTCACACCTGTAGGGGTTAATTAAAGGTGTAAATTCGTAGCAAAAAAGTCCTTTTTTTTTACAACGAATTTACACCTTTAATTAACCCCTACAGGTGTGAAATTTTGCACACATAGACTGATGTAATTGTTTGTGCAAATCAGATAGCAAACGACATGAAAAGACATGGTTAACCCTATGTACACCAAGTGTCATTTCATGTCGGGTGCTTCTGTCTTTTCACAGAAGCCGGCTTTACCCGGCAATTGAATCAGAGGATATTTTACTATGTAGAAGTGTATAAACTATACATATATGTATATATTGTCACAATGACATGTATATATATATATATATATATATATATATATGTATTCTATGTGTGTATATTTAGTGTTTACAAGGAAAGAATGGGGTTTTTTTAGTTCCGATATTTTGTTCCCATAGACTTACATTGGATTTCCGGTATCGGTATCGGGTATCGCCGAATTTTTATGGTATCTGCGATACCATTCCGATTCCGATACTTAGGGATATCGGAAAGTATCGCTCAACTCTAGTCTTAAGGCATTTCCACTGAAGTTGTATTAACCTGTAATTTGATTTTCCGCTTGGATTTTGAGTATCATTCCAAATGCAGACCTCCATGGGATATTCATTTTGATTTATATTGATCATTTTTAGTTTTATTATTTTCAACGCATTCCACTATGTAAAAGGATTTGCAACTGGAGTATTTCATTCAGTGATATCTAGGATGTGGTATTTTAGTGTTCCCTTTATTTTTCTGAGTTGTGTATGTAGCCCTGACTTTCGTTTTTAGGTAGCAGCAGCAGTATACCTATAGAAGGACTGTAAGGCAATAAACCCTGCCTATACACTTCTATTCCAAAACTATCCCTCCTTCATTAGTTATTCCTACTTGAATGCAAGTAACAGTGGTTTTACTAGAGAAAGGACAGTATATAGCCCTGAAAAGGACTTTTGTTTTAATGGTGCAGCAGCGGTATTCAAGTACTGAAATAGCAATTAAACACTGACTACAGTATATGCATGCTCTAATCTAAGCTCACCCCCCTAGATCAACTCTCCCTGAACTGCTTCCAGAGGACAGTGTGCTGAGCATTATGACACTGAGTCTTATGTGAGACCCGATGACAGAATGCGGCCTTCCAATCACAGTGATACCAGTAGCCAATATGGCTACTGCATTACCGTGTATGGCAAGCAATCCCTGCAAGTTTATTGGCTGCCTAACAAATGTAAAAGATGCCGTGCGGGGACTCAAGAATCAGGAATACTCGAGTAAGGCCTCATACTCACTGGTGCCGAAAACGGATGAAAATCAGACGATAAAAAATCGGATGCAAATCTGACCAATGTTAGTCAATGGGTGAGTTCTCATTAGCAATTTTTTTCTCATCAGATATTGGTGTGAGAAAAAAATCGCAGCTTGCTGCGATTTGATGCGATTTTGGGATGAAAATCGCCAATGCAAGTCAGTGGGTGCGATTAAAAAACGAACAGCACTCGCACCATGCACGTGCTGTCCGATTTATATGCACCAGTCTCCTTTGAAAAGCCGGTAATTCATCCCCGGCTACTGTAAAATCACACTGACAGCTCACAAAACAGTAGATACATACACATAGAATACATATATATATATATATACATGTCATTGTAACACATACATATATATATATTTATAGTTCTTACACTTCTACATACTGTAATAGCCGCTAATTCAATTGCCGGCTTTTGTGAAATCACAGAAGCCGACATGAAATGATACATTGTTTCCACACAGTTAACCATGTCATTTCCTGTATTTTGATATATGGTTTGAACTTACAATTACATGAGTGTATTTGTACAAAATTTCAGACATGTAGGGGTTAATTAAAGGTGTAAATTCGTTGAAAAAAAATGCGTGGGCTCCCGCTGTATTTTCTCCACCAGACAGACAAAGCAAGCGAGTGGGGGCAGATAATAATAGCCTAAGGAGGGTACATTTTTTTTGTGCCCCCCTGGCTACTAACATCTGCCCCCAGACACCCCAGAAAGGGCAAATCTATAATTAGATTCGCCCTTTCTGGCACTTTGCCCGTCTATTCCCATTGACCTGTATCGGTGGCGAATGGGTTAATAAGGGGTTAATGTCACCTTGCTATTGAAAGGTGACCTTAAGCCATGTTAATAATTGAGAGCTGTCAATTAGACAACTATCAATTATTAATCCTATTGAAGTAAATAAAAAAACACAAACACACTTTAAGAATAAATAATTTTAATGAAATCAAAACACATATTTTTGACCATCTTTTATTTAACTCTTAATCCATTCTAAGCCCTTGTTCTTCTAAAATAAATATAAAATAATAAAACAACATTATTCTTACCTATCTGGCGATCTGTCACGTCCCACGATGTAATCCTTCACAAAGGGTTAACTAGCAATCAGATAAGCAGCGCAAGTAATCCTGCGTGCTCAGCTGATAGCTCCTGAATGAATGAGCTTATCTCCTGCCGACAGGAGAGGATGTGATTAATGAATGAAGCTTAATTGATTGTATCCCACTTTCACCTTAGGTCAGGTCACTCAAGTGAAAGTGGCAATAAATCAATTAAGCTCCATTCATGAATCTCTTCCTCTCCTTTCGCTGGGAGAGTAAGTTATTCATTCATGGGAATACAGCTCGGAGACAGCATTAGCTCACTGTTAACTGTAACCTGTTAACCCTTTCTGATGGATTACACCTTGGGACTTGACTGTACATCGGATTGGTAAGAATAATTTTGCTTTTTTATTTTATTTTTATTACAGGAAATGGTTTTAGCAGGAAAATAAAATATGGTCAAAAACTGTGTGATTATTTCATTAAACTTATTTTTTATTAAACTGTGTGTGTTTGATTTTTCTATCATACAATAGGATTAATAATTGATAGTTGTCTAATTGACAGCTCTCAATTATTAACATGGCTTAAGGTCACCTTTCAATAGCAAGGTGACATTAACCCCTTATTAACCCATTCGCCACCGCTACAGGGCAATGGGAATAGACGGGCAAAGTGCCAGAAAGGGCGAATCTAATTATAGATTTGCCCTTTCTGGGGTGTCTGGGGGCAGATGTTAGTAGCCAGGGGGGGCACAAAAAAAATGTACCCTCCCTAGGCTATTATTATCTGCCCCCACTCTCTTGCTTTGTCTGTCTGGTGGAGAAAATACAGCGGGAGCCCACGCATTTTTTTTCAACGAATTTACACCTTTAATTAACCCCTACATGTCTGAAATTTTGTACAAATACACTCATGTAATTGTAAGTTCAAACCATATATCAAAATGCAGGAAATGACATGGTTAACTGTGTGGAAACAATGTATCATTTCATGTCGGCTTCTGTGATTTCACAAAAGCCGGCAATTGAATTAGCGGCTATTACAGTATGTAGAAGTCTAGGAACTATAAATATATGTATATATATATATGTCACAATTACATATATATATATGTATTCTATTTGTGTATATGTATTGTTTCTATTCTTTATTAAAGCTGTCAGTGTGATTTTACAGTAATGCCAGGGATGAATTAGCGGCTATTATACTATGTAGAAGTGTATGACCTATATATATATTATATATATATATATTAGATGTATATATATATATATATATATATATATATTATATATATAATTATTTGCTTTTTGTGTAAATTTTTTTGTTACAATGTGATTTTTACATGACTTTTTACATAGAGATAACTGCTCTATGTAAAACTTCATGTTAAAATCGCATTGCATACAGATGGAAAACTGATGGAAAACTGACAGAAAACGCATGGTGCGATTTAAAATCGCATCAAAATCGCATGCCTTTTTACAACAAATGTACCGTTTTTTTCCTGCAGAAAACGGACCGATTTTTTTCCAGCCAGTGAGTATGAGGCCTTACGAGCATACTCAAGCACATTAATGCTCAACTGAGTATCGAGCAGTGGCAAGCACATTCAATCATCACTATTTATAACTAATGACAGGTAAAAGAAATACAAATTTCCCTCTTAATGACCTGTCATATGCATTTTTTCATAAGCTGTGTCCAAGGTGTATAAACCTGGCTCAACAGATGCCAAATGTGTTACACATCCATGACCTCCCTTTAAAAGCAGCGACTAAAGCTCACACTAATTGCTGCTGTTAAACAAATTAAAGCAACTGAATGGCATGCTTACTGAAGCACTTGCACACTGACTCGAATCAGTTCTACTGATGCGACCTCAAGGAGACAAAGGATTACCATGGTAGTCAGGTCAGATGAAGGCCCCAATTGCTGCAATCTTGTTCCTGAAGCCTCAGGATGGGCTTCACAGAAGAAATGCAGTTAATTTATAAATGTCAATGAATGCTATAGTATTCCCAAGAGAAATTGCACTAATTGCAATAAAAAAGAAAAATTTTGCTTCAGAAAAACGCCATGCGCAATAGCATCTATCGGCAAGCAATGCTCTCAATCTGCACATGTGCAGCCCACTGTATCCCTAGGACCAGTGTGGGAATGCGCAGAAGAAAAAGAAATTGTTGCTGTTGAACATAGCAACGCTGCCGCACTGGTACACAGAACACAACCGGCGCCATTTTGTTGAAGCAAAATTTTTTTTAAACACAATATTAACTCCTTAACGACTGCCAATACGACTTTTAATGGCGGCAGTTAAGGGGCCCTATTCCTCCTGTACCTCATGCTCTTTCTTTTTACACAGCCTACTCCTACACCTCATGCTCCTCCTTTATACACAGTATTTTTCTGCTGTCCAGCTTTTCTCCTTTAAAGTTGCCTCCTCCGGCAGCACCTCACGCTCCTCTTCCATATACAATTGGAAACACGTGATCCTGAGAGAAATTGCACTAATTGCAATAAAACGTATTGTATACACAGCCTACTTCTTCTGCAGCACCACACAGCAACTTCCTGTTATGAGCACAGTGGTGTAATCCATGAGGCTCCTCCCTTTCCCTTGACGTCATGCCTCACAGGAGCAACTCCATTCTAGACACGACGGAGCTAGATGTGGCCTGTGCCTGCCGCACACTGACTCTCTGAAGGCGGCGGCCCTGATTGTAGCTCACAGCGGCTGAGACGTCACAGCTGGTGAGTTTTGCATGGTGGCTTTCGAAGTGAATGTGTTTCCGTCCGTGTGCGCTAACAACGTGGGCCGTGTGGACAAGGCTTTGTGTGTGGAGTGAGTGTAGCTATGCAGAATGGGCGGGGCTATGTGGGGTGGGCGTGGCTTGATATATACACACACTCATACATACACTCAGCTTTACGTATATATATAGTTAAGGGTTTAGAGGACATTATACAAAGATTTATACTGAACTGTGGGCTGGGAGGCTGCTGTACAGAGACTTAAAATTAATTGAGGGTTGAGGATGCAAAGTCTCTAATAGCATCCTCCCTCATTCCCCAATTTATTATTATATAGTTGAAACCAGAAGTTTACATACACTATATAAAAATACACATATGCATGTTTTTCTCAATATCTGACATGAAATCAGAATAAAGCTTTCCCGTTTTAAGTCCCTTAGGCCTCTTTCACACATCAGGTTTCTGGCATCAGGCGCTATGCGGCGTCGCGCCGGAGTGCCGGATCCGTTTTTTTAAATGTAAAACCGGATGAGACGGATCTGATTTTCGGCCGGATTCGTCGAGCGGATCTGTCCGAAAACCGGATCCGTCTCATCCGGTTCATCTGTTTTTTTTTATCCGTTTTTCGACGGATTGCGACGGATCCGTTTTTTTAAAACGCCCCTTCCAAACATGATTGGCTACTGAAAACCTATATATACACTGTTCCTACAGCCCATCTGGTTGTATAGGAGCAAGTGCCGGTTGGAGAGAAGAGCAAGTGGCTGTTGAAGATGGACGTTGTGATAGGAAACATTATGAAGAATTTGTTGGATTTCACAGTGGAGGCGAATCGTCTGAAAGCGATTGTTCTGGAGAAGGAGAGAAAGATACAGCAGCGCATCATGCATCAGCGCCGACACCGTTTCTGGATCCACCCCATCACAGCCCAGAGAATGACGCGTGGGGTGTATTCTACACTATACGTGGAGCTACGAGGAAACCCTCAGAAATTTTTTGCATATGTTCGCATGAAAATGGAGAACTTTGATTTCTTGGTGGAGCATATTGAAGACCTCATAAGAAGATCGGACACGTATTGCCGCTTCCCTATTTCACCGGTGGAGCGTCTGATGGTGACTCTTCGGTAAGCCATATTTATTGGATCTGCTTGCTTCAGAGCACACTTGTCCTGGAATGTTGTTGCTGGTAGTTTGTATACGGCCATCTGACTCAGCTTTAACATTTGGAGATACTATAAAAATATTTTTTTTTATAGTATCTCCAATTGTTATAGCTGAGGTCTGGTATGTAATGATGTGATTTGAAACTCTTTTTTTTTTTTTATTCACAGATTCCTGGCAACTGGAGAATCTCTTTCCTCACTCCATTTCCAGTACAGACTTGGGATTTCCACAATCTCTGGAATTGTGAAGCACACATGCCGTGCATTGTGGGACTGTCTAGTTGCGGAATTTCTACCAGAGCCCACAACAGAGACTTGGATTGAAGTTGCAGAAAAGTTTGAACAAATATGTCAGTCTCCTAATTGCCTGGGTGCTGTGGACGGGAAACATATCCAGATTGTCAAGCCAGCAGGATCTGGATCCTAATATTTTAATTACAAAAAAATATTTTTCAATTGTCCTCATGGCCATCGCTGACATGGATTACAAATTTATTGCTTTAGATATTGGGGCCTATGGCCGCTCCAATGACTCTCAAGTGTTCAAACTGTCAGCAATGGACCGTCAGCTGTATGGAAACACCTTCCATTTCCCCACCCCCTAGACCACTGCCTCAAACATCTGGCCCATCGATGCCTTTTGTTTGTGTAGGTGATGAGCCTTCCAGCTGTTAGAACACCTGCTGAAACCGTACTCCAGCAGAGGATTGACACACACAAACAGAATTTTCAATTAACGCCTCACAAGAGCCAGAAGAATAGTGTAGTGCGCTTTTGGGATTCTGACAGCCAAATGGCGTGTTCTATTGACTGCGATCAACCTAAAAACTGAAACTGTGGACGAGGTTATCAAAGCTTGTGTGGTTCTACACAATTTTGTTATCAGCAAGGAACAGATTTCCATTCAGGAACACTGTGAAGAAACCACCTTGCATGAGTACCAGAACGTTACCAATAGAAGTTCTGTGACTGCTTCCCGAATGAGGGACACATTTGCTGAATACTTTATGTCCCCTGAAGGAAGACTAGACTGGCAGGATGAGTTTAATAAATTGCTCTGTGACCTTTGTACCTTGTATACCCACAGTATACCTTTGCCAACCAAAGTGGTGTACCTTGTTGTGTATTATGTACAGTATTTTACCTTTTGGCCAAAGTTGTATCCCTGGTTGTGTATTACCAAAGTATTTAATCTTTTAACCAAAGTTCTGTACCTTTTTGGGGATTACCTAACAATGTACAGAACTTTGGTTAAAAGGTGAAATACTTTGGCTAATACACAACCAGGGACACAACTTTGGCCAAAAGAGACGTGGGAGGCAGAACAGGTGGGTGGTGGAGAGGAGGATTGGGTAGGGAGTAGAGGAGCAGATGTGGTTGGGAACTGGTATGGGGAAGGATGTTGGTATGGGGCAGGTTGTGGGAAGTGGGGAAGTTGTTGGAAGGGGGGAGGTTGCTGGAAGGGGGGAGATTGTTGGTACTGGGGAGGTTGCTGGTATTGAATAGGAGGGGGAGGAGAAACGGTGGCTGGATGGGGGGCAGGTGTGGGAGGAACGACTGGGGTGGGTGTCGGAGGTTGGGAGGTAACCTGCGCTAGAGCAGCGTGGCAAGTATGCATTGCATGCATCTGCTGGCTAGTAGATAGCGTATCCATGCGCTCGACTACAGACTGGAAAAAACTGTGGTTTGGCGAACTTCTTGCTTCTGAATGCATCGTTTGCAGAATTGTCTTAACCTCCAGAATGCTGGAGTTGAGCTGATTAAAGCCTGCAGCCATTTGCTCTGACAAGACTTTAAGACAGTTCTGAAACGATGCATTAAGATGCAAGAATTCGGGCGCATAGCTCCTGTCCTGACCCCTCTGCCGCAGCCGCCCAGTAGCCACAGGTGTACTAGAGGTGGCAGCGGCAGAAGGGTGGGGTAAGGGGAAATCTATCTCCTGACCAGTAGCCTCATGCAATGTATTCGGCCACGATGCTCCAGCGCTGGTGGAGGGGACAGAGGGCTCACGTGTGCTTGGATGTAGGCATATGTGTTTGGGTGCAGTGTGATGTCTGCACTAAATTGTTTTCTATGTGTTGTGTGTAGTGTGATGTTGTGTTTCAGCGATGCATGCAGGAAACTTACGAATTGCGAGCCCACTCCGGGTATCTCTCCACCCCTTTGTTCTTCTTCTGGGAGCTCCTCTTCAGCTTCAATTTCCTGGTATAAATAAAAAGTAATGCAATTAATATATAGATCACAAAGATGCATTGTGAAAAAAAAATACTTTTTACCTGTAAATGCTGACGATGCGTGGGAGGACTCCCAGAAGAAGAAGATGTGTCCTGCTGTGCTGCTGCAGGAGTTGAGGGACAGCTTCTGCTGTGGAATAAAGAGAAATAAAGGCCTTGCAATGTCAATTGATATTGCATGGCCCTAGCTGGAAGGGTTTGTGTGTGATATTTACCATCTGGCGTCTGCTGGCATCGTGTCCTGCTCACTCCCAGGCTCTGTATCTTGGGGTGCTGCTGCTGCAGGAGTTGAGGGATGGCTTCTGCTGTGGAATAAAGAGAAAAAAGGCATGAATATATTGATATGGCATGGCCATGACTGAAAGGGGTTGTGTGTGATATTTACCGTCTGGCCTCTGCTCCCATACTCTCCATCATCAGGCGCATTTGTTGGAGTCTTGGTGGTGTAGGTGCTCCTGGTGACGATGCTGCTGTTGGGCGGCTTGTGCTGTGGAATAAAGAGAAAAAAAGGCCATGAATATATTGATATTGCATGGCCCTGGCTGAAAGGGGTTGTCTGTGATATTTACCATCTGCCTTCTGCTCCCAGCTGCATCATGGCCAAAATGTCTTGGGGTGGTGCTGGTGGTGGTGGTGCTGGTCTGGTCTCCTCGTGTCCTCTCCTGCGGCTGGCTCTTCTGCAGCTGGCTCCTGTCCTCTTGGGTGGCTGCATGGTTATGGCTGAGGGTGGTCCCACTGGCATGGTTTATATAGGTTTGCTGTGGGCTGGGCTACAGAGAGCATGTTCAGACTAAAAAGCCGGATTCGGCCACCGGATCCAGCTTTTTACTGATCCGGCGCATTACAGTAGCCGTTTTTTCCAGATGCCGGAATGAGACAATTAGCCGGATCCAGAAAAAAACGGACGCGCCGCATGGCACCCAAGGCCATGCGGCGCGATCTGGCGCCAATGTTAGTCAATGGGAAAAAACTGTATCCGGCGTTAGATTTTGCCGGATCCGGTTTTAAGGAAAAAATGCCGGAACTCGCCTGATTGCAAAAACCTGATGTGTGAAAGAGGCCTAATTAGGATTTCCATAATTATTAATATTTGCCAAATGCCAAAATAATGAGAGAGAGAGAGAATGTTTTAAGGCATTTTTATTACTGCAAACTCAAAATTTTACATACACTAAGATTGCTATGCTTTTAAACAATTCTGGACTTCCCATATGTTGATGTTTGGTTTGGAAGCTTCTGATTTTCTGTTTGTTTTTTTTGGCAACATCTGAGTTACTTAGAGACACACCTGTGGATGTTTTTTAATGCATACCTGAAACACACTCTTCTTTGTGTAGCATCATGAGAAAGTCACATGTCCATATTGACCAAAAAATAAAAAAAAGTTATGGCTCTGGGAAGAAGGAGAGTAAAATACAAAATGCAAAAACTGAAGTACCCCTGGTAATTAAGTGGCTAATGGGTGCAGAAAATGTGCAGAAAATCTGTAACATCAAAAGCTCATAGCGGGAACATAGCCTTAAAAGAGAACATTCTGATAATTTCGTAAGGTTATATTCCCACTATGAGCTCTTGATGTGGCAGATATTCTGAATATTTCTGCACCAATCAAGCAAAATAGGTCACTTTTTTAAAAATACGCAGTGCAAAAAACTCACCAAACGCGCATCGTGAAAACATAACTTTAGATTTTGTACTGATATTTAACTTTAAGGTTTTTCTCCCACAATGAGTTTTTGATGTTGCAAATTTTGTGTGCCATTCCTGCACCTATTAGGTAAAATAGGTTACTTGCATCTTTTTAGAAAAACTCAGCAAAAACTAATTGTGAGAACATACAGTGGGTTCGGAAAGTATCCAGACCCCTTTAAATTTTTCACTCTTTGTTTCATTGCAGCCATTTGGTAAATTCAAAAAAGTTCATTTTTTTCTCATTAATGTACACTCTGCACCACATCTTGACTGATAAAAAACAGAAATGTAGAAATTTTTGCAAATTTATTAAAAAAGGAAATCTGAAATATCACATGGTCATAAGCATTCAAACCCTTTGCTCAGACACTCATATTTAAGTCACATGCTGTCCATTTCCTTTTGATCCTCCTTGAGATGGTTCTACTCCTTCATTGAAGTCCAGCTGTGTTTATTTAAACTGATAGGACTTGATTTGTAAAGGCACACACCTGTCTACAGGGTGGGCCATTTGTATGGATACAACTAAATAAAATGGCAATGGTTGGTGATATCAACTTCCTGTTTATGGCACATTAGTATATGGGAGAGGGAAAACTTTTTCAAGATGGGTCGTGATTATGGCGGCCATTTTGAAGTCAACCATTTTGGATCCAACTTTATTTTTTCCAATGGGAAGAGGGTCACGTTACACATCAAACTGATTGAGAATTTCGCAAGAAAAACAATTGTGTGCTTGGTTTTAACGTAGCTTTATTCTTTCATGAGCTATTTACAAGTTTCTGACTACTTATATAATGTGCTCAAAGTGCTGCCCATTGTGTTGGATTGTCAATGCAACCCTCTTCTCCCACTCTTGAAACACTGATAGCAAAACCGCAAAAGAAATGCTAGCACAGGCTTCCAGTATCCATTGTTTCAGATACTGCACATCACGTATCAGTAGGTAATTGTCTATGTTGTTAAGATACGAGATGTGCAGCATCTGACACAACGGATTGTGTTTCAGTGTTTTAAAAAAACACATGAAGGACTCCCAGACTGTGAGAAATAAGATTCTCTTTTCTGATGAGACGAAGATAGAACTTTTTGGTGATAATTCTAAGTGGTTTGTGTGGAGAAAACCAGTTACTGCTCATCACCTGCCCAATACAATCCCAACAGTGAAACATGGTGGTGGCAGCATCATGCTATGGGGGGTGTTTTTCAGCTGCAGGGACAGGACAACTGGTTGCAATTGAAGTAAACATGAATGTGGCCAAGTACAGAGATATCTTGGATGAAAACCTCTTCTAGAGTTCTCTGGACCTCAGACTTGGCCAAAGATTCACCTTCCAACAAGACAATGACCCCAAGCACACAGCTAAAATAACAAAGAAGTGGTTCAGAACAACTTTGTGACCATTCTTGACTGGCCCAGCCAAAGCCCTGACCTGAACCCAATTGAACATCTCTAGAGAGACCTGAAAATGGCTGTTCACCAACGTTCACCATCCAACCTGATGGAACTGGAGAGAATCTGCAAGGAAGAATGGCAGAGGATCCCCAAATCCAGATGTGAAAAACTTGTTGCATCATTCCCAAGAAGACTCATGGCTGTATTAGCTCAAAAGGGTGCGTCTACTTAATACTGAGCAAATACTTATGACCAATATGATATTTCAGTTTTTCTTTTTAATAAATTTTCAAAAATTTCTGCATTTTTTTTCAGTAGTGTTCCTTGCTGAGTACTCAAGAACTGGACCCTAATCCAAGAGGAAGAACCTGCAATACTGTATGGACTATTTGCTTTGTGTTTTCACTTTGTGCTAGAAAAGGCTGTCTTTTTTCCTTGATTTCGTGAGCTGTTTATGAAGTCTTAACAAACCAGCCTGGACATTTTTGCTGAAATCACTTCCTGTGCCTATCTTGAATTCAACTGAGTGAGTTGAAACCCTACAATAGGTGGAGAATGTGGACACAAATGCCGAGGGGCAGTGTGACTGCATGTCCTGGGTAAAAGCAACTGCAGGAGTGAAACCTGAGAACATGGAGGAGTTAAAAAAGCAACAAGTGCAGGCAAATCTCCAGCAGCAACAGCTACGGAAGCAGCAGCACATACTGTACAGCAGTAACAACAGCACCAGCGGATGCAGCAGCAGCACTGGCAGCAGCTGGAACTCCTAGCCTAGGCGATCCGTGGCAGGGCCCCCATCTCTAAGTCAAGGTGATGATTCACACATGAGAAACCAACAAATAAAGTAGCAATCTGTAGCGCTGTAGCATGTCAACATGAAATATATGAAATTTGAATTGGATTACTGCTGTAGAAAATATGAAAAATTGAGAATACTTAGGGCATAAATTGGCCAATTCATAATACCCGGTAGCCACAATAAGGCGATTTTTCCAGATTTTGCCATGGTCAATAAATGCTTTTGTTGAATACATCAAGTAGAATTCCAAGTTTCTTACGATATTGATGACGGATTTGGTATCCTACTTGTGCACCACCTCTATTCCAGAAATGCCTTGTCTCTTTATAATCTAATCAGAGTTTAATCAAAGGGTAATCAAAGTGTGATCCGATTTTCTCAGCAGTGGAGATAAAAATAAAGTTTCTCCACCTTCTCCATTCAGTCTGTCAGAGAAAATCAGATCACACTCAGATGTCATCCTAGTGTGTTCTGCTTTTTTTACAGACACATAGATTTTGAATGGCTGAGTGCAATGAGGTTACTGGAAGCAAATTGTGCTTGGTGCAATTTTTTTCCTTGGATCATTTGGTCCGAGGAAAAAAATGTGCATGGTCACATTGAGTAACATGGGAACAAGTGCTTTTAGTTTAAATGACATATAACACTCGTCTGAGTTATATGGACATCTGCCCGAGCCCATATTCAGTATTGTAGGGAACTGAGTGGTCATGGTCTAGATAAACTGGCATCATGGGCAAAAACATGGCAAATGTAGAAGATGGACTTGGGTATTCTGATCATTAGTAAGCTAAGTAGCAGTATTCAAATGAAGCAGGTGACCGCTTGCAACGCACAGACAAACATAAAGCATAAGTAACCAATGAAACTATTTATTTCCCTGATGTGGCAGGAAATTGCAGTAACTATAGCAATGGTAATTAATGCAAACCAGGGCAATTACAGCATGAAATATACTATATCAGATATGCAAAGAAACCTCAAGTTCACCCTAGCTATTATAACAGTCTCTTGTTATATGTTCTTAAAACTTCTGACAGGGCTGATAATCCTGTTGTAACAGGTCATAGTATACCTAGTGGCCAGACTACAGTATACACAGTATTACTAAAAACTCTGTGTTATTTAAATGCACTTTTGCTTTTTACTTACTGTATTTAGTTACAGCAGGGTTTTTGCTCATTTTGTCTTTTGTAGGTTTTATGTTTTATGGCCAATGTGAACATGCATTTATGTGCTGCATGTGTACCAACTCAAGCAAAGCTCAATTTTTGTGTTTTTTCTTTGTGTTTTTGCTTTCTGTGCAAGCCGGGTATGGCCTCTGTTACACCCGGTCCCCGTGCTGGCTCTGCACTCCGTTCTGGTCACTCACCACCTGCTCTTCAAGCTGTCCCTGTGCAGCAGCGAGCTTCCTGTCTGGGGTCTCATGCTCTCTGTGCTTCTCAGCGTCCTGCTCCCTCCCGCATTCCCTGGCGGGCTGTCAGCAGATCTTCAGAGAAAGCTATTAGGATGCGAGCACGCACTCCTCTGGTTTCTTAAAGGGACAGCATGCATTTTTTGAATTTGGTAATTATCCAATGCCAGTGCACTGATTACTATTTCTGATCTCTACTCCATAGGGAGAGTGCCAGAGCAACGAGTATCTACCATTGCTACATCCGGTTCTGCCTCTGACCAGTCTGCGCTGCGTTAGCAGTCTCTGTGCACTAGCTCATACTATTTGTCTCCACAGAGTATCGGTTTCCTGTATCCTGCTATCCCTGACAATAATCCCTTCATTTTCTCTATCCCTGACAATCTCTGAAATCACTTAGAATCATAGAATGGGAGAGTTGGAAGGGACCTCCTGGGTCATCTGCTCCAACCCCCTGCTCAAAGCAGGATTCACTAAATCATCCCAGACAGATGTATGTTCAGCCTCTGTTTGAAGACTTCCATTGAAGGAGAACTCACCACCTCTCGTGGCAGCCTGTTCCACTCATTGATCACTCTAACTGTCAAAAAGTTTTTTCTAAATCTAATCTGTGTCTCCTCCCATTCAGTTTCATCCCATTGCTTCTAGTCTTTCCTTGTACAAATGGGAATAAAGATAATCCTTCTACAATGTGACAGCCCGTGAGATATTTGCATACAGCTATTAAGTCACCTCTCAGTCTACTTTTTTGCAAGCTAAACATTCCCAAATCCTGTAACCGTTCCTTATAGGACATGGTTTGCAGACCGGACACCATTCTGGTCGCTCTTCTCTGAACTTGCTCCAGTTTGTTGATGTCTTTTTTAAAATGTGGTGCCCAAAACTGGACACAGTATTCCAGATGAGGTCTGACCAAAGAGTAGTAGAGGGCAATAATGACTTCACGTGATCTAGACTGTATGCTTCTGTTAATACATCCCAGAATCGTATTTGCCTTTTTTGCTGCTGCATCACACTGTTGACTCATGTTCAGTCTGTGATCTATTAGTATACCCAAGTCTTTTTCACATGTGCTGTTGCTTAGCCTTATTCCTCCCATTCTGTATACGCTTTTTTCATTTTTATTTCCCAGATGTAGTACTTTGCATTTTTCCCTGTTAAAAACCATTCTGTTAGTTGCTGCTCACTGCTCCAGTTTATTTATATCTTTTTGAATCCTCTCTCTCTTCTCTAGTATTAGCTATCCCTCCTAGCTTTGTGTCATCAGCAAATGTAATCAGTTTACCCTCAATTCCTTCATCTAAATAATTGATAAAGATGTTGAACAATACAGGGACCAAGACAGAGCCCTGTGGTACCCCACTTGATACATTCTTCCAATTCGATGTGCAGCCATTTGCTACCACTCTTTGGGTCCTATCACTAAGCCAGTTATGAATCCACCTAACAGTTGCCTTGTCCATTCCATACTTAGTCATTTTTTCAATAAGGATTGTGTGAGATACTTTGTCAAATGCTTTGCTGAAGTCAAGATATAATATATCTACAGCATTTCCCTGATCAACCCAGTCAGTGATTCTGTAATAGAAGGAAATTAAATTAGTCTGACATGACTTATTAGTTACAAACCCATGCTGACTCTGGTTAATCACTTCATTCTTGTCCAGGTACTTACATACATGTTGTTTAATAAGTTGTTCAAAGATCTTTCCTGGTATAGATGTCAGACTCACCGGCCTATAGTTCCCTGGGTTCACCTTCTTCCCCTTTTTGAAGATAGGAACAACATTTGCTCTTCTCCAGTCTTCTGGGACTTCTCCTGTTCTCCAAGAATTTTCAAAGTTTATGGAGAGTGGTTCAAATTTTTTTTCTGGTATCTCCTTCAGTACTCTGGGGTGTAATTCATCTGGACCTGGAGACTTGAATTCATTTATGTTAGTTAAGTGTTTCCTCACTATTTTTCTGTTTATAGATATCCTGGATTCTTCTATTCCCTTAATAGGACAGTGAAGATCAGTTGATGTTACATTTCCTTTATGAGAGAAAACAGATGCAAAATAGAAATTTAAAAGTTCGGCCTTTTCAACATCCTTTCTTACCATTTCATAATTTTCATCCTGTAAAAATCTTTGACTTTTCTTTTACTTTTGACATATCCCCAAAATCCTTTTTTATTGCTTTTGACATCTCTTGCAATCCTTAATTCATTGTCAGCTTTAGATAATCTGATTCTTGCCCTGCAGGTTCTGCAGACATCATTATATTCTTCTTTAGATATGCCTCCCTCTTTCCATTTGATGTACATTTCTTTCTTCCTTTTTAGCATGTGTTTAAGTTCTTTGTTCATTCATCCTGGTTTTGTTAAATGCTTCCTATTCTTCCCTCTTTTCAGAATTGTTAATGATTGTGCTTTGAGAATCCCATTTTTCAAGATTTCCCATCCTTCCTGGACATTTTTGTCCTTAAGGATATCAAGCCTTTGGATCCCTCCGATTCTCTTTCTGAGTCCCTTAAAATCTGCCTTTCTGAAATCTAACCTTGAAGTCTGAGTTATCACAGGTCTTCCTCCTCTAGTTATCCAAAATTCTAAAATAGCATGGTCGCTACCTCCTAAGGTCCCAGCCACTCTTACCTCCTCAACCATTTCCTCACTGTTTATAAGGATTAGATCCAACGTAGCAGATCCCCTTGTTTTCTCCCCTACCTTTTGGAAGATAAAGTTGTCAGCAAGAGAGGATAAGAATTTCCTGGACCTGTTAGTTTTACCTGAGAGAGATTCCCAACAAATGTCTGGATAGTTGAAATCTCCCATGACCACTGACATATTTTTTGGAGAACTTGGCCATATGATGCATAAAGAGTTCATCCAAATCTTCAGCTTGCATAGGCGGCCTGTAGTAAATGCCTACAATGTTGTCCTTTCCATTGTTCGCTCCTTGTATTCTTAGACAAACAGTTTCCACAGAACTCCCAGTCTCTGAAACTTCAATCTCTGTGCAGATACACGCTTTTCTAACATACAATGCCACACCTAACATAGTAACATAGTAACATAGTTATTAAGGTTGAAGGAAGACTTTAAGTCCATCTAGTTCAACCCATATCCTATCCTAACCTGCCCTAACATGTTGATCCAGAGGAAGGCAAAAAAACCCCAAGTGGCAAACAGTAAGCTTCACATTGGGGAAAAAAATTCCTTCCCGACTCCACATACGGCAATCAGACTAGCTCCCTGGATCAACGCAGTATCTAGGAAATTAGTGAATATAGCCTGTAATATTATACTTTTCAAGAAAGGCATCCAGTCCCTTCTTAAATTTTAGTAAGGATTCACTCATTACAACATTAGACGGCAGAGAGTTCCATAGTCTCACTGCTCTTACAGTAAAGAATCTGCGTCTGTGATTATGGCTAAACCTTCTTTCCTCCAGACGTAGAGGATGCCCCCTTGTCCCCGTCACAGGTCTAAGAGTAAAAAGATCATTAGAAAGGTCTTTGTACTGTCCCCTCATATATTTATACATTGTAATAAGATCACCCCTAAGCCTTCGTTTTTCCAAACTAAATAACCCTAAGTGTAATAACCTGTCTTGGTATTGCAGACCCCCCAGTTCTCTAATAACCTTGGTCGCTCTTCTCTGCACACGCTCCAGTTCAGCTATGTCTTTCTTATACACCGGAGACCAGAACTGCACACAGTATTCTAAGTGTGGTCGCACCAGTGACTTGTATAGAGGTAAAATTATGTTCTCCTCATGAGCATCTATGCCTCTTTTAATGCATCCCATTATTTTATTTGCCTTGGCAGCAGCTGCCTGACATTGGCCACTAAATGTGAGTTTGTCGTCCACCCATACACCCAGGTCTTTTTCAGTGACAGTTTTGCCCAGTGTTTTACAATTAAGCACATAATTATACATCTTATTTGTTCTACCCAAGTGCATGACCTTACATTTATCCCCATTAAAGCTCATTTGCCATTTATCAGCCCAAGCTTCTAGTTTACATAAATCCTCCTGTAATATAAAATTATCCTCCTCTGTATTTATTACCCTGCAGAGTTTAGTGTCATCTGCAAATATTGAAATACTACTCTGTATGGCCCCTACAAGGTCATTAATAAATATGTTAAAGAGAAGCGGCCCCAATACTGACCCCTGCTAACCGTGACCCAGTCCGAGTGTGCTCCATTAATAACCACCCTTTGTTTTCTATCCATGAGCCAGTTCTTAACCCACTTACACATATTTTCCCCTATCTCCATTGTTCTCATTTTATGTATCAACCTTTTGTGTGGCACTGTATCAAAAGCTTTTGAGAAGTCCATGAACACCACGTCCACTGCATTCCCTTGGTCCAGTCCTGAACTTACCCCTTCATAAAAGCTTATCAGATTAGTCTGACAAGAACGGTCCCTCGTAAACCCATGCTGATACTGTGTCATGAGGTTATTCAGCCTCAGATACTCCAATATAGTATCCCTTAAAAAACCCTCCAGGATTTTACCCACAGTAGATGTTAAGCTCACTGGCCTATAATTTCCAGGTTCAGTTTTTGCCCCCTTTTTGAATATTGGCACCACATTTGCTATACGCCAGTCCTGTGGTACAGACCCCGTTATTATGGAATCTTTAAAGATTAAAAATAATGGTCTATCTATAACTGTACTTAATTCCTGCAGTACTCGGGGGTGTATCCCATCCGGACCCGGGGATTTGTCAATTTTAGTGATTTTTAGACGCCGCCGTACTTCCTGCTGGGTTAAGCAGGTGACATTTAATGGAGAAATTTTTTTATCACTGATCATGTTATCTGTCATGGGATTTTCTTGTGTAAATACAGTTGAAAAAAAGTCATTTAGCATATTGGCTTTTTCCTCATCCACCATTTCACCCAGACTATTTTTAAGGGGACCAACACTATCATTTTTTAGTTTCTTGCTATTTATGTAGTTAAAGAATATTTTGGGATTATTTTTACTTTCTCTGGCAATGAGTCTCTCTGCCTCAATCTTTGCTGTCTTGATTTGCTTTTTACAGAATTTATTCAGTCTTCTGTATTTATTTAATGCCTCATCACTACCTACTTGCTTTAATTCCCTAAACGCTTTCTTTTTGTCCCTTATTGCGCCCCTTACAGCTCTATTTAGCCATAGTGGTTTCCTCCTAATTCTAGCATGTTTATTCCCATAGGGTATATACTGTGCACAGGTCCTATTCAGGATACTAATAAACGTCTCCCATTTTCTTTGTGTATTTTTATGTCTCAGGATATCGTCCCAGTTTATTGCACCAAGATCATCTCTCATCCGTTGGAAATTTGCCTTCCTGAAGTTTAGTGTCCTTGTAACCCCTCGACTACACATCTTATTAAAGGATACATGAAAGCTTATTATTTTGTGATCACTATTACCCAAGTGACCCCCAACCCTTATATTTGATATGCGGTCTGGCCTGTTGGATAATATTAGGTCTAGCAGTGCCCCCCCTCTTGTTGGGTCCTGAACTAGTTGTGAAAGCTAATTGTCTCTCATAGTTGCCAAAAACTTATTACCTTTACTGGAACTACAGGTTTCTGTTCCCCAATGTATTTCAGGGTAGTTGAAGTCCCCCATAATAATGACTTCTCCTTGAGTCGCTGCTTCATCTATTTGCTTTATGAGGATATTCTCTGTTGCTTCCATTATTTTAGGAGACTTATAACAAACCCCTATCAGTAATTTATTATTTTTCCCCCCTCCCCTAATCTCCACCCACAGAGACTCTACATCTTCATTAGATTCACAGATATCACGCAGGATGGGTTTTAAGGATGATTTTACATATAAACACACACCCCCACCTCGCTTATTTTTACGGTCATTTCTAAACAAACTATAGCCCTGTAAATTAACAGCCCAGTCATGGCTCTCATCCAGCCAAGTCTCAGATATCCCCACCATGTCATAATTATGTTCCAACAAAATTAATTCTAATTCGGCCATTTTGTTGGTGAGGCTTCTGGCATTAGTATACATGCACTTTATGTATCTCTCTGAACCTCTATTCTTTCTTAAATTATTAACTGTTCTAACCCCACCCCCCATGCCAACCCCACCCCCAATTTCATTATTTGTGCCCAGGTCTCTATCTGCACTGCCTTCCCCTCCTATAAAATGAATACCCTCCCCCCTAGTCCCTAGTTTAAAGACTCCTCCAACCTTCTAGCCATTTTCTCCCCCAGCACAGCTGCACCCTCCCCATTGAGGTGCAGCCCATCCCTAGCATAGAACCTGTAGCCAACTGAGAAGTCGGCCCAGTTCTCCAGGAACCCAAACCCCTCCTTCCTACACCAATTCTTGAGCCACTTATTAACCTCCCTAATCTCCCGTTGCCTCCTTCTCGTTTATCAAGTCTGTTTCTTGCAAATAAGTTGTATCCTTCTAGCCTTGTATTCCAATCATGTGTATCGTCCCACCAAGTTTCAGTGATTCCAATGACATCATACTTCTTTCCTGCATTAGTAGTTACAATTCTCCTTGTTTGTTGCCCATGCTTTGTGCATTTGTATAGAAACATTTTAGTTTGTGTTTGGTTTCTTTTCCTCCAATATTTTTATTATTTAGATATTTTTGTCTTCGTTCTTCCTTTCCAAATCTAATAGCCGAGTTCTCAATAGCATTTGTCAGGTGTATGGATTTTTCTGGCCTTTTGCTTCCCTTCCCACATTGTTCTAGTTTAAAGCTCTCCTGATGAGTGTAGCAAGGCGACGTCCAAATACATGTTTTCCAGTCTTCGTAAGGTGCACCCCATCTCTAGCAAGTAGTCCATCGTATAGGTAATTTACTCCGTGATCCAGAAATCCAAATCCTTGCTGACGGCACTATCGACGTAGCCAGTTGTTCACCTGCAGAATCTTATTCCACCTCCTTGTTCCATGGCCATCCACTGGGAGGATGGATGAGAAGACCACCTGCGCACCCAGTTCTTTCACTTTCTTGCCTAAGTTTTCAAAGTCACTGCAGATAGTTTCCAGGTCACTTCTTGTGGTGTCATTTGTCCCCACATGTGTTAGCAGGAATGGGTAGTCATCTTTAGGTCTGAAGAGTCCTGATATCCTATCAGACACATCTTTAATTTTTGCACCTGGAAGACAGCACATTTCTCTTGAGGTTATATCCGGTCTGCAGATAACGGCCTTTGTTCCTCTCAACAGGGAATCCCCCATGACCACAACTCTCCGTTTCTTCTTCACAACATTTTTCTTTCTCCATCCAGGAGGACTCTGAGGGCATACAAGGTTGTTCTTTGTGGGCAAAGTCTTATCCTGATGTATTTCTTCATCATTCTCCTGTGTGAGAACCTGGTACTGGTTCCTGAGCAGTATGGGTGCTGACTGCCTCCCGATCCTCCTGCTTCTCTGAGTGACATGCTTCCATTCCTTTGTTTCTTCAGGTGCACTTCGAATTTCTTCTCTTTCTGTACCATGAATAGATACCGTATATACTCGAATATAAGCCGAGATTTTCAGCCCATTTTTTAGGGCTGAAAGTCCCCCTCTCGGCTTATATTCGAGTCATATACCAGGGGGTTGGCGGGGGAGGGGGAGCGCAGCTGTCCTATATACTCACCCCTCCGCCGGCGCGGTCTCTGCAGCCCCCCTGCTCTTCTCCCACGGTCCCGGCGCCTGTGTTCAGCCCTCAGTGGTACCGCTCATTAAAGTCATGAATATGCACATATTCATGACTTTAATGAGTGGTAACATGTGACCGCTGAACACTGGCGCCGGGACAGTGGGAGAAGAGCAGGGCAGAGACGCGCTGTCAGGAGGGTGAGTATTAGTGATATTTACCTGTCCCGTTCCACCGATGCGCTGCTGTGTCCTCGGGCCCTCTTGCTGCGATGTTCAGGCAGAGGGCGCGATGACGTAGTTACTGTGCGCCGCGCCCTCTGCCTGATCATTCACTGCTGGAGGACCTGGAAGACAGCAGCGAGCAGCGGTGAACCCGGTGACAGGTAAATGTCTCAAGTGCCGGGCCCTGAGCGAGCGGTGACACCGGCACCTGTCCCCCATAGCGCGCCGGCGTCAGGACACAGCACCTGGCCCTCAGTGACGAGAGGTGAGTATGTCTTTTTTTTTTTCGGTTGCAGCAGCAGCGGCGTATGAGGCCTATACTATGGGGCATCTATAGGGGCATAATCTATGGGGGCACAATCTATGGAGCATCTATGGGGGAATAATCTATGGGGGCACAATCTATGGATCATATATGGGGGCACAATCTATGGAGCATCTATGGGGCACAATCTATGGATCATATATGGGGGCACAATCTATGGAGCATCTATGGGGCACAATCTATGGAGCATCTATGGGGGCACAATCTATGGATCATATATAGGGGCACAATCTATGGATCATCTATGGGGGCACAATCTATGGAGCATCTATGGGGGCACAATCTATGGAGCATCTATGGGGGCATAATACATGGGGCAGCATATAGGGCATAATCTCATTTTCCACCCTGGGCTTATACTCGAGTAAGTTTTCCCAGTTTTTTGTGGCAAAATTAGGGGGTCGGCTTATACTCGGGTCGGCTTATACTCGAGTATACACGGTAATTCTGCTCTGTCTAAGAACTCTTCATCTTCCTTAATGATCTTCAATGTAGTTAACCTCTCTTCTAGATTTCGCAACTTTTCCTCCAACATGGACACAAGCTTGCATTTGTGGCATGTGAAATTTGGCTTTTCCACTGGTAAATCTGTGAACATGTAGCAAGAAATGCAGCTCACCAAATGGCTCCTGGCTCTTATTTATGTTAAAGAGATATCAAAGCGGTGAAAAACGTACCAAAAACGTACCTAGCAGCGCACGGCTTACCGATGTCCTCCTTTCAGCTGCAACGGCCAAAACCCAGTGTTCTTGGAGCTCGCGTAGACTCTTCACTTATCCCAGAATGAACTGGGAATACGCAAATGATCTCCTCAGGACTCCTCCCCTGGTTTACCGATGTCCTCCTTTCAGCTGCAACTGCCAAAACCCAGTGTTCTTGGAGCTCGCGAGACTCTTCACTTATCCCAGAATGAACTGGGAATATGCAAATGATCTCCTCAGGACTCCTCCACTGGTTTACCGATGTCCTCCTTTCAGCTGCAACGGCCAAAACTCAGTGTTCTTGGAGCTCGTGGAGACTCTTCACTTATCCCAGAATGAACTGGGAATATGCAAATGATCTCCTCAGGACTCCTCCCCTGGTTCTTGTGCAAGTGTCATCCGGTTCTGCCAACAGCCATCCGAATCCGTGAACTGTGACAAGGTTACTGGAGCTAGCTTGCTACCATCTACCCGGAACCATGACCTTCCTCACCTTGTCTACCTCTCTACGGTCTCTTCCATTATATCTGTTACCCCTTTTTATCCCGCTGGGACAGCTGCCACGTGTCCGAGATCTAACTGGTGGTAGCACCTGTGTCCTCCGGGTATTCCATTCTGGTCCTGTTCGAGGGGCCTTACTACGGGTACCCGGGGCTCACTAGTTACTCTCCTTTCGGAGCCCCCTGGACCGTGGTCCCAAAGTTCCACTTTAAAAATAAAAAATGAATGTGAACTTCACCATCTCTGCGCCTGATGCCATTCGTTACAGCCTCCCTCTCCTGAGCTGGAAATTGTATTTAAAGGCTTCCCCAGACTGATGTCTACTGGTTGGGATCCAGTCCTTTTGTCTGCTCTTACTCACACACTGAGGTCAACTTTGTCACATGGTAAAGTTTTTAATATTAGACAGTGTAGGACTATCCCGATCAGAGTTACCTTGTCGTGATGGGATAGCTTTTATGCTATTTTTGATCAAAAACAGTATTACTAAAAACTCTTTGTTATTTAAATGCACTTTTACTTTTTACTTTTTAGTTACAGCAGGGTTTTTGCTCATTTTGTCTTTTGTAGGTTTTATACCCAGGCTTAAAGAGGCCTAGCCTTGATTACACCCCAGGTATATTAGTGCCTAGGCTAATTTATACTCTGGGGTATAAATTAGCCTAGGCTATTTTATACCCTGTCATGCCAGATTAAACCCCCCTTGATATCAGTAGTGTTGAGAGAGTGCACAAGAATTACTTAATTTTTCAACATCTTATTGGGGGTTCAGGTTAGTTATGTGAGAAGATAACTGACTTAAATCTTATAGTTCTAAACAAATAGACTTGTTACTTGAATCAGAAAATCTTCAATCAGTAAAAATATTAGACTTCCACAAAGATATAATGAGGTGAAGAATCCTACTGCTCTTCTCAGTAGTTACACATTAAAAACAGGTGTGTGTCTGAGTATGATAGAAAGAGATCTGTAGGCTTGTCAACCAGAGACACGGTGAGAAAACCAGTGAAGTGGTAAGATCAAGTTACAATTGTATTCTAAGGTAAAAGCACTTATCTTAATGGACAGCAGTAGAGGTGTATCTAGGCTTTCTGGCACCTGGGGCAAAAATTCGGTTCGGCGCCCCCGCACCCCCAAGCACACATGCGATTTTCACACTTAGTCATGTACAGGGGAGCTGCTCTCCCCAATGCTCTCAATGTTCAGTGAAAAACTGAGAGAAGCAGGAAAGAAGCTCGTTGTCACAGGACCATAAGTATGAAAATCGAATATGAGTGAAGTGTCCATGTGATGACTACTGGAACCTGCAGAGCTGAATCCTGACATTGCAGCTTCTGAATTCTCACAACGAATGCATTGCACACTTTAAGATTCTTCCTTACCGGTGGCAAGAGTATACGGTCATGTCAGCACAAGCATGTGATTTATATACTTCTGGCCACAGTCCGACTAGACGTGCCCAGTCTCGCTCTGTTCATTTTCATTGAGTGAGGCCACACATGTCTAGTCAACATGTGACCGCATGTATGTAAATTACCGGCACGAGAGAATCCTAACAGCGTGCAGTGCGCACTGTGAGAATTCAGAACTCTGCGGTCACATAGAGTGACTGCAGACTCAGCACAAACCTGGACAACCCCTTTAATGCTCCTAACATAAATAAAAACATGAGAATTAGTCAGTTTCACATATAATATTTACACCAGGTACCTCATAGATGACATCGTCTCTGGAGTCGTTCTCCTTCTTTTCTTCTTCTTGTCCAGACTCCATGATGATTTTTGTCATCCACAGCAGTCTCTGCAGACTTCCATCTTCTCCGGTCTTCTGCAGCAAATCTCCACACGATGCCCTTAAAGACAGAAGTGTCATTATAATACTCCTAAATAAAAATATCTGCAATATACTGTCGCCTCACACTATTCCCCTCCCTCCTTATACTGTCTCCTCTCACATCCCCCTTTTCACCATACTGTCTCCTCATATATTTACCCCCTCACTCTCTAGACTGTCTACACACACATACCCCTGACTCCCTATACCGTGTCTGCACACATCCCATCACCCTCAGTCCCCATACTGTGTCCACATACATTCACCCGTTTGCTCCCCACACTGTCTGCACCCATCCCGCCACTCACCAAACTGTCTGCACCCACCCCCCATACTGTTTCCTCATACATGCCCACATACATACTCTTCAGTGTCCTCAAATCCCCCCACACATATTAAATCCCCCCATTCCCACTCCAAATCCCCCCACACACATTAAATGCCCCCATCCCCACTCAAAATCCCCCTCACACATTAAATCACCCATCCCCACTCCAAATCCCCCACACACTTTAAGTATCCCCCATCCCCACTCCATATCTGCCCACACATAAAATAACCCCCCATCCTCACTCCAAATCCCCCACACATAAAATAACCCCCATCCCCACTCCAAATCCCCCCAAACATAAAATAACCCCCATCCCCACTCCAAGTCCCCCACACATAAAATAACCCCCCATCCCCACTCCAAATCCCCCCCACACAAAGTACCCCATCACCACCCCAAATCCTCACACATAAAATAACCCCCCATCCCCACTCCAAATCCCCCCCACACAAAGTACCCCATCACCACCCCAAATCCTCACACATAAAATAACCCCCATCCCCACTCCAAATCCCCCCCACACAAAGTAGCCCATCACCACTCCAAATCCCCCCACACATAAAACAACCCCCGCATCCCCACTCCAAATCCCCCCACACACAAAGTGCCCCCTATCCTCACTCCAAATCCCCCACACATAAAGTACCCCCCATCCTCACTCCAAATCTCCCCACAAAAAAGTACCCCATCCCCACTCCAAATCCCCCACAAAAAAGTATCCCCATCCCCACTCCAAATCCCCCCACATAAAATAACCCCCCATCCCACTCCAAATCCCCCACACATAAAATAACCCCCATCTCCCTCCAAATCCCCCCACACATAAAGTACCCCCCATCCCCACTCCAAATCTCCCCACAAAAAAAGTACCCCCATCCCCACTCCAAATCCCCCACAAAAAAGTATCCCCATCCCCCCACTCAAATCCCCCCACACATAAAATAACCCCCCATCCCCACTCCAAATCCCCCCACACATAAAATAACCCCCCATCTCCCCTCCAAATCCCCCCACACATAAATTACCCCCCATCCCCACTCCAAATCCCACCACACAAAGTACCCCCATCCCCACTCCAAATCCCCCCACAGAAAAAGTATCCCCTATCCCCACTCCAAACCCCCCACACATTAGGTACCCCCCATCCCCACTCTAAATCCCCCCCACTCCCATACATTATGTCCCCACCCACCATACATTATGTCCCCCCGTTAATCTTTGGTGGTTTCTTCAGCTCCACAGTGGAGCACACTTACCATCAGTGTTCCCCCTTCTGGGCGCCGTCGGCTAGTGATGTCAGTAGCGTGATCACATGACCTAATCACGCTGCTGGCGTCACTCTGACCTGGCGGTCAGAGCTTTTATTGTACTCGTGTCTGTACAGAGGCCAGTACAATTGATCCCTGGGGCAGTAGAATGCAGCCACAGTTGAGACACTGCAGACTGCCGCATTAGGTGGCCCGACTGCGCCCCCCCTGCCGGTTGCGCCGGGGCTCATGCCCCGGCTGCCCCCCCTGGATATGCCTCCCCCTGGATATGCCTCTGGACAACAGTGTGATCTCAGATATGATTGTTGTCCAGTCACATTGTACTGTAAGATCAATTTTCATCATGTGATTAGCAACACAAATACCTTTCCACTATGTAAATCAGTTTTAAGTTTTTAAAAAATGGCATCTAAATCTATCTATCTAGGTGTAAGGTGGGTCTAAATGTGCTTTTTTATTTTTAAATAAATGTGTAAAACAGAGTGTTTTGTTTTATTTCAAATAAATAACTTTATTCTTGATTTGTGTTTATTTCCAAACATATGGGGTTAGTAATGGGGGTCGTTTTATAGATGCCTCACCATTACTAACCCCAGGGCTTGATGTCAGCTGACAGTACAAATGTGTCATCAACCCCTTCCCTAGTACCCCATTTGCCACCACCTCAGGGCAAGTGGGAAGAGTGGAGACTAAAGGGTATGCCACACTAAACAATATCGCTAACGGGATCGCTAAAAAACGTCACTATTTAGCGATCCCGTTAGCGATATTGTTCAGTGCGGCAGCTTCCAGCGACGAGCTTCCTGCTTGATCTCGCTCGTCGCTGAATCGCTCCGGACCTATTTCATCGCTGGCGCTCCCTGGGTGGTATCTAATCGCTGTGTGGCACCTTTTCTTAGCGATTTGCGTACTTTTGTACGCTAAAGTCGTTAAGAAGATCGCTAACGGCGATAGCGTCGTTAATAATCGCAAATGTGGCCGCATTTAGCATATAGAAACAATCCGCTAGCGATCGCATAGTATGCGTCGTATCGTGATCGCTAGCGGGATTGTTTAGTGTGGCAGTACCTTTAGTGCAGAATTTGCCCATTTAATGGATGCGCTTTTTCTGATATTGGTAGTCAGGGGCAATACCTCTGACCCCTTCCAGGATATTAACTAACACCTGACTGTTTAGCCTTGCTGTTTGAATTACTGTATAGGGGACCTACTCATTTTTTCTGGTCACATTAAATTCACAATTCACCAGGAAAGGCTAAATACAGTTGTGTTCAAAGTTTACATACCTAGCAGAATTTTGCTTTCTTGGCTTTTTTCAAAGAATATGGATGATAACACCAAAACTATTTTTCCACTCATGGTTAGTGGTTAGGTGAGGCCATTTATTGTCAAACTACTGTGTTTTCTTTTTAAATCATAATGACAACTCAAAACATCCAAATTACCCTTATCAAAAGCTTCCCTATCTAACATCAATGGCAGTTTGAAGTATTTTGTGGTAGTTGTGGATGAGGTTCTTTATTTTCTCAGATGGTAAAGCTGCCCACTCTTCTTGGTAAAAAGCCTCAAGTTCCAGTAAATTCCTGGGCTGTCTAGCATGAACTGCACGCTTGCGATCTCCCTAGAGTGGCTCAATGATATTGAGGTCAGAATACTGAGATGATCATTCCAGAACCTTCACTTTGTTCTGCTGTAGCCAATGACAGGTCGACTTGGCCTTGTGTTTTGGATCGTTGTCATGTTGGAACGTCTAAGTACATCCCATGCTCAGCTTCCAGGCTGATGATTGCAAATTTGCCTCCAGTATTTGCTGATAACGTGCTGACCTTGTGTAAGTGTACCTAGTAGAATTGATGCTACTTTGAATGTAAAGGGTGGTCGCACCAAATAAAGATTTGGACCCGTGGAAGCGTTGAGTACACGATACGGCCGTAGTCCTTTCTTTTTCCTGCATGCCTCTTTAACCTGCTCGTCCCTTGCACCTTATTTGAAACCAATGAAGGTTGAATAAAGGATCTTTTTACAGCTAACGGGTGAGTGCCACATCTCCTTTTCCTTGTTTGTACTGTTCACAAAATGTATTTTTCGATGCTGAGCACCATATACCCACAGCTATTAGACTGCTAGTTATCAGCTGTAAACAATCCCCATCCACAGGCGGTTGGATTTATTGCTATACTGCCCTAGTGCCATTCATTTTCTCTCTCTACACCCAAAGATTTGATTTTGATTTTTCTTTTGTTCATTCACTCTGTATTACAACTTCTATTTTTGAAAGAGTTATTATTTTGCACCATTTTTTCCACACCTGCCTAAAACTTTTGTACAGAACTGTACATATAATATTTTATGGACAATGGGCTGCACTTTTCTGTAAGTCGCACCCCTAGTTTAGACAGTAGAAAATTGAAAAAATATATTTTCTGCTAATCAAAGATTTCCTGGCAGTTTAAAGACGTGGAGTGGCCAATATCACTAATATCACACTAACTAGTGTGAAATGGGAGGTAATAGAGCTATTATTACAGCAAACATCATTAGGTACACTCTTTGTAGTACATACACATACACAACACTGTTGAATAATGATGGGCATTCCTCCGAGCCTTCATCGCTCCGTATCTCTGGCCATGCAATCATGATAAGGCCCTAGAGTTCTCTGCTCATGCAATTGGATTTATAGTGGCCTGAAATTCATAATTAGAGTGAACTCTGGTCTTCAACTTCTGACTTCAGGCGCTGGAGTTCACTGAGCATTCTCCGGTGCCTTCTCATAACCAGAAGTCTTTGCCTTGAGTGAATACTAGGTCTCACCTTTAACTTTTGGTCATGTAAGGAGGAAGACCGGGCTGCGGGTACCTGTAACGAGCCAGTTATAGAACTGTTGAGCTGCTTCCCATGTTGCCCGAGGGAAGGAATGAGGGACAGGACCAACCTCATGACCCGGGTAGGAGGGGCGTTATAAAGGAAAAAACACACTCAGTGAGGGCAGTTTGGCGCAAACAGGCATCGCACAACAGGATGAACAGCGTGCTCTGCCTCCTGAGCACCAGCGCTGCGTCAGGCTGCGTTTTTTGGCTCCCATCATCACCAGCGGAGGTGAGAGTGAGTTGCCGTGCACACAGAGACCGTGAGTACTGCACACAGGCGGAGGAGAGAAGGCCGAGTAACGGACACTTGTTTGTGGCCTTTCCTACCATTTGCTGGACGTCAGCCCACATTCAACTGCGACAGTGCTGCGGCATGGCTTGCTTTGGCTGCACAAGTTCATGGACTAGGGGCTCAGCGGAAGGTACCGGAGACCGACCGCTGCCGCCAAAAGACGGATCATCATTCAAAGGACCCTCTCTGTGGACATCTTTCCGGCCGTTGCCGGTGCTGCAACTTCTGCGTGATCATCGATAAGTTTAATAATGGGACTGCTATTTTCCTGCACTTGTTGTTCTTGCTAGCTACCCTTTAACCATTTATCTCTCTGAAAGGAGTTAACACCCTGTTTGATTAAACTGTTTAATTTGTTAACCCTTGCTCTGCCTTCTGTCTGTCACTGCATCCCGCAACCTGCTTACAGCCACAGGCCACGGAGTTCACTGCGCATGAATGGTGATCAATGGGACCTGTTCACAGCTGGAAGCTTCAGCCTAAAGTGAACAATGGGCTGGAGACATTATGGAGGCACAGTTGACCGGACATTGAACAAGGAGAAATGGGGACAACCAACAGGTGAGCGGTGAGTTATTTTTTTTCTCTATTCAACATTTTGCCAGCTTTTTACCAGTCTGTTTCAGCATAGTATTCTCATGGTCAGAAGTCCCAGACTAGAGTGAACACAGGGCCACGCCTTCCAGCTGCAGGCACCAGAAATAATGCTCAAGTGTAGTTGACACTGGGGCATGCTCAAAGCTTATGACCAGGTTTTTAAATACATCAGATAGGGATTGCATACATTAGTCAGGGACTGCTCTGATACGGGTATACCTTGACATTTGGTAGAGCGGCTTAATATACATTTTTTGCAAAAAACATATTAACCAAATACCCTGTGTTTTTCCATTTTTTTATTTGCACTTGCTGTTCACTGTTACTTTTTTGCATCAGAGTATTTTTTGGTTTTACTGTGCTTTTTTATGTTTTCAGTCTTCTGGTGGCGTGAGCTATGTCCCTACAGGATTGTTCACTGTGTGCATGGCTCATGTGTTTCTGTTTGTAACCAATTGTTTTCTTGTTTCTACAAGACCAGGGAGTTTTCCACCCCTCCTTTGTAAGCCGTGCACATATAAGCCGTTCCATGCTTTGTCCACATTGGACATACCTCTCTGAATCGTGCTCATACAGGTATTGTACATATGACCAGGTTTTTAAATACATCAGATATGGATTACATACATTATTCAGGGAATGCTCTGATACGGGTATACCTTGACATTTGGTAGAGCGGCTTAATATACATTTTTTTGCAAAAGCGTATTAACCAAATACCCTGTGTTTTTCCATCTTTTTATTAGCACTTGCTGTTCACTGTTATTTTTTTGCAACAGAGTATTTTTTGGTTTTACTGTGCTTTTTTATGTTTTCATTCTTCTGGTGGTGTGAACAATGTATATGTATGTGTGATTTGAAGAATATTTCATTTGAAAATAATGTGTAAACGGCAGAGAATTGCTGTATGTAAATGCTCATGATAAAATCGTATTGCAATCAGATAGCAATCGCACTGCATTCTAATGTAAATCGGAGGCTAGGTGTGAAAAATTGGATTGTACTCGCATAAAAAACGCATGACACTCGCATGACACTTGCATTACACTCGTCCGACTCTCCTGCATCAAAATCGGACCGATTTTAAAATTGCTAGTGTGTCTCCAGCCTAAATCAGATGCTAGGTGTGAAAATCGCATTCTACTCACATTGTACTCGCATAACACTCGAATGGCACTCGTCCATTTTTTCGGTCCAGATTATGGACCATTTTTTTCTCCACATATGGGAATGAGCCCTAAGGCTGGGATCACACTTGTGAGAAACTCGCACGATTCTTGTGCGAGTTTCTTGCATCAACACCCGGCACTGCCGCCTACACTCGGACCGGAGCATGCTGCTGCATGTATTTCTATGCAATTGCACAATCTGGTCCGAGTGTCGGCGGCAGTGCCGGGTGTTGATGCGAGAAACTCGCTCGAGAATCGTGCGAGTTTCTCGCAAGTGTGATCCTGGCCTAAGACTGATCCTCGTTGGGTACGACAAGAGAGATTTGTTCTGTTAGTGATTGGGAAAGATGTTGTATCAGTATTCTTCTCCACAATAGGAAGCTACTTCCGTACCATAAGGCACACACATTTTTAGTAAGAATATCTGTTGCGAAAGGTAAATATAGTGCAAAAGATACGGTATATTTGACTGTGTATCAGTGTGTTAGGTAGTAATAGGCAAGAAGATAGTTATGAGATAGACAAGGACATACATAGAAATCAAGGGGCCCCATAGGAAAAGTTCTAATTGCCCCCCCAAAAATAAATTCCATGAGGTCACAGAAGAGCATGTCTCATAATTTTGCAGTGCTTACAAAGTAATTTTGCCCCTTTTGAAACCACTTAGTGTTCCCAGAACCCTTTCATTGCCCCTTGATGACAACAAATCTGCCCCCAAACACAGTATGATATGCCTATAGTGAATTCCTACACAGTCAACTCTACATGCATAATATGATGACCTTATAGTACCCCACCAAAAAGTATGATACCCCCAGAGTGAACCCAACACAGTATGACATCCTCCATACTGTATTCCCTCACACACAGTATGATAGCACAGACACAGCCCTCCACAAAATATTATAGCCCCCACACAGCCCTCATTACAGTATGATAACCCTGTATACAGTATAGAGGCCCTCTATACAGTATAGTGGCTCTAAAGGCAGTATAGTGGCTCGCACAACACTCTACACAGTATGATGGCCTCCATACAACCCTCCACACTGTATACTAGCTGGCAACATTACAATGGCCCCCACTAGCCCTCCAAACAGTATAATGGCCCCTCACATAGCACTCCATACTATATAATGGTCCCCACCACAACCCTCCACACAGTATGATGACACTAACTCATCTCTCCACACAGTATAATGTACCCCACACAAGCCTCCACAGTATATAATGCCCTGAATACAGCCTAATGTCATTCACGTAGCCCTCTAAACACTATATTGTTCCCCCACATAGCCTTCCAAACTGTATAATGACCCCACTAGTCCTCCAAACAGTATAATTGCCTCCCATATAGCCCTTTAAATATAATAATGGACCCCACACAAGCCCTCCAAACAGTGTAATTACCCCCACATGGCCTTACAAACAGTATAATAGCCTCCATTCAACCGTCCAAACACAAATATGGCCTCCACATAGCACTCCAAATAATATGATGGCCCCACAAACATCTTTAAATAGTATAATGCCCCCCCAGTAGCCCTTCAAATAGTATGATGACCCCCCAGTTCTCATTGATTTAAAAAATTAAACACTCATCTCTCCCGTTTCCTCCACTGCTCTAGTCTCTGCAGGGTGTTTTCTGAAGCTCTGCACAGCCGGCACAATGTAGTGACATCCCACTGTGCTGAAACATCAGATGCACAAGGAGAATAGTGAAGGAGGTAGCTGAAGGCTCACCAGTTCCAACATTGCATTCTTGATGCATGTACAGTTGAAAGTTTTATGCTGAGGGAAAGCTATTTTGACACTGGACCCCGACTCACGGTATCTATAGCGGCCACTTAAACTGTTGCTATTGGCGGTAAATACACAGGAGATAGTTAATTAAATAATTACCTGAAAAGGCAGAACTCTAATCTAGTATAGCTGAAAATAAGGGACTTTCAGTAGTCCATGTATGCAGTGTTTTAGGCCAATATTCTTGAAACATTCTTCAGCATACAGGGCTAAAAAGATCTGCATATGTAGATTAATAAAAGTCCCTTATTTTTACCAATACTAAATTGGAGTTATGTCTTTTTCTGGGAATTCTGTAAATTATAGGTCCATATTTTTACTTGGAGCTGTTTTACTTTTTTTTCTAGGTAGAGAGATTTTATGTAAAATTACAGATATACAAGGAGTTAAATGTCTTAGCAATAGATACACTTTTAATGCCATATTGAAACCTGCTTTGCAGTAAGCGGCTCCAAAGGAACAGGTGTCTGTGCTCAGATGGTGGTCCTGCAGCTGGGTTGGCAGGCACATGCAAAAGATCTCTCTGTCCTCTATCCATAGGAAACATATGCAGAACACATTTACCAAACAAATTAGCATAGCCAAATTAGTATTTAGTCACACACAATGCTTTAAATCCTTTACATTTCTGGAAGGTTATCAACAATATATTTGATCTTTCTAGTATTCAGAGATTTCAATATCCCAAAAGGGAAGGTTACTTTTACTTAGATCCCTTTTGAGGATATGTGTTTTATTGGCAAGATTATTTAAATGTCTTTTTAAATAAATTAAACATCTTGGCAGATAATGTAATATTTGTTCTTTTAAAGGCCCACAGTACATTGTGATGATTTGTGTTTCTCTTGATGCAAATTAAGTAAATCATATCAAGACATCTCTACTAAACTAGGGAAAACGTTTTATATAATTCTTATGAACTAGCTTAAATGCCAAGTCAGAATGTAAGAAAATGATAACTAAATCTATAGCAGTCTTAGAGTGAAAAAACCTGAATTCATGAAAACCATTTTCCCCACACTAATTGGAGCATCATTATTGGCAAAGCATTTCCTTTCACCCCTTTTCCCCCCGAGGGTGGTTTGCGTTTTAATGACCGGACCAATTTTTGCAACTCTGACCACTGTCACTTTATGTAGTTATAACTCTGGAACACTTCAACAGATCGTGGTGATTCTGAGAATATTTTTTCATGACATATTGTACTTCATGATAATGGTAAAATTTCTTTGGTATGACTTGCATTTATTTGTGAAAAAAATGGAAATTTGGAGAAAATTTAGCAATTTTCAAAATTTGTATTTTCATACCCTTAAATCACAAGAGATATGTCACGCAAAATAGTTAATAACATTTCCCACATGTCTACTTTACATCAGCACAATTTTGGAACCAATTTTTTTTTATAGTAAGTTATAAGGGTTAAAAGTTGACCAGCGATTTTTAATTTTTCAAACAAAATTTGCAAAACCGTTTTTTTTAAGGACCACCTCACATTTGAAGTCACTTTGAGGGGTCTATATAAAAGAAAATACCCAAAAGTGATACCATTCTAAAAACTCCCCCCCTCAAGGTGTTCAAAATGACATTCAAGAAGTTTATTAACCCTTCAGTTGCTTCACAGGAATTTTTAATAAAAAATATTTAACTTTTTTCACAAAAATTTACTTCAGATCAATTTTTTTTTTATTTTTACAATGGTACCAAGAAAAAATGGACCCCAAAATTTGTTGTGCAATTTCTCCTGAGCATGCCGATGCCCCATATGAGGGAGAAAACCACAGTTTAGGCGCAAGGCAGAGCTCGGAAGGGAAGGAGCGCCATTTGACTTTTTGAATGCAAAATTTGCTGTAACAATTGGCAGACGCCATGTCGCGTTTGGAGAGCCTCTGATGTGACGAAACAGTGAAAATACCCAACAAGTGTCACCATTTTGGAAACTAGACCCCTCAGGCAACTGATCTAAATGTGTGGTGAGCACATTGAACCCTCAGGTACTTCACAGACGTTTATAACATTGAGCCCTAAAAACAAAAATAAATCAAAATTTCCCCACAAATGTTTTCAACACAAAATATTGCATTTTCATAAGGGCAGCAGGAAAAATTGCAGCATACAATATGTTGCGCAATTTCTCCTCAGCATGCCAAAACCCCATATGAGGGAGAAACCCACTGTTTGGGCACACGGCGGAGCTCAGAAGGAAAGGAGTGCCATTTGACTTTTTGAGTGCAAAATTAGCTGGAACAATTGGCAGATGCCATGTCGCGTTTGGAGAGCCTCTGATGTGCCAAAACAATGAAAATACCTAACAAGTGTCACCATTTGGAAACTAGACCCCTCAGGGAACTGATATAGATGTGTGGTGAGCACATTGAACCCTCAGGTACTTCACAGAAGTTTATAACATTGAGCCATAAAAATAAATCAAATTTTCCCCACAAATATATTTTTAGCACACAATATTGCATTTTCATAAGGGTAACAGGAGAAATTGCACTGTATAATTTGTTGTGCAATTTCTCCTGAGTATGCCGATATCCCATATGTGGGAGAAATGCTACTTTTGAGGCACAGTGCAAAGCTCAGAAGGGAAGAGGTGCCATATTGGAGTTCAGATTTTGCTGGGATGATTTGAGGGTGCCATGTCACATTGGCAGAGCCCCTGAGGTGCCAGAACAACAGAAACCCCCTATATGTGAACTCATTTTACAATCTACACTCCAAAATTAATTCATCTATTGGTGCAGTGATCGTATTGACACCACATGTGCCTCACAGAATTTTATACAACTGAGCGGTGAAGCAGGAACAAATTACATTTTTACCACTAAAATGTTGTTATAGCCCCAAGTTTTTAATTTTTCTAAGGGCTAACAATTTTTTTTTACAACAAACTGAGCTCCATTTTTTTCCTGAGTGCACCAAAACCCTACATGTAATCGGGAAATACTTTCAGGCACAATGCAAAGCTCAGAAAGCAAGGAGAGCCAGATTTCACTGTTATGGTTTGCTGGTGCCATGACCCACTGGGAGAGCACATGAGGTGCCAAATCAGCAGAGCTCCCCATAAGTGACCCTATTTTACAAACTACACATCTCAATGAATTCATCTAGGGGTGCAGTGATCATATTGACACCATGGGTGTGTCACAGAATTTTATACAATTGGGCAGTGAAGAAAAAATAATTACATTTTTACCACCAAAATTTACTTTTAGCCCCAGATTTTTCATTTTTACATGAGAAATGGGTAGTGTTGAGCGATACGATACTGCAAATATCGGGTATCGGCCGATATTAGCTGTATCGGACTTTCGATTCCGAGTTCCGATATTGTCGTCTTATCGGATACCGGAATCGGAATTGTAACTGTCACTGTCAGTGTCCGTCGGTCGGGTCTGTCAGGAGTCAGCAGCACTTACCTGGCAGAAGATCTCCGGCGGTCACGGCCTGGACTGCTTGATGGCCGCCATCATCTTTCCCCGGCGGTCACATGCAGTTTCTCGCGATAACTGCAGTGACTGCTGGGTAATCCCGGCAGTAAAGCAGTCAGTCCGATGACGTCACCGCCGGGGAAGCAGGTAATCAGCTGTGCTGCGTCGCGATGACAGGCTCTGCCTGCCTGCCTGCCTCTGATGTCATTCTGATGTAGCAGAGCTGGATCGTCGTGGGACACTCGTTACTATGGACTGCGTCGGACAGGTGGTTTACTGTTGGTTTGTTTTTTTCCTTTTTTTTACAGGAGATCGATGGCGTCACAGGAATGAGAGTATAATAAAAGAAATGAAAACTGTGTTGTCTCTTTTATTTCATTAAAAGACTTTTTTCTTGCTTTGTCTTTTTTTTATACATTTAAAAACTTTGGGATTAATAATGAATCGGTGTCTTATTGACGCCTATCCATTATTAACCGGGCTTATTGTCACCGTGCAATCAACGGTGACATTAACCCCTTATTACCCCACTTGCCACCGCTACAGGGCAGTGGGAAGAGCCGGGTAAAGTGCCACAATTGGCACATCTTTTGATGCGCCAAATGTGGGGCTGCTGTAGCCTCGTATTATCAGGCTGTTGAGGGCCAAAATCCATGGGCCTTGACAGTCTTTTAATACCAGGCCGCAGCAGTCTGCATTTTACTTGGCTGGTTAACAAAAATAGGGGGACCCCTACGCCGTTTTTTTTTCGAGGGGATCCCCTATTTTTGTTAACCAGCCAAGCTAAGCAGACTGCTGTGGCCTGGTATTATCAGGCTGGCAAGGTCGATGGATATTGGATCCTTACCAGCCTGAATAACCAGGCCTCAGCAGTCTGCTTCATCTGGCTGGTTAACAAAAATAGGGGGGACCCCACGGCAATTTTTTTTCGAGGGGATCCCCTATTTTTGTTAACCAGCCAAGATATGCAGACTGCTGTGGCCTGGTATTATCAGGCTGGCAAGGTCCATGGATCTTGGCTCCTTACCAGCCTGAAAAACCAGGCCTCAGCAGTCTGCTTCATCTGGCTGGTTAACAAAAATAGGGGGGACCCCACGCCAATTTTTTTTTGAGGGGATCCCCTATTTTTGTTAACCAGCCAAGATATGCAGACTGCTGTGGCCTGGTATTATCAGGCTGGCAAGGTCCATGGATCTTGGCTCCTTAACAGCCTGAAAAACCAGGCCTCAGCAGTCTGCTTCATCTGGCTGGTTAACAAAAATAGGGGGGACCCCACACCAATTTTTTTCGACGGGATCCCCTATTTTTGTTAACCAGCAAAGATAAGCAGACTGCTGTGGCCTGGTATTATCAGGCTGGCAAGCAGGGTCGGACTGAGCCACCGGAGAAACCTCCGGTGGGCCCCAGCTCCTGCGTGGTGGGCCCTGATTTGAAAGGATAGGTCGCGGGGCAGAGGGGGCGGTGGCCCCGGGCCCCGCGCTCTGAGGGGGCCCACCCGGAGCTATGCTACAGTAACTGTATCGGCGTGCACAGCAGTTACATTCTGCGGCAGAGCAGGGAGAATCGATCTTCCTGCTCTGCCGCCCAGAAGCTATGGGGCCTGAACAGGCGTTGGGGGGGCCCGGTGCCAGCAGTGGGCCCCCCACCCATCATCGGAGGGTCAGCTGTATCGGCATTCAGCCGATACAGCTGACCGCATAGAGAGAGAAGGAGCGAGCGCTCCTTCTCTCCCATAATCCCCCTCTCAGCGTCTGACAGCGGGCGCGATGACATCACCTGCCGGCGCCCGCTGTCAGACGCTGAGAGGGAGAACAGTGAGCAGCACAGGAGTCGGGAGGTGAGTATTGTTTTTTTTTTTTAATGGGGGTGCATTATACTACAGAGGCTGTATATGGGGGGTGCATTATACTACAGAGGCTGTATATGGGGGCTGCATTATACTACAGAGGCTCCATATTGGGGTGCATTATACTACAGAGACTCCCTATGGGGATGCATTATACTACAGAGGCTGCCTATGGGGGTGCATTATAATATAGCGGCTGCCTATGGTGGTGCATTATATTATAGACTCTGCCTATGGGGGTTTATTATAATATAGAGGCTGCCTATGGGGGTGCATTATACTATATTGAGGACTATCTGGTGTATTATGCTGTATGGATGCTATCTAGGGGCCATTATACAGTGTTGGACCCATTAAATAGTTTGGGGACATTAAGGGTTCAGTATATATCCAGTGAGGGGCATTATTCTGTGTATAGGGGAGATGTACAGGGGGAGACTTGGGACAGTATTAAATGTAAAGTGGACACTTATTGTTATAGGGGAACTCGGGTTACTGTGACTGTCAAAGGGGCACACAGGGCATTATTACAGTCTAGGGGACAAAATGTGGTCACTGTTTTCTAGGGCACTTGCACCCGGCATTACTATATTCTAGAGGGGTGCTTTAAAATTTAGAGGTCACACAGAACCACACAGCAGGTGCAGTAATAGGGACACATACGGCAGCAGCAGCAGCTCAGTATTGGGGTATCAGGTGCAGTAATAGGGACACATATGGCAGCAGCGGCTCAGTATTGGGGTATCAGGTGCAGAAATAGGGACACATATGGCAGCAGCGGCTCAGTATTGGGGTATCAGGTGCAGTAATAGGGACACATACGGCAGCAGCGGCTCAGTATTGGGGTATCAGGTGCAGTAATGGGACACATATGGCAGCAGCGGCTCAGTATTGGGGTATCAGGTGCAGAAATAGGGACACATATGGCAGCAGCGGCTCAGTATTGGGGTATCAGCAGGATGAGGAGTTTGTGCAGGTTGAGAATAGTCCAATTGGTGACCAAGACAGTGCTAAAAATATGAGAAGTGAAATGTGTCTTTGTTGTAATCTCTGCAGTCGAGTCCTGGCTGGAGAAGTCGTCATGTCGGTCTGGGCCAGATGGAAAAGAAATGAAAAGTGAACAATTCCATTAGAAAGAACATCAGCGGTAAGTCATTATCTGTACCTGTGCTGTAATCTATTATATGTTCTGTAGGACTGGTATTATTTACCACAGACCATATGGCGGTAATATCAATATTGGTCTTTTTATATATAGATTATTTTTGGCAACAGCGCGGTCATTTGCTGAGGTTCTCTGATTAGGGCCCACTCAGAAGTTTCTGCCCCCACTAAACCAAAACCCTAGCTACGCCTCTGGCTCTCTCTCTAGTCTTTCTTTCTCTCTCTAGTCTTTCTCGCTCTCTGTTCTTTCTTTCTCGCTCTCTGTTCTTTTTTCTCTCTGTTCTTCCTTTCTCTCTCTCTTTTCTTTCTTTCCTCTCTTTCTTTCTCTGTTTGTTCTTTCTCTCTCGCTGCTCTTTCTTTCTTTTCCTCAGTACCAGCCACTGTGCCCTCATTACCAGTCAGTGTGATCAGCAGTGCTAAATGGGTACGCTTGGGGCCAGGATATGGGTGTGATTATCTGTTAAATGGGTGTGGTCGGGGCGTGGCCTAAAATTTGCAGCGACGCCCTACGCGCGCCGCAGCCTTTAACCCTCTTTCCTGTCTTCAAAATTTGGGAGGTATGCTGTATGACCTCACTACAACTTCTGGCCATGCTCCTGATGAGCGCGACTGATGGTCTCGTGAGGGATCTCCTCCCACACCTGGACTAAAGCATCCACCAACTCCTGGACAGTCTGTGGTGCAACGTGGCATGGCCTAAAATTTGCTGCAGCAGGCACAGCGTGCCACAGCCTTTGTCCCTCTTTCCCTTCTTCAAAGGTTGGGAAGTATGATGGTGGGCCCCAAGAATATTTTTTCTCTGGTGGGCCCAAGGTACTACAGTCCGACGCTGCTGGCAAGGTCCATGGATATTGGCTCCTTAACAGCCTTAAATACCATGCCTCAGCAGCAGGGGCGTACATAGAAATCATGGGGCCCCATAGCAAAAGTCTGAATGGGCCCCCCCCCAAAAAAAAATAACCCAGAGCCATTGTAAATGTAAAGTGCCAGCACAGTGAGGGGACACATTAAACAAAAAAAGTATTATGCCCCCATAGATTGTGCCCCATAGATGCTCCATAGTATAGGCCCTTATGCTGCCGCAGCTGCTGCAACCAAAAAAAAAAAAAGACATACTCACCTTTCGTCGCTGGGGGCCAGGTGCCGGTGTCCTGAGCAGGGGGTGACACCAGGTGCCGATGTCACCGCTCGCTCAGGGCCCCGGCACCTGAGATATTTACCTGTCCTCTCTCCACTGCTGAGTGCCGCTGTCTTCGGGGTCCTCCAGCAGTGAATGATCAGGCAGAGGGCGCGGCGCGCACTAACGATGTCATCGCGCCCTCTGACCTGAACATTGCAGCAAGAGGACGCGAGCAACGGTGGAACGGGACAGGTAAATATCCCTTATACTCACCCTTCCGCCGGCGCGGTCTGTGCAGCCCCTGCACTTCTCCCACGGTCTCCGCCGCCAGTGTTCAGCGGTCACGCGGGACAGCTCATTAAAGTCATGAATATGTGCGTATTCATGACTGTAATGAGCGGTACCACCTGACCGCTGAACACAGGCGTCGGAGACCGTGGGAGAAGAGCAGGGGCAGAGACCGCACCAGGAGGGGTGAGTATATAGAAGAGCTGCGCTCCCCCTCCCCCGCCGACCCCCTGGTAGTACTGTGTCAGCACAGCTACCCGACCGTCGAGGGCCCCCTCACCTGTCCGGGCCCCATAGCAGCTGCTTGGTCTGCTTCATTCACGGTACGCCACTGCTCAGCAGTCTGCTTCATCAGGCTGGTTAACAAAAATAGGGGGACCCGACGCCATTTTTTTTTCGAAGGGAACCCCTATTTTTGTTAATCAGTTCCCTCTGACGTCACTGATTGTGTCCCTGGCTGACCTGAAGTGAAAGTGGAAAGCAATCAATTAAGCTTTCCACTTCCTCTCCTGTCAGCCAGGAGAGGAACTCATTCATTTGGGGGTTTACTGTGAGGCTGCAGCATTAGCTGCGGTCCCTGCAGTAAACATTAACCCTTTCTGAAGGATTACACCGTGGGACCTGACTGTGCATGGGATAGGTAAGAATAATTTTGCTTTTTATTTTATTTTTATTACAGGAAATGTTTTTTGCAGTCAAATAAAAGATGGTCAAAAACATGTGTCTTTATTTCATTAAAATGATTTTTAATTAAAGTGTGTGTGTTTTATTTTTATTTCATGCAATAGGATTAATAATTGATAGTTGTCTAATTGACAGCTCTCAATTATTAACCTGGCTTAAGGTCACCTTTCAATTGCAAGGTGGCTTTAACCCCATATTAACCCATTCGCCACCGCTACAGGGCAATGGGAATAGACGGGCAAAGTGCCAGAAAGGGCGAATCTAATTATAGATTTGTCTTTTCTGGGGTGTCTGGGGCAGATGTTAGTAGCCAGGGGGGGGCCAAAAATAATGGTCCCTCTCTGGGCTATTATTATCTGCCCCCATTCGCTGGCTTTGTCTGTCTGGTTGCGAAAATAGGGCGGGAGCCCACGCATTTTTTTTAAACAATTTTACACCTCATATATATATATATATACATGTCATTGAATTTGTGACACATATATATATATTTATATTTATAGTTCATACACTTCTACATAGTATAATAGCCGCTAATTCAATTGCCGGCTTTTGTGAAAATGCAGAACCCGACATGAAATGACACTTGGTGTACATAGGGTTAACCATGTCTTTTCATGTCCTTTGCTATCTGATTTGCACAAACAATTACATCAGTTTATGTGTGCAAAATTTCACACCTGTAGGGTTAATTAAAGGTGTAAATTCGTAGCAAAAAAGTCCGTTTTTTTTTACAACGAATTTACAACTTTAATTAACCCCTACAGGTGTGAAATTTTTCACACATAGACTGATGTAATTGTTTGTGCAAATCAGATAGCAAACGACATGAAAAGACATGGTTAACCCTATGTACACCAAGTGTCATTTCATGTCGGGTGCTTCTGTCTTTTCACAGAAGCCGGCTTTACCCGGCAATTGAATCAGAGGCTATTTTACTATGTAGAAGTGTATAAACTATACATATATGTATATATAATATGTCACAATGACATGTATATATATATATATATATGTATTCTATGTGTGTATATTTTGTGTTTACAACGAAAGAAAGGGTTTTTTTAGTTGCGATATTTTGTTCCCATAGACTTACATGGGACTTCCGGTATCGGTATCGGGTATCGCCGATATTTTAGTGATATCGGCGATACCATTCCGATCCGATATTTTTGGATATCGGAAAGTATCGCTCAACACTAGAAGTGGGTAAAAATGGCACCTAAATTTGTCCCACAATTTCTACTGAACGTGGCAATGCCCCATATGTGGCTGTATAGTACTACTTAGCCATACGGAGAGACTCTGGAGGGACGGAGCGCTATTTGCCTCCTGGAGCGCAAATTTTCCTAGAACAGTTTCCGGACTCCGAATACAGAGTCACTAATTGATAGAAGAGCAGAATCCCCCCTCAAGTGACCCCATATGAGAAACATGTTTTTTTTCAGAAACAAGCAGCAATGAATGTCAAACTGCTACTGTAGTGAGCAGTACGTTGTAGTGACCAGTATGTTGCAGTCACCAGTAGGTTATGCTCAGGCCGTGCTTCTGGAGGCATGCACCCGTAAGTTAGTCGGGCTCTTATAGCTTCAGAAATGCCAAATGTGGATGCAATACGTGGTTTAGGTACACTGTGAGGCTCCGAAGGGAGGGGGGAGCATTTGGATTTTGGAGCGGAGAATTTGATGAATTTCTTTCAGTGGCTGAGGTGCCATTTCTCTTTTCCAGAGCCTTTGTGGTACCAATAATGTGGAAGCCCCTTATATTTCCTTTAACAGATCTGAGTGGAGACGCTGGCCACTTACTTTGGGGTTTCCATCTAAATCTCTGAGTGACGTGATTCATATGAAAACCCCAGAGGGATCCATTCACTATAATGAGGCAACAGAGCTACTCTAGGTTCTGTTTGACCTCTGTTCAGCGGTGTCCTTCTTTTCAGAAGCGCACAAAACTGTGGCCAACGGCACTTTTATGCAATCCTAAAAAGATTGAACCTAAAAAGATGATAGGTCAGACGGCATCCACAGTACCTCCATCTGCCTCATTTTAGGGAATCTTCAGCCAGAGGTTCCATCTGAATTATGGATTTCAGAGATTTACACGGAAACCGCAGTGCAAGCGCTCAGCACACAGAGCTTGATAAATGTGCGCCGAGCCTTACTGCGATCTTTGGGAGGCAGAATGAAAAAATCAACAGCGTGGGAAAAATTGGTTTTATTTATTTTTTACACTGTTCCTCGTGCAATATAAGTGATTAGGCGACTTTGTTCTTCGGTCAGTGCAATTACAGTGATACCAGATTTACATTGGGTTTTTATCTTTGGCTGCTGTCACACACTAAGGCCTCTTTCACACATCCGTGTCTCTGGTACGTGTGGTGACAGTCTTCACAAGTACGGGAGACACTGACACACGTAGACAAATGAATGGATCTGTGCACAGGTCAGTGTGTTTCCACGGACCCTGTGTCCGTGTGCCCCACACGTAGACATGTTCGTTTTTTACTGTCAGCAAGGGCCGAAAAACTTCCCGCACAAGTGCACGCAGAGAACACACATTGATTTCATCGGAGTGATACGCATCAGCACAGGGAAAAAGAACTACAGTAAGCGCTGTTCTCTGGTGGCAGGTGCTGAAGACACTCATCATTCTCCCCTGCTCTGCTGACTTAATTATTTGGCCAAATTTTGTGCAAAGCGTCTTATTCATTTTTTCATAATATTCAAAAGCCATATTGCTATTCATTTTTCATATTTCACATTGATATGCTTTGGCACGATAGAGTGCAACCTTTTTTTGTATATTAGTAGCAGGGCAGGCCTTGCAGTCAATGTGAAAAAAAACAGAATTGGAGGACAAAATGAATAATGTAAAGTGGATTTTCCTGGGCCCATCCAGTATGTGGGTTCAAAGACTTATTGGGGTGCATATAACTTGGTAGCAGGCCAGGCCTTGCAGTCAATGCATAAGAAACCAGAATGGGAGTACAAAATGAATAATGTGAAGTGGATTTTCCTGTGCCCATCCAGTACCTGGGTTCAAAGGCTTATTGGGGTGCATATGACTTGGTAGCAGGGCAGGCTTTGTAGTCAATGCATAAGAAAAGGGAATGGGAGTACAAAATGAATAATGTGAAGTGGATTTTCCTGGGCCCATCCAGTACCTGGGTTCAAAGGCTTATTGGGGTGCATATGACTTGGTAGCAGGGCAGGCCTTGTAGTCAATGCATAAGAAAAGGGAATGGGAGTACAAAATGAATAATGTGAAGTGGATTTTCCTGGGCCCAACCAGTATGTAGGTTCAAAGTTTTATTAGGGTTCATATGACTTGGTAGCAGGGCAGGCCTTGCAGTCAATGCAAAAAAAAAACAGAATGGGAGGACAGAATGAATAATGTGAAGGGGATTTTCATGGGCCCATCCAGTACCTGGGTTTAAAGGGTTATTGGGGTGCATATGACTTGGTAGCAGGGCAGGCCTTGCAGTCAATGCAAAAAAAAACAGAATTGGAGGACAAAATGAATAATGTGAAGTGGATTTTCCTTAGCCCATCCAGTACCTAGGTTCAAAGGCTTATTGGGGTGTATAGGACTTCGTAGCAGGGCAGGCCTAGCTTTCAGTGCAACATTTTTTATGGAATCCGCCATGGACATCTTGTGAAAGGAGTATAGGGGTGCGTCGTAATTCTTGGCAGCCCATCCACTCACTGCATAGGCTAGAACAGTTTAGGAGACCCACTGTTTAATAATGGCCCTTTAAGCAGATTAATGCTGCCTGATGCCCCTGTAAAAATAGGCTATGTGACTTTAAGAGTCCCTCCTTCATAAATGAAACAAGATGTGTCTGCTCATGTGTCACACACCACATGACCAGCTAGGGTTGTTAAATGTTACAATGACATTTACCAGTGAATGCATTTGTTTTGGTTGAAATCAATATTAAAGTAGAAAAACACTTCAAAAACGCTGCGTCTCAACATAGCCCAAGTGGGGGAGGAACATTTTCGTCTGGGGTTAATTATTTTGCCTTATATACAAGTCATTAACCTGGAAAGGATGTACATTAACATATTTGCCTGCAAAATCAGTTTTGGTATGTTTTTTGGTGCACCGGTAAAAAACTCTGACAACATTGTTTAAATATGTGAACTAGGAGTCAGGAATGCTTCCAGGGGCGATCCCCATGATGTCCCCGTGTCATTTGAGCAGTGTTTCCATCATTTTCAGACGCATTTAGACCTTAAAAGGACCCCCAGGGGGGATCACGGCAAAAATGCTCGGGTCTCGCATAGACTTACATTGGGCTCATTGTTCCGTCCGAGTACCCGAGTATTCCAATCTGCTCGACCCGTGCAACGAGCACCCGAGCATTTTAGTGCTCGCTCATCACTAATCATGAGCTGATCTGAACATTGAAATATTCGCTCATCTCTATTTGAGACACAATAGTTGAAAGCCACAATGGAATTAGAGAGTACGCAGGCTTGGTCAGCCAGGTATTGCTTCATCATTTTTAAAAATGTTTCCCTCATTGTCAAAAATACCCGGTCCATCAGGCCCTGAGCTCTGGGCTGGTGTCATTAAATTGGCTCACTCCTTTGACTGTGTACCTCTGCCTCTACTGTGTGTTTACCTTGGCCTCTCCTCCTTGGTTAGCAAGAAAGCTTGTCCTCTGTGCCGCTAGTTGTGTCTGATGGGAATTGTTTCAACACATTTTCCAAAATAGCCTCCTTGTATAGCACCATTTTAGAAGACCTCTCCACTTCAGGAAGAAGAGATGCAAATATCTACTTGTAGCATGGGTCTAGCAGAGTGAACAACCAGCACTGTTTTTTGGCTATGATTAATATAATACAAGGGTCACGGGAAAGGAGATACATAAAGTCGGCCATATGTGCCAAGCTCCAAACAGCCAACTCTTTCCTGTCTCCACCATGATGATAACTCTATATTTCATCCTCTTCCTCTCTCTCTTCCTCCACATTCCCATCGTCAGCCCATCCATGTAGGAGACATGGAACGTAGGTTGTGTGGCTGCTAGCCACCAGCTTCTGTTCCTCCTCTTCCTTCTCCTCAGCATCCACTTCCTCATTTTACCCAATTCGTACTGAGCAGATGAGATGAGGCTGGGCTTGTTACAATCTCTCTTTGTTATGTCTTCCTCTATCCCCACTTGCCTGCATGCAAAGCTTCATGTTTTATTGTGAGCAGAGACTGTTTAACTAGACACAGAAGTAGAATAGCTGCACTGACTATGGCGTCATCGCCGCTCATCATCTTTGTGAAGTCCTCAAAGTCTTGGAGAAACTCTTTAGCTGATTTGTGCGGCGGGTGACCAGATTACCAACGGGCGTGCTGGAGATAGTAATCAACCACTGGCCTCTTCTGCTCACAAAGCCTTGCCAACATGTGCGGTGTAGAGTTCCAATGTGTGATGAAGTCACACACCATTTTGTGAGCTAGCACCTGCATGCGATGCTGCAGCACTGCCAGAGTGGCGCCAGCTATAGCCAACTTGCGGAAATGGGCGCTGACACGGCGTACCTTAACCAAAATCTCTGGCAAATCTGGCTATGAAGTCAGAAACTGCTAAATTTCCAAGCTGAGCAAATGTTCCAAACATGGTAGATGTGTGAGCTTACTAAGCTTCACAGCAACCACTAGGTTACACCCATTATCACACATGACCATGCCTGGTTGGATGTTCAGCGGTAAAAACCACAGATCTGTCTGGTCTGTTATTCTTTTAACCCGTTCATGCCACAGACCTTTTTTTTTTGCGCTTCTTTTTCTCGCTCCCCTTCTTCCCAGAGCCATAACTTTTTTGTTTTTTCCATCAATATGGCCATCTGAGGGCTTGTTTTCTGTGGGACGAGTTTTACGTTTGAACAACACTACTGGTTTTGCCACATCTTGTACTGGAAAACAGGTAAAAAAAATCCAAGTGAGGTTAAATTACAAAATAAGTGCAATTGTGCAACCTTTTTTGAATTTTTTACCATGTTCACCAAATGCTAAAACTGACCTTCCACTATCATTCTCTAGGACATTACGAGTTCGTAGATACTAAACATGTATATGTTCTGTTTTATTCAAGTGGTAAAAAAATCCAAAGTTTGTTAAAAAAATGGCATCATTTTCAAGACCCATAGCGTCTCCATTTTTCGTGAACTCGGGCCGGGGGAGGGATTATTTTTTTGAGTGCCAAGCTGATGTTTTTAATGATACCACTTTGGTGTTTATACAATACACACGTGGTCAAAATTGTTGGTACCCCTCGTTTAATGACAGAAAAACCCACAATGGTCACAGAAATAACTTGAATCTGACAAAAGTAATAATAAATCAAAATCTATGAAAATGAACAAATGAAAGTCAGACATTGCTTTTCAACCATGCTTCCACAGAATTTTAAAAAAATTAAACTCATGAAATAGGCCTGGACAGAAATGATGGTACCCTTAACTTAATAACCTTTTGAGGCAATCACTGCAATCAAACGATTCCTGTAACTGTCAATTAGACTTCTGCACCTCTCGACAGGTATTTTGGCCCACTCCACAAGAGCAAACTGCTCCAGTTGTCTTGTGTTTGAAGGTTGCCTTTTCTAGATGACATGTTTCAGCGCTTTCCAAAGATGCTCAATAGAATTTAGGTCAGGGCTCATAGAAGGACACTTCAGAATGAAGTTTAAATAAAGCTTAAATTTCTGATTAATATGTACAACTGTAGTCACAGGAACATCAAGCTGCTTGGAGATAGTCTTATAACTTTTACCTTTAACATGTTTGTCTATAATTTTCTTGCTAATATCCTGAGATAACTTCTTTCCTTTGCTTCCTCTGGTCCATGTTGAGTGTGATACACACCATGTCACCAAACAGCACAGTGAGTATCTCTAGCCCTCTATACAGGCCCACTCACTGATTCCAAGACTGTAGACACCTGTGATGCTAATTAGTGGACACACACCCTTTATTTAACATGTCCCTTTTGTCACATTTTTTCAGAGGTACCATCATTTCTGTCCAGGCATATTTCATGAGTTTTATTTTTTTAAAAAATTCTGTGGAAGCATGGTTGAAAAGCAATGTCTGACTTTCATTTGTTCATTTTCATAGATTTTTTATATATTATTACTTTTGTCAGATTCAAGTTATTTCTGTCACCATAGTGGGTTTTTCTGTCATTAAATGAGGGGTGCCAACAATTATGACCACATGTGTATTTTGATTGCCCATTATTGCATTTTAGTCTCCATGGGAGACTAGAAGCTGCAATAATCCGATCGCCTCTGAACACACAGGCGATGATCAGATCACATGTGTTTAGCAGAAATTTTCACTTGCTATGAGCGCCGACCGCTTGGCAGTGCTCATAGCAATCCGACAATGACAACCACAGGGATCTGTTGCAGACCCCGGGTTGTTATGCCAACCCATCGGCGACCCGCGGCCATGTAACACGTGCACCCATGGGCGGGATTATTGACGCATGATCACATTAAATGCCGCTGTCAGAGATTGACAGCAGCATTTAACAGGTTAACAGCCATGGGTGGATCGTGTGGAAGACTGTGCGGTGCTGCCAAGCCTGCTGGAAGCATTATCTGCTTTCTGAACGACCACCTGTTCACTCTTCTCTGGCTTCAGAAGTGGTGTACCGTGCATCCCTGCAAACTGTGACAGGAACCTATGTGCCGTGGATGGGCGTGTTTCTTGTGCTCCAGCAAACAGCTTAGTCGCACCTGCCCCATGTCCTTGGCATCAGCACCACCATCAGCATTTCCACTTCCCTGACCCTTAACGCACACCTTACACATTTTGTAATTGCTAGTTCTCTTGAATCCAAGTTTATTTTTAATCAAAGAAAAAACTTGGTCACCTGCAGCAATCAAAGCGTTTTTTAGGAGTTTACTCCACCGTAATGTAACAGAAAGAATGCAAAAGTGTATGGATGATAATCAAATTCAATTCAGAAAAATATTTCACTGCTTTTTTCAGTTTTATAGATCACAAAAATGTTCACAGATCACGTAACACTGTATGTCTGCTAAATATAAACCAACAAAATTTTTAAAAGCTTTTTAGCAGTTTTAGAAATCAGAGATGATCACAGACCATGTAACACTTTATGTCTGAGAAATGGAAGCCTACACAATTTTTAAAAGCTTTTGTTCACTTTTAGAGATCACAGAAATATTCGCAGACCAAGTAACACTATATTTCTGAGAAATGGAAGCCTACATTTTTAAAAGCTTTATATCAGTTTTCCAGATCACAGAAATGTTCACAGATCACGTTACACTTTATGTCTGAGAAATGGAAGCTTACAAAATTTTCAAAAGCTTTTGTTCACTTTTAAAAATCACAGAAATGTTCATGTAACACTGTATGTCTGTGAAATTTCAGCCTACAAAATGTTTAAAAGCTTTTTAGCAGTTTTAGAGATCACAGAAATTGCTCCATACAATTGTATAATGTACAGGTGCATCTCACAAAATTAGAGTATCATCAAAAAGTTAATTTATTTCAGTTCTTCAATACAAAAAGTGAAACCTATATATTAGATAAACTCATTACAGACAGAGTGATATATTTCAAGTATTTATTTCTGTTAATGTTGATGATTATGGCTTACAGCCAATGAAAACCCAGAAGTCATTATCTCAGTAAATTAGAATAATTAAGTTAGAATACCACCAGCTTGCAAAAATGATTTTGAAATCCAAAATGTTGGCGTACTGAAATGTATGTTCAGTAAATGCACTCAATACTTGGTTGGGGCTCCTTTTGCATCAGTTGCTGCATTAATGCGGCACGGCATGGAGGCGAGCATCCTGAGGCACTGCTGAGGTGTTATGGAAGCCAAGGTTGCTTTGATAGCAGCCTTCAGCTCATCTGCATTGTTGGGTCTGGTGTCTCTCATCTTCCTCTTTACAATACCCCATAAATTCTCTATGGGGTTAAGGTCAGGTGAGCTTGCTGGTCAATCAAACACAGTGATACTGTTGTTTTTAAACCAGGTTTTGTTACTTTTGGCAGTGTGGACAGGTGCCAAGTCCTGCTGGAGAATGAAATTTCCATCTCCAAAAAGCTTGTCGGTAAAGGGAAGCATGAAGTGCTCTAAAATTTCCTGGTAGACGGCTGCGCTGACTTTGGTCTTGATAAAACACAGTGTACCTAAAACAGCAGATGACATAGCTCCCCAAACCATAACTTCACACTAGACCTCAAGCAACTTGGATTGTCTGTTTCTCCACTCTTCCTCCAGACTCTGGGAACGTGATTTCCAAGGTCTAGTGTGAAGTATCCACTATCAATGATGGTTTTTGGAGCCTTGTCATCTGCTGGTGTAGATCCACTGTTTTTTATCAAAACAAAAGTCAGCGCAGCCATCTACCAAGAAATTTTAGAACACTTCATGCCTCTCTCTGCCGACAAGCTTTATGGAGATGGAAATTTAATTCTCCAGCAGGATTTGGCACTTGTCCACACTGCCAAAATTACCAATTTCTAGTTTAAAAACAATAGTATCACTGTGATTGATTGGTCAGCAAACTCATCTGACCTTAACCCCATAGAAAATCTATATGGGTATTGTCAAGAGGAAGATGAGACACCAGACCCAACAATGCAGATGAGCTAAAGGCTACCATCAAAGCAACCTTGGCTTCCATAACACCTCGGCAATGCCACAGACTGATGGCCTCCCATGCCACACTGCATTGATGCAGCAACTGATGCAAAAGAAGCCCCAACCAAGTATTGAGTGCATTTACTGAACATACATTTCAGTAGGCCAACATTCTGGATTTCAAAATCATTTTTTCAAGCTGGTGTTGTAAAATATTCTAATTTCCTGAGATAATGACTTTTGGGTTTTCGTTGGCCGTAAGCCATAATCATCACTATTAACAGAAATAAACACTTGAACTACATCACTCTGTTTGTAATGACTCTATAAAATATGAGTTTCACTTTTTGTATTGAAGAACTGAAATAAATTAACTTTTTGATGTTATTCTAATTTTGTGAGATGCACCTGTATGTCTGAGATATCTAGCCCTGGAAAATGTTTCAAATATTTTTCGGTGTGCTATATTGCAACAAAGAAAGACCTCAAAGCAAATAATACTTGATGGATGAAAATATATTCAACATTTTCAGCCCCGACAAAAAAACTTCAGCTATATATCTGCCAACAGACTGCACAGGCCTAATCCTTATCTACAGACTGGATTCTGTCACTCTTCCAGGTTCTGTGACTCTCTCTCTCCCTCTCAAGGCTAAATGCAGATTTTTTGTGATGCAAATTATTAGCCCTTAGAAGAACTTTTAGTATGATGGCTCTGCTTCAGAACCAATATTAACCCTACAGGCCTATGATGCGTTATACTGTGCACACAGGCCTAGACAAGCACTCTTTCTCTCTCCAATACAAAGTGTCACAGAGCTATGCAATGGCGTCAATGTGCCAATCTCGGTGGTGTCTGTCCTTTTAAAATCCCTGCTGATGTCGGACGGCAGCCAATCACAGTAATGCAACAACCAAAATGGCTGTGGCATTACAGTGACTTTTTACCGACCCCGGTGTTGCGATCGCTGTTATTAACAGTATAACGGCGACTGCAAAAAAAAAAGTCAGATTTGCCATTTAATTTCTCTCTCCTCTGATGTGATCGCACATCAGAGGAGAGAGAATAATAATAATCTTTATTTTTATATAGCGCTAACATATTCCGCAGCACTTTACATTTGCCCACATTATCTTCGCTGTCCCCGATGGGGCTCACAATCTAAATTCTCTATCAGTATGTTTTTGGAGTGTGGGAGGAAACCGGAGTACTTGGAGGAAACCCACGCAAACACAGGGAGAACATACAAACTCCTTGCAGATGTTGTCCATGGTGGGTCCCCGATCCCCCCGGTACCTTGCAGTGATCCTGGGACCTCCCACTTCCCACCACAGCCACCTACATCTTCTTCCAGGAAGAAAATGGCGGACTCATGCCACTGCCACCGAGATCTGCCGGCTGGCACCCGGCAACAAATAGAAGATTTTTCCTATTGGTTCATTTTGGTCACTGTGATAGACCCTATTACAGATATCAAAATAACAAAATAGTAAATCATACTCCCCTTTATTACCCCCTTTGTTAGGGAAAAATAATAAAATAAAAAAAGTATTTATTTCCATTTTCCCATTAGTGTTAGAGTTAGGCTAAACTGAGGAGGTTAAAGTTAAAGTTAGAGTTGGGGCTAAAGTTAGGGTTAGGGTTGGGGCTAAAGTTAGGGTTAGTTTGGGGCTAAAGTTAGGGTTAGGGCTGGGGTTAAAGTTAGGGTTAGGGTTGAGGCTAAAGTTAGGGTTAGGGTTGGAATTAGGGTTTGCGTTGGGATTAGGGATAGGGTTGGGATTAGGGTTAGGGGTGTGTTGGGCTAGCACGGTGGCTCAGTGGTTAGCACTGCAGCCCTGGAGCGCTGGATTCCTGGGTTCAAATCCCATGAAGGACAACATTTGCAAGGAGTTTGTATGTTCTCCCCGTGTTTGCGTGGGTTTTCTCCGGGTACTCCAGTTATCTCCCACATTCCAAAGACATACTGATAGGTAATTTAGATTGTGAGCCCCATCGGGACAGCGATGATAATGTGTGCAAACTGTAAAGCGCTGCGGAATAAGTTAGCGCTATATAAAAATAAAGATTATTATTAGGGTTGGGATTAGGGTTGAGATTAGGCTTAGGGATGTGTTGGGGTTAGAGTTAGAATTGGGGGTTTCCACTGTTTAGGCACATCAGGTGCTCTCCAAACACAACATGACGCCCGCAGACCATTCCATCAAAGTCTGCATTCCAAAACATCACTACTTCCCTTCCGAGCCCTGACGTGTGCCCAAACAGTAGTTTTCTCCCACATGTGGGGTACCAGCGTACTCAGGACAAATTGGACAACAACTTTTGAGGTACAATTTCTCCTGTTACCCCATAGAAAATATAAAATTGGGGGCTTAAAAATTATTTTTGTGGAAATAAAATGAATTTTTTTATTTTTACGGCTCTGCCTTATAAACTTTAATGAAACACTTTGGGGTTCAAAGTTCTCACCACACATCTAGATAAGTTTCTTGGGGTCTATTTTCCAAAATGGGGTCACTTGTGGGGGGTTTCTACTGTTTAGGCACATCAGAGGCTCTGCAAACGCAACATGACGCCCGCAGAACATTCTATCAAAGTCTGCATTCCAAAACGTCACTACTTCCCTTCCGAGCTCTGGCATGCACCCAAAAGTGGTTCCCCCCTACATATGGGGTATCAGCGTACTCAGGACAAATTGGACAACAACTTTTGAGGTACAATTTCTCCTGTTACCCCATAGAAAATATAAAATTGGGGGATTAAAAATTATTTTTGTGGAAATAAAATGAATTTTTTTATTTTTACGGCTCTGCCTTATAAACTTTAATGAAACACTTTGGGGTTCAAAGTTCTCACCACATATCTAGATAAGTTTCTTGTGGGTCTAGTTTCCAAAATGGGGTCACTTGTGGGGGTTTCTACTGTTTAGGCACATCAGAGGCTCTGCAAACGCAACATGACGCCCGCAGACCATTCTATCAAAGTCTGCATTCCAAAACGTCACTACTTCCCTTCCGAGCTCTGGCATGCACCCAAAAGTGGTTCCCCCCTACATATGGGGTATCAGCGTACTTAGGACAAATTGCACAACAACTTTTGGGGTCCAATTTCTCCTATTACCCTTGTGAAAATAAAAAATTGGGGGCTAAAAATTCATTGTTGTGGAAATAAAAGATTTTTTATTTTCATGGCTCTGCGTTATAAACTTTAGTGAAACACTAGGGGTTCAAAGTGCTCACCACACATCTAGATAAGTTCCTTGGGTGGTCTAGTTTCCAAAATGGTGTCACTTGTGGGGGAGTTTCCACTGTTTAGGCACAACAGGGGCTCTCCAAACACGACATGGCGTCCGATCTCAATTTCAGCTAATTCTGCATTGAAAAAGTCAACCTGCATTCCTTCCCTTCCGAGCACTGCCGTGCGCCAAAACAGTGGTTTATCCCCGCTTATGGAGTGTCGGCGTTATTCAGGAGAAATTGTACAACAAATTTTGTGGTTCATTTTCTCGTTTCACACTTGTGAAAGTAAAAAAATTGTTTCTGAAGTAAAATGTTTGTGAAAAAAGTTAAATGTTCATTTTTTCTTTCCACATTGCTTCAGTTCCTGTGAAGCATGTAATGGGTTAATTAACTTACTGAATGTGGTTTTGAGCACCTTGAGGGGTGCAGTTTTTAGAGTGGTGTCACTTTTGTTTTTTTTCTGTCATGTACACCCCTCAAAGTGACTTCAAATGTGAGGTGGTACGTAAAAAAAAATGGTTTTGTAAATTTTGTTGTAAAAATGAGAAATCGCTGGTCAAATTTTAACCCTTATAACTTCCTAACAAAAAAAAAATTTGTTTCCAAAATTGTGCTGATGTAAAGTAGACTTGTGGGAAATGTTATTTTTTAAGTATTTTGTGTGACATATATCTCTGATTTCAGGGCATAAAAATTAAAATTTTGAAAATTGCAACATTTTAAAATTGTTTGCCATATTTCCATTTTTTTCATAGATAAACGCAAGTCATATCGAAAAAAAATTACCATTAGCAGGAAGTACAATATGTCACGAAAAAACAATCTCAGAATAAGTGGGATCCATTAAAGCGTTCCAGAGTTATAACCTCATAAATTGACAGTGGTCAGAATTGTAAAAATTGGCCTGGTCATTAAGTACCAAATTGGCTCGGTCACTAAGGGGTTAAGATCTCTCCACAGTGTTTAATGGGATTTAGAGCCAGACTCATTGCTGACCACTTCAAAACTCTCCAGTGCTTTGTTTCCTTCCATTTCGGGATGCTTTTTGAAGAATGTTATTGTCCTGACACTGAGTACTACATTGCGACCCCAAATCCTTTGCTAAACTTCAGGTTTCATTAAAGGGAATCTGTCACCCTAAATTGGCGGGATATTTAAATGATGGCAGTCAGGTCAGATGGGCAGTGTTTTGGGTACTTGCCTTAACATGTTGTTCGCCGCTGTCTCCATTATTTCTGGGAATTGTAGTCGTTGCCCTCCATATAACTCGCCTGCGCATTGCAATCTGCGGGCACAGTATACTGCGCGTGCGCAATTCAAGATTGCAATGCGCAGGCGCGTTATATGGAGGGCAACGACTACAATTCCCAGAAATAATGGAGACAGCGGCGAACAACATGTTAAGGCAAGTACCCAAAACACCGCCCATCTGACCTGACTGCCATCATTTAAATATCCCACCAATTTAGGGTGACAGATTCCCTTTAAGCCTTACACACAGTGAAAGCAACCCCAAAACATCTTTGAACCTCCCTCATATTTGAATGATATGCTTCAACAAAGATCTATCTTGGTCTCATCTGTCCACAAGATGCTTTTGCAGAAGGATTTTGGCTTACTCACATACATTTTGGCAAAGCATTTAATTTCATTTAAATGTCAACGGATAGTTCTCGCTGACAATGATGAACCCTGAGCCTGCATTACAGCTTGAATTTATTTGGAACTTGATTGGGGCTGCTTATCCACCATCTGGACTATCTTGCGTTTCAACCTCTCTTTAATTTTTCTCTGTCCTCCATGTTCAGTGAGATTATCTACAGTGCCATGGGTTGTAAACTTCTTGATTACGGTATGTTGCGCATTGTAAAGCGGAAAATCAAGATCTTCAGAGGTGGACTTGTAGCCTTGAGATTGTTGACATTTTTCAACAATTTTGGTTCTCAAGTCCTCACAATTCTTTTCTTTCTTTACTCCTTGAGTCAACAACTCCCCTTTTTATATGGTTTCAGGTAAAATTTTCATATTGACCACACCTGTTACTTTGCAAAGGTGAGTTGAAATGAGCAATATTTTTGGAAAGGTGCCAACAATTTTGTCCAATTCATTTTTGAGGTTTTGCGTGAAATTATGCCCAAAATGTATATAACAAAACATGTGTAAGTATAATAAATGCACACACTGCTCTACAACCTGTGTAATACATATATTTCATCTATTATATACATACATTCATACATCCCTTTCCCTATACAGCCACACATACAGTACATCCAGTTACTGTAGAACATGATTAATCAGTGAGGGGGAATAGGGGATATACTGTATTGCCCGTTGCTGTTTTGCTTTGGTGTGCCTCCCGACCCAAGGCTGACAGCCTCATAAAAACACATGAAGCGTCCGGCTGGGAGATCTGCCACCAGTTAGTGCATTGCTTTATGAGCTGTGATTTCCACAGAAGTTTGCATGAGACCTAAGGGTATGTTTCCACGGTCAGGAAACAGTCCGGATTTGCTGCGTGTTTGACACTGTGCGCTGGCGCAGCGTCAAACACGCAGCGTCCAGATGTTACAGCATAATGGAGGGGATTTCAAGAAATCCCGTCTCCACTATGCTTACAAACATGCAGGCGGAAGACCTGCGTTTATGGACATGCGGCGCGTCTTTTTAGACCGCAGCATGTCCTATTCCCTTGCGGCGACGCTGCGTCGCCACAAGGGAAATAACACAGGGCTATGTAGCCCTGCGGTCATTCCGCATGTGTTCCGGATGTGTTCCATGAACACATCCGGAATGACCGCACGTTCAAAAGGGGGTGGGGCTTTGGGCGGAGCGGACTTTCCGCTCCGTCCAAAGCGCTGTGTTTCCGGACCATGGAAACACAGCCTAAGGGCTCATACCCACTAGTGGGAAAAAAATCGGTCCGTTTTCTGGACGGAAAAAACGGTACGATTCTAGTAAAATGTCATACGATTTGCATGCGATTTTAAATCGACCATGCGTTTTCCATGCGTTTTCCATCAGTTTTCCATCTGTATGCAATGCAATTTTAACATGAAGTTTTACATAGAGCAGTTATCTCTATGTAAAAAGTCATGTAAAAATCACATTGTAAAAAAAAATGTACACAAAAAGCAAATAATTGTATATATATATATATATATATATATATATATATATATATATATATAGGTCATACACTTCTACATAGTATAATAGCCGCTAATTCATCCCCGGCTATACTGTAAAATCACACTGACAGCTTTAATAAAGAATAGAAACAATACATATACACACATAGAATACATATATATATGTAATTGTGACATATATATATATATACATATATTTATAGTTCATACACTTCTACATACTGTAATAGCCGCTAATTCAATTGCCGGCTTTTTGTGAAATCACAGAAGCCGACATGAAATGATACATTGTTTACACACAGTTAACCATGTAATTTCATGTATTTTGATATATGGTTTTAACTTACAATTACATAAGTGTATGTGTGCAAAATTTCAGACATGTAGGGGTTAATTAAAGGTGTAAATTCGTTGAAAAAGAATGCGTGGGCTCCCGCTGTATTTTCTCCACCAGACAGACAAAGCAAGCGAGTGGGGGCAGATAATAATAGCCTAGGGAGGGTACATTTTTTTGTGCCCCCCCAGCTACTAACATCTGCCCCCAGACACCCCAGAAAAGGCAAATCTCTAATTAGATTAGCCCTTTCTGGCACTTTGCCCGTCTATTCCCATTGCCCTGTAGCGGTGGCGAATGGGTTAATAAGGGGTTAAAGCCACCTTGCAATTGAAAGGTGACTTTAAGCCAGGTTAATAATTGAGAGCTGTCAATTAGACAACTATCAATTATTAATCCTATTGAAGTAAATAAAAAAAACACACACACTTTAAGAATAAATAATTTTAATGAAATAAAAACACATTTTTTTGACCATCTTTTATTTAACTCTTAATCCCTGCGAAGCCCTTGATCTCCTATAATAAAGAAAAAATAATTGCAAATGAGATGTCACCTATTGAATAACATTGGTCAGATTTGAATCCGATTTTTTTTCGACTGAATATCATCCGTTTTCGGCGCAAGTGAGTATGAGCCCTAACTGTGATTTTTTTTAAATCAGCAGTTTCCTGGACTGAAGATTGTGCTGAGGCTGTGGAGCTTCTCCTGGAGTGGGAGGGGTTGGGTGAAGTTCTTAAGGTGTGCTCACTGGTGGCTTATATTCAAGCACAAGTGATGATGGGAAATGTAGTCAGAAAGGAGCATATTATTCTGAAAATGAAGTGATGGCTGTGACAACACAGCTGATGGCAGGGCACAGAAATTGAAGAACAAAAGTATAAAACTCCTTGAAAATTGGCAGAAGTTATATGGGGATCTTCATGGGCATTATCCTCCGCATTTATGGCAAAATAAGTAACTGAGTTAGGATAGTAGACAACTTCTTTAATTCATTCTTTGAAGACAAATATTTTTTTTGGGTAGTTGCCATTTTCCGAGAGACTTAAATTGCATAATTTTCCATCAGCTGAGCTGTAAAGGGGATTATTTTTTTCATTACAAGCTGTAGTTTTCATTGGTGTAATTTTTGGAACCCATAACTTTATTAGTTTTCCATAAATGGTGCCGTATAAAGTCTTGCTTTTAGGATAAGCTGAAGTTATTACTGACCAGTTTTGGGTGCATACAATTTTTGATCCCTGTTTAATTCTTTTTTTGATAGTAAGAATGAGCAAAATTTAAACTGGGATTGTATTTGAATTTAATCTTTATATAGTTCATCATGCAGTATAATTGACATGTGAACTTTATTTTGCGGGTTGCTAAACATTATGATGTTAGTCAGTTTGTACTTTTCATATGTTTTACTGCTTTTAAACAAGAAAAATCACTTTTTTACCAAAAATAGTTTTTTTTGTTGTCTTATTTTAAAAGCTTTAATTTTTTCTGAAAAACAAGCTACATTTTTAATAGTACCATTTTAGAATGAATAAGTCTTTTTGATAAATTTTAATTTAAGCTAAGATTAACAAAACAAACCATACAGGATGAAAAATCATTTTTTTGTAGGGGGTTCTTTTTTAGAAAATGAACCATTTATTATTATTAAACCTGTGATTTAGTGCTTTAATCTTTACATTTTCTTTAATGTTTTTAATTTTTACATTTTCATTTATTACACTAAAATTGACTGACTCTGAAATCCTTTGGTTCTATTGATAATACACTGAACAATCTATGCTATAATTTGTATTATCTAACCTGCAGCCTATTACGTGGGATCTGTTTAGCAGGGGGAAATGGCAGACACAGCGGTTATTGTCAGGCCTACTGCTGCTATACCAACCTGTTGACACCCCATGGTAGCATTTCAGGTGGGTTGATGGGCTGACAAAGTGAGCGGTGATATCCGTTTGCCGCTGTAATTAATGATAGAGATATATGAAGGGTTGAATGGATGAGATTGGCACTATGTTTGATCTCAGCCCCTGCAGGCTAAAGGCGTTGTCCAGGCTTGGGATTAAAGTCTGCAGTCACTCTATATGACTCTATCCTCACAGCGCACAGTAATGTGCTGTAGCCTGGAGTGGGAGAGTGCGTGTCCACAAGTATACAATTTCCATATTTGCGTTCACGTTCAAGCAGACGCACATGGCCTTGCTCAATATAAAAAAATTGAGCGAGACTCGACCCATCAAGTTCGAATGTGAAGTATTTAAATTGCATACTTGCGATCACTTAATGACCCGCTCCCGGTGCTGGCACTGAAGAGTTCTGATAGTGTGCACTATGCACGCTTTGAGAATTTACATGTCAAATAGAGTGACTGCAGATGTCAGCCCCAAGCTTGGACAACCCTTTAAGGGAGTGAGGCCATGTTCACACATTCAGTATTAGGTCAGTATTTTCTATCAGTATTTTTGAGCCAAAACCAGGAGTGGGTGATAAATACAGAAGTGACGTGTTTCTTTTATACTTTTTCTCTGATTGTTCCACTCCTGATTTTGGCTTGCAAATACTGATAGAAAATGCTGACCGTGTGAATGTAGCCTAAATCTGAATTCCTAGGTGTATGTGGTGAGGGGTAAAGACTGGAGCGGTATTTACCCAAACTTCTTCCTTTAGCTAGATAAAGATTGCACAACAATCTGACTCTGTTACCTATGTGAAACGATCGGGATCGCTGGTGTGTCGCTACATGATCGCTGCTGAGCTGCCAAACAGGCAGCTCAGGCAGCGATCAGGACAGCGACACTGCGGGTGGCACGTCGCCTAGTTACCCGCAGTGTATGTTGGATACCAGCGCGCTGGTGCGGGGAGCTGGTGGCCGGGGTGCACGTTGGGTTTCCAGGCGCTGCAACGTGCCTGGGAACCCGACGTGTGCCTTGGTTGCCGGCTCCCCTGCAGCAGCGCGCTGGTATCCAAGGTACACATCGGGTTTCTAGGCACAGCCCTGCACCTGGAGGCCCGATGTTTACCTTGGTTACCAGGAGATCGCTGGTCTCCTGCCTGCCACACGCAGCGATGCGTGCCTGACAGCGGGAGACCAGCGATCAAAAAAATATCCTGACATTTCTGACACGACCAGCGATTCACAGCAGGGGCCTGATCGCTGGTACGTGTCAGACATAGCGAGATCGCTGCTGAGATCGCTGTTTAGCAGCGATCTCGGTAGCGATCTCGCTATGTGAGACGGGGTCCTTAGACGGGTAGCCATGGTTTTAAAATGCCTAGAGCGATGAGTGTCTGCTGTTCAGACACGGCTCTAACTGTGAGATCAATTTCAACTCTAATATATAATTACTCTAAAAATTCTTCTGTTTTAATATAAAAATTATTTTATAAATCCTCTATATAAATAAATAAATAATAAAAACAGATACTTTTTACTAATAAAGATTTATTATTATTTTTTTCAAAATTTTTTTTTTTTTTATTAAATGTTTAACAGCAAATGTTCCAATTTCTTCCAAAAAATGAAGGCTGTTTCTGTTGCAGTTCAATGGTTCCTGGGTTAGAGGAACTGACTCTTATAACAGGAAAGCCCCTTTCTGTTGCAAGTTCGCGATATATGTCCTTTCCTTTTTTTTTTTTTGTTTTTTTCATTCTTGAAACATTCTTTATCTTTCAAGCTGCACATTCAAACAAACGTGGTATTAGAATATTTTTCTTTGGTATTGAAAATAATTTTTCCAAAATAATGCTGTATTAACCCTTGATCAACTTTGAACTTTGACATGTGTCATCTGACTGCCTGGTGCCTGTTTTTTTGAATCCTTGATGTATTTAAGCAAGGTACTGTTAGAACATATGTAAGCTATATGTGGTATTTTCCTGAAGAAGGGGTGGTATTCACCCTGAAACGCGTAGATTAAACCACTTCTTAACTGCTACTACGTCTTGGAAATTTATTATTTGGGCAGCGCGGACTGGAATCCACATCTTTTCTGCAGTATATTACCTATGTGAAAGAAAGACTCACTGTGCATCTGATGCAGAGTATATCAGAATCAATATGCAGCAAGTGGGAGGGAGGCGAACAGTTGCATGTACAAACAACTTTTACAACTGTAAGGTGCTTTTTTAAAGTGAACCTGTCAGCAGGATTGTGCACAGTAACCTACAGACAGTGTCACATTGGCGCCGTTATACTGATTAAACTGATACGTGGGTTGATGAAATCCATCTTGTTGTTGTTTAATCTTCATTTTCAGTTTTGAGTTAATGATATGCTCGTGCTCTGGGGCGGCCTATGGGGGAATCTTCATGGGATGCTCTGATTAGGTATTCATCAGTGTTAGGTTTATGGCCAAGAAGACCCCTTTAGGATATCAGATAATTGCCCAATTGGGTGGAGCTTCGATCGAGGCAGGATGGTGAGACGAAATGGACACAGGAGACAAGTCTCTGAGTTCCACTATTATCTATCTTTAATCAATTCCAGTTAGCTTATATCCACTGCTGGATTGGGCGTATACATGCATTAGGTCATGGTGTACTTCAGAACTTATTAGTAAATCATTTATTACAGTAAATGTCACGTATATGTCAGCTTGACCATTTGTTATCTATAGAAGAATTTACCTAGTCAACAGATGTTCTATTTGGTGGACCCCAATTATAGTCATTAGTAGTTCTCTCTTTATTACTCTATTGATTAGTTGCATACCTCGTCTTCATTAGCTACAGTCATCAAGGCGGTGTCCTGTCATTAGGGTGATTTTCTCATAGTCCTAGAAGGCCATGTAGACTAACCTTTGAGGCCATATGCTACTATGTTGTTTAATCAGCAAATAATGTCATTTTGAAATACAGAGGAGAGACTTGTTAAAGGGATTTATATGTGAGGATTTATAAGCTCTTTTATTTAAAAGGGTCTTAGAATATAAAAGGGTCTCCTAGATTCCCTATCATCAGTATGGCTTTTGACAGGTCGCTGATCCCCCAATGACCTGCCCCTTATTTTACATAATGAAAATAATATATATATATTGAAAAAAGAAATACATCTGCAGAAGGCAGGTGCAGTCGGCAGCCCCTGCGTTGCAGCATGATCGCATGTGTAATTTGCACCTTTTATATGATGCTATAAATAATTTAACCCCTTGCTGCCATTGGACGTACTATTCCATCCATGTGACCTGGGACTTAATTTCCAAGGATGGAATAGTACATCATATGCGATCAGCCGCCCTCACGGGGGGAGCACAGCTGATCGCGGCCGAGTGTTAGCTGATTCTCACAGCAGACACCCGGCACTAAGTGCCAGGAGGCAGTGGCATTCCGTGAATAGAGCAGACTAAGCAGCTGCTATGGGGCCCAGACAGGTGAGGGGGCCCACGACGGCCGCTGTCGTTTGGCAGCTGTGCTGTGCTGACACAGTACTATCTCCTTTAATTAAATATAAGCGACGGCCGGACATTGTAAACCCCCTTGAAGGTCCCCTTTCCTTGTTGTCTCCTGGTCAGCAGTTGGCTTAAGTCTCTGGCTGCATTTGCATAAGAAAGCCAGCCTGCAGCCAGAGACACGTGCATCACAGGAAGCAGAAAACATTCATAAGTTTCACTCAGGGAGAGATACACTACACAAGAAGGTGAGCCCTGCTGGCTGGGGTATAGGGTGGATTTTTTTGTTGAATGTGTCCCCTCACTGTGCTGGCACTTTATATTTACAATGGCTAGCCTCTGGCTGCACTTTGCACCTTAGGGAGTGAGGGGGTCCTGATTGCAGGCACTGTGGAGGGTGGAGGAGGGGGGCTCTGCATGCACTGTGGAGGAGGAGGATTGCCCTGCATGCACTGCAGCCACCCTTCTGTACTCCTCACAATGCTTCTCCATTAGAGCTGGTTTCATGTGATTTAACCCCTGTACCACCACCAGGCAGGATGATGCTTCCTAGCTGTAGGTAAGACCTCCAGTCTATGTCCCACCACCAACTTCACTGTCAAGGTGTGCAACAATGCATGTTCATGCAATACTAAAAATGTGCAATGCCCTGGAAATCATGATGCAGCCAATAAATGTTACTAATTTATTCTGCTCCTTCACCCCAGAGGCATGCACCTGTGAGACAGCAATTACATGGGGCGTGCTGAGCTCATGAGGTGCCTGAGAGTGGAAGTTCTGCAGATGTTATGGAAGATATTGTGTGCGGCATTTCTGTGTCCCCTTACCTGTGATAAAATGTGTCTTGTAGTTTGTACACATGTTGGAACTTTGCATAGCTTACATATTCCAATCATTTCATATACAAAGATATGACATCCGTCTACCTGTCTTATATGATGCCATGAATGATGGGCATTGCTTGTACCTGCTGTCAGATTAGGCACCACATTTCTTACATCAGAGCACACTATGCAGCATGTTCCGTCAGGCTAGGTTCACATTTATACGCCTGCAGACTTAATGCGTTGGACGTATACATTAAAACGTATGCCATGCATCAACCTACGAATTTAAACAAGTACATTTGATACATATCGTACTTCCATCTTTGTCTCTATATGTTTTTTTACTTAAAAAGAATCATTTTTTTTCCATCCAGTTTTACTGGTGTCAACAGTCCCATCCCACTCCATTTTGGCATCAGTTCTGTGAGGAGGTGTCCAGAGGAATAAACTTTTTTTCACCCCACATTAAAAACGCGTACCTTTGGTCAATTATGTTTTTTTCCCACAATACAACGTGATCAGGGCAAAACATAGTCAGAAGAACATTTTTTTTACACTACGTGTTGCCCATTATGGTTTGTGTATGCCTCCATATACGTCTGAATACCATTTTTTTTGCAATTCAGACATATTTGTCCAGCAGACTGCACTGTATAAATGTGAGCCAAGCCTAAAGAAGTCCTTTTTGTCCAAGGAGGATAAAGCACATCATAAACACAAGTCCATACTGTGTGTTGCTGCTTTGCAGTGTGTATTTTTGCCATGCTGATTTTATAGGTGAAAGGTATTTACTTTGAGCCTTTTTTTGGTTGTAATGGTGAATGCTTCAGGATTATCAATGACCAAAGGGGCGGCAAATTTTTCAGCCGCCCCGGGCCCCACAAACAGTTGCTACGCCACTGCACACACAAGATGGTGAGCCTGGCTGGGGGTCGATTTTTTTTGTTAAATGTGTCCCCTCACTGTGCTGGCACTTTACATTTACAATGGCTCTGGCTGCACTTTGCACCTTAGGGAGGGGGGCCCGGCTGCACGCACTGTGGAGGGTGTAGGGGGCCCTGCATGCACTGCAGGTGTGTGTGTGTGTGGAGTTAAGAGCACCTGTTTTTTTTTTTTGGGGGGGCCCCATTCAGACTTTTGCTATGGGGCCCCATGATTTCTATGTACGCCCCTGCCAGGAGGGGTCACAGATCGCTCCCGGCACTTTAACCCCCGGCACTCTGCGATAAAACATGATTGCAGCATTCCGGTGGTATAGGGAACCATCGCGCAGGGAGGGGGCTCCCTGCATGCTTCCCTGAGACCCTCAGAGCAACGCGATATAATCGCGCTGTTCTGAGGGCCTCCTCCCTGCATGCCCCCCAGATCCAAGATGGCCGCGGGGTCCTTCCAGGTCCTGCAGGGAGGTGGCTTGTCAGTGCCTGCTGAGAGCAGGCACCGGAAAGCCTCCTGCACTGCCTGTCAGATCGCTGATCTTACAGAGTGCTCTGCAAACTGTCGGATCAGCGATCTGACACTATATAGTGATGTCCCACCCTAGGACAATGTAAAAATGTAAAAAAATAAAATAAACGTGTAAAAATATTTAAAAAAATCCCTAAATAAATAAAAAAAATAAAAAATAAAAATACACATGTTTAGTATCGCCGCGTCTGTAACGACCTGCCCTATAAAACTGTCCTTTAGTGAACCCCTTAAAAAAAGGCAAAAAATCAATGCTTTATCATCATACCGCCAATCAAATAGTGGAATAACACGAGATCAAAAAGACGGATATAAATAAACATGGTACTGCTGAAAAACGAGCCACCATACAGCATCATCAGCGAAAAAATAAAAGTTATAGCTCGCAGAATAAAGCGATGCAAAAATAATTATTTTTTATATAAAATAGTTTTTATTGTATAAAAGCGCCTAAACATAAAAAAATACAAATGAGGTATTGCTGTAATCGTACTAACCTTAAGAATTAAACTATTTTATCAATTTTACCACATGTGGAACGGTATAAACGCCCCCCAAAAGAAATTCATGAATTGCTGGTTTTTGTTCATTCTGCCTCCCAAAAATCGTAATGAAAAGCGATCAAAAAATGTCATGTGCCCAAAAATGCTGCCAATAAAAACGTCAACTCTTCCCGCAAAAAATAAGACCTCAAATGACTCTGTGGGTCAAAAAATGGAAAAATTATAGCTCTCAAAATGTGGTGATGCAAAAACTATTTTTTGCAATAGAAAGCGTCTTTTAGCATGTGACAGCTGCCAATCACAAAAACCCGATATAAAAACCCGCTACAAATAGTAAATCAAACCCCCCTTTATTACCCCCTTAGTTAGGGAAAAATAGCAAAAAATTAAAAAAATTTATTTATTTCCATTTTCCTGTTAGGGTTAGGGTTGGGATTAGGGTTGGGATTAGGGTTATGGGTGTGTTAGGGTGAGGTTTGTGGTTAGGGTTATGGTTAGGGTCGGGATTAGGGTTAGAAGTGTGTTGGGGTTAGGGTTGGAATTAGAATTGGGGGTTTCCACTGTTTAGGCACATTAGTGACTCTCCAAACGTGACATGGCATCTGATCTCAATTCCAGCCAATTCTGCGTTGAAAAAGTCAAACGGTGCTCCTTCCCTTCCGAGCTCTGCCATGCATCCAAACCGTGGTTAACTCCCACATATGGGTATCAGCGTACTCAGGACAAATTGCACAATAACTTTTGGGATCCAATTTCTTCTGATACCCTTGTGAAAATAAAAAATTGGGGGCAAAAATATAATTTTTGTGGAAAAAAATATGATTTTTTATTTTTTCGGCTCTACGTTATAAACTTCTGTGAAGCACTTTGGGGTTCAAAGTGCTCACCACACATCTAGATAAGTTCCTTAGGGGCTCTAGTTTCCAAAATGGGGTCACTTGTGGGGGGTTTCCACTGTTTAGGCACATCAGGGGCTCTCCAAATGCGACATGATGCCCACAGACCATTCTATGAAAGTCTGCATTCCAAAACATCACTACTTCGCTTCCAAGCCCCGACGTATGCCCATACAGTAGTTTTCTCCCACATATGGGGTATCAGCGTACTCATGACATATTGGACAACAACTTATGGGGTCCAATTTCTCCTGTTACTCTTGGAAAAATAAAAAATTGGGGACTAAAAGATCATGTTTGTGGAAAAAATATGATTTTTTTATTTTCACGCCCGGGCATTATAAACTTCTGTGAAGCACTTGGGGGTGCAAAGTTCTCACCAAACATCTAGACAAGTTCCTTTGGGGATTTAGTTTCCAAAATGGGGTCAATTCTGGGGGGTTTCCAATGTTCAGGCACATCAGGGGCTCTCCAAACGCGACATGGCATCTGATCTCAATTCCAGCCAATTTTGCATTGAAAAAGTCAAATGGCGCTCCTTTCCCTCCGTGCTCTGCCATGCACCCAAACAGTGGTTTACCCCCACATATGGGGTATCAGCGTACTCAGGACAAATTGCACAATAACGTCTGTGGTCTTGTTACCCTTGGGAAAATAAAAGTTAGGAGTGAAAAGATCATTTTTGTGGAAAAAATATGATTTTTGAATTTTACTGCTCTACGTTTATAAACTTCTCTGAATCTTGGGGATTCAAAGTGCTCACCACACATCTAGATAAGTTCTAGTTTCCAAAATGGTGTCATTTGTGGGGGTTTCCACTGTTTAGGCACATCAGGGGCTCTCCAAACGCGACATGGCATCCAGCCAATTCTGCGTTGAAAAAGTCAAACAGCGCTCCTTCCCTTCCGAGCTCTGCCATGCACCCAAATAGTGGTTTTCCCACACATATAGGGTATCAGCGTACTCAGGACAAATTGCACAACAACCTTTGGGGTCCAATTTCTCCTGTTTCCCTTGGGAAAATAAAAAATTGGGGTTGAGAAAATCATTTTTGAGGAAAAATTATGATTTTTTATTTTTACTGCTCTACGTTATAAACTTCTGTGAAGCACTTGGGGGTTCAAAGTGCTCACTACACATCTAGATAAGTTCCTTAGGGGTCTACTTTCCAAAATGGTGTCACTTGTGGGGGAATTCCACAATTTAGGCACATCAGGGGCTCTTTAAACGTCAATTTTGTATTGAAAAGTCAAACGGCGTTCCTTCACTTCCGAGCTCTGGCATGTGCCCAAAAAGTGGTTCCCGCACATATGGGGTTTCAGCGTACTCAGGACAAATTGCAAAACAGCTTTTGTGGTCCAATTTCTCCTGTTACCCTTGGTAAAATAAAAAAAAATTGGATCTCAAGTAAATAAAATTAAATGTTATTTTTTTTAAACTTTCCAAAAATTCCTGTGAAGCACCTGAAGGGTTAATAAACTTCTTGAATGTGGTTTTTGAGTTCCTTGAGGGGTGCAGTTTTTATAATGGTGTCACTTTTGGGTATTTTCTATCATATAGATCCCTCAAAGTGACTTCAAATGTGATGTGGTCACTAAAAAAAAATGTTGTAAAAATTAGAAATCGCTGGTCAACTTTTAACCCTTATAACTTCCTAACAAAAATTATTTGTTTCCAAAATTGTGCTGATCTAAAGTAGACATGTGGCACCAGTGCAGTAGTAGCTATTGGCGATCGTCAATAGATGCTACTGCGCAGTAAAAAAAATTTCCTCCTTCAAGATGGCGTGATGTTGGAGGAGGAAATTTTTTTCACTAGCAAGATGGCACTACCTGCGCAGTATTTATTTATAAGCATGATATAAAAGAATGAACTGCACAGTACACATGTGATCATGCTGCAGCGCAGGTGCCACCGCCAGCGCTTGCCTGCTGCAGGTGTTTTTTTATCAATATATATAATATTCATTATGTAAAATAAAGGGCAGGTCACTGAGTGATCAGTCAGAAGCCATACTGGTGAATACCTAATCAGAGCACCATATGAAGATCCCCCTAACAGGTCGCCCCGAAGCACGAGCATATCATTAATTCAAAAGTGACAATAAAGAGTAAACAACAACCACAAGACAGATTTTATCAACCAAGGTATCAAGGTATTAAATAACGGTGCTGTGGAAAAAGTTTATAGCGAACCCCCACAGTCGCATTTTCTCCGGGGTCCCCAGAGAACATGAATCTGGTCGGTTTTTACTGACCCCGATGTTGTGATCGCCGTTATTAACCCTATAATGGCGATCGCAACAAAAAAATCTTATGTGCCATTTAATTTCTCTCTCCGCTGATGTGATCGGACATCATCGGAGAGAGAAAAAGGGTCCCTGATCCCCCCTTGTGGCCCCCGATCCCCCCTTGTGGCCCCAGGGCCCTCCTGCCTCCTTGGGTTGTCGCCGCCATCTTTAATGGCGAGAAAATGGCGGGCGCATGCATAGTGCACCCTCCGCGATGTGTCGGGGGGTTGGGCAATTTTTTCCGGGGTCTCGGCTGTCGGGGGTAGCCGAGACCCCAAAGAACATGATCTGGGTCGGTATTTACCGAACCCAGTGTTGCGATCGCCGTTATAACAGTATAACGGCGACCGCAAAAAATCGCACATCAGAGGGATGAGAATTAGGATCCTCAGGACCCCGATCCCCCCTGTACCTCCCGGTGTCCCCTCTGTGTCCTGCAGCTCCCGGCCTCCCGGCGTCTTCATGCTGTAAAAAAAAAATGGTAAATAAGGAAATCAACCGCACTCAATATTTCATGCAAAGAAAAATATCCATTTATTGTATGCACACACACCATAAGGATTCAGTAGACATGTGGTTTAGAAAAATGACGGACGATACTGTTGGAGTTAACGTTTCGACCAGAAATTGGTCTTTTTCAAAACTCACTTATTAGTAAACAGAGAAGGAGAGATGCAGAGGGCAGGTTCCGTGCACTTGAAATGATATAGATGAGGGTATATCCGTCCAGAAATAGAAGGTGTGTCCCTCCCTTCTGAGCCCTGCCGTGCGCCCAAACAGTGGTTTACCCCAACATATGGGGTATCAGCGTACTCAGGACAAATTGCACACCAATTTTGGGGTTCTAATTTCTCCTGTTACCCTTGGGAAAATAAGAAGTAGCTGGCTTAAAAATTCATTTTTGAGGAAAAAAATTATTTTTTATTTTCACGGCTCTGCATTTATAAATTTCTGTGAAGCACTTGGGGGTTCAAAGTGCTCACCACACATCTAGATAAGCTCCTTGGGGGGTCTAGTTTCCAAAATGGTGTCACTTGCAGGGGGTTTCTACTGTTTAGCCACATCAAGGGCTCTGCAAACACAACATGACGCCCGCAGAACATTCCATCAAAGTCTGCATTGCAAAATGGCGCTCCTTCACTTCCAAGCTCTCCCATGCGCCCAAACAGTGGTTCCACCCCACATATGGGGTATCAGCGTACTCAGGAAAAATTGCACAACAACTTTTGGGGTCCAATTTCTCCTGTTACCCTTGGAAAAATAAAAAATTGGGGCCTAAACGATCAGGTTTGTGGAAAAAATATGATTTTTTATTTTCACGCCCGGGCATTTTAAACTTCTGTGAAGCACTTGGGGGTTCAAAGTGCTCACCACACATTTAGATAAGTTCCTTAGGGGGTCTAGTTTCCAAAATAGAGTAACTTGTGGGGGGTTTCCACTGTTTAGACACATCAGGGCCTCTACAAACGCGACATGGCGTCCAGCCAATTCTGCGTTGAAAAAGTCAAATGGCGCTCCTTCCCTTCCAAGCTCTGCAATGCACCCAAACAGTGGTTTACCCTCACATATTGGGTATCAGCATGCTCAGGACCAATTGCACAAAAACTTTTGGGGTCTTGTTATCCTTGGGAAAATAAAAATTGGGGTGAAAAGATCGTTTTTGTGGAAAAAATATTATTTTATATTTTCACAGCTCTACGTTATAAACTTCTGTGAAGCACTTGGAGGTTCAAAGTGCTCACCACACATCTAGATAAGTTCCTTAAGTTCCACTGTTTAGGCACATCAGGGGCTCTCCAAACGCGACATGACACCCGCAGACCATTCCATCAAAGTCTGCATTACTAAAGGTCACTACTTCTATTTCGAGCCCCGAAGTGTGCCCATACAGTAGTTTTTTTCCCACATATAGAGTATCAGCGTACTCAGGGCAAATTGGACAACAACTTTTGGGGTCCAATTTCTCCCCTTACCATTGGGAAAATAAAAAATTCATGACTAAAATAATTTTTTAGCGAAAAAAATAGGATTTTATATTTTCCTGCACGGGCATTATAAACTTGTGTGAAGCACTTGGGGGTTCAAAGTGCTCACCACAGGTCTAGATGAGTTCCTTAGGGGGTCTAGTTTCAAAAATGGGGTCACCTGTTGGGGGTTTCCACTGTTTAGGCACATCGGGGGCTCTCTAAACGCGACATGGCATCCAGCCAATTCTGCGTTGAAAAAGTCAAACGGCGCTCCTTCTCTTGCGACCTCTGCCGTGCACCCAAAAAGTGGTTTACCCTCACATATGGGTATCGGCATATTCAGGAGAAATTGCACAACAAATTTTGTGGTTCAATTTTTCTTTTAACACTTGTGAAAATAAAAAAAATTGGTTCTGAAGTATAGTTTTTGCAAAAAAAGTTAAATGTTAGTTTTTTCCTTCCACATTGCTTCAATTCCTGTGAAGCACGTAAAGGGTTAATAAACTTCTTGAATGTGGTTTTGAGCACCTTGAGGGGTGCAGATTTTAGAATGGTGTCACTTTTGGGCATTTTCTATCATACAGACCCCTCAAAGTGACTTCAAATATGATGTGGTCCCTAAAAAAAAATGGTGTTGTAAAAATGAGAAATCGCTGGTCAAATTTTAACCCTTATAACTTCGTAACAAAAAAAAATTTTGTTCCTAAAATTGTGCTGATGTAAAGTAGACATGTGGAAAATGTTATTTATTAAGAAATTTGTGTGACATACAGTAGAGACCAAAAGTTTGGACACACCTTCTCATTCAATGATTTTTCTGTATTTTTAGGACTATGAAAATTGTAGAATCACACTGAAGGCATCAAAACTATGAATTAATACATGTGGAATTATACATTACACTTTACGAAAAAGTGTGAAACAACTGAAAATATGTCTTATATTCTAGGTTCTTCAAAGTGGCCACCTTTTGCTTTGATTACTGCTTTTCAGGCAGAAAGGGTGAACGGATGGACACTACATGCCTGGTTCCCACCGTGAAGCATGGAGGAGGAGGTGTGATGGTGTGGGGGTGCTTTGCTGGTGACACTCTTTGGGATTTATTCAAAATTGAAGGCATACTTAACCAGTATGGCTACCACAGCATCTTGCAGCAGCATGCTATTCCATCCGGTTTGCGTTTAGTTGGACCATCATTTATTTTTCAACAGGACAATGACCCCAAACACACCTCCAGGCTGTGTAAGGGCTATTTGACCAAGAAGGAGGGTGTTGGGGTGCTACGCCAGATGACCTGGCCTCCACAGTCACCAGACCTGAACCCAATCGAGATGGTTTGGGGTGAGCTGGACTGCTCACCACTTCAATTTTGAATAAATCCCCAACAGGTGTCACCAGCAAAGCTCCCCCACACCATCACACCACCTCCTCCATGCTTCACGGTGGGAACTAGGCATGTAGAGTCCATCCGTTCACCTTTTCTGCGTGCAAAGCAGTAATCAAAGCAAAAGGTGGCTACTTTGAAGAACCTAGAATATAAGACATATTTTCAGTTGTTTCACACTTTTTTGGAAAGTGTAATGTATAATTCCACATGTGTTAATTCATAGTTTTGATGCCTTCAGTGTGATTCTACAATTTTCATAGTCATGAAAATACAGAAAAATCATTGAATGAGAAGGTGTGTCCAAACTTTTGGTCTGTACTGTATCTCTCTGATTTTAGGGCATAAAAATTTAAATTTTGAAAATTGCTAAATTTTCAAAATTTTTGCCATATTTCCGTTTTTTTCATAAATAAAAGCAAGTTATATAAAAATTTTTTACCACTAACGTGAAGTACAATATGTCATGAAAAATCAGTCTCAGAATCAGCTGGATTCGTCAAAGCGTTCCAGAGTTATAACCTCATAAAATGACAGTGGTCAGAATTGTAAAAATTGGCCCGGTCATTAAGCTGCAAATTGGATCTGTCACTAAGGGGTAATTACCGATGTTGTCTTTCAAATGATCATTCCATTAAAAAATTATCCCCTTGTTATCATCTGATCTTTTACTTTGTTCTCCATATGTATTGATCTTTCCATGCAACTCTTCATTAGCTCCTTAGCAAAAAATTGTTCAGCAAATGTGTACTTGTACTCCTGAGACAAATATCACTGAATTGCCAGGACACTCATTTAATATTTAGTTACATATTAATAAAGTTAGGTTTTAAACCGATTTTGAAAGGAAATCAATCTTGACATTTCTAACAAAGCCAGAAAGAGTATTGCATAACTAGTATGAAAGCCAATTGGTCACTATGGTAACATTTCATAATCTGCTCATAAATCCTCAGTGATCACATTTTCACATGTTCTTAAAATGGAAGTTTTACCACCTGAAGTTTTATTTCATTTTTTACCAAGAAAATTCAACATTTTCACAATAGGCAATACTGCACTTGTAGAAAATAAGTGGTAAACCCTTTGGTTATGCACCAGCAGTCATCAATAATATTCAGATAAATATGCATTTGTGAATGATTTTCTATTAACATCCATGAAAAGGCATGTTACAAATTACCTAGATCTTTTATTATTGATCTACAGTACAGACCCAAAGTTTGGACACACCTTCTCATTCAAAGATTTTTTTGTATTTTCATGACTATGAAAATTGTAGAATCACACTGAAGGCATCAAAACTATGAATTAACATATGTGGAATTATACATTACACTTTACAAAAAAGTGTGAAACAACTGAAAATATGTCTTACATTCTAGATTCTTCAAAGTAGCCACCTTTTACATTGATTACTGCTTTGCATGCAGAAAAGGTGAACGGCTGGACTCTACATGCCTAGTTCCCACCGTGAAGCATGGAGGAGGTGGTGTGATGGTGTGGGGGTGCTTTGCTTGTGACACTGTTGGGGATTTATACAAAATTGAAGCGGTGAGCGGTCCAGCTCACCCCAAACCATCTCGATTGAGTTCAGGTCTGGTGACTGTGGAGGCCAGGTCATCTGGCGTAACACCCCATCACTCTCCTTCTTGGTCAGATAGCCCTTACACACCCTGGAGGTGTGTTTGGGGTCATTGTCCTGTTGAAGAATAAATGATGGTCCAACTAAACGCAAACCGGATGGAATAGCATGCTGCTGCACGTTGCTGTGGTAGCCATGCAGCTTCAGTATGCCTTCAATTTTGAATAAATCCCCAACAGTGTCACCAGCAAAGCACCCCCACACCATCACACCACCTCCTCCATGCTTCACAGTGGGAACCAGGCATGTAGAGTCCATCCGTTCACCTTTTCTGCATGCAAAGCAGTAATCAAAGCAAAAGGTGGCTACTCTGAAGAACCTAGAATATAAGACATATTTTCAGTTGTTTCACACTTTTTTGGAAAGTGTAATGTATAATTCCACATGTATTCATAGTTTTGAAGCCATCAGTGTGATTCTACAATTTTCATAGTCATGAAAATACAGAAAAATCGTTGAATGAGAAGGTGTGTCCAAACTTTTGGTCTGCACTGTATGTAGCAGTAGAGTGAATTTTGGGAAATTATAAAGTTTTCTAATACAGCTATACTCGTAAGTGCAATGACACCCTCTAAATAACCCACCAAGGCTAATAGGACTGAAAAGAAGCATTCTGTATGCTAATGAGCTTACTGTATGAGCAGGGCCCGCTCCAGGTTTTTATGGGCCCCGGGCGAAAGAGTCTTAGTGGGCCCCTTTAACATAGACCAAGATTCATGATGCACAGATACGGCAGAGAAATATGGGTATAGTACAATGCCAAACACTTCACTTCTTCCATTACATGAGTGATATCTATTGTAAATTGTACAATAGCTCAAAAACCGCCAAGTCCTCACAGCGCACAGTACAGACTGGACGGTACAGTCCTCCATACAAAATTATGGGCATCACATAATCCTCCATACAGTATTATGGGCCAAATATAATGCTCCATAAAGAATATTGGACCCCAAATAATGCTCCATACAGGATACTGGTCCCGATATAATGCTCCATACAAAATATGGAGCTCTCCTCTGCACTGTGCTGCGTTCTGCACTGTTACGGCTCAGGAAATAGCGCTGTGGAAAGACTTCCGGGACATCATCATCATCATTGCCTCCCCATCATCATCATCACTGCCTTCCCATCATCATCATTGCCTCCCCATCATCATCGCCTCCCCATTATCATCATCATTGCCTCCCCATCATCATCTCCTCCCCATCATCATCATCATTGACTCCGGCTCCTCACCACCATCACTCTGCAGGCGCCCCTGGAGCCCGGAGCTGCGGAGGCATGGGGAGAGGTAAGTATTGCGCCGGCTGGTGCTGGGGCCCTGAGCAAGCGGGGGGGCCCAGTGGCGGTGCTAGTACCGCTCTCATCCGCTAACGGGCGCTGGGGTGCCTGACGGCGAGTGCGCCCCCCTGCCTGCTCAGGGCCCCGGCACTTGCCCGGGTATGCCGGGTGCTGACGCCGGCTCTGTGTATGAGGCTACTTCTTTCTCCATTATGCTAGTCCTCATGATCTGAAACTGGTGACCAAGAGCTGTGTAAGTCATCTTGTCACTAAAGGGGTTGTCTATCTAACAACACCACCGGGCAGGGTTCAAATAAGGTACATTAGAAAAGGAGGCAGAAACAAAACACCAGCTTTATTGAAAGACAGAGGATTTTATGTTGGAAAATGAGACTAACAGTTCTTAGACATAGCTGGAACATGTCTCACAGTCTGAGCTCCAGCTATGGCAATACAAAGTTCAATACAAACAGTATAAACAATTTCTACAGATTACTTTCTACTAAATTCCTACCTGGCTTCCAATAATCAGGCTTCACTGCTACATCACCCTCACTAGAGAAACCTGCTCTATACCCTAATGTAGTTGAACACCCGTGGCACACTCACTGTTCTGCAGCGCTGGGAAGAAAGTGTGCTACTTTCTACTTGGTCCTGATGTAGTGGAGCTAAGTTTGCTGTATTGTACTTGTCCTTCAGGTTGCTGGTTCCTTGTTCTTCCGGGTCCGGACAAGTCTCGTCCCACTTTCAATGCTGAGGAGCAACTGGTACCACAGCATTGCTTTCTCTCTCCAGTTTACAGGTGCTTTGAGAAAACTGGCTTTGCTGTGCTATTTGACCCTTTCCTTCTGACATGGTCTTGATAGCCTATCCTGCGGTAACTAGGCACTATCTTCTCCCTTAAATCTGCTGATTCATTTAACAGTCTCTCAGTATTCAGACACCCTTATTGTTTTCTGTCTTCCTGACACAGACATGAGTTTCTCCCTGCCTCCACTTCAGGATCAGACACTTCCTGTTTGCTCAAATCAATACACAGCAAGCTGCAGGGGAAGGGGGAAGGACTAATCCAAGGGCACACAAATCAGAGGGGAGCATTGTCTCTTAAACTCACAGTGTAACTCAGCTCTTGGCAGGGATTGACCCCCTACACGCCTCCCCACTTTTTTGTATACCCTAGGAAGAAGGATAAAAGACTCTATGCAAACACTTACACAGGAGTGGCTCTTTGCCCACAATGCATACAGGTGGATAAAATAAACCAATCAGTAGTGATTTTCTATTTGGAACCCTTGCATTAGACCTAATGGATCTCCTGAAGTATTGACTATCTTCAATGAGAGCAGTTACTGTTGGACTGTTCTCTACAGCAGAAGGTTGGGCAGAGCCTGGGATTCCTTTCCTCTTCAAACTGGCAATGGTTCTGTGTCAGGAACTTCAGCATCCACTGACTGGGGACCTTCAACAGTCTCAGGAATGGTCAACCAGTCTTCACAATATTCACTGTCGGCGAATTATGCCCTGATGAAGGAAAACGCGGATCTGCCCTTTTGGCAAATGTGGAATCTTCAGACCAGAATGGCTGTAACATATTCCTGCGTAGAGTTCTCACAGAAGACTCCTCATTTTCAACTTGTGCTTTGTAAATGAAGCCATTGGGGTACACTCTCTTGATCACTTTGTATGGCTGCACCTCCCAACATTCACTCAGCTTGCCTTTGGGACTTTTTTTTTATCAGACCAGCACCTGGTCCCCAGGCTCAGGCTGGAGTGGAAGTTCCTGGATTGGAGGTTAACTTTTATAGCTTTCTTGTCTTCCTCTAATGTTCTCAATATTTGAAACAGAGTCCAGTTAAAGCGCTTACATGCCTCATTCCCTTGGGGATGGTGTGGGGTTGTCCTGGACCTTTTGATACCATGACTGTATAGACTGTATGCAGTTCCTTCATCACTTTAAGCTGAAAACACATTCCCTGTTCTGAGTGGATTTGCTTTGGACACCCCTATACTGGGATGAAATCTTGACAGATGGCTCACGAAGCAGACTGAGCAGTCTGGTCTCAAGTTGGGGTGACCGCTGCAAACTTGGAGAAAAGGTCAATATTTATCAGGCAGTATTGTGGACCTCTAGATGATTGTCCCATGAGGAGGTAGTATGTCATTAACACTTCAAGTGGTTCCTTGATCTCTATGGTCTGCACTGGTGCCCTCTGTTCCATGCTTTTGGTGAAATCACACACTCGGCATTGTCAGCAAACTTCCTCTACTGTGGCCTATAGCCGCTGTCAATATACGTAATGCTGCAGCCACTAGTGGGTCTTTCCAGTTCAAAGTGGGCTCCAAACTCATGAACTTCTTTGAAAATTTCTCATGCCACGCTTAAACCCTTTAAGACCTAGCCTGTTTTCAACTAAAATGACCAGGCCAATTTTTACATTTCTGACCACTGTCACATTCTGAGGTAATGACTCTGGAGCGCATCAACAGATCCTGGTGATTCTGACATGGTTTTCTCATGACATATTGTACTTTATGATAGAGGTAAAATTTCTTCGATATGACTCGCATTTATTTGTGAAAAAAATTTGGTAAAAATTTAGAAAATTCCGCAATTTTAAAATTTTTAACATTTTTGCCATTAAATCAGAGAGTCATATTGCACAATAATAGTTAATAAATAACATTTAACATATGTCTACTTTACATCAGCACAATTTTGGAACAAAATTTTTTTTTGTTAGGAAGTTATAAGGGTTAAAATTTGACCAGCGATTTTTCATTTTTTCAGCAAATTTTACAATACCGTTTTTTTAGGGACCACATCACATTGACAGAAAATACCAAAAGTGACACCATTCTAAAAACTGCACCCCTCAAGGTACTCAAAACCACATTCAAGAAGTATATTAACCCTTCAGGCGCTTCACAGGAGCTGAAGCAACGTGGAAGGAAAAAATTAACATTTAACTTTTTAGTCACAAAAATTATCTTTTAGCAATGATTTTTCACAAGGGTAAAAGGAGAAAAAGGTCCAATAAAGTTGTTGATCAATTTCTTCTGAGCATGCCAATACCCATATGTGGGGGAAAACCACTGTTTGGGCACACGGCAGGGCTCGGAAGGGAAGGAGCACCTTTTGACTTTTTGAACGCAAAATTGGCTGGAATTGAGAGCGGATGCCTTGTCGCGTTTGAAGAGACCCTGATGTGCCTAAACATTGGAAAACCCCCACAAGTGGTCCCATTTTGGAAACTAGACCTTTAAAAGAAGTTATCTAGCTGTGTAGTGAGCACTTTGAACCCACAGGTGCTTCACAGAAGTTTAGAACGTAGAGCCGTGAAAATAAAAAAAATCACATTTTTCCCCAAAAATGATTTTTCAGCAATGATTTTTTTATTTCCACAAGTGTAAAAGAATAAAATGGACCACTAAAGTTGTTGTTCAATTTCTCCTAAGTACGCCAATAACCCATATGTGGGGAAAACCACAGTTTGGGCACAAGACAGAGCTCGTAAGGGAAGGCGCACCTTTTGACTTTTTGAACGCAAAACTGTCTGGATTTGAGAGCGAACGCCATGTCGCGTTTGAAGAGCCACTGATGTGCATAAACATTGGAAAACCTCCACAAGTAACCACATTTTGGAAACTAGACGTTCAAGGAACTTATCTACCTGTGTATTGAGCACTTTAAACCCCCAGGTGTTTCACAGAAGTTTATAACGTAGAGCCATGAAAATAAAAAATCACATTTTTCCCCCAAAAATGATTTTTCAGCAATGATTTTTTTATTTTCACAAACGTAAAAGGAGAAAATGGACACTCAAGTTGTTGTGCAATTTCTCCTGAGTAAGCCGATACCCCATATGTGGGAAAAAAACACTGTTTAGACGCATGGCAGGGCTCGGAATGGAAGGAGTGACGTTTTCGATTGCAGACTTTGATGGAGTGGTCTGCAGGCATCATGTTGTGTTTGCAGAACCCCTGTTGTGCCTAAACAGTAGAAACCCCAACAAGTCACCCCATTTTGGAAACTACACCCCTGAAGGAATTTATCTAGAGGCATAGTTTGATAGTAATGATTATAATGCTTTTAGTTTTAATGATGTATGAATTTATGATGTGGTGTTATGTGTAAGATGTGCGGGGTAATAATAATAATTTTATTTCTATGGCGCCAACATATTCCGCAGCACTTTACATTATAGAGGGGACTTGTACAGACAATAAACATTACAGCATAACAATAAACACAGATCAAAACAGATACCAAGATCAATGAGGGCCCTGTTTGCAAGCTTACAATCTATGTGGAAAAAGGGGAGACAGGAAAGGTAGATGGTGACAATTGCTTTCATTGTTCGGACCATCCATAGTGTACGAATCGGGTGTTCCTGTATTGCTACATGAACCAGTTAACAGTCAAAGTATGTAAAAGTACAGACACAGAGGGCTATTAATGCATAAAGCGAGTGAGAACATGATGCGAGGAACCTGTTTATGGAAAAAAAATTTTGAATGGGTCACACAGAGATAGTTAGGTTAATGCGTTGAGGCGGTAGGCCAATGTGAACAAATGCATTTTTAGGGCACGCTTAAAACTGTGGGAATTGGTGATTAATCGTAATAACCTAGGTAGTGCATTCCAAAGAATTGGTGCAGCATGTGAAAAGTCTTGGAGACGGGAGTGGGAGGTTATGATTATTGAGGATGTTAACCTCAGGTCATTAGCAGAACAGAGGGCATGGGTAGGGTGGTAGGCTGAGATAAGGGAGGAGATGTAGGGTGGTGCTGAGCCATGGAGTGCTTTGTGGATGAGGGTAAGAAGTTTGTACTGGATTCTGGAGTGAATAGGTAACCAGTGTAATGACTTGTACAAGGTAGAGGCATCGGTATAACATCAGATTGTAAAAGTGTGTTGTGTCAACAGGGTATAAACGAATTGTTTTAATTTTTGGACGTGTGGTACACTTTAAAGCAATCCTTGATGCAAAGGCCAGGTTTTTCAGGGCAGGTTTCGCAATGGTAAGTTGTGTCCTTTCGGATTCCCATCTGGGAGTATACTCTGCACCGTTTTTGCGATCGTCCTGTCCTCGCTGTTTGGGGAACCTGTCCCGGGAAATGTTGACCTGGGACAATACGGGCATCAGATTCAGAAGTACTGGGACCCTCACCTCCCTGAGTGCCAAACATTAGGGCCTTGACGACTACCTTGTAAAGCTGAAGGAAGGTCCCCGTATTGTCTGCAGATTGGAACAGCACAAAAGCATTGTACATTGCTATCTGTATCTATGTGCATGGCCAATATTTTGTACCATACTTTGGCTTTTCGCATGGCACTGTATGGTTGGAGGACCTGATTTGAAAGATCTACATCCTCCATGTACCGATTGTAATCCAAGACACAATCTGGCTTTGGGACTGGTGTGGTCCCACGAACAGTGACAATGGAGCTGTTGTCACCATGTATAGTGGTCAAGATAAGTACATCCCTGTTGTCGCTGCATTGGGCTCTGCTTTCGCTTTTTGCTTTTTGCCCAATTAGCGGCTTAGGGAGGCCTCACTGATTTTTTTGCATGGTGCCACATGCAACTGTACCTCTGACAGGATGCTGGTGTAAAAGTTATCAATGTAGAGGTGATACTGATAACCCTTATCTAGCAGTGGATATAGAAATTCCCAACAATTTTCTCACTCACCTCCAGGAAGGGGGGGCATTCATGGGTGTTAATCTGGGTTTCCTTACCCTTGTAGACCCTAAATTTTTTGGTGTACCCTGAGGTACTCTCACACTTTGTACAGTTTTATTCCGTACCTTGACCTCTTACTGGGCAGATATATTCGGAATTTTAACCTCCCTTTGAAATGAACCAGAGATTCATCAATCCACCAATGGATTATTTTACTATACAGAGGGGCTCGAAAACCGCTCTGCATGCCAAATCTGAGGTAAAGATGGCGTGCAAGGCGGTGATCCCTGTTTTAGATTAATCCCTTTGGCGCTGATTGGCCAGAAACTATTGTTCAGCCAATCAGCGCCAAAGGGGTTAATCAGGTGAGGTGACATTGTGATCACCCCACCCATTGTGACAGGTGTGATTTGTGCTGTGTCATACAGCACAGGCCACAGCGTGTCACATGCTTTTTTTTACTAAATTTATTGTCACATTGCTGTGATTGGCTGGTCAGAATTGACCAGCCAATCACAGTGATCACCGAAGTTGGGGGGTTGTGCATCCCCCCGGGGCGATGTGTAAGGATGGTCTGCTGTCAGGGACAGCAGCCATCATAACCTGATCTCCACGCGATGCAGCGTAGTGACAGGAAAATGGCGGCGCCGTACTAGTACTGTTCAGGTCACAAATGCACCTCCCGCAGAGCAGTGCTAGTACGGCGAAGGTCACGAGGGAGGATTACTACTTGTCACTTTGCCTCTAGATCAGCAGACTGCTGCCACTTGCGATATAGAACAGCTTCTTGATCTTCCAACTTATCTCACTGGTGCAGCATTACCTTCATTTCGGCATCTAGTTTTGCCTTTTTTCCTTGTTGGGTATCTTTAGCTAGGTTACCCAACCTTTCAGTTGTTGCAACCCTGTATCTTCATCTTGTACTCGGCCTCATTCTTCGTTAGTCCAGTCTTCATTAGTCAGTCTTCCAGGTGTTCATTGAGGTCACTTTCTGGACTTTCAAACTTTACCAGAGTTGGTGTTCTCCATGGCGGAATGGAAGCTGATCGAAAAGTCATAATTTGCAAGGCGAGCTACCCAATACTGCTTCAGGGCTCCCAGCTTGCCAGTGTCCAGATGGGCCAGCAGATTGTTGACAGCTGCACAAGGATCTTGCCCCTATCAGGTATTCCACAATCTTCTCCAAATGGCCCACACCAGGGCAAGTTGTTCCTGCTGGAAGGAGCTGTAATTGTGGGGGTTTCGCTCCTCATGCCATAGGGACCTACTGACATAGGCTATAGGTTATCACTCGAATATCATGGTGGTTGGATGTGCTTGCTACTCAATGAGAAATGGGCTGTGTTCGATATAAAACTTGAATCCCCGCCCACATTTTTGGAGCCTGTTACGCAACTAGCAAGCATGCAATTGCCTTTGAGTCACTTTAATGCTGTAGCCATCTTGGTGTCACGCGGTCTTATGATATGTGTACGATGTCAGTAAACTATTCTTAAAAGAACAACACTCTATACAACATATAGATTAGCAACATCAGCATGTAAATATAGAATAGATTTACCTGACACGATATCCGTTGAACTCAGGGTTAATCTTGAGGACTTGATACACTGTCACAGGAAAGAGGAGGACCGGGGGTCTAACCTGACCCTAAACTGGGGTCCTAACTAATCCCTCACCTTGGAGGTACTGATAATGGTTCAGAGGTCCAAGTCTCCAGCCTAACCCTGTCTCCTATCAGTCCCTGAACCCTGTAATCAGTCCTAAGAAGGATACTGATTACCACCAAAGGAATATGGGCTGATTTCTGCTAAATACACAGATTAGACATATTAGACAGACTGGAGAAAACACAGACTTGCATACACACTCAAACACAGAAGGAACATAAATGATCTGGGATATTAAACTCTAAGCAAGGTGAGCTTAAAACAACTAAGGAGCTCTTTAACTTAAGTCTATACAGATACAATCCTATCTGTGGTCTGCATGAAGAATTTCACTGGCAACTCCCAACACAGACAACCAGAGATTTAAAGGAAACCAATCAACAAATAATTAATTGCAGCTGGGAGAAACTGCACCCAGTCCCAGAACTGAGCACAGACAGAATTAACTCCCTAACTGCCAAACACAAAGAAACAGCAACTCAGCTGTGAGAAGTCAGAATGTGCAACCGCGACGATCTTCGTGGCAATGCACACATGACAGTACCCCCCCTTCTACGAGGGGCCTCCGGACCCTCAGGGCCAGGTTTGCCCGGGTGAGTTCTGTGGAAGGTCCGCACCAAACGATCTGCGTTAATGTCAGACGCAGGAACCACGTCCTCTCCTCTGGACCATACCCCTTCCAATGCACCAAGTACTGAAGGGACCGGCGATTCAGACGTGAGTCAATGATCTTTGACACTTGAAACTCCAAGTTACCATTGACCACCACTGGAGGAGGAGGTAGAGGTGATGGTATGACTGGTGCCACGTACCTTAAGTAATGACTTGTGGAACACATTGTGGATTTTAAACGTAGGAGGGAGGTCCAGACGAAATGCCACAGGATTAATTATGGAACTGATCCTGTACGGCCCGATGAATCTGGGACCCAGCTTCCAGGAGGGAACTTTAAGTTTTATATTCCTGGTAGACAACCATACCAGATCGTTCACATTAAGATCTGGACCAGAAACTCTCCTCCTATCAGCCATACGTTTATAACGGTTCCCCATAGCACTCAGATTATTCAATACACCTCTCCACACTGAAGCAAGTGACGACGAGAAACGCTCCTCCTCAGGAACCCCAGAAGGGACCCCCCCATTGAATGTACAAAACTGGGGATGAAAACCATATGCCCCAAAAAACGGGGACTTACCAGTGGACTCGCTCCGCCTGTTGTTAAGAGCGAACTCTGCCAGAGGCAAGAAAGAAGACCAGTCCTCCTGGTTCTCTGAGACAAAACACCGAAGATAAGTCTCTAGGCTTTGATTCAGACGCTCTGTCTGACCATTGGTCTGCGGATGAAAAGCCGAGGAAAATGACAATTGCATCCCCCGACGTAAACAAAATGCCCTCCAAAACTTGGACACAAACTGAGACCCCCTATCTGACACCACATCAGAAGGCAACCCATGAAGTCTCACAATCTCCCAATGAACACCTGCGCCAGAGTTTTAGCATTAGGGAGGGCAGGAAGAGCAATGAAATGTGCCATCTTACTGAACCTGTCAACAACCACCAGTATGACAGTCTTCCCTGACGACTGAGGAAGGTCCGTGATGAAGTCCATAGACAAATGAGTCCATGGACGCTCCGGAAGTTTCAAGGGTAAGAGGGTCCCAGACGGACGGGTATGAGGGGTCTTAGAGCGAGCACAAACCCACAGGACGCGACAAAAGTTAAAACATCTTTATTAACGTTAGGCCACCAAAACCGGCGAGAAAGGAGATCTAAAGTAGCCTTACTCCCTGGATGTCCTGCTAAAGCAGAATTATGATGTGCCTCAATAACCTTTTGTCTCAACTGATTTGGGACAAACAGTCTCCCTGGAGGTCCTGCAGGGGCGTCCCCCTGAGCCTCTAACACCTCCTCCTCAAGCTCAGAACATACAGCCGACACTACCACCCCCTCCTGAAGGATAGGAATCGGGTCATCCATTTTCCCGGCCCCTGGGAAACTGCGAGACAAGGCATCCGCCTTAACATTCTTAGATCCAGGGCGATAAGTGACAACAAAATTAAACCTGGTAAAAAACAACGACCATCGAGCTTGTCTGGAATTCAGACGCTTAGCAGATTCCAAATACAGCAGGTTCTTGTGATCAGTAATGACGGTGACCGGGTGGACTGCCCCCTCCAAAAAGTGACGCCATTCTTCAAAAGCCAACTTAATGGCCAAAAGTTCCCTATTGCCGATATCATAATTCCTTTCGGCGGACGACAATTTTTTAGAAAAGAAAGCGCACGGATGCCATTTACCAGGGGACGGACCCTGGGACAATATTGCACCCACCCCTACGTCAGACGCGTCCACCTCCACAACGAACGGCTGTGATGCATCTGGTTGGATGAGAACGGGTGCCGAAGCAAAACATTTTTTCAAAGAGGAAAAAGCTTGGCAAGCTTTGTCCGACCATTTAGAAAAATCCGTCCCTTTTCTTGTCATGTCAGTGAGAGGTTTGACAACAGATGAGAAATTACAAATAAATTTCCGGTAGTAGTTAGCAAACCCCAGAAAACGCTGCAGAGCCTTAAGATCCTCTGGCTGATCCCATTCAAGCACTGCTCTCACCTTTTCAGGGTCCATACGGAAACCGGAGGCTGACACCAAGAAACCCAAAAACTGAAGTTCCTGTACGGCGAATACACACTTTTCCAGTTTGGCGTATAGTTTATTGTCTCGCAAGATCTGCAACACCTGTCTCACATGCTCCTGGTGAGGCACAAGATCTGGTGAGTAAATTAAAATGTCATCCAAATATACGACCACAAACAGCCCCACCAGATGACGAAAAATGTCATTAACAAAATGTTGGAACACTGCTGGTGCAGTAGTCAGACCAAAAGGCATGACAAGGTTCTCATAATGTCCCTCCGGCGTGTTAAACGCCGTTTTCCACTCATCCCCCTCTTTTATCCTAATCAGATTATACGCCCCCCTGAGATCCAATTTAGAGAACCATTTGGCGCCAACAATTTGATTGAAGAGATCAGGAATCAGAGGGAGTGGATACGGATCTCGAACAGTAATCCGATTAAGTTCGCGGAAATCCAAGCAAGGGCGTAGGCCTCCATCTTTTTTCTTCACAAAGAAGAACCCCGCGGCCACTGGGGAAGATGAAGGTCTAATATGCCCTTTGGCCAGACTCTCCGAAATATAATCTTTCATAGCCTGCCTCTCAGGACCAGAAAGGTTATATAACCTAGCTTTAGGTAACTTAGCATCAGGAAGTAAATTAATAGAGCAGTCATACACGCGATGAGGAGGCAACTCCTGACACCCCTCCTCAGAGAACACATCCCCAAAGTCCTCCAAAAAAGGAGGCAAAGTACTAGGCACGACCGCACTGATGACTGTGTTCATGCAGTTACTTTTGCAAAACTCCCCCCATTGGCTTATATCTCTGGACTGCCAATTAATCACAGGGTTATGTTTAACCAACCAAGGAAGTCCCAACACAATAGGAGTAGGTAGACCCTCCAACACATAACAAGATAATAGTTCCCTATGTATTGCCCCTACCCGAAGGTCAATGTTATGAACCTCATGAACAAAGCTACCTTGGCCGAGAGGCCTGGCGTCAATGGAGAATATAGGGATCGGTTTGACCAATACACTCAGATGCATACCTTGAGCCTGAGCAAACTGAGCGTCAACCAGATTAGCCCCGGACCCACTATCAAGAAGAACAGAAAATCTCTCCACTCTCGTACCAACCACCACCTCCACTGGTACAAGGAACTGAGAAGAACTAGCGGACGAAATACATACTCCCAGGTTGTCGTCCACCACACAACCTGGGATTAACAGTTTTCCGGCGACTTTTTGCTCAACAAGGCACGGGATGGACATCCCCCAACAAAATGTCCCTCTTTCCCGCAGAAGAAACACCTTCTAGTCCTGCGGCGTACCGCCAATCCCCTCCTACGAAATGATGTCCCTCCCAACTGCATAGGCTCCTCCGAACAGACAAGGGGAACCTCAACATAAGGGACTTTAGTAGTAGGTGGAGTAACAACAGGGGGCGGAGTTACCTCGCACCTCTCCCGGAGCCGTCTATCAGTACGGATAGCTAGGGCCATAGCAGCCTCCAGTGATGGAGGAGAATCATACTGAGCCAAAACGTCCTTTAATTTGTCAGAAAGCCCATGACAAAACTGGCTTCTAAGAGCTGGGTCATTCCACTGAGTATCTGTGGCCCATCTACGGAACTCAGAAGCAAATTCCTCCGCCGGACGATCTCCCTGCTGTATCTTACGTAATTTTGTCTCAGCAAGAGAGACCCGATCTGGGTCATCATATACCAAACCCAGGGCAGTAAAAAATCGATCTACTGACTGTAGAGCCGGGGATCCCGGAGGAAGGGAGAAGGCCCAGGATTGAGGGTCCCCTTGTAGGAGCGAGATAACAATTCCCACTCTCTGCTCTTCACTCCCTGATGATCGAGGCCGAAGCCGAAAATACAATTTACATGCTTCCCTGAAGGTAAAAAATTTGTCTCGCCCACCAGTGAACCTGTCCGGGAGAGCTACTTTAGGTTCAAATCTGGTTTGCTCCGAGGGAGACAAAACTTTGGACTTAATGTCCGTCAGCTCCATGGATAATCCCTGCAACTGCAGAGCCAGCTGGGCTACTGGATCCATGGCAACTGGGAATAATTTTATGGGCCAGTGAAAATGTCACGCGGTCTTATGATATGTGTACGATGTCAGTAAACTATTCTTAAAAGAACAACACTCTATACAACATATAGATTAGCAACATCAGCATGTAAATATAGAATAGATTTACCTGACACGATATCCGTTGAACTCAGGGTTAATCTTGAGGACTTGATACACTGTCACAGGAAAGAGGAGGACCGGGGGTCTAACCTGACCCTAAACTGGGGTCCTAACTAATCCCTCACCTTGGAGGTACTGATAATGGTTCAGAGGTCCAAGTCTCCAGCCTAACCCTGTCTCCTATCAGTCCCTGAACCCTGTAATCAGTCCTAAGAAGGATACTGATTACCACCAAAGGAATATGGGCTGATTTCTGCTAAATACACAGATTAGACATATTAGACAGACTGGAGAAAACACAGACTTGCATACACACTCAAACACAGAAGGAACATAAATGATCTGGGATATTAAACTCTAAGCAAGGTGAGCTTAAAACAACTAAGGAGCTCTTTAACTTAAGTCTATACAGATACAATCCTATCTGTGGTCTGCATGAAGAATTTCACTGGCAACTCCCAACACAGACAACCAGAGATTTAAAGGAAACCAATCAACAAATAATTAATTGCAGCTGGGAGAAACTGCACCCAGTCCCAGAACTGAGCACAGACAGAATTAACTCCCTAACTGCCAAACACAAAGAAACAGCAACTCAGCTGTGAGAAGTCAGAATGTGCAACCGCGACGATCTTCGTGGCAATGCACACATGACACTTGGTTGTGGCATTACTGTGATTGGCTGTCTGTCTGACTTCAGCAGGGACTATAAAAGGTCAGGCACCACCCAGCTCAGTACACTGATGCCAATGCACAGCTCTCTGACACTTCATATTGGAGGGAGAGAGTGCTTGTCTAATCCTGTGTAACAAATTAGAGGCTTGTAGTGTTTATACTGGTGCTGAAGCTGAGCCATCATACAAACAGCCTTTCTAAAGGCTAATTGTTTGCTTTGCTGTTTGTATCACATTCAATGTGCATTTAGCTTAGGGAGTGAGAGAGAATTGCAGGAGCAGGGAGAATGACAGAATCCAATCTGTAAAAAGGGATTATGGCTGTGCAGTCCAATGGCAAATATTTAGCTGCTGTTTTTTTAGCTGCTGAAAAATGTAAATATATTTTAATCCATCCAATATTACGTGCTTTGAGGTCCTTTTTTGTGTTAAATAACACACCCAATAATCATTGAAACATTTTGCTGTGCTACATTTCTAAGCCATACACTATTCAGTAGTGTAGAGTACATGTCTGTGATCTCTAAAGATGAGAAAAAAACTTAAAAAAATGTAAAACTTAAAAATTTAGTAGGCTTCCATTTCTCAGACAAACAGCGTTATGTGGTCTGTGAACATTATCTCTAAAACTAGAAAAAAACTTTTCAAAATGTTGCAAGCTTCCATTTTATCAGCCATAAAGTGTTACATGATCTGTGTACATTTCTATCATCTATAAAACTGAAAAAAAGCATTGAAACATGTATCTGGATTGAATTTCATATTCATCCACACACTTTTGCGCACTTTCTGTTACATTATGGTGGGGTAAACTCCCAAACACCACTTTGATTGCTGCAGGTGGTGTGAAGCAGTGACCACTGTCATATGCGAGGGTGGCTATGTGTCTCCCCGAGGATGCGCACAGAGGTGTATGGAGGCCATGGGAGTGCTTTGCAGTCACAGGCATAGCTGTGATTGCAATGCAAAATATATGTAAGTGTTGTTCTTGGGCAAGCTATTTGTCCAAGGCAGATTAAAGAAAACCTGCTCTGGGCTTTTATTTTTGAAACGGAGTACAGGATGGTAATGGAGCAGTCCGTTTCCTTCCTGGTCGAGTTTCCATGTGGCCTATGGCCACAGGTTCCTTGTAGAAACCCCTGAAGCAGAGGGTTGGGTGTATCAATTTGGTCTTGCAAGCGTGCAGAGCAGAAGGCTCTGCAGAGAGCTCCACCTGTGTGAGGTAACACAGCCAAGTAGAACCAAAAGGCCTGGCACCCATCAGTTTACACGGTGGTGCAGTTGCTCACTGCAACCGGTCTCGGAGGTAGACATTCCTGTGCCCAGCTGTGAACTGGAGGTTGACTGTCTTGTGCCTGGCTGTGAACCAGAGGTGGACTGTCCTGTTTCCTGGCTGTGAACTGGAGTATATCATGTGCAGTATATTTTTTGTGAGTACGCTGAACATTAAAAGAGACTTTTCTTTGAACTTTGCTGGGTCACTGCCTCATCACTGCTCAGTGTGGATACCGCTGAACTACAGTGGCCAATTTTTTTCTTTTATTAAATATAAATTTGGTTTCAAGAGACCTAGCAATCACAAAATGCATAAGACGTGCTTTAAGGGATGTGGAAGTGTTGATGATGGTGGACACAAATTCAGAGGACGTTGGGCAGGTGCGACTATGCCTGTTGCTAGAGCACAAGAATCACACCCAACCACGACAAAAATGTTCCTGTCCCATTTTTCAGGGAGGCAAGGTACAGCATTCCTGAAGCCAGAGCATTGTGAACAGGTGGTTGATTGGATAGCAGATAATGCTTCCAGAAGGCTTGGCTGCACTACCCAATCTTCTACATGGTCCAGTCTCGCCAGTCTAAAGTCTGGATCACTTAATCCTCACCCCGATGCTCCATTCTTTCACCATTTTGAGTTCCATGAGACGAGTGATCTCACATTTGGACACTGCAATGAACTCTTTACAACATCATTTCTTGATTGTGGTCTCTCAACTGGCATGCTCCAAGAGGGACAGGAGGACATGCTAGTGATGCACAAAACTTAGAGCAGCCATGGCCACAAGAACATAACAATGGGGAATGGGAAATTTGGGATAAGGAGGAGGAAGATGATGTCTTGTTGTTGTTAAATCACAAAGTCAGGAAGAGCAGGGTGTAGTGTTGGAAGACGAGGTGGTGGATGAGGAAGTCACCGATCCCGCCTGTAAAGCTGGCATGCAGAGAGAGGCCAGCAGCTCCGAGGGAAAGAGATCGGCATCACCGAAACAGACAGGATGAAGCAGATGGGTGACCACGGTGAGAAGACGGGCAACTGTTCCACAGAGCACCAACACTCCTGAATTTCTCAAAAAGTAAAGTGTTCCCCAGTTAGCGATGTTTTTAAAGAGAGTTCTGAGTCAAATAAAATGGCCATTTGCAACCTGAGCCATGCCAAGATCAGCAGGGGCCTGACCACTAAATCCTTACCACCACCAGCATGATCAGGCACATGTCAGCTAAGCACCCGACTCGGAGGGCCAAAAACCTGGGTCCATGATTGGTGCTATCAGGTGACACCACTGCCTCTTCCCCTGTGCTAGGTACTGTCACGGTGTGACACGACCCAATGGGTGGTCGATCAGTGGATGTTACAACTCACATACAATGGGATGGAAAAGGTTAGAGGAAGGCCCTAACAAGGGAATGAGGGATGGTCACCACCTGAGCTCAAACCTGAGCCTGTCTCTGCACTCCCCTAATGCCCTATGTGGGTCCTTCCCCCTGCCGCTGTCAGGATACCTCATCCCTATTAGTCACCTATTACTGCCCTGGCTAGTGCACTAGCCAGCAAGGAGCACTAACCTCATCTCTGCAGGTAATACACACAGGGGGCATGGACAAACACCAAAGAGACAAGGTGAAAAAACACCACACTTAGCTTATGTACACTGCAGCTAAGCTCCACACTGCAGTTAACAACAGCAATTGGACTCCAAACACCAGACGTGGCTGAAATCAGAGAGCTGCTCCTGTTAGGCTGGTCTCCAGAAAGAAACTGTATCACCAACAGTCAGCTGATGAATCAGGTGACCTTTTAAAGGATGATGGGAGTGGTCATCACCCTCATCAGCTGACCCAGCAGCACTGCAGTAACACCAGATTGCCAGTGGGGAAAAACTGACATTAACACCCAATGGTCCAAAAGGAAAAAAGCTCAATTTAGTGGAACTAGGACTGCCACAAATCCAAAAATGGATCGTGACAGGTGCTTCCCAATGTCTCTGTCCAAAACATTGGTGCAGATTCCTCCTGCGCTGCACCTATCTTTGCACATTCTGACTTACCATCATCAGGCACTTCCAAATCCTTGGCCCAGCACAGCGTTCAGCTGTTCCTACACTAGGCCTTGGAACTAAAAATAAAGTTCCCAGCCACCCACTCACAGGCTCGAATGCTAAACGCGAAAATTTACAGGCTGCTTTCTGTGGAAATGTTGCCTTTTAGGTAGGTATACACTGAGGATTTCCAGCGACTCATGGTGGCAGTAGTCAATTGGTACTTGGTCCCTAGCCACCACTTTTTATCTTGTTGTGGCATCCCCACCATGTACCAGTCCATGTCCAGGAACATCACCTTTACCTTTACCAATGCACTTACTGACATTGTCCAGTTAATGACAGACACGTGGACAATCGCTTGTGGACAGGGATGCTACATTTCTCTGACGGCAGACTAGGTGAACATTGTGGAGGCTGGGGCTTAGTCAAACCCTGGCATGGCAAATGTGCTCCCGACTCCGAGGATTGCTGGCCTTACTTCTGTCAGGGTTTCTCCACCTTCTACAGCAGATGGTGCATCCTCTCCTGCTCCTCTTCATGCTCCATCTCCGATGTGCTATCTCAGAGCTCATCGTCCACATCAGCTAGAAGCTGTAAGCTCTGCAGCACTGCATTAATGAAGCATCATCAGGCTTTGCTATAGCTAATTTGTCTAGGAGACAAACCACACACCACGGCAGAGTTAATTAAACAAATAACAGACCAGACAGATCTGTGGTCTTTTCCACTGAACCTCCAACCAGGTATGGTCGTGTGTGATAATGGGCTTAACCTTGTGGTTGCTGTAAAGCTTGGCAAGCTCCCACATGTACCATGCTTGGCATGTGTGCTCAACTTGTTAGTTCAGTGGTTCTCTGAAAACATACCCAGATATGCCACAGCTCCTGGTGAAGGTACGCCGCATCTGCACTCATTTCCACAAGTCGGCTACAGCTGCCCCTCTCTTGTGGTACTGCAGCAGGGCATGCAAGTGCCAGCTTACCGACTGGTGTGCGAAGTCTCCATGCGCTAGAACTCCTCACTACACATGCTGGCAAAGCTTTGTGAGCAGAAGAGGCCAGAGGATGAGTACCAGCTCCAATATAAAAACTGAAGAGTGGGCATGGATGTCTGACATTTGTACGGTTCTCCAAGACTTTGAGGACTCCACAAATATGGTAAGCGGCCATGACACCATAGTCATCACAACGGTCCTGCTTCTGTGCCTGCTGAAACAGTTGCTCACACTTAACACTAGAAGTCCCAGAAATTTCGAGCTCCCCCCTGAAGTCCCGAAAGAGAGTCAAATGACCCTTAGTTCAAACTGTCAACTCTGATGGCTCCAATTAGCATCCTTTCATTTGTAAATGTGGCCATTGCCTGAGGAATCTGCAGAATCTGCAGAATACAGAACAAAAGACGGTGATTATAGGATGTTAGCTAAAATCCTTCAGGTCATTCGACCCATCTCTGGGTTCCAAAGGTAGAAATGTTAAATGACCCCTCTCTGGGACTTCTAGTGTTAAACATAAAGCTTTGCATGCCGGCCAGGTGGGGAAGGAGGAAGACATAACACAGAGAGATTGTAGCCAGCCCAGCCTTATCTTATCTGCTCAGTGTGGATTTGGTATCAATGAGGAGGTGGACGCTGAAGAGGAGGTAGAGGAGGAACAGGAGCTGGTGGATAGTGCAGCAGAGGCTAGTAGCCACACAACCTTCATCCCATCTCTGCTACATGAATGAGCAGAGGATGGGAATGAGGTGGATGAGAAGGAAGAAGAGGAGATGGAGAGTCGTCATCATAGTGGAGAGAGTGTAGTTTTGGCTGTAGGGAGCTTGGCACATATGGCCGACTTTATGTACCGCTGCTTTTTCTCTGACCCTGTGTTACATTCACCTTAGCCAAAAAAGAGTGTTGGTTGTTCACCCTGCTAGACCCACATTAGAAGGAGAATTATGCATCTCTTCTTCCTGAGGTGAAGAGGTCTTCTAAAATGGTGCTATACCAGAAAGCCATTGTGGAAAATATGAAAACTTCCCATCAGACAAGGCTAAAAGCAGGGGGCAAGCTTCCTTGCCCTACCAAGGAGGAGAGGCCGATGAGACACACAGCAGTGGCAGGAATACACTGTCAAAGTTGTCTGCCAATTTCATGACACCAGCCCAGCGCCCAGGGCCTGATAGCTGGGTATTTTTGAGAGGGAGAGAAAGTTTTTAAATGTGGTCAAGCATTACCTGGCTGACCAAACCAGTGTACTCCCTGATTCTTCTGCAGATTATAACTCTTGTATCTCAAAGCTGGACACCTGGCATGAGCTGTCCCTCTATACCTTGGAGGTGTTGTGCTGCCCTGCCACAAGCATTTCATCTGAGTGGGGTTTAGTGCTGTCGGGGGATCATAACAGACAGTCAACAGAGAATTCTGACAGGTTTACTCTAATAAAAATGAACAAAGTCTGGATTAGCCCACACTTTTCCACACCATCTGATGACAGCAGCACATAAAGTGTTTGCAATATTAAATATTTTAAAGAGGCTTGCCTTTTGTAGCATTTTAGGGATCTATGGATGACCCTCCTCATAATTTATGTCTGGCTTTGCACCTTCTGCAAAGCCTTTATGACTGTACAAGTACATCAACTACACTTTCAGAATATCTTCATTCAAAATTATTTTATGGATTTAATGACTCATCCATACAGTTTAACATAGTTATTGTTTCATTACAGTAGTATGTAAAACTTACAAATAGTGTAGAAAACATTTTCAGGATTAGACTACTCATCCATAGAGTTTTACCTGCTTTCTGTTACATTTTGGTGGTAAATAACAGTGCAAAAAAGCATTTGAAAATTCACATTTCTTGCCAATACACTATTCTCTCTTCTGGGGTTCATTTTTCGTGATACGTAACACTCAATAAATGTTAAACAATTTAGCTGGGTTTAATTTCTCAACCATAGAGTATTGCATGTTCTTGGGTATATTTCGTTTATAACCCTCAAAAAACTTGTTCAAAACTTATTAGTATTCTATTGCTCATCCATAGATTTTTACATATTCTTGGGTAAATTTCAGTTGTATATAAGCCTCAAAAAACTTGTTCAAAATTGTATCGATATTATATTGATCACTCATTAACTGTTCCGTGGTCTGGAGTCCATTTCGTTAGTATATAGCCATAAATAAACTTGTTTAAAAATGTATCGGTATTCTATTGCTTCTCTATACAGTATTATGTCCTCTTGGGTACATTTCGGTGTGTTTGACCCTCAAAACATTTTTTAAAAATGTTATCGTTATTATATTGCTCACCCATAGATTGTTCCATGGTCTGGAGTGCATTATGCTTGTAGATAACCCTCATAAAATGTGTTAAAAATTTTATTGTTATTATTTTGTTCATAGATAGACTATTCCTTGATCTGGAGTACATTCTGTTGGTATATAAGCCTTCAAAAAACTTGGTAAAAAATTTATCTGTATTATATTGCTCATCTACAGACTATTCCATGGTATGGAGTAAATTTTTTTGGTATAAAAGACTCGAAAAACCATTTAAAAAATGTATTGGTATTATATTGCTCAACCATAGGGTGTTACATCTTCTTGGGTACATTTCGTTGCTATATAAGCCTAAAAAAAATTGTTCTAAATTTTATTGGTATTATATTGCTCATCTATAGGCAATTCTGTGGTCTGAAGTACATTCCTTTGGTATATAAGCCTCAAAAAACGTGTTCAAAATTTTATTGTTATTATATTGCTCATCCATAGACTATTTCTTTGTCTGGAGTACATTTCGTAGGTATATAAGACTCAAAAAACTTTTTCAAAGTTTATCGGTATTATATTGCTCATCCACTAGATATTCTTGGGTACATTTCGTTGTTATATAACCCTCAAAAAACTTGTTCAAAAATTTAGGCTGTGTTTACATGTTGCAGATTTGGTGCATTTTTTTCTTGTTTTTTTTTTGTTTGGATTCGTGACAAAATCTGATGCCAGCAAAGTGAATGAGAAACATGAAGTGTCATGTACACATTGAGTATTTTTGACTTGCAAATTTGGTGCAGAAAATAACCTGCAGGGTGTCAATTCTCTGTGCATTTTTGCCTTGAGATTTTTTTTTTACCATTGACTTCATTCAAATCAATCAAAAACTTAGGCAAAAACACAAACACACCAATAATGTGCTTTTTTGCAGCTGCGTTTTTCTGGTAATGAGATGCAGAAATGGTGCAGAAATTTTACTCAACGTGCACAAACATATTGGTATTATTTTGCTTACCTATTGACTATTCCGTGGTCTGGAGAACATTTCACTGGCACATAACTAGTGATGGGTGAGCACTAAAATGCTTGGGTGCTCGTTGTTCAGGTCGAGCAAATTAGAATACTCGGGTACTTGACCCGAGCAACGAGCCCAATGTAAGTTTATGGGAAAACCAATATCCCCCAGGGATCCTTTTAAAATCTAAAAACATCTGAAAATTATGGAAACAGTGCTCAAATGACACTGGAACATCATGGGGAATGCCCCTGGAAGCATTTCTGACTCCCAGGTCACAGCTGTGAACAATGTTGTCAGAGTCTTACACCATTTTTACAGGTGCACCAAAAAACATACAAAAACGAAACCAAAATGGATTTTCCTGCGAAATATGTTAAGGAACATCCTTTCCAGGGTAATGACTTTTATATAAGGCAAATTAATTAACCCAAAACAAAAAAGTTCCTCCACCTCTTGGGCTATGTTCACACGTAGCCTTTTTGATGCGTTTTTCAACTTTAGCATTGCTTTCAACCAATACAAATGCATTCAATGGGAAATGCAATTTTAGCATTTAATAACCTTAGCTGGCGATGTGGTGTGTGACACAGCATCAGACACATCCTGTTTTATTTATGAAGGAAGGACTCTGAAAGTAACAAAGCCTATTTTTATAGGGGCATCAGGCAGCATTAATCTTCCTAAAGGGCCATCAGCTGGCTATGCTATGTTGTTCCCATTATTAAACAGTGGGTTTCCTATACTGTTATTGCCTATGCAGTGAGTGGCTGGGCTGCCAAAAATTTGGACGCACCCCCATACACCTTTGACGAGACGTACAGGAGGGCCTCATGAAAATTATAAGAAAATGGGTCTCCCACAGTGTTAGCCTATGCATTGAATGCAAGGCCTGCCCTGCACCAAAGTAACACGCACCACAATAACACTTGGAACAGACGTCCTGGATGGCCACATGAAACCTAAGTTCCCATTTTTTCCATTTTGTACTGCCATACTGTTAGCCTAGGCATTTAATGCAAGGCCTGCCTTGCACCAAAATTACACGCACCCCAATAAGCCTTTGAACCCACGTACTGGATGGACACATGAAAACCAAGTTCACATTTTTTGCATTTGTTGCTGCTATATTGTTTGCTTATGCATTCAATGCAAGGCCTGCCCTGCACCAAAGTAACACACACCCCAATAAACCTTTGAACTCAGGTACTGGATGGCCACATGAAAACCAAGTTCACATTATTCATTTGTGACTCCCATACTGTTTGCCTATGTATTGAATGCAAGGCCTGCGCTGCACCTAAGGAACACACACCCCAATAAGCCTTTTTACCCACGTACTAGATGGCCACCTGAAAGCATTGCTCCTATTAATTTGGTACTCCCATATTGTTTGGCTACGCAGTGAATTTTTGAGCCTGAAAAACCTGCATTGGAGAATGTCAGTATTGAGGCTGAAGACCCAGCAGTGGACAATTGCAGTATTGAGGCTGAAGACCCAGTCGTGTACAATTGCAGTGTTTATGCTAAAGACCCAGTGGTGGACAATTGCAGTGTTGATGCTAAAGACCCAGCAGTGGACAATTGCAGTGTTGAGGCTGAATACCCGGCAGTGGACAATTGCAGTGTTGATACTAAAGACCCTGCAGTGGACAATTGCAGTGTTGATGCTGAAGACCTGGCAGTGGAGGATTGCAGTGTTGACGCTAAAGACCCAGCAGTGAGGCATTTCAGTGTTGAGGCTGAAGATCCTTTATTGTAGCATTGAAGTTTAGGATGAACATACACATCAGTGAAGTATTGCAATGTTGATCCCGAAAAACCTGCATTGTAGCATTGCAGTGTTGAGGAAGAACACCCAGCAGTGGAGCATTTCAGTGTTTCGCCTGAAAACCATCAGTGGAGAATTGCACTGTTGAGGCTTTAAAATCTGCATTGGTGAATTTCAGTGGTGAGGCTGAAGACCCTGCATTTTAGCATTGCAGTGTTAAGGCTGAAGAACTGGCATTGAAGAATTGCATTGTTGAAGATGAACAACCAGCAAAGTTCACATTACTAGGAAGTGGGTCTCCCATACTGTTTGCCTATGCATTGAATGCAAGGCCCGCCCTGCACCAAATTCACACGCACACCAATAAGCCTTTGAACCCACGTACTGGATGGCCACAGGAAAACCACGTTCACATCATTCACTTGGCACTGCCATACTGTTAGCCTATGCATTGAATGCAAGGCCCACCCTGCACCAAATTCAAACGCACCCCAATAAGCCTTTGAACTCACGTACTGGATGGCCACCCGAAAGCATTGTTCCTATTAGTTTGGTACTCCCATATTGTTTGGTTACGCAGTGAATTGCTGAGCCTGCAGAACCTGCATTGGAGAATGTCAGTGTTGAGTCTGGAAAACCTGCAGTAGATAATTTCAGTGTGGAGGCTGAAGAACCTGCAGTGGAAAATTGCAGTGTTGATGCTGAAGACTCGGCAGTGGACAATTGCAGTGTTGATGCTAAAGACCCAGTGGTGGACAATTGCAGTGTTGAGGCTGAATACCCGGCAGTGGACAATTGCAGTGCTGACGCTAATGACCCTGCAGTGGACAATTGCAGTGGTGACGCTGAAGACCCAGCAGTGGAGGATTGCAGCGTTGAGGCTAAAGACCCAGCAGTGGGGCATTCCAGTGTTGAGGCTGAAGATCCTTTATTGTAGCATTGCAGTGTTGAGGATGAACATACACATCAGTGGAGCATTGCAATGTTGATCCCGAAGAACCTGCATTGTAGCATTGCTGTGTTGAGGAAGAACACCCAGCAGTGGAGCATTTCAGTGTTTCGCCTGAAGAACCATCAGTGGAGAATTGCACTGTTGAGGCTTAAGAACCTGCATTGGTGAATTTCAGTGGTGAGGCTGAAGACCCTGCATTTTAGCATTGCAGTGTTGAGGCTGAAAAACTGGCATTGAAGAATTGCATTGTTGAAGATGAACAACCAACAAAGTTCACATTACTAGGAAGTGGGTCTCCCATACTGTTTGCCTATGCAGTGAATGCAAGGCCTGCCCCAAATTTGGACAAACCAAAATAGCAATTGGAAGAGACGTGTATGAAGTCCTCCTAAAAATCTGTTTCCATCACAAAGGAGCGGGTCTCCTATACTTGTAACGCCCATACAGTAAGTGTATGGGCTGACAAAAAAATTGCCTTTGTGGGGTACACATCAACATACTGTCTCAACATTTTTGTTACGGACATCTAACACCTTTGAAAAACAATATAGTGGCTGTTGCATCACGGAACACGTTCACCCTGGTGTTCTACTGGTGGTGTCTGAAGAGACATGGAGGATGGCCTCAGAAAAAGGTCTTCCCAATTTAAAGGGGCAGCTCTCCTATACTTGGAATGGCCATACACTAAGTGTATGGGCTGACAAACATTTTTGCCTGAGGGGGTAAACATCAACCTACTGTGTAAATATTTTTTGTTATGGACATCATAAACACCCTTGAAAAACAATATAGTGGCTGTTGCATCACGGAAAACATTGACCCTCATGTTCTGGTGGTGGTGTCTGAAGAGACGTGGAGGATAACCTCTGGAGAAGGTCTTCCCAGTTTAAGGGAGCGGGTCTCCTATACTTGGAATGGCCATACACTAAGTGTATGGGCTGACAAACATTTTCCCCTGAGGGGGTACACATCAACCTACTGTGCAAATATTTTTTGTAATGGTCATCATAAACACCCTTGAAAAACAATATAGTGGCTGTTTCATCACGGAACATGGTCACCCTGGTGATCTAGTGGTGGTGTCTGAAGAGACGTGAAGGATGGCCTCCGAAAAAAGTCTTCCCAGTTTAAAGGAGAGGGTCTCCTATACTTGGAATGCACATATACTAAGTGTATGGGCTGACAAACATTTTCCCCTGAGGGAGGTACACATCAACCTACTGTGTAAATATTTTTTGTAACGGACATCATAAAAAAAAACCTTGAAAAACAATATAGTGGCTGTTGCATCACGGAGAACGTTGACACTCATCTTGTAGTGATGGTGTTTGAAGAGGCGAGGAGGATGGCCTCCGAAAAAGGTCTTCCCAGTTTAATGGAGCTGGTCTCCTATACTTGGAATGCCCATACACTAAGTGTATGAGATGACAAAAAATTTCCCCTGTGGTGTACACATCAACATACTGTCTCAACATTTTTCTTACAAGCATCATAAACACCCTTCCAAAAAATTATGTGGCTGTTGCATCACGGAACACGGTTCACCCTCGTGTTCTGGTGGTGGTGTCTGAAGAGACGTGGAGGATGGCATCAGAAAAAGGTCTTCCCAGTGTAAAGGAGCAGGTCTTCTATTCTTTGAATGCCCATACACTAAGTGTATGGGCTGACAAACATTTTCCCCTAAGGGGGGTACACATCAACCTACTGTGTAAATATTTTTTGTAACGGACATCATAAAAAAACCCTTGAAAAACTATAGTGGCTGTTGCATCACGGAAAACGTTGACCCTCGTCTTGTAGTGATGGTGTTTGTAGAGGCGTGGAGGATGGCCTCCGAAAAAGGTCTTCCCAGTTTAAAGGAGCTGGTCTCCTATACTTGGAATGCCCATACACTAAGTGTATGAGCTGAAAAAACAATTTCCCCTGTGGTGTACACATCAACATACTGTCTCAACATTTTTCTTACGAGCATCATAAACACCCTTCCAAAAAATTACGTGGCTGTTGCATCACGGAACACGTTCACCCTCGTGTTCTGGTGGTGGTGTCTGAAGAGACGTGGAGGATGGCATCAGAAAAAGGTCTTCCCAGTTTAAAGGAGCGGGTCTTCTTTTCTTTGAATGCCCATACACCAAGTGTATGGGCTGACAAACATTTTCCCCTGCTGGGGTACACATCAACCTACTGTGTAAATATTTTTTGTTATGGACATCATAACACCCTTGCAAAATAATATAGTGGTTGTTTCATCATGGAACACAGTCACCCTGGTGATCTAATGGTGATAAATGATGAGGATGAGCAGAAGGAGGAGGATAACACACCAAATAGCCAGGAAGCGTATACCCATGTGTGGGTGTGAAGAAGTGCATGGTAATACACCTCCCAAAAAAACACACTGTATTGGAGGTTAAGTTTCGCTGTTCTCATTCAGTGATGTACAGAAGTCTGTCCCAATCCAGGCCTTGTTCATTTTTATGAGTCAGCCTGTCAGCATTTTCAGTTGACAGGTGGATGTGCTTATGAGTTATTATTCCACCAACGGCACTAAAAACCCGCTCTGACAAAACGCTAGTGGCAGGGCAGGCCAGGACCTCCAAGGCATAGAGAGCCAGTTCATGCCACTTGTCCTGCTTGGATACATAATAATTAAAAGGTGCAGAGGAATCACGGAGGAGGTTGGTACGGTCAGCAAGGTACTTCTTCAACATCTTCCCAAACTTTCCAGTCCTTTTGACAGTACCCCGTGACTTTGGGCCAGGGTGAAGGGAGGGTCTGAGAAAAGTGTCCCAGAACTTTGCCAGTGTTACCCTGCCTCTGCTGGATTGTAGTTGTGTCTCTCTTGCCTCTACTCCTTGGTTGTCCAACGAACTGTGACCTCTGTTGCCAGCGTTTTCAGATGGGAATTTTTTCAGTAAATATGCAACAATGGCCCTCTGGTACTGCACCATTTTAATTAATCTATCTGACTCTGGAAGAAGAGATTGAAAGTTCTCCTTGTAGCGTGGGTCTAGAAGTGTCACCAACCAGTAATGAGTGTCAGCACAAATTTTGATAATGAGAGTGTCACGGGAAAGGCAAAGCAACATAAAGTCTGCCATGCGTGCCACACTGCTAACTGGCAAGGCTTCCGTGTCCTCACCAACAGGACGACTGACCATGCTGTCCTCCTCCTCCTTGTCCTCAGGCCATCCATGCTGAACAGACAGTATTACAATTGTGCTTGTAGTACCATCTATAGCACAGGAAAGTAACTTCTGTTCTTCCTCCTCCTCCTCTTCCTCATATTCAACCAATCCACATTGGGATGACATGAGGCTGGACTGTGTGTAATCACCCTGAATGGTTCCTTGCTCCATCTCATCGTGCTCCACCTGCAATGCATTCTCTTTCATTGTGAACAGAGAGCTTTTCAGTATACAGAGAAGCGGGATGGTGACGCTTCTCACCGTTTTGGTGGACTTCTCAAAGTTTTGCAGGATGATACATATGTCTGACATCCATGTCCACTCCTGAGGTCTTATGTGTTGAGTCTAAACTGAATACCGATGGCCTTGTTGATGCTGGTAGTCAAAAACTGATCTCTTCTACTCACAAATCCTTTCCAGCATATGCAGTGTAGAGTTCCAATGCATGGGGACCTCACACACCAGTCAGTAAGCCGGAAGCTACAAATGCTGCTGAAGCATGGCAAGGGCGGCTGAAGCTGTAGCTTTCCAAAATGGGAACACAGGTGGAGTAGTTTCACAAGCATATCCAGCAGCTCCGGGTAGGTTTTGAGAAACCACTGAACCATGAGGTTAAGCACATGGGCCAGGCATGGTACGTGTGTGAGCCTTGCCTCACCGTAGAGCCGCCACCAGGTTCCGGCCATTATCACACACAACCATGCCTGGCTGTAGGTTCAGCAGTGTCAGCCACATATCTGCCTGCTCTTTCAGAGCTGTCCACAAATCTTCAGCATTGTGTGGTTTGTCACCTAAGCATATTAGCTTCAGCATAGCCTGTTGCCGCTTGGCTGAGGCAGTGCTGCAGTGCTTCCAGCTTGTGACTGATGTGGTCATTTCCGAGATGCAGGCTGAAGAGGAGGAGGAGGATGACGTGCAGGAGCTGTAGACTGTGGTGCAACTCTGATTGACCTAGGGCCCGCAATCCTCGGCGTTGGTAGAATGTGTTCCATCCCAAGGACCGACTGGATCCCGGCTTCCATTATGTTAACCCAGTGTGCTCTCAATGAGATGTACCGTCACTGCCCAGAAGCATTTGTCCACGTGTCCGTGGTTAAGTGTAATTTCCCAGTAACTGCTTTGTTGAGGGCACGGGTAATGTTGTGGGACACGTGCTTGTGTAATGTCGGGACGGCACACCGGGAGATATAGTGTCAGCTGGGGACAGAGTACCTTGGGACGGCCGCCGCCATCAGGTTGCGGAAAGATTCCGTCTCCACGAGCCGAAAAGGCAACATTTCGAATGCAAGCAGACGAGAAATGTGTGAATTTAGTACTGTGGCCTGTGAGGCTTTGGCTGGATATTTCGCCTTGTGTTCCAATGACTGGTGTATGGACAACTGAAGGCTGCACTGGATTAAGGACGTGGACGTGCTTGATGACGGTTGTACTTGAGTGTGTGCAACAACATGTGCCTGATCATGTTGTTGGTGGTCAGGCTGGTAGTTTTGCTACCTCTGCTGATGCAGGCATGGCAGAAGTGGCAAATGGACTGTTTGGGGTTATCGACAGAGTCTTTAAAAAACAACCAGACTCGGGAAGACCTAATAGTACTGACAACCCATGCTTTTTCCTTCCTGTTGTGCCACGCCTCCCTCCCCCTGTGTGCTGCAGTCCTTGCTCTGCATGTCCTCCTGCCAGATTGGGTCAGTTACTATATCATCCACCACCTACTCTTCCACTTCCGCACCCTGGTCCTCCTCCTGACTTTCTGGCAATTGTGTCTCATCATCATCCACCTCTTGTGACACTTTCCCACCGTCGCGTTCGTGTGAATGTGGCTGCTCCAATATTTGGTCATCGCTACATGCAATCTCAGTTTGACCAGGCTAGAGGCCCGAATCTACAAATGGAAAAGTGAACAGCTCTTCGGAATGTCAAAGTGTGGGATCAGTTGTCTCCAGGCACTCAGCATGGGAGGAGGAAGGAGGATCAGGATGAGGAATATGCAGTCCAAACACGGCTACTCAGACTTGACCATGTGGAAGACAGGGTGCTGGTGGTGGTGGCAAAGTGACTGAAAGCACTATCCACCATCCAACCAACTACCTTTTCACGCTGCTCTGCTGTCAAGAGTGCTGTTCTGCCGTCCCCTATGAATTCTGACAGGAATCTGTTGCGAGAAGATGTGTTTGTTGTGGCACAATTGCAGCTTGCCCACGGCCTCTGACTCTGCATGCACCATCACCATCACATCCACATCCACTTCCCCATCCCTTGCCATGCGCCTTTCCCATTTTAAATGGAGTACAATAATTTCTATGTTCACTACAAAATGCTGAATTGGGAGCAAACTTAAGGTACTGCCACACTAAGCAATCCCGCTAGCGATCTCGTTAGCGTTGCATACTAATGAGATCGCTAGCGGGATTGTTTCTATATCGCTAAATGCTGCCGCATTTAGCGATATAGTTAACGACGCTATCGCCGTTAGCGATCTTCTTAACGACTTTAGCGGTACAAAAGTACCGCTAAATCGCTAAGAAAAGGTGCCACACAGCGATTAGATACTTACCCAGCGGGAGCGCCGACGAGAAAATAGGGTCCGGAACGATTCCAGCGACGAGCGAGATCACAGCAGGAAGCTCGTCGCTGGAAGCTGCCGCACTGAACAATATCGCTAACGGGATCGCTAAATAGTGACGTTTTTTAGCGATCCCGTTAGCGATATTGTTTAGTGTGGCATACCCTTTAGATGTGATCCATTTGCAGGAAAAACGCACATTCAAATATCTGGACTGTACTTTTTTTTAACAAACTGGTGTCAATAACTGGGGTAAGACACAGAAAAAACTGTGGATTGTAGCCCTGAAATGCCACAATTTTTAGCACACAGATAGATAGGTGTGTGACAGAGATACCACACTGCTCAATATGTGGCCTGGATTTAAATTTTTTTCCACCAAAATAGTGTATACAAATAGGGTAACAGACAGCAAATCCTGTGTAATGTAGCCCTGAAATGCCACAATATATATTCTGACATACTTATATGTCTTTTCTGTCAATCTTGCAATTTGTCATACCTCTTGGAGTTTTTTAAATATGTTCTTGATTTTAATTTGTTTTATTTTTGTTTCTATTGTGGTATGCAGTTTTGTGATATACTTACCTCTGATGAACCGCCATTACCTATGAGGACGACAAGTGTTAATACATCTGATATAATGGATTCTTCCTGCCGTACAAATTTATTTGTGTAAAGATCTAATCATTTAATGTAATTGTTGTTATTATTTTGTTTGTTTGGATTGAATATCTAACATTTTGTATCTTATATTGTTCAATATGCAATATGTCACAATTTGAATTGATCTATAATATGCACATGGGTGTTGTTCACATTGAGCGTTACCAACTTGATCGCAATGGTGATGCGTCATGATATATAGCGTTACCAATTTGATCACAATTGTGATGCGATAAGATAGAATGCACCTAATCTAGATATACATTGTGCGTTACTATTTTGTACCTTATATTGTTTAATGTGTAAGGTGTCACATTTTGAATCGATCTATAATTATGCACCTAGGTGTTGTTTACATTGAGCGATACCAATTTCATTGCTTTTGGGATACCATGTGTTATAAAGAATACACCAACTTTTGATTCATCCGGTGCGTTAAACTTTTTTTGATCGCTTTCTGATACGGCGCGCGTCGCCGGTGCGTCTGTTCAGCTCCCGTTGTCTGAAGGAGTCGACTCAGTGCGATGCGTTCCAATTGACGCCACTGGAGCTATTGCTCCTGGAACGCATCGCATCTGCGACGCCGGAAGTGACGGTATGGCGCCGGATGCCCCGCCTTCGCGCGCACTTATGCACGTCACTGTGTCCTATTGGTATGGCGGTATATTTAAGCACGCTAATCAGGGAATGTACACATCGCCCCCCGAAGAAGCGAGGTGCGAAACGCACGTCGGGGTCTCACGGGAGGTGTGGGGACACGAACACATCATTGGCAAGGTAACCTATATGATGTATTTATTTGGTGACATTTATGGGCATTAACTATGGGTCTTTAGGCGGCCATGGCCACAGATATATAGTGGACCTGCCATGCTCATGCAGGATTTGCAGTACTATCTGCTATAAACCGCACTTATTTATTTATACCTGCATTTATGGGCGATCTAGGCTCTTAAATAACTCTGTTTGTTCCCGTTACATGTGGGGGTTATTTGGTTATCCTTGCCATGGATTACTATTTTTTACATATTTTGGTGTTTTCATCACCCACCCTATGTGGGTACATTACTATCCTCCTGCTGCTAATTGCTAATTTTTTATATCTTGTACTTTGATATGTTTGTGAATGTTTCTATGTCATTATCTCCTGGTATTTTTTGTAACAAATAAAATGGATTTATATATACTTCAATATATTTCCGGGATGTGACTTATTATTACTGATATATAGTGAGATTTAAGCCCTTATATTTTTCTTCTCATGCTTATCAATGTTAATCTATGCGGCAGCTCCCATCATCCGATTTTTTCTCGTCCGTTTTATACGTGCGAGTGAAATCGCAGCATGCTGCAATTGTCAGCGTATTACGCCCGTTGTACGCCAATGAAAGTCTATGGGTGCGAGAAAACAACGGATTACACACGGACCACACGTGTGACTTGCGAGAAATACGCACCGGTGTCCTTTAGAAAAGTCGGCAATTCATCCCCGGCTATACTGTAAAATCACACTGACAGCTTTAATAAAGAATAGAAAGAATACATATACACACATAGAATACATTTATATATATATATATATATATATATATATATTATATATATATACAGTCATGGACAAAAGTTTGGAGAATGACACAAATATTAATTTTTACAAAGTCTACTGCTTCACTTTTTCTAATGGCAATTTGCATATACTCCAGAATGTTATAAAGAGTGATCAGCTTAACAGCAATTACTTGCAAAGTCAATATTTGGCTAGAAAATGAACTTTATCCCCCAAAACACATTTCAACATCATTGCAGTCCTGCCTTAAAAGGACCAGCTAACCTCTTTTCAGTGATTGCTCCATTAACACAGGTGTGGGTGTTGATGAGGATATGGCTGGAGATCAATCTGTCATGATTAAGTAAGAATGACACCATTGGACACTTTAAAAGGAGGCTGGTGCTTGGCATCATTGTTTCTCTTCTGTTAACCATGGTTATCTCTAAAGAAACACGTGCAGTCATCATTGCAATGCACAAAAATGGCCTAACAGGGAAGAGTATCGCAGCTAGAAAGATTGCACCTCAGTCAACAATCTATCGCATCATCAAGAACTTCAAGGAGAGAGGTTCCATTGTTGCCAAAAAGGCTCCAGGGTGCCCAAGAAAGACCAGCAAGCGCCAGGACCGTCTCTTAAAAGTGTTTCAGCTGTGGGATCGGGCTACCAGCAGTGCAGAGCTTGCTCAGGAATGGCAGCAGGCAGGTGTGAGTGCATCTGCACGCACTGTGAGGTGGAGACTCTTGGAGCAAGGCCTGGTCTCAAGGAGAGCAGCAAAGAAGCCACTTCTCTCCAGAAAAAACATCATGGACAGACTGATATTCTGCAAAAGGTACAGGCAGTGGACTGCTGAGGACTGGGGGAAAGTTATTTTCTCTGATGAATCCCCTTTTCGATTGTTTGGGACATCAGGAAAACACCTCATTCGGAGAAGACAAGGTGAGCGCTACCACCAGTCTTGTCTCATGCCAACTGTTAAGCATCCTGAAACCATTCATGTGTGGGGTTGCTTCTCAGCCAAGGGAATCGGCTCTCTCACAGTCTTGCCTAAAAACACAGCCATGAATAAAGAATGGTACCAGAATGTCCTCCAAGAGCAACTTCTCCCAACCCTCCAAGAGCAGTTTGGCGATCAACAATGCCTTTTCCAGCATGATGGAGCACCTTGCCATAAAGCAAAGGTGATAACTAAATGGCTCAGGGAAAACAAAACATAGAGATTTTGGGTCCATGGCCTGGAAACTCCCCAGATCTTAATCCCATTGAGAACTTGTGGTCAATCATCAAGAGACGGGTGGACAAACAAAAACCTAAAAATTCTGACAAAATGAAAGCATTGATTGTGCAAGAATGGACTGCTATCAGTCAGGATTTGATCTAGAAGTTGATTGAGAGCATGCCAGGGAGAATTGCAGAGGTCCTGAAGAAGAAGGGTCAACACTGCAAATATTGACTTGCTGCATTAACTCATTCTGTCAATATAAGCTTTTGTTACTCATATGTTTGCAATTATATTTCTGTCTGTGATAAAAACATCTGTCAAACACACATAAAAACCAGAGGGCAGCAGATCATGTAAAAATATAATATTTGTGTCATTCTCATAACTTTTGTCCATGACTGTATATATACATGTCATTGTGACACATATATATATATATATATATATAAATATATATATTTATAGTTCAAACACTTCTACATAGTATAATAGCCGCTAATTCAATTGCCGCTTTTGTGAAATTACAGAACCCGACATGAAATGACACATGGTTTACATACAGTTAACCATGTCATTTCATGTAGTTTGATATATGGTTTTCACTAACAATTACGTGAGTGTATGTGTGCAAAATTTCATACATGTAGGGGTTAATTAAATGTGTAAGTGATTAGCTGGGAAGCTTAATTGATCGTTTACCAGGCTAATCAGTTCAGTTCAGGTCAGCGGGGGACTTCCTCTGACGTCACTGATGCTGTGCGGTGTCCCCGGCTGACCTGAACTGATTAGCCTGGGAATCAATCAATTAAGCTTCCCAGCTAATCACTTCCTCTCCTGTCAGCTGGGAGAGGAATTAATTAATTCGGGGGTTTACAGCGAAGCTGGAGCATTAGCTCAGGTCCTCGCTGTAAAGATGTTAACCCTTCCAGAAGGATTACAGCGTGGGACCTGACTGAGCGCCGGATAGGTAAGAATAATGTTGTTTTATTATTTTTTTTTATTACAGGAGAACAAGGGAATCAAAGGAATACTAGTACAATAAAAGATGGTCAAAAACTGTGTGTTTATTTCATTAAAATGATTTTTAATTAATGTGTGCGTGGTTTTTTTTATTTCATACAATAGGATTAATAATTGATAGTTGTCCAATTGACAACTCTCAATTATTTGCCTGGCTTAAAGTCACTTTCCAATAGCAAGGTGGCTTTAACCCATTATTAACCCATAAGCCACCGCTACAGGGCAATGGGAATAGATGGGCTAAGTGCCAGAAAGGGTGCATCTAATTATAGATTTGCCTTTGCTGGGGTGGCTTGGGGCAGATGTTAGTAGCCAGGGGGGGCACAAAATAAATGCACCCTCCCTAGGCTATTATTATCTGCCCCCACTCGCTGGCTATGCCTGTCTGGTGGAGAAAATACAGCGGGAGCCCACACATTTTTTTTCAACGAATTTACACATTTAATTAACCCCTACATGTATGAAATTTTGCACACATACACTCATGTAATTGTTAGTGAGAACCATATATCAAACTGCATGAAATGACATGGTTAACTGTATGTAAACTATGTGTCATTTCATGTCGGGTTCTGTAATTTCACAAAAGCCGGGAAATTGAATTAGCGGCTATTAGTGTATAAGAGTAACGGCTTATCGAAGTCTGCATAAGCCAAGATGAGGGCCGATGTCAGGGCTTCTTTAGGGTCTGGAAGGCCTCCTTCTGCTTCTGTTCCCAGGTTATGCTTTGATTCTTGGGTATCCCAGTCGTCCCACTTTGCAGCTCATTCAAAGGGCCCGCTGTTTTTGCATAGTCCTTGATGAACTGTCTATAGTACCTGGCCAATCCAAGGAAGGCTTTCAACTCCCGCAGGGTTCTGGTTTTGTCGAACTACTTTGTCTTGAGAAGTCAGAACTCTGTCCTGAGATGCCTTATGGCCCAGGTTCTCAATAGCCTTCTTGAAAAGATGACACATCTTTGGCTTTACTCTCAGGCCAAGGGACCTCAATCGCCTGAGTAGCTGCCTGAGTCTTTTCAGGTGTTATTGAAAGGTAGCGGAGTACACAGTGATATTGTCCAGGTATATAATGGCTTTAAAATTCAGGTCGACCAGGCATTTCTTCATTGGCCACTGGAACATACCTGATACATTGGATAGTCAGAATGACATTCCGTTAAATTCAAACAGTCCCATGGGGAGTATGAACGCTGCCTTTGCCTTGTCTTTTTCTGCCACTGGTACCTGCCAGTACCATCTAGCTAGATCTAGAGCGGAGAAGTATTTAGCCTCCTCTAGGGTCATCAAAGACTCCTCAAAGAGGGGCTCTTAGTCTCGAACAGTGTACACATTCAACCGCCAGTAGACCACGCAAAAACAAATGGTTCCATCCTTCTTCTTGACAAGCAGAAGTAGGGCTACCCATGGACTCTGCCTACTCTGCACCACTCCCGAGTCTGACATCTGTTTCCACAATATCTTCACCTTCTGATACAGCTTCAGAGGTATCTGTCCCCTGTCAGTATCTCATGGATGATGGCATCTGCGTAGCCTAAGTACTCAGCGTATCTGGCAAACGCAGCCTGATTCTCCCACAGCATTGCTTCAACTGCTTGTATATAATCCAGATCGAAAGTTTTCGTATCCACCCCCATTTAGGCCAAGATTTCTCACCCATTCCATTCTGGGGTTGGGGCCTCTTCCATTTCAGCTGTGACTGCCAGATTACAGACAACATCACCTACTGGGGCTAGGGTAACTTCTTACCGACTCAGCATTTTGTCTCGATGTAAGTGGACACAAGCCAGCGCCACTCCTGGTGTTAAGCAGACTTTTCTCTGCCCCACATTCACAGCTCTGATGGTTAGAAATGTGTGAACCTGAATATTACAGTTCGGGTTCTATTTTAAATACCTATTGTTCGGGCACAGACCCCGAACACGGGCTTCTTCAGGAAATTCATGTTACTGTCCGGAATCGGCACCCTCAGCACCAGGTGTTTCTCACGCTGACATCTGAACATTGGACAGGTGAGGGATATCGTTTTTAGTTTTGTTTTTTTTTACAAAAGACCAGAGCTTCAATAGAATGGGCGTTAGGTAAGTATTATGGGTCTTTCTTATTTTCTATTTTTTTTTACAGGGGATGAGGGCTTCAATGGAATGGGCGTAAGTTGAGTATAACTGTGTTTGTTATTTTTAAATAAAAAAGTAAAACTTTGTCTATTTATTTTAAATAAGGGTCTTTATTCTTGCAGTGTGTTTACTTACAATATGACTATAGGGTTAGTAATGTCCTCTCCATTACTAACCTGACAATACAAATGTGACATCAACCTCACAAATATTATCCCACTTGCCACCGCAAAAGAGCAAGTGATAAGAACAGGGCAAAGTATCTTTTCTGGGCAACTGCGGGCAGCTAATTTTAGGCTGGGGAAGCTAATATCCATGGCCCATTAGGAGCCAGAGAATACCAGACCCAATCTGTCTGCTTAAAGATTGACTGGTTGTGAAAAAAGGAGGGGACCCCATGCCATTATTTTTAATTATTTATTTAAGTAATTAAAAAAACAGTGTGGGGACCCCTCTATTCTTGATAACCAGCCATGCTAAAGCTGACAGCTGGGAGTTGCAGCCCGCAGCTGTCAATTTTGCCATGCTGGTTCTAAAAAATACAAGGGAACCCACATCATTTTTTAAAATTATTTATTTATAGTGCAGGCTACGGCTGATGAATACTCACATTAGCAACGCCTGCTCTCACTGTTATCGGTGAAGGCTGGTGTAGGTTGATGGTAGTAGTAGTCCCATCATCCAAAGCTTGGGACTGGAATTAAACTTTTTACCTATGGTCACAGCTGCAGGCTCATGTTCTCATCTGACAGCGTGGGAACCGCAGCTCTCTAACCGCAGGTAATAATCTTACAGCCAAGCTAAGGCAGTGTTTGCTGTGCTGTCACGTAGATGATGCAGCGTTGCAAACAATGGATTTTCAGGCCCCCCATTCATGTGAATGAGATCTGGGTTCGGGTACTTTTCGTGCACCCGAATCAAACTTTTTTCAACTGTTCATCTAAACTCGCTACACCAGAACATTCAGGGGTTCGCCCATCACTACGAATGGGTACTTATCCATTATGGACCGCTGCCAATGTACGGGTTGCCATGACATTTTGGCCTACCTCTTCTAGACCCACTGTTTTGGTGACCACCTCCATACCTTCAACAGTGCGTAAGGTTCCCTCTGTCAGTGGCAGGATGGTCTCCCAAAAAGGAGGGAGGGTGAGAGAAACCCTTCCCAGAACTCAGATAACTCTCATAGACTGGTGTGCTGGATTGCTCTACTGTGTCCCACAGATGCAAATCAGCCATTGGAATGCTTTCTAGATAGGTTTGTGTGGAGTGACCTGTTTCCAATAGCCAGGTCTCCGTTTAGTGAACATAATCTGGTCCAAATCTTGCAGGATATTCATGCCCATTATCACTGATACATCTTCTTTGATTGGCTCGGGAACCAGCACCCCCCTTTTCTTCCCATAACTTGTACACATAGCTTCACATTCAACCACATGACCCCCGTGATGGGGATCAGTTGCTGATTAACTGCTGTTACTCGAATCAGCATCTCTTGCTCTGACTTGACATTTGCTTGAAAGTAACGGTTGAAGTATGACTCAGACATGGTCATTACCTGTGACCCTGTATACACTAAGAAGTTCACTGGAATGCCTTCAAACTCAGCTTGCAGAATGGGACACCCTGCATCGACATGTTCGGAGTTGTGCTGGGTTGCTTGTCCCTCTACCTCCCTGCAGTGTGTCCCACTGCTGTGGGGCAGAAGTTTAAGTTCTGAATATCCTTGCCAATCACTCCGACACCCTCTACAGAAGTGCCCTCTACTTCCACACCACCAACACTGTGCATCCTGATGGTCCTTTCTTTGCCTGGGTGCGGGAGGTGCCCTTAGAACCTGACTAGATAGCATCGATGGAGATGCTTGGGTCCCCAATAGATCGGCTCAGGCCAAGGGCTCTCTGGTGGAGGATATTGAGGAACTTAGTGGAACGGTCCACATAAAGGTGTAGTAGGTGGAGGACCATAGAAGCTCAGCAGACTTATTTAGGGAGGCTCAGGTTCAGGAGCCTGGGGGAAGGGCTAATAGGGATACTGTAGGGCCGGGTAGGTGACCACAGGGGCAGAGCCGATCCCCATCCGTATTTCTATTTGTATACTGTCACCATGGACATTAGGTCATATTCGTGGGCAGTTGGATTAGTCAAGAATTGAGTGGAGGTTAATACAGTACATTTCATTTGGTTTGTGTTCCTGTTTAGGAAATTTTTAAATGCTCTTCCTAAATTGGTGAGAGTTTTTCTTCAAAGATGCAACTAATATAATGTTAGATATACACTGCTCAAAAAAATAAAGGGAACACTCAAATAACACATTCTAGATCTGAATGAATGAAATGTTCTCATTGAATATATTGTTCTATACAAAGCTGAATGTGCTGACAACAAAATCACACAAAAATCATCAATGGAAATCAAATTTATTAACCAATGGAGGCCTGGATTTGGAGTCAGACACAAAATTAAAGTGGAATGTAATGTAATTAAAGTCAAAATGATGCTAAGTAGTGTGTGTGGTCTCCACGTGCCTGTATGACCTCCCTGTGCCTGTATGACCTCCCTACAACACCTGGGCATGCTCCTGATGAGGAATGGATGGTCTCCTGAGGGATTTCCTCCCAGACCTGGACTAAAGCATCCGCCAACTCCTGGACAGTCTGTGTTGCATCGTGATGTTGGTGGATGGAACGAGACATGATGTCCCAAATGTGCTCAATCGGATTCAGGTCGGGCCAGTCCATAGCTTTAATGCCTTCATCTTGCAGAAACTGCTGACACACTCCAGCCACTTGAGGTCTGGCATTGTCCTGCATTAGGAGGAACTCAGGGCCAACCGCACCAGTATATGGTCTCACAAGGGGTCTGAGGATCTCATCTCAGTACCTAATGACAGTTAGGCTACCTCTGGTGAGCACATGGAGAGCTGTGCTGCCCCCCAAAGAAATGCCAACCCACACCATTACTAACCCACTGCCAAACCGCTTATACTGAAGGATGTTTCCGGCAGCAGATCGCTCTCCACGGCGTCTCCAGACTCTGTCACGTCTGTCACATGTGCTCAGTGTGAACCTCCTTTCATCTGTGAAGAGCACAGGGCGTCAGTGGCGAATTTGCCCATCCTGGTGTTTCATGGCAAATGCCAAGCGTCCTGCACCGTGTTGGGCTGTGATCACAACCCCCATCTGTGGACGTCGGGCACTCAGACCATCCTCATGGAGTCAGTTTCTAACCATTTGTGCAGACACATGCACATTTGTGGCCTGCTGGAGGTCATTTTGCAACGCTCTGGCAGTGCTCCTCCTGTTCCTCCTTGCACAAAGGCAGAGGTAGCGGTCCTACTGTTGGGTTGTTGCCCTCCTATGGCCCCCTCCATGTCTCCTGGTGTACTGGCCTGTCTCCTGGTAGCGCCTCCAGCCTCTGGACACTACGCTGACAGACACAGCAAACCTTCTTGCCACAGCTCGCATTGATGTGCCATCCTGGATGAGCTGCACTACCTGAGCCACTTGTGTGGGTTGTAGAGTCCGTCTCATGCTACCACGAGTGTGAAAGCACAACCAACATACAAACGTGACCAAAACATCAGCCAGAAAGCATTGGTACTGAGATGTGGTCTGTGGTCCCGACCTGCAGAACCACTCCTTTATTGAGTGTGTCTTGATAATTGCTAATAATTTCCATCTGTTGTCTATTCCATTTGCACAACAGCATGTGAAATTGATTGTCAATCAGTGTTGCTTCCTAAGTGGACAGTTTGATTTTACAGAAGTTTGATTTACTTGGAGTTAGATTCTGTTGTTTAAGCATTCCCTTTATTTTTTTAAGCAGTGTATTAAATACCATTTTATGTTTTCTACCTCCAATAGTATATTACATGTCTTTCAGGTAAGAAAAACATTCTAAATGTAAAGCATTAGGAAGGTGCAAAGCCTCCTTACTGAAAGTGCAACACCTAGGAGAAAATGAACTTTACTCCTCCCAGGAGCTGCCAACTTTGAGCCATGCAGGTGTACTGGTATGGCAACAGTCACAGTTGTAAGCACACCCCAACACTTTGACACTACAAAGCTAACTATCAGTCAAGCTGCCTGAACATGCTAACCCCTTAGTGACAGAGCCAATTTGCAGCTTAATGACTGGGCCAATTTTTATAATTCTGACAACTGTCAATTTATGAGGTTATAACTCTGGAACGCTTTAACGGATCCCTCTGATTCTGAGTTTGTTTTTTCATGATATACACTGTGAGCAGAATTATTAGGCAAGTTGTATTTGAGAGGATTCTTTTTTATTATTGAACAACAACTATGTTCTCAATCAACCCAAAAGACTCATAAATATCAAAGCTTTATATTTTTGGAAGTTGGAGTGGGTTTTTTTTAGATTTGGCTATCTTAGGCCTCTTTCACATTTCCGGCGGGCGCCTGGCGGCGCCCCCGGCATTTTGCCGCAGCGCCGCATGTGAAAACCTTTCACACTTCCGGCGGCCAAAATGCGGTTTTTTGCCGGATGGTTTCTGATGCTTGGAGAGATAAGAAACCATCCGGCAAAAAAAAAAAAAACGTTACATGCAGCGTTTTTTCCGGACGCCGCAATGTACATTTGCGCCGCATCCGGACAAAACCGCATGCAACGCATTGACATGCGGCGCCATGCAGCGCTAATGCATGTCAATGCGAAAAAAGCCGCATGCGGCGCATCAGATTTTCAGATGCGGCGCTGCGGCAAAATGCCGGGGGCGCCGCCATGCGCCCGCCGGAAATGTGAAAGAGGCCTTAGGAGGATATCTGTGTGTGCAGGTAACTATTACTGTGCAGAATTATTAGGCAACTTAATAAAAACCAAACATATACCCATCTCACTTGTTTATTTTCACCAGGTAAACCAATATAACAACACAAAATATAGAAATAAACATTTCTGACATTCAAATACAAAAACAAAAAAATCAGTGACCAATATAGCCACCTTTCTTTACGATGACACTCAAAAGCCTTCCATCCATAGATTCTGTCAGTTGCTTGATCTGTTTACGATCAACATTGCGTGAAGCAGCCACCACAGCCTCCCAGACACTGTTCCGAGAGGTGTACTGTTTTCCCTCCTGTAGATCTCACATTTTATGAGGGACCACAGGTTCTCTATGGGGTTCAGATCAGGTGAACAAAGGGGCCATGTCATTATTTTTTCTTCTTTTAGACCTTTACTGGCCAGCCACGCTGTGGAGTATTTGGATGCATGTGGATGGAGCATTGTCCTGCATTAAAATCATATTTTTCTTGAACGATACCGACTTCTTCCTGTACCACTGCTTGAAAAAGGTGTCTTCCAGAAACTGGCAGTAAGTCTGGGAGTTGAGCTTCACTCCATCCTCAACCTGAAAAGGTCCCAGAAGTTCATCTTTGATGATACCAGCCCATACCAGTACCCAGGGCCGGCGTCAGCACCCGGCACACCCGGGCAAGTGCCGGGGCCCTGAGCAGGCGGGGGGCCCACTCGCCGTCTGGCACCCCCGCGCCCGTTAGCGGAGGAGAGCGGTGTCAGCGCCGCCACTGGGCCCCCCCCGCTTGCTCAGGGCCCCGGCATCAGCTGGCACAATACTTACCTCTCCCGTGCCTCCGCTGCCGCAGCTCCGGGCTCCAGGGGGCAACGGCGCTTCCTCTCACAGCAGAGCCGCTGAATGACGTCATCATTCAGCGGCCGGCTGTGGCAGAGAGCGCGGACGCTGGAGGTGAGACGTGTGTGTGTGTGTCTCTGTGTGTGTGTGTGTGTCTGTGTGTATGTAGTGCGGTGCTTTGTGTGTGTGTGTATGTGTGTGTATGTATGTGAGAGAGTGCTTGTGTGCTGTCTGTGTGTGATGATGGGCAGGCATTGCTGATAATGGGGAGGCATTGATGATGATGATGGGGAGAAGATGATGATAATGGGCAGGCATTGATGATAATGGGCAGGCATTGATGATAGGGAGAAGATGATGATGGACAGGCATTGATGATAATGGGGAGGCCATGATGATGATGGGGAGAAGATGATGATAATGGGCAGGCATTGATGATAATGGGCAGGCATTGATGATAGGGAGAAGATGATGATGGGCAGGCATTGATGATAATGGGGAGGCCATGATGATGATGGGGAGAAGATGATGATAATGGGCAGGCATTGATGATAATGGGCAGGCATTGATGATAGGGAGAAGATGATGATGGGCAGGCATTGATGATAATGGGGAGGCCATGATGATGATGGGGAGAAGATGATGATAATTGGCAGGCATTGATGATGATGGGGAGGCCATGATGATAATGGGCAGGCATTGATGATGGGGAGGAGATGATGATGATGGGCAGGCATTGATGATGATGGGGAGGAGATGATGATGATGGGCAGGCATTGATGATAATGGGCAGGCATTGATGATGGGGAGGAGATGATGATGATGGGCAGGCGTTGATGATGATGGGGAGGAGATGATGATGATGGGCAGGCATTGATGATAATGGGGAGGCCATGATGATGATGGGGAGACAATGATGATGATAAGGAGGCAATGATGATGATGAGGAGGAAATCATGATGATAATGGGGAGTCTTTCCACAGCGCCCTTTCCTGAGCCGTAACAGTGCAGAACGCAGTACAGCGCAGAGGAGAGCTCCATATTTTGTATGGAGCATTATATGGGGACCAGTATCCTGTATGGAGCATTATATGGGGACCAGTATCCTGTATGGAGCATTATATGGGGACCAGTATCCTGTATGGAGCATTATTTTGGGTCCAGTATTCTGTATGGAGCATTATATGAGGGGTGACATCCTGCATGGGGTATTATATGGGTGATGAGGGGGAGACTGTGGTGCCCATAATATTGTATGGAGGACTGTACTGTCCAGTCTGTTCTGTGCGCTGTGAGGATTTGGCGGTTTTTGAGCTATTGTACAATTTACAATAGATATTAGTCATGTAATGGAAGAAGTGAATTGTTTGGCATTGTACTATACCCATATTTCTCTGCAGTATCTGTGCATCATGAATCGTGGTCTGTGTTAAAGGGGCCCACTGAGGCTCTTTCGCCCGGGGCCCATAAAAACCTGGAGCCGGCCCTGCCAGTAACCCACCTCCACCTTGCTGGCGTCTGAATCGGAGTGAAGCTCTCTGCCCTTAACTGATCCAGCCTCGGGCCCATCCATCTGACCCATCAAGAGTCACTCTCATTTCATCAGTCCATGAAACCTTAGAAAAATCAGTCTTAACATATTTCTCGGCCCAGTCTTGATGTTTTATCTTATGTTTCTTGTTCAAAGGTGGTCGTTTTTCAGCCTTCCTTACCTTGGCCATGTCCCCGAGTATGGCACACCTTGTGATTTTTGATATTCCAGTAACGTTGCAGCTCTGAAATATTGCAAAACTGGTGGAAAATGGCATCTTGGCAGCTTCACGCTTGATGTTCCTCAATTCATGGGCAGTTATTTTGCGCCTTTTTTTATCAACACGCTTCCTGCGACCCTGTTGGCTATTTGCCACAAACGCTTGATTGTTTGGTGATCATGCTTCAAAAGTTTGGCAATTTCAAGACTGCTGCATCCCTCTGCAAGACTTCTCACAATTTTTGACTTTTCAGAGTCCGTCAAATCTCTCTTCTGACCCATTTTGCCAAAGGAAAGGAAGTTGCCTAATAATTAAGCACACCTTATATAGGGTTTTGATGTCATTAGACCACACCCCTCCTCATTATAGAGATGCAAATCACCTGATTTACATAATTGGCAGTTGGCTTTCAAGCCTATATAGCTTGGAGTAGGACAACGTGTATAAAAAGGATGATGTGATCAAAATACTCATTTGCCTAATAATGCTGCACACAGTGTATGGTACTTCATGGTAGTGGTAGCATTTTTCGATATGACTAGCGTTTATTTAGGAAAAAAACAGAAATATGGCAAAAAAGTTTTACATTTTGCAATTTTCAAAATTTTATTTTTATGCCCTTAAATCAAAGAGATATGTCACATAAAATACTTAATAAATAACATTTTCCACATGCCTAATTTACATCAGCACAATTTTGGAAACAACATTTTTTTTTATAGGAAGTTATAAGAGTTAAAAGTTGACCAGTTTTTACAACAAAATTTACAAAACCATTTTTTAGGAACCACATCACATTTAAAGTTACTTTGAGGGGGGTACATGACAGAAAATACCCAAAAGTGACATCATTCTAAAAACTGCACCCCTCAAGGTGCTCAAAATCACATTCAAGAAGTTTATTAACCCTTCAGGCACTTCACAAGAGCTGAAGCAACGTGGAAGGAAAAAATTAACATTTAACTTTTTAGTCACAAAAATTATCTTTTAGCAATGATTTTTCACAAGGGTAAAAGGAGAAAAAGGTCCAATAAAGTTGTTGTTCAATTTCTTCTGAGCAAGTTTATTAACCCTTTACGTTCTTCACAGGAACTGAAGCAATGTGGAAGGAAAAAATTAACATTTAACTTTTTTTTACAAACATTTTACTTCAGAACCAATTTTTTTTATTTTCACAAGTGTAAAAGGGGAAAATGAACCACAAAATTTGTTGTGAAATTTCTCCTGAATACGCTGATGCCCTATGTATTTGTATTGGGGTGAACCATTATTTGGGCAAACGGCAGAGCTTGGAAGGGAAGGAGTGCCATTTGACTTTTTCAATGCAGAATTTCCTGGAATTGAGATTGGACACAATGTTGCGTTTGGAGAGCCCCTGATATGACTAAACAGTGGAAACCTTCAACAAGTGACACCATTTTGGAAACTAGACCCCTTAAGGAACTTGTCTAGATGTGTGGTGAGCACTTAGAATCCCCAAGTGCTACACAGAAGTTTATAATGCAGAGCCGTGAAAATAAAAAATCATAATTTTTCCACAAAAAATGATATTTTCGCCCCCAAATTTTTACTTTTACAGTAGTAACAGGAGAAATTGGACCACAAAAGTTGTTGCGCATGGCAGAGCTCGGAAGGAGCGCCATTTTGTAATGCAGACTTTGATGGAATGTTGCGTTTGCAAAGCCCCTGATGAGCTTGGAAGGGAAGCAGTGCCGTTTGACTTTTTCAATGCAGAATTGGCTGGAATTGAGATTTGACGCCATGTCGTGTTTGGAGAGCCCCTGATGTGCCTAAACAGTAGAAACCCCCCACATGTGACCCCATTTTGGAAACTAGTCCCCCAAGGAACTTATCTAGATGTGATGTGAAAACTTTGATCCCCCAAGTGCTTCACAGAAGTTTATAACACAGAGCCTTGAAAATAAAAAATCATTTTTTTTCACAAATGATTTTTTAACCCCCAATTTTTTATTTTCCCAAGGGTTACAGGAGACATTAGACTCACAAAGTTGTTGAGCAATTTGTCATGAATAGACTGATGCCCCATATGTGGGGGTAAACCACTGTTTGGGCGCATGGCAGAGCTCAGAAATTTTGAACTCAAAATTGGCTGGAATCAATGGTGGCGCCATGTCACGTTTGGAGACCGCATGATATACATAAACAGTGGAAAACCCCCAATTCTATCTCCAACACTAACCCCAACACACCCCTAACCCTAATCCCAACCCTAACCATAACCCTAACCACAAGCCTAACCTCAACACACCCCTAACCCTAATCTCAACACTAACCCTAAATCCAACCGTAACCCTAATCCCAACCCTAACCCTAATCCCAGCCCTAACCCTAAACCCAACCCTAACCCTAATCCTAACCCTAACCTTAACCCTTATACCAACCCTATTTCTAACTCCAATTTTAGCCAAACTCACTTTAGCCTAACTCTAACCCTAATGGAAAAAATGGAAATAAATATATTTTCTTTATTTCATTATTTTGCTCTAACTGTGGGGGTGATAAAGGGTGGGGTTATTTATTATTTTTTTATTTTGATCACTGTGATAGACCCTATCACAGTGACCAACATGAACCAAAAGGAAAATTTTTTCTATTGTTGCCGGGTGCCAGCCGGCAGATCTTGGTGGGCACACTGCGCGTGTGCCCGCCATTTTTTTACCGAAAGAAGACTCCGGCGGCTGTGGGGGAGTCGATTTCCGATTACAATCACAGAATGCTGCAACTTTTTTCCAGTCCGATTGTGATCCGATCTGAGCTGGAAAAAAAAACGCAGATGAGCACACAATCATAGAATAATATTGGTCCGAATTCAATCTGATTTTTTTATCGGATTGCATTCGTCCAATTTAATCGCAAGTAGGAATGAGCCCTAATGATGTTAACCTGCAGATTAACCCTATATCCACAGGTTAATATTGTTATCTGACCTGACAGGTCCCCCTTAATAATTCATTAATACTGATAAAATAAATAAATGACAACAAAACACATTTTATAAATTAATACAAATATTAATCAATGTATACACATCTGAGAGATGCATGTAACTTATACAAGGCCTTAGTTCATTGAGTTTTCAGACATTGCTGCTCAATTGTATGGAGATCTGAGCTCTACATTCTTCAGCATGATATGTGCTGTTGTTAATGAAAGGCTTAGCTCATGGTTTCAAATGTCAAAACCATATGCACACCATCAGCCTTTTCAATGAAGACCTTTGCCTCTTAATTTAATCAAGAAATGTGCTTTAGATTGGCAGAAAACAGGACAATATGACTGCATGTATAAAAAATGGCATGATGTACAGTATATACATGCTATGCAGATGATGTTAAACAGTTGGGATAACATTTCCTTTGCTGATTCATACATTTTTTTTGTAGATTAAGTAACAACAATCCAATAAAATGCCATTACATTCAACTGGCCTGATAGCATTTCCAGTTATAAGTTTGTTCAAAACCGATCATCAGCTTTTCTGTTTTCTTGACACATAATTCCTTACATCCTAAAAAGTCTCTAAGCCTTTTCACATGACCATAACACAGAAAGTATATAGGTTTAATTTAACCTTATTGGCATGAAGAGATTCTCATCTGTCATAGATTTATAGTTTCATAGAATCAGAGAAAGGTAGAGTTGGAAGGGACCTCCTGGGTCATCTGGTCCAACCCATAGCTCAATGCAGGATTCACTGAATCATCTATGACAGATATCTGTTCAGCATCTATTTGAAGACTTCCATTGAAGGAAAATTCACCACCTCTCGTGGCAGCCTGTTCCACTCGTTGATCACCCTCACAGTCAAAAAGTGACAACATTCACTCTTCTCCAGTCTTCTGGAATTTCTCCTGTTCTCCAATAATTTTCAAAGATTATTGAGAGTGGTTCAATAATTCCCTCTGCTATCTCCTTCAGTAGCCTAGGATGTAATTCATCTGGACCTAGAGACTTCAATTCATTTATGTTAGCTAAATGTTATCCCACCATCTCTCGGTTTATAGATAGTGTGAATTTTTCTATTTCTTCAATAGTACAGTGAAGATCAGTTGATGTTACATTTTCTTTATGAGAGAAAACAGATGCAAAATAGGAATTTAAAAGTGTGGCCTTCTCTAAAGGTGAGCGAATATTTCAATGTTCGGTTCAGATTACGATTGCCAAACTTGCAATATTCACCTATTTATTCATCTAATAATCGCCGAACGCCATTACAGTCATTGGGAGACAAAAACATAAGCATACACAACACCTTCAAACAGCCCCAAAAGCTGCCAAAACACATAAAATTATGGGGAGTCACAAGGAAAGTGGCCTCAATTCACCCACAGTACAAATTGTAGCATTTTACGGCAGCAATCAGCCATGCATGAGGTACAGGGGGGTCTGGGCCAGCATTTACAGCTTTCAACTGAACATCAAAGTAAGATGAGAGGGGTGATGGATCAGTGTAGGCCTGCTGTGCTGGGTGCCCTGATATCACATGCAACAGCTCAACTTGCTTTCATGCTCAGCCACACTCAGGTGGCACAAATATCAGTTTCATAGACTACTATAGTCAGAAAAATCTAAGGATAGTAGTAACACGGGTAGCTGACTCAAAGGAAGTGGAGGCCTGACAATCTCGGAGGCCTACTGCTACAGGCAGCATACATGAAAGAGACCCAACCAGGAGTCTACACATTTACCAAAATTATTGGCAGACACCATCAAAGTGGCATAAATTTCACCAGAGTGCAAATAGTATAATGGTGAACAAAAAATGAAGGCCTGACACCACCGAAGTGGAATAAATTTCACGAGACTAGAATTAGTATAATAGGGACAGACATGTCTTCCATTACAGCCAACCTAGCAGATGTAGACCAACCGTGATTGTTCACATTTCCACAAATTTGTGTTAACATTTGCAACAGCAGGCACAGAAGCCACACTAAAAAAAATGCAACATTGCCTAGTCTGTACAGTTTGCGATTGGGGTGCAAAAGTCCTTTGAGATCTATGACTTGTTCATCTTCATGAAAGTGAAGCGGTCCATCAGTATACCACAAGCAGCACTGAAGGCACATTTTGGCTGCCGGCATGATAAAATCTCCAAGGCATGTGAGGAGAGCTCAGGCCACTCATCCATTTTGGAAGACCAAAATGTGAAAGGGTCCAAATCCTCTCTGATGGTATTGATACTCGGTTCTAGGTACTCCTGCACTATCCTCTACATTCGTTCACATATGTAAGACTTGGACTCTGTTGTGCTCGTGCATGAGCTGGCCTAAAAAAAATGTCAAAGGACTCACAGAAATTTCTTCTTCTACTTACACTACTGTAGCTGCTGCTAATATTTTGGCGTTGATGAATTGACATGTCGGAGGTTGGACTTCTAGAGCTGCGATGCGCACTGTGTGCCTCACTGCTGTCTTAGGGAAAACTTCTCTTAAAGTTGTATAAAAGCGTGTTTCGATACACCAGCATTCGCAGGTCCCTTTCCGATGCAGGAAGCATCTGGCAAAATTTTGTCTTATAATGTGGATCTAACAGAGTGGCAACCCAGTAGTCAGCACTATTTTTAATCATAATTATAGGGGATCATGTTGTAGATAGTGCAGCAAGAAGGCACTCTTATGTTAGGCTCTTCGATGTGGTCCAAGCCCATGCTGTGTTGGTGGCTGGGTAACACTGATGCTTGTTTTCTCTGTCCCCTTCCACCAACCACAAACAACAGAGAGGGGATGATTATTCTCTTCATCTCCTGACAGTTGCTCGCTCATCACCTCTTCCTCCTCCATTTGTTCCTCGGCTCTTGCACCTTCGTTAACAGTTTGTCTGTTATCACCAGTCCACCTTGATCGCAGTAATCCACCCTTCCTTGGCACCCACCTGTGTGATGACAATCTGGAACTTTGTTATCCCATCCGAATCCTCCTCTGCTTCCTCCTCTTCCTCTGGGACCACCACCTCTTCCCGCAGGTTATTCAAAGTCTGCTCCAGCATATAGATGACCGTAATAGTGACGCTGATGACAGAGTTGTCAGAGCTAACCATCTTAGTAGCCATTTTGATACTGTGCAGAAGGGTGCAGAGGTCCTTAATCTGTGCCAGTACATAAACATGATATGCACCATGTCCGTTCTGCATTGGCCCAGGCTATATGACATGACATACTGCGTCTGGGCTTGTTGCTGCTGCCAGTCTCTGCAACATGTGCAGAGTGGAATTCTACTGTGTCGGCACAACACATATCAACCTGTTAACTGGCATGGACAACTCTGCACTGTTGGAATGGGTATCTCATTATGGCACAGGTTAATGGTGCAGGTGGAGGCCCTAGAGGAAATGAAGGAGGCAGAATCAGTGTAGGAAGTGTGAAATATAGAGGTTTGTCCTGCAAGCCTTGGGGATTCCAAGACTTGTGGAACTGCGCCTGCCCCCTCAACCTTCAGAGTCAGCCAGTGCCCTGTCAGCTAGATGTAATGCCCTTGGCCATGCTTACTCATCAATGTTTCTGTGGTGAAATGTACCCTGGCAGTCATGCTAAGGTAGTGCAGGCACAGCTTTCTTAGAAAAATAATGGGTAACTGCTACTAGGGGACTGCAACAATTATCAGCTTTCGGAAATCATCTGTATCTGCCAGGTGGAAAGGCAGCATTTCCATGGCCAACAGATTGGAGATGGTGGAGTTCAACCTCTTAGCTTTGTCATACATAGGAGGAAACAATCTTGTATATGACCACAACTGTGGGACCATGGGATGGCTGCAGTGCTGAGAGAGGGTGGAGTACAGTGAACCGGACAAACTGTTGGACCGCAAAGAAGGTGCAGGCAGAGATGTTCCGGTGGATGGAGAAAGTTGTGGAGTGCTCATTCTCTGAGATAAGTCAAAAACAGTAGGCATGTCCTCTTCCATTACAGCTGACAGCGGGCTATCAGTCAGCGTGACTGGAGCGGGTAAAGAACTCGAGGTTCTGCAGTCAGAGACATGCGTCATAATATTTGGCACGGTAACAGAGGAGGTGGAAGAAAAAGCAGATGCAATTAATGGGGCGGCTGATGGTTGTTGAGGTTCGCTGGTTTGCATTTTTGCGCAGTGGGATTCCCAGAGTAACAAATGTTGATTGCGCATGTGAAGGTTCATACATGTAGTAGTAAAATTATTGCACTTTTTCCCTGTATTCAGGGTTTTTTTTTTGCAAAGTTGGCAGATTACATTAGCTGGCTTATCCTTTGTGGTGTCAAAAAGGCCCAGGCTAGGCACCCCTTGCCACCCTGTGAGCTGCAGACCCGCGATTGCTGCTGATCACAGCCACAGTTGTAGCTGAGGATGCATTGCTTGTTGTGACGCTGATGACAGCGTCGTCAGCGCTAACCATCTTAGTAGCCATTTCGATACTGTGCAGAAGGGTGCAGAGGTCATTAATCTGTGCCACTACATAAACATGATATGCACCATGTCCGTTCTGCATTGGCCCAGGCTATATGACATGACATACTGCATCAGGGCTTGTTGTTGCTGCCACAGTCTCTGCAACATGTGCAGAGTGGAATTCTACTGTGTCAGCACAACACGTATCAACCTGTTAACTGGCATGGACAACTCTGCACTGTTGGAACGGGTATCTCCTTAAGGCAAAGGTTAAGGGTGCAGGTGGAGGCTCTAGAGGAGGAGGCAGAATCAGTGTAGGAACTGTGAAATATAGAGGTTTGTCCTGCAAGCTTTGGGGATTCCAAGATTTGTGGAGCAGCGCCTGCCCCAACAGCCACCAGAGTCAGCCAGCACCCAGTCAGCTAGATGTAATGCACTTGGCCATGCTTACTCATCCATGTTTCTGTGGTGAAATGCACCCTGGCAGACATGCTGGGGTAGTGCAGGCACAGCTTTCTTAAAAAAGTAATGGGCAACTGGTACTGGGGGACTGCAACGACCATCAGCTTTCAGAAACCGTCTGTATCTGCCAGGTGGAAAGGCAGCATTTCCATGGCCAAAAGATTGGAGATGGTGGAGCTCAACCTCGCAGTGGGATTTCCAGAGTAACAACGTACTATGAATATATGTAAATGCAAGCACCGCAAAATAAAATACAACCAATAAGAATTGATGCTCAGTTCAGTGATCAGCCCAATACATACTATAGATAAGTTTAGAAAACAAAGAAAAAAAAGGTATTCATACAACTAGGGATCACCTTAACAAAATAATTTTTATGAATATTTTGATACAAAAAGAGACACAGGTATACAACAATAAGCAATATAAAAATATTTAAAAAGCCAAGATGGCTAACAAAACCTGACCAAATGAGGTCCTCCCCAAGACATAAACAAGAGTACACCTTCAAACCCAATGGTATCAAAATTTAACAATATAAATGCAGAAAAAAAAAGTAAAATATTGGCAAATTTAGGTAAGTACTTAAAGTCAACTCACATTGGGAAACACAGATGAATTGATGGTGTGCTACCAGCCCTATCCAATGATGGACAACAGCCAGGTAGAAATGCTCTGTTTAAAATGACAGCCATTACCAAATTCGGTTCCATCCAGTGTAAGTTCAGAGGGCACTAGGTGTTAGGGTCTGCGGAACGCACCAAATATAAGATGTGGAGAGGTGCGTTCGCAGCCCGGGGTCCACCGTGCAGGCGGAGCCTGCTGCTAGTAAAATGGCGTAAGAAGCAAACTCTGTTATCCCGCAGAGTCGCCAACATAAACGCCGTAACGCGCTGTGGTAATAAGTGCAAACTCTGTTACTCCACAGAGCCGCTAGAAGGAGAGCCGCAGCGCTATATGGCGATGTGTGCGAACTCACTAAACACAACTGAGTCGCAAAGAAAACACGCTAGGGCGCTGTCTAGCGTTGAAAGCGAACCCTGTTACGTCACAGGGCCGCTGAGAAAAAGTGCTGTGTCCTGTCAGGCTCTCAGGTACACAGTTAAGTGCTAAGCGTACATAAAGCGTGATCATGTGCTAATGTCCTCGCGGGAGTCACCCGCAATCTATGGCGTCTGAACGCCAGACCCTGAATACGGCAATCAAACTCCTCACCGGTTATGCCGGTAATCTAGGGCATCTAGGACGCCGACCCTGACCAGCTAGCACACCAAACTCCTCACCGATTAAGTCGGTATTCTAGTGGCTTATTTCAGCCGGGTCCCTAACCACACACACACATGACTACACTGGCGCATAGCATACAATGGTTGATATTAGCGCATGGCGGCCCAGCCATGCTACCCTTTTATAGTAACAGCTACAGGACCTGCCAGAAACAAGGACCAATGAAGCTTGTTCCAGAACAACAGTAGTCACAGGACCTTCCTGGCAGACCAATAGGAGCTGCTGCAGTACCTGAGCATGTGACCCCTGATCTCCAATGAGAGATCTCACTCTGGGCATGCTCAGAAGGGAAAACGCAGGACTTTGTCCCAAAGACGTCTGCTCCAGCACTGGCTATAATAGCAGATCCAGGAAAGGCAGCAGCAAGTCACTGCACAGTACTGGAGTGGGCAAGACGCTTGGACCGACGTCTCTGCAGAGCAGGCTCCACTGCGGCCGGAGATGAATGGGAGACCGCAGTGGGGCTGGTTCGAGACTCCCCTTGTGCAGCAGCGGGAACTCGAACCCTAACACTAGGCAGCTATATGACCATTGATAAAGTGCTGTGTGTAGCCAGGGGAACAGGCACCCCACGCATATTGACACTAGATAGTGTCTTCCTCAGGGGTGATGTTATGTCTACAGTCAATACTTGCCTCTTATTTATATAGCAATATACAATAATAATTACCAGCTGTAGTAGAGAGGAGACGCATCCAAATCCACGACTTGCAAGGCATATTGAGAATCAAGTACTCGGCATTGCCATTATGCATATGCAAAATGAACCAATCAGGGCACCCGTGTACCACCGACGTCAGAGAGACCTGGTTCGCTTGCGCAGTTGTTGGCAACTGACATTTAACCCCTTTCCGACATCGGGCATAACAGTACGCCGATGTCGGTATCCCTCCCTTTGATGCGGGCTCCGGTGGTGAGCCCACATGTTTCCCAGGACATATCAGCTGTTTGGGACAGCTGACAAGTGCCCACAATAGCTGCGATTGCACCCGCGGCCATTAACTAGTTAAATGCCGCTGTCCATAGGGCCGGAAAAGTGCTCACCGGTCACCCACGTCCTGTGATTGGGGTCACAGGTGAGTCGGCATGAGAACCTGAGGTCTCCTGGAGACCTTTATGGTTGTCAGTGCTGCCTTGCTGTGAGCGCCACCCAGTGGTGAGTAATTCTGCTACATAGAGGCAATCTGCTTATCGCCTCTATATAGCAGAAGCGATCGAATTGTGCCAGCTTCTAGTCTACTATGGAAACTACTGAACATTTCACAAGTGAAATTAAATGTGTTTAAAAATATAAAAAATAAAAAAATATAAAAGTTTAAATCACGCCCCTTTCGAAATAAAACAAAAATCAAACATACACATATTTGGTATCGCCGAGTACAGAATTGCCTGATATATCAATAAAAAAATGATTATACTGATCGCTAAACGGTGTCGCGAGAAAAAAATTCCAAAAGCCAGAATTACGATTTTTTGGTCGCTGCGACATAATGCAGTAACGGGCGATCAAAAGATTGTATCTGCACCAAAATGGTATCATTAAAAACATCAGCTTGGCAGACTCAAGATCACGAAAAATGGAGACGCTACGGGTCTTAGAAAATGGCGCAGTACTTTTTATTTTTTTTAGCAAAGTTTGGAATTTTTTTCCACCACTTAGATAAAAAAGAACTTACTGTAGATATGTTTGGTGTCATGAACGCATAGTGACCTGCAAAATCATAATGGCAGGTCAGTTTTAGCATTTAGTGAACCTTGCAAAAAGCCAAACAAAAAACAAGTGTTGGACTACACTTTTTTTGCAATTTCACCGCACTTGGAATTTTTTTCCTGTTTTCATGTACACGAAATGGTAAAACCAATGGTGTCATTCAAAAGTACAACTCGTTCCGCAAAAAACAAGCCCTTATATGGCCATATTGATGGAAAAATAAAAAAGTTATGGCTTTGGGAAGGAGGGGAGCGAAAAACGAAAATGCAAAAAGGAAAAAAGCTCTGGTCATGAAGGGGTTAAACTTCTTTACCATCAACTGTCAGTGATAGACACCTTCCCTGATAATGACAGACAGGATTGCCATGACATATTGGAACTATTGGAAGAAAACAAAGATGAATGGGGTAAGTCACATAGATTGCTGTTCCAGGCCACACCCACTTTCTCAAAGTACAGATATTCTTTGATACTGTCAGTAAGGACATCAGTAAACTTAAGCTGAATAACCATTGCTTGAATAAGTTGACTGAAGATGAGACACAGGCCTTTCAACAACTTAAACATAATGATTCCTTTGTCATTAAGGCGGAAATATTGTTATTTGGCCTAAAGAGATGTATATAATGGAGGCAACTGTTTAACACACCTCTCATTGTCAGGTTTTGCTCTCTGATCCAATGGTGGTCTTCAAGAACAGATTGATCCACTTGTTTCCACGGCTTTTCATCATGGCATCATAGATAAAAAATAACAGGATTTCTTATCCACAGACTGTCCAAGGGTACCAACTGTCATGATCCAGGCCGGGGTTTGTTTCATGTTATTCTCTCCCCGGTCTGGTCATGCCAGGGTTAACCTTCTCTGCCTCGTTTTGGGTTCTGTGGGGCTATTTCAGTCTTCTGTGGCCTTCTGACCAAAGTCAGTGATAGTTCATGCTTCCAGGCTAGAGCAGCTGACCCCTTGATATCGTATTTTGTCCTCTGCCCGTTTACTCTGTTCCTGTGCCCTCCCTTTTCTGCAACCCCACTTGTCTTAGTGTTTGCTCCCTGTGCCTGGACCCTTGGCATGTAACCTGGCTTGTCTTCTGACCTGTTTATTGTCTCTCGTCTCGGTTAAATCTGCTCCCGTCTGGCTCTGACTTTTGGCTTGTATTTGACCACGTGAATTGCTGTGACTTATGGTACTTCTTGTCCTGACTAGTTCTGACTCAGCTCGTCTGACCACTCTTTCGCTACCGGGTGGCACTTGTGCTGCTGCTCTGTGGTTTTACGCTGTGTGTGCAACCTCTCTTCCTTCACCAGCATTCCCTGCAGCAACATTATATTATCACTGACCATGCATTTTAAGCTCTCTGCCGAGTAGTACTGCTCATAATTTAGGAGATGGGCTCTCGAGGTGTCCTGGAACGACTCAGCGCTCAGGTGCCAATTTCAGAGGGGACTATCTGATCATCTAAAGGATGCTCTGGCCCTTCATCCACAGCCCAGTTCACTGGAGGGGGTAATGACTCATGGGAGTCATGCAACGGGATGCCCCTTTGTTTCCGGTCAAGCTAGAGTTGGTGCCTCAAGCTGAACCCATGGAGGTGGGAGCCACCACCCTCAAGGAGAGGGAGAGAAGACAGCATCAAGAATGCAAGCTCTGCTTTTACTGTGGTGCTCAGGAACATTGGAAGAAGGACTGTCCATCCTGTCCTTCGACCTCCAAGGTGTTGGGAAAATGCCTAAGTTTGGGTAACTGTCGAGCAGGTTACCCAGACTCTCAGGTACATTTTTCCTCATTTCGTAAAGTACTGCTTAATGTGGTACTTGGAGTTAGGAATAGTGATGGGCGAGCACTAAAATGCTTGGGTGCTCGTTGCTCGGGTCGAGCAAATTGGAATACTCGGGTACTCAGACAGAATAACGAGCCCAATGTAAGTCTATGGGAGACCCAAGCATTTTTACCACGATCCCCCCGGGGGTCCTTTTAAGGTCTAAAAACGTCTTAAAAAATGATGGAAACACTGCTCAAATGATACGGGGACATCAAGGGGATCACCCCAGGAAGCATTCCTGACTCCTAGTTCATAGCTTTAAACAATGTTGTCAGAGTTTCAAGCCATTTTTACCCGTGCACCAAAAAACATACCATAACTAAACCAAAACGGATTTTGCTGGGAAATATGTTAAGGTACATCCCTTCCAGGTTAATGACTTGGAAAGGAGTCAAAAGGCAAAATAAATAACCCCAGACCAAAATTTTCCTCCACCACTTGGGCTATGTTCAGACGCAGCGTTTTTTAAGCGTTTTTCAACTATAGCATTGCTTTCAACTAATACAAATGCATTCACTGGGAAATGTCATTTTAACATTTAACAACCCTAGCTGGCCATGTGGTGTGTGACACATAAGAAGACACATCTTGGTTCATTTATGAAGGAGGGACTCTTAAAGTCACAGAGCCTATTTTTACAGGGGCATCAGGCAGCATTAATCTTCTTAAAGGCAATTATTAAACAGTGGGTCTCCTATGCTGTTATTGCCTATGCAGTGAGTGGGTGGGCTGCCAAGAATTACGACGCACCCCAATACGCCTTTCACGAGAGGTACAGGAGGGCTTCTTGAAAAAAATGTTGCATTGAATGCAAGGTCTGGCTTGCCCCAAAGTTACATGCACCTTTTCAAGCCACATACTGGATGGCCACCGTAAAATCCACTTCACATTATTCATTTTGTACTCCCATACGCTTTTCTTATGCATTAATAGCAAGGCCTACCCTGCTGCCAAGTCATATGCACCCCAATATGCCTTTGAACCCGGGTACTGGATGGGCTCAGGAAAATCCACTTCACATTATTCATTTTGTACTCCCATTCTGTTTTCTTATGCATTGACTGCAAGGCCTGCCCTGCTACCAAGTCATATGAACCCCAATAACCCCAATCCTCCCTTGGATGAGACATAGAGAAGGGACTCATAAAAAAAGTCCCATTAAAAATAAGCGGGTCTACAAGACTTGGAATGCCCATACACTAAGTGTATTGGCTGGCAAACATTTTCCCCTGTGGGGTACACCACAACATTTTCCATAACAAGTATTTTACGCCCAGAATAACCACCCACCTTTGTTAGGAATTCAACACTGGCTGTAGTAGCATGGAACACGATAACCCTGGTGATCTAGTGGCAGTGGATGATGAGCCGTGGAGGAAGGCCTGATTAAAAACAATGTCCAATTTAAAGGAGCTGGTCTCCTACACTTGGAATGCCCATACACTAAGTGTATAGGCTGGCAAACACTTTCCTCTTTGGGGTACACCTCAAACTTTTCCATAGCAAGTATTTTATGCCCAGCATAAAAACCCACCCTTGTTAGGAATTCGACACTGGCTGTAGCAGCACGGAACACGTTAACCCTGGTGATCTAGTGGCGTTGGATGATGACACGTGGAGGAAGGCCTGATTAAAAAATAGGCCCAATTTAAAGGAGCGGGTCTCCTAGACTTGGAATGCCCATACACTCAGTGTATGGGCTGACAAACATTTCCCCCTGGGGGTAGATATCAACATCGTGTGTAAATGTTTTTTTAGGGGCATCATAAACACTAGTGATGGGCGATCACTAAAATTCTTGGGCGCTCGTTGCTCAGGTTGAGGAAATTGGAATACTCGGGTACTCGGACAGAACAATGAGCTCAATGTAAGTCTATGGGAGACCCGAGCATTTTTTCCACGATCCTCCCAGGGTCCTTTAAAGGTCTAAATGCATCTGAAAATGATGGAAACACTGCTCAAATGATACGGGAACATCATGGGATCGCCCCTGGAAGCATTCCTGACTCCTAGTTCACAGCTTTAAACAATGTTGTCAGAGTTTCATGCCATTTTTACCGGTGCACCAAAAAACATACCAAAACGAAACCAAAACGGATTTTGCTGGGAAATATGCTAAGGAACATCCTTTCCAGGTTAATGACTTGTATACTGTATAAAAGTGCAGCAGAAGAAACAGCGCTCCATCCAAGTGAAATATTGTTCAAATAGCTTTATTCCGCCATATAACTGCGACGTTTCGACCCATAACAGGTCTTTTTCAAGAAACGTTGCAGTTATATGGCGGAATAAAGCTATTTGAACAATATTTCACCTGGATGGAGCGATGTTTCTTCTGCTGCACTTTGATTGATGTGTCTAAGAAGGTTCCTTGGCTTTGATACAATCGCCCCAATGCGGTGAGTGCTGTCGGTCTATTCTACTTCGTTTGTATACTGTAAAAGGCAAAATTAACCCCAGACCAAAATATTCCTTTACCACTTGGGCTATGTTCAAACGCAGCATTTTTGAAGCGTTTTTCAACTTTAATATTGCTTTCAACCAAAACAAATGCATTCACTGGGAAATTTCATTGTAACATTTAACAACCCTAGCTGGCCATGTGGTGTGTGACACATAAGCAGACACATCTTGTTTCTTTTATGAGGAGGGACTCTTAAAGTCACAGAGCCTATATTTACAGGGATATCAGGAAGCATTAATCTGTTTTAAGGGCCATTGTTAAACAGTGGGTCTCTTAAACTTTTATAGCCTATGCTGTGAGTGGATGGGCTGCCAAGAATTACAACGCATCCCAATACCCCTTTCATGAGATGTCCAGGAGGGCTTCCATAAAAAATGTTGCATTGAATGCAAGGCCTGCCCTGCTACCAAGTCATATGCACCCCAATAAGCCTATGAACCCAGGAACTGGATGGGCCCAGGAAAATCCACTTCACATTATTCATTTTCTACTCCCATTCTGTTTTCTAATGCATTGACTGCAAGGCCTGCCCTGTTGCCAAGTCATATGCACCCCAATAAGCCTTTGAACCCAGGTACTGGATGGGCCCAGGAAAGTCCACTTCACATTATTCATTTTGTACTCCCATTCGGTTTTCTTATGCATTGAATGCAAGACCTGCCTGCTACCAAGTAATATGCACCTCAATAAGCCTTTGAACCCAGGTACTGGATGGGCCCAGGAAAATCCACTTCACATTATTAATTTTGTTTTTTTTTATTGACTGCAAGGCCTTCCCTACTACCAAGTCACATGCACCCCCAATAACCCAATCTCCCCTTGGAAGAAACATGGAGGAGAGCCTCTTAACAAAAAATGTCCCAATAAAAAGGAGCGGGTCTCCTAGACTTGGAATTCCCATACACTAAGTGTATGGGCTGGCAAACATTTTCCCCTGTGGGGTACACCACAACCTTTTCCATAACAAGTATTTAACACCCAGCAAAAACACCCACCCTTGTTCTGATTTTGACACTGGCTATAGCAGCACGGAACACGTTAACCCTGGTGATCTAGTGGCGGCGGATGAGCGGTGGAGGAAGGCCTGTTTAAAAACAAGGCCCAATTTAAAGGAGCGGGTCTCCTACACTTGGAATGCCCATACACTTAGTGTATGGGTTGGCCAACATTTTCCCCTGTGGGGTACACCTCAACCTTTTCCATAACAAGGATTTAACGTCCATCAAAAACACCCACCCTTGTTAGGATTTTGACAATGGCTGTAGCAGCACGGAACACGTTAACCCTGATAATCTAGTGGCGGCGTATGATGAGACTTGGAGGAAGGTCTAATTAAAAACTAGGCCCAATTTAAAGGAGCAGGTCTCCTACACTTGGAATGCCCATACACTTGGTGTATGGGCTGCCAAACATTTACATATACATATACATATTTCTTGTATTTTTGTGACGGGCATCATAACACCCTTGCCAAAACATAGAGTGGCCGGAGCATGACTGAATATGTTCACCCTGGTGTTCAAGTGGTGGTGGATAGTGAGGATCAGGAGGAGGAGGAGGAGAACACCAACTTGCCAAAATCAGGAAGCATATATCCATGTTTGGCTGTGAAGAGGTGCATGGGAATACACCTCCCAAAAAGCCGCTACATTGGAGTTTAGGCTTCGCTGTCACCATTTGGTGGTGTCAAGAAGTCAGGCCCAATCCATCCCTTGTTCATTTTTATAAGAGTCAGCCTGAATGCGCTTTCTGTAGAAAGGTGAATGTGCTTATCTGTGATAATGCCACCAGCAGCAATAAAAACTTGCTCGGACAAAACGCTAGCGGCAGTGCAGGACAGGACCTCCAAGGCGTAGAGAGCCAGCTCATGCCACGTGTCCAGCTTGGATACCCAATAATTAGAAGGCACAGAGGAATCACGGAGGATGTTGATACGGTCAGCAAGGTACTCCCTCAACATCTTAGAGAAGATTGCATTCCTTTTTCATATTACCCCACGCCTCAGTGCATGGGCGATGGGAGGGTCTTAGAAAACTGTCCCAGAACTTTGTTAGTGTTCCCCTGCCTCTGCTGGAGTGGACTTGTGTCTGTCTCACATGTCCTGCTCGGTTGGCCAACGAACTGTTATCTCTGCCGCCAGCGTTTTGAGATGGGAATTTTTTTTAATAATTCTGCAACAATGGCCCTATGGTACTGCACCATTTTGGAACACCTATCTGCCTCTGGAACAAGAGATTGAAAGTTATCCTTGTACCCTGGGTCTAAAAGTGTCACTAGGCAGTAATGACTGGTACCCAATATTTTGACAATATGAGGGTCACGGGAAAGGCAGTACGACTGACCAAGGTGTCCTCCTCTTCCTCTTCTTCCCTGTCCTTAGGCCATCCACGCTGAACAGACGGTATGAGAGTTGTGGTTGTAGTCCGGTCTATAGAGCATGAAAGTAGCTCCTGTTCTTCCTCCTCCTCCTCTTCCTCATTGTCAACCAATCCACGTTGGGATGACACGAGGCTGGGCTGTGTGTAATCACCCTGTATGGTTCCTTGATCCATGTCCTCATGCTCCGCCTGCAATGCCTCCTCTTTCATTGTGAGCAGAGAGCTTTACAGAATGCAGATGAGTGGGATGGTGATGCTAATTATGGCATCATCGCCGCTCACCATCTTGGTGGGCTCCTCAAAGTTTTGGAGGATGCTACATATGTGTGACATCCATGTCCACTCCTGAGGCCTTATGTGTGGAGTCAAACCTGACAAACGACGGCCTTGTTGATGCTGGTATTCAACAACTGTCGGCTGCTGCTTACAAATCCTTTCTAACGTATGCAGTGTAGAGTTCCAATGCGTGGGGATATCACACACCAGTAGGTGAGCAGGAATCTGCAATTGCTGCTGAAGCATGGCAAAGGTGGCTGAAGCTGTAGCTGACTTTCTAAAATGTGCACACAGGAGGCGTACGTAAACCAGCAGATCCGGAAGCTCCATATGGCTTTTTAGAAAACATTGAACAACAAGGTTCAGCACATGGGCCAGGCATGGTACGTGTATCAGTTCGCCTTGCTTCAAAGCCGCCACCAGGTTCCTGCCATTGTCACACACAATCATGCCTGGCTGGAGATTTAGCTGTGTTAGCCACACATCTGCCTGCTCTTTCAGAGCTGTCAACAACTCTTCAGCATTGTGCAGTTTGTCACCTAAGCAAATTAGCTTCAGCACAGCCTCTTGCCGCTTTGCTTTGGCAGTGCTGCAGTGCTTCCAGCTTGTGACTGATGTGCTCATTTCTGACATGGATGCTGAAGAGGAGGAGGAGGTGCAAGAGCTGTACACAGTGGGGGCAACCCTGATTGACGTAGGGCCCGCAATCCTTGGCGTCGGGAGGATGTGTTCCATCCCATGGTCTGACTGGGTACCGGCTTCCACTATGTTAGCCCAGTGTGCCGTCAGCGAGATGTACCATCCCTGGCCACAAGCACTTGTCCAAGTGTCCGTGGTTAGGTGTAATTTCCCAGTAACTGCATTGTTGAGGGCACGGGTACTCTTGTGGGACACGCGCTTGTGTAATACCGGGACGGCAAAGTCGGAGAAATAGTGGTGGCTGGGGACAGAGTACCTTGGGACGACCACCGCCATCAGGTTGCGGAAAGCTTCCGTCTCCATGTGCCTAAAAGGCAACATTTCGACCGCAAGCAGACAAGAAATATGAGAATTGAGTACTGTGGCCTGTGGGGTGTTGGCTGCGTATTTCCGCTTACGTTCCAATGACTGGGGTATAGACAACTGAAGGCTGCACTGGGACAAGGACATGGACGTGCTTGCTGATTGTGCTATTTGACTGTGGTCAACGGCAGGTGCAGGTCAGGAGGCATCTTCGCATGCACCGTGGACAGGCGATTAGCTTGCATGCACAACAGTGGAAGAAGCAGTGGTGTCACCCACAGACACTGTTCCTGGAGCCTGAAGTTGGGCCCACAGAGTCGGGGGCTTTGCTGCAATGTGCCTGATCATGCTGGTGGCGGTAAGGCTGGTAGTTTTACTACCTCTGCTGATGGTGGCATGACAGGTGTTGAAAATGGCCTGTTTCAGGTTATTGTCAGAGTCTGTAAAAAATAACCAGACTCGGGAAGACCTAACAGTTGGACTGGCAACTTCTGTCAGGTTGGTATTACGCGGAACGGTTGCCTGCCTTCTGTCTGTGGCCACCACAGCGCTTCTTCCTGCCTGAAGTGGTGTGACGTCTACCTCCCCCTGTGTGTTGCTGTCCTCGCTCTGCATGTCCTCCTGCCAGGTTGGGTCTGTTACTACATCTTCCACCATCTCCTCTTCCACTTCCCCACCATGGTCCTCCTCCTGAATTTCTGGCAATTATGTCTCATCATTGTCCACCTCTTGTGACCATGGCTGCTCAAAGATTTGTGCATCGCTACATGGAATGTCATCTTGCTCCGCTTCTAGTGGAGCAGGCGAGATGCACGAATCTCCAAATGGAAAACTGAACAGCTCTTCGGAGTGTCCAAAGTGTTTGATCAGTTGTTTCAGAGCACTCACCATGGTGGGAGGAAGGAGAATCAGGGTAAGGAATATGCGGTCCAGATTCACAGCTGCGTTGACTTGAGCGTGTTGAAAACAGCGTGCTGGTGGTGGTGGATAAGTAACTGGAAGTATTATCTGCTATCCAACCAAAAACCTTTTCACACTGCTCGGGCTTCAATAGTGCTGTCTTGCCGCGGTCCTCTAGGACTTCGGACACTAAGGTTCAGTGAGAAGATGTGGGTGTTTTCAGTGGGCCAATTTCAGCTTGCCCACGGCCTCGGCCTGCACCATCACCATCACGTCCCTTGCCACGTGCCTTGCCTACCTATTGTAAATGGAATAGAATATTATACACGTTCACTACAAAAGGGTGATTTGGGAGTCAACTTGTATGTGATACGTGTGCTTGAAAACTACAGTTTTACCTATCTGGACTTTAGGTAAAAATGTTTTTGGCCTTATCAGATTTAAAAATTACGTTAGCAGACTGCAAAGAAATACAATGTTTTGGCCTAAACTGGCCAACTGGCCAAACTTTGAGCACACACAGATATGAGCTGCCACGGAGATACCAGTAATGTATGTATATGTAACCATTAATGTGTGGCATGTATTTTTACAATTTTTGGGCTAACTAGTGCTGTATATTAGGAATCTGACACCCAGGACAGAAAAAGGAAAACTGGCATACACTGCCCAAACTTTGAGCACACACAGATATGAGCTGCCACGGAGATACCACTACGTGCCCTGTTTTATTTTATTTTTGGGCTAACTACTGCTATATATCAGTACAGTGACATCCAGGATAAAAAAATAAAGCTGACTTAAACTGCCCAAACTTTCTGCACGCAGAGATATGAGCTGGCACGGAGATACCACGCCAAAACATGTGTGGCCTGTTTTTTTTTTGGCTAAATACTGGTGTATATAAGTACAGTCACACCCAGTCCAAAAAAAGAAAAGTGGTGTAAACTGGCCAAACTGAGCACGCACAGATATGAGCTGGCACGGAGACACCACACCGTAAAATGTGTGGCCTGTATTCCAATTACACCTGGGGTTAGCTATATACAGCCAATATATCATACAGGTATCAGCAGCAGCACCAGAACACAGGAACGGAATGGACCCTCTTGATGTATGAATGATATGTATATACACACATAGAGTGCCTGCAGGTCTTGCACTAATGTGTATAGAGCGATGTACACTACCCTGCCTACCTAACACTGGAACCTATATACTCCGGAATTAGTTCAGTATCTTTTCCTGTAAACAGAGAATTTTTAAATCTTTTTTAAATGTATGATTAATAAAGTTTGATTTTTTACCAATAATAATTTTTTTGTCACTTCAAATAATTTTTTTGCTAGTATACTAGATCAAAAGAATATGTAAAAAAATTTGTTATGAAAAGCAAGTGAAAAGCAAGTGCAGCCTACTATGTATGGGCATTTATGATTAAGGACTTTATGTGTAAAACTAACACTGGAACCTATATACTCAGGAATTAGTCCTTAGAAGGACTGTTGGTTTAGCTGGATTTGAGTAGTTTAGGATGGTAGACCCCACACTGACTAAGAAATCGCCAAATCTGACCCTATCTCTGCAGCAGCTTTCCCTACACTGTCTCAATCCGGAGCTGAATGCAGTGAGCAGGGCGGCATCCGGTCTCTTATACCCCTGGTGATGCTGTGCAGCCAGCCAATCACTGCACGACCACAACAAAGATTGCTACGACGTTTCATTGCCTGGCAGACAATCCCTGCATTGTGATTGGGTCTGTAAAGTCCGCCAAAAAAGCTGGGTGAGGACCCGAGTTCCCGCCGAGTAATCCCAGAAATGCTCGGTGCTCGCCGAGTACACCGCGTACCGTGATACTCGGGCAAGTATTGAGTAGTGGCAAGCGCATTCGCTCATCACTAATAAACACCTAGCAAAACTGTAATGTGGTTTCCTACACACTTGCTGCTGGGAAGGTACAGGTTTTTAGTAAAAATATGGCAGACGAATCGTTGGATGAAGTGATCAGGAAAAGGGTCATGGTGATGACAGGGATGGGAAAGTACATGATTAGTAACAGCAGTGGCTATTGGAGGTATGAGATCCAGGATACAGCCTACAATGTTTTGTCGTTTAGCCACCATCTATTACCAGAATCGGTTTCATGCCCGTCAGAAGATCGTTGTAACAGATGCGCGTGTGAGACTCGGCCTAAGAAATGCCCGTCAAAAATATGTTGCCAAACACGCACGTGTCTGTATAAAAGGCAAAGTGCAACATGTTCCTGAAATGCTGAATTAGAGAAAGCAGATCAGTGTCGGAGCAAAACCAAACAAACTGATGGATGCTTGTGAAACACTAAGTTTAAAGAGGAGTGCACCATCCGTAACTATAAACACACCTGTAGCACAAGCTTCTTCATCTTCACCCATACATATTACCAATAAGATCCAAATGTCCCAGTTGAAAATTTTTTTTTCATTGTGTAATGAACACTGTTAAAGGAATGCCACTAAATATACATAACCACGACCCTTGAAAACACCAGATTTCCTCTTTACACGATATGGACGATGATGGTATGGATGACGACTTTGAAATTTACCACATCCACACCAAGAAGATGAAGATCACAGCTGCAAAAAATGTGCAAAAAAGGCAGTGAATGTCTGGAAAATCATTTTCTCTAGGGCTAAGTTACCCTCTTACTAAAGTTGTACCGAATGATGCACACACAGCTCTCATGTCTACTCAGCGTGAGATGCTTGAAAGATGATGTATTCTGATTTGTCCATGTCCACTTTTAAAACTGAGCAGAAAAGAAGGATGATATAGCGGGAAGACGTGTGATTTTGTTCAGTAAGGAGGTGATGTGAGGTACAGATAGGTAGATCTGTGTGTCATCGGCATAGTGATGATATTGCAAACAGTGCCATTACATCAGCTGTCCCAGGCCGAAGGTGTAGACGGAGAAAAGTAGGGGTCCTAGAACAGAGCCTTGGGGAACACCGAAAGACTGGTGTCGAGGTGAGGAGGTGGTGTGGGAGAGGAAGACAATGAATGCCCCCTAACAGTCTGGTTGTTTTTTAAAGACTCTGTGTAATGTATGTAGTACAGTTCATATAGCGTCTTGTGCTTGGGTGCGATGAAAACACAGGAGTCACAGGTTTGATATAGAAAAGTCCTGTATTACTTCATACAAGTTGGCAGAAATAGTCACACAGTTTGCAGACACAGAAACAGGAGACACAGCAGGCCAGAGTAATCCAAGCTCAGCAATCACTCTCCAATACAGATTCAGGATCTTCTTCTCTGTTACCGTAAGTCCATGCAAACGTGGGTCTTTCAAAGAGCAGGGTTCAGAGTCCACAAGTGCTTCAGAGTTCCTCAGTAGGAATAGCTGGAGTACAAGGTCCAAGGCTTACAGGAGTCAAGTCACAGGTTCACTGCAGGCTAGATTCTGAAGCACTGATTGCTCAGCTGTGGCTGCTTAAGAAGCAAAGGAGAGAATCAGGGCGGGAACATGCAAGCTGGAAACTCCATTTTGACTGAGGGCAAGATAGCTGCAGCAAGACAGAAAGTAAAATGGCTGACGAACAACTGAGTTTCAGGAATATATACATAGAACCTTACATTACTCCCCCCTTAAGGACAACCTCCGGATGACCTCAGACCAGGCTTGTGTGGGTACCTCTGATGAAACTGACGGAGCAAGCGAGGAGCATTAACGTTATTGACCGGTTCCCATGAGTTGTCCTCCACTGGGTAGCCCTGCCATTTAATCAGATATTGTAACTGATTTCTATACAACCTGGAATCTAAAATCCTTTCCACCACAAATTCTTCCTGACCATCGACTAGCACTGGGTCAGGGCAAGGAGAGGAACGTCCAGGAAACGTATTGGGAATCCCAGCACTCGGGGCTACGGCAGGAGCCTGGACTCGCCCCTCTAGAACCTCAATCCTGGCTCGCAAATCCTGGGTAGTCTGTCCAACCACTTGCAAATTGTGATTATTGAGGTCCTGTAGATTTGTAAAACGGGTCTTTATATTCTGCAAATCTGCAAGGATATTATCAGTCACTCCGCAAAGTTCCTTTATGCGGGCCTCCATTTTCCAGATCTTTTAAGACAGGATTACTGGAAGAAGAGGAGAGAAAAAAAAAAACAATAGTGTTCACCTGTGGCAACACTGCAGAGAGAAAAAAAAAATTAAGGGAACTGCTCACCTGGAATGGTTGTGAGAAGTCACAACCACTATCATCATAGAAAGTTTCAACCAGACATCTGATATCCAGAGTTACAGCAGACAAAAAAGAGAAAAGAAAGGGAAAAAAAAAAAAAAAACAATAGTGTTTACCTGTGGTAACACTGCAAAAAGAAAAAACTTAAGGGAATTGCTCACCTGGAATGGTTGTGAGAAGTCACAACCACTGTCATCACAGAAAGTACAACCGGACGTCTGATATCCACAGTACAGCAGACACAGCCTTCCAGACCCAGCAGACACTAACGTTTTGGCTTCAGAATCTTGTAATGTATGTAGTACAGTTCATATAGCGTCTTGTGCTTGGGTGCGATGAAAACACAGGAGTCACAGGTTTGATATAGAAAAGTCCTGTATTACTTCATACAAGTTGGCAGAAATAGTCACACAGTTTGCAGACACAGAAACAGGAGACACAGCAGGCCAGAGTAATCCAAGCTCAGCAATCACTCTCCAATACAGATTCAGGATCTTCTTCTCTGTTACCGTAAGTCCATGCAAACGTGGGTCTTTCAAAGAGCAGGGTTCAGAGTCCACAAGTGCTTCAGAGTTCCTCAGTAGGAATAGCTGGAGTACAAGGTCCAAGGCTTACAGGAGTCAAGTCACAGGTTCACTGCAGGCTAGATTCTGAAGCACTGATTGCTCAGCTGTGGCTGCTTAAGAAGCAAAGGAGAGAATCAGGGCGGGAACATGCAAGCTGGAAACTCCATTTTGACTGAGGGCAAGATAGCTGCAGCAAGACAGAAAGTAAAATGGCTGACGAACAACTGAGTTTCAGGAATATATACATAGAACCTTACACTCTGCCGATAACCCCAAAAAAGCCATTTGCACCACCGGCCGTGCCCGCATCAGCAGGGGTAGCAAAACTACCAGCCTTACCATTACCAGCATGATCAGGCACATGGCAGCAAAGCATCCGACTTTGTAGGTTGAACACCAGGCTCCATGAACAGTGTCTGCGGGTGATACCACTGCGTCTTCTGCTGTTGTGCATGCAAGCAAATCCCCTGTCGATGGTGCATGCAAAGATGCCTCTTGCCCTGCATCTGTAGCTGCACACAAACTCAACTAGCAAGATTAAAAATCACGTCAATGTCCTTGTCCCAACGCAGCATTCAGTTGTGAATACCCCAGTCCTTGGAACGCAAGCGGAAATACGCAGCCAATGCCACAGTACTAAAATCACACATTTCTCGTCTGTTTGTGATGGAAAAGTTGCATTTTAGGCTCGTGGAAGACGGAACCTTTCCGCAACCTGATGGCGGTGACCGTAACAAGGTACCCAGTCCCCACCCACCACTATTTTTCCCGGTCTGCCGTAACAACATTACACAAGCAAGCACGTGTCCCACAACATTACCCGGGCCCTCAACAATGCTGTTACAGGGAAAGTGCACCTAACCAGGAACACGTGGACAAGTGCTTTTGGGCAGGGACGGTACATCTCGCTGACGGCACACTGGGTTAGTGCTGAATAAGTCATGAGCCAGTTGGACGTTGGGAGATGATGTCACAGATGTATGGAGGAGACAGTTTCTGGAAGGCTTTGTATGTCATAGTTAGGCTTTTTAACTGTAGCCTATGGGCAATAGGAAGGCAGGGAAGGGCCTGGCAGAGAGGAGAGGCTGGGGAATAATGGAGGGACAGTTGGATTACTCTGGCAGCAGTGTTTAGGATAGATTTCAGTGATGCAAGAGTGCTATAGGGGAGGCCAGAGAGTATAAGGTTGCACTAGTCGAGGCGGGAGGTCATGAGGTCATACACAAATATTTTTGAAGTTTCTTGGAATGTACAGATCTAGGAAATGTTTTTGAGTTGTATTGGGCCGGAGGAGGCAAGGGCTTGGCTATGTAGCTTCCGCACCATGGTCCTACTACTGACTTTCCTGTAAATGTGTCTCATCATACTGTAGTCCATTCTTTGGACCATGGCTGCTCAAATATTTGGCCATTGCTGCATGGAATCTTGCCCCGTTTCAAGTGGACCGGGTGAGAGGCCCGAATATATAAATGGAAAAGTGAACAGCTCTTCGGGGTGTCCAAGTGTGGGATCAGTTGTCCCAGGGCACTCAGCATGGTGGGAGGAAGGAAGATCAGGGTAAGGAATATGCTGGCCAGATTCACGGCTACACAGACTTGACCGTGTGTAAGACAGGGTGCTGGTGGTGGTGGCCATGTATCTGGAATTATTATCCGCTATACAACCAACAACCTTTTCACACAGCTCTAGCTTCAATAGTGCTGTCTTGCTGTGGTCCCCTAGGACTTTGAAAACTAAGGTCCTGCGAGAAGATGTGGGTGTTTTTCTTGGAACAATTTCAGCTTGCCCACGGCAAATGGACTCGAATACTATACACGTTCACTACAAATGGCTGAATTGGGAGAAAACTTGTATGTGATAAGTGTGCGGGAAAACCACACTTTAAAATATGTGGACTGTAGTTACAAATTTTTTTTGCTTAGCCAATTGGTGCCACTAAGTACTTTAAAGGGAATCTGTCACCCATTTTTCGACCATCAGCTGCAGCCACCACCATCAGGGGCTTATCTACAGCATTCTGTAATGCTGTAGATAAGCCGTCGATGTCACCTGAAAGAGAAGAAAAACAAGTTATATTATACTCACCCAGGGGCGGTCCGCCGTCCGGTCCGGTCAGATGGGCGTCGCGGTCCGGTCCAGCGCCTTCCATCTTCTAGCGAAGCCCTGAGTAACAGACAGGAAAGTACAGGACTAGCGGCCTAAAATGCACCAATTTGGAGCACACGGATGTATGAGGCGTGTCCCAGATCTACCACACTGTAAAATATCTGTCCTGTTTTTTTTAACAAAGCAACATAGTACTGTAAATAACTAGAGTGACAGACAGCAGGAAAAATTGAATATCGGCCTAAAAGGCCCAAACTTAGAGCACGCAGATACCTGAGCTGCCACGGAGAGAGCACACTGTAAAATATCTGGCCTGTTTTTTTTTAACAAAGCAATATAGTGCTGTATATAACTAGAGTGACAGACAGCACCTGGCCTAAAGGGCCCGTCTCACATAGCGATATCGCTACCGAGATCGCTGCTGAGTCACTAGTTTTGTGACGCAGCAGCGAGCTCACCAGCGATATCGCTGTGTGTGACATTCAGCGACGATCAGCCCCCCTGCCGGGTATCGCTGATCGTTGCTGAAATGTCAGGACATTTTTTTGATCGCTGGTCTCCCGCTGACAGGCACGCATCGCTGCGTGTGACAGGTGGGAGACCAGCGATCCGCTGGTAACCAAGGTACACAGCGGGTTTCCAGGCGCGGGGCTGTGCCTAGAAACCCGCTGTGTACCTTGGATACCAGCGCCCTGATGCGGGGAGCTGGTATCCATGGTACACAGCGGGTTTCCAGGCACCGCGCAGCGCTTGGAAACCCGCTGTGTACCTTGGATACCAGCTCCCTGCATCAGGGCGCTGGTATCCAAGGTACACTGCGGGTAACTAAGCGATGTTACCCGCAGTGTCCTTGTGCTGATCGCTGCCCTGAGCTGCCTGTTTGGCAGCTCAGCAGCGATCATGTAGCGATACACCAGCGATCCTGACAAGTGCATATCGTTGTCGGGATCGCTGGTGTATCGCTATGTGAGACCCAGCCTTAAAAGGCACAAACTTAGAGCACGCAGATATATGAGCTGGAACGGAGATACCACACTGACAAATCTGTGGCCTGTATTTTTTGCTTTTTCAGGCTAAATAGTGCTGTATATAACTAGAGTGACACACAGGAAAAAAACTGAAAACCGGCCTAAAGTGGCCAAACTTGGAGCACGCAGATATACAGTATGAGCTGGCACGGAGATACCACTACGACAATTTTTTTTTTTTTTGGGCTAAATAGTGCTGTATATAAGTACAGTTTCACCTAGGACACAAAAAAGAAAAACGCCGCAAACTGGCCAAACTTTGAGCACACATGATATGAGCTGCCACGGAGATACCACACTGACAAATGTGTGCCGTGTTTTTTTTGTTTTTGGGCTAACTAGTGCTGTATATCAGTACTGTCACACCCAGGAGAAAAAAAGGAAAACTGGTCAAACTTTTAGCACGCACAGATATCAGCTGGCACGGCGATACCACTACGACAAATGTGTGTGTGCCCTGTCTTTTTTTTTAATTTTTGGGCTAACTAGTGCTATATATCAGTACTGTGAGATCCAGGACAAAAAAAAGGAAAACCGGCCTAAACTGGCCAAACTTTGAGCACACACAGATATGAGCTGGCACGGAGATACCACACCAAAAAATGTGTGGCCTGTATTTTTTTTTATTTTTTTGCAAAATACTGCTGTATATAAGTACAGTGACACCCAGGACAAAAAAAAGAAAATTGCCGTAAACTGGCCAAACTTTGAGCACACACAAATATGATCTGCCATGGAGATACCACTATGATAAATGTGTGACCTGTTTTTTTTTTATTTTTGGGCTAACTAGTGCTGTATATCAGTACTGTGACACCCAGGACAAAAAAGGAAAACCAGCCTAAACTGGCCAAATTTTGAGCACTCACAGATATGAGCTGGCACGGAGATACCACTATGGCTTTTTTTCTTTTTTTTTGGGGGGGGGGGTTAAACACTGCTGTATATAAGTTCGGTGACACCCAAGACAAAAAATAAAACCGCCGTAAACTGGCCAAACTTTGAGAAGGCACAGATATGAGCTGGCACGGAGATACCACACCAAAAAACGTGTGGCTTGTATTCCGATTACACCTGGGGCTAGCTATATACGGCCAAGATATCCTACAGGTAGCAGCAGCAGCACCACCACCACAACACAGGAAGTAAATGGACCCTCTTGATGTATGCAATAATCTATATACACACAGAGTGCCTGCAAGCCTTGCACTGATGTGTATAGAGTGACGTACACTACCCTGCCTACCTAACGCTGGAACCTATATACTCCGGAATTAGTCTTTAGAAGGACTGTTGGTTTAGCTGGATTTGAGTAGTTTAGGATGGTAGACCCCACACTAACTAATAAATCCCCAATTCTGACCCTATATCGGCAGCATCTCTCCCTACACTATCTCAATCTGGAGCTGAATGCGCCAAGCAGGTCGCCGTCCGGTCTCTTATACCCTGATGATGCTGTGTGGCCAGCCAATCACTGCACAACCACAACAAAGATGGCTGCGTCATTTCATTGCCTGGCAGACAATCCCTGCATCGTGATTGGGTCTGTAAAGTCCGCCAAAAAAGCTGTGTGGAGACCCGAGTTCCCGCCGAGTAATCCCGGAAATGTTCGGAGCTCAACGAGTACAACCGAGTATCGTGATACTCGGGTGAGTAACGAGTAGTGGCGAGCACGTTCGCTCATCACTAGCTAGGAACTGCTTTACACCAACTTTGGCTTTTGTGAACTGTACGTCGTCGGTGAACCTGATTGACTCTAAATTGGTGGCCAATTGCAAGTTAGGGAAAGTTAGGTTGAAAACTCCATGAATGTTGTGGCCATTGATTCTACACCCCTCACTAAGTACGGTATCCATTTTGTCTCTGAAGAATTTATTCTCAAGGTGGGGTCTGTACATCAGGAGTGCATTTCATGTTTTATTTTGGACAAACTTCCTGCGGGGCTGGTGTTGGGGTTTTCCTGGTTACAACTGCACAACCCGGTCATTGATTGGGAGTCCAGGGATATTGTGAAATGGGGACCTAATTGTTCCAGTAATTGCTTTGTTTTTTTTATCTGTGTCATCCGTCAGTCTGGAGGGTATTCTGGAGTACCTGAAGGACTTCGAGGATGTTTTTTCCGAAAAAGAGACTGAGGTTTTACACACCACACCGCCCATTTGATTGTAGTATTGACCTTGTTCCTAATGCTAAATTGCCCAAGGCCCGTTTATGCAATCTCTCTGGTCCAGAGCAAGTTGCCATAAAAGAATATATCTCCGAGAGTCTTCGTAAAGGACACATTTGCCCTTCTTTTTCTCCCATGGCAGCAGGGCTCTTTTTTGTAAAAAAAAAAAGACTGTAAGGTTCTTTGTCTCTGTTGACATGTTCCTTGAAACTCAGTTTTCCGTCGGCCATTTTGCTTTCTGTCTTTCTGCAGCTCTTGCCCTCAGTTAATATGGAGTTTCCAGTTTTCATGTTCCCGCCCTGATTCTTCCCTCTTGCTTCTTAAGCAGCCTCAGCTGAACAATCAGTGCTCCTGAATCAAGCCTCAGTCAGTCTGTGACCTGACTCCTGGAAGCCTTGGACTTGTACTCCAGCTATTCCCTACTGAGGAACCTTGGAACACTTTTGGACTCTGGAAACCTGCTGTTTGGTGAATCCATGTTTGCAGAGGAATTACGGTACAGAGAAGAGATCCTGAACCTGCTTTGGAGATTTATTGTAGTGCTTGAAATTACTCTGGCCTGCTGTGTCTCCTGTCGCTGTTCCTGCAAACTGTGTGAACTTTTCAGCATGCTTGTATGAAGTAATACAAGTCATTTCATTTCAACCTATGTCTCCTGTGTTTTCCTCGCACCCAAGCACAAGACGCTATAGGAACTGTACACTATACATGACAAGATTCAGGAGCCAATGTTTAGTGTCTGCTGGGTCTGGGAAAGCCGTGTCTGCTGTGACTGTGGATATCAGATGTCCGTTTAAATACCTTATGTGATGACAGTGGTTGTGACTTCTCACAACCATTCCAGGTGAGCGCATTCTCTTAAAATTTTACTCTGGAGTGTTACCACAGGTAAACACTATTGTTTTTTTTTTTCCTTTCCTCTTCTCCTTCCAGCACCTCTGCCTTAAAAGATCTGGAAGATGGAGGCCCGCATAAAGGAACTTTGCGGAGTGACTGATACAATCCTTTCAGATGTACAGACTTTAAAAACCCGTTTTGCAAGCCTACAGGACCTCACTAATCATAATTTGCAAGTGTTTGGACAGACTACCCAGGAATTGCGAGCCAGGATTGAGGCTCTAGAGGAACGAGCCAGGCTCCTGCCATAACCCCAAGTTCTGGGATCCCCAAATTACCTCCTTTTCGTTTTGGCGGTGAACGTGAGAAATTCAGGGGATTTATTAATCAATGCAATTTATTTTTCTCTGCACATGCTTCACAATTTCCCACTGAACGATCCAAAGTGCTTACTATAATCATGTTGCTTACCAATAAGGCTTTGATGTGGGCAAACCCTCTGATTGAGACTGAGGATGATTGTTTGAATCACCTTGATGCTTTTATTTCAGCCATGGGGCAGGTGTTTGATGACCCCAATCGAGATGCAACAGCTGAAGCAGCCATGTTAACTTTGCGCCAAGGTAAGCGTTCAGTAGTCGAATATGCCCTGGATTTCAGGAGATGGGCTCTTGATACCACTTGGGACACTTCCGCTAAAAAATCTATTTTTCGGAAAGGGTTGTCTCCACTGATTAAGGATGAACTTGCTCGTGCCGACCCTCCCACTGCGTTAGGTGACTTTATTAACTATTGTATCCGTATTGATGCTCGTCTGACTGAACGCAGACAAGAGAGATGGTTCGAAAATAATCGCACTAACCTTTTACTACCTCCCTCCTCAGCTAAGGAACCTTTGAGTAGGATCACAAGGGAACCAGAACCTGAACCCATGCAGGTGGACTCTTTACAAAGACGGGTTAGTGATGCACGCAAAGAACATCATATAAAGGAAAATCTATGTTTCTACTGTGGTAAGTCAGGGCACTTCATTATAAACTGCCCCAGCCGTTCTCGTAAGACTACTGCAGCAGTCATTCACTGTGAGTGTTGCGAGAGGAGCTCTGTCATGTCCGAGCCTCAGGCTCCAGAGAGATCTGCTGCAAGAGATCTTGATTTCTCGGACTTAAACTCTGTTAGTTCTGGGGACGATGACGGTATAAACGCTGCAATTTTTCAAGTTTCCTCAGCGGTGTCCCAGCTGAGTTGTAAAAGAAACAATTCTCATTGCTTCCTTTCCATCAAACTCTGGGTTGACTCAGTCTGGGTGTCTAGCTCTGCTATGATCGACTCAGGAGCAAGTGGAAATTTTATGGATATCTCCTTTGCTCTGAAACAGGGGATACGTTCAGTGAAGAAGGCTACTCCAGTACAGATGGAGACTGTGGATGGCTCTCTACTGACTTCTGGACCAGTGGATCAAGAAACAGAGCCTTTGAGGGTCCTTATGGGTAAAGATCATCAGGAGAAAATTTCTTTTTTGCTTATCTCTTCTCCCCACTTTCCCATCATTCTAGGGCTACCATGGCTGCAGGCGCAGAATCCTACGATTAACTGGGAGACTAAGGAATTACACTTTCCGGAGAAACAGATGAGTCAAGGAATTTCAGCTTGCTCTGTTCCTAAAGGAACCATGTCAGTCCCTGAACTACCAGCTGTATACCAGGACTATGTGGATTTATGTGACAAGAAGAACGCTGATCAGCTTCCTCCTCACCGTCCATATGATTGTCCAATTGAATTATTGCCCGGAGCCGAGATACCTTTTGGTAAGATCTACCCCCTAGCGGGCCCGAGCTAAAAGCTTTGAAGGATTATATAGACGAAAATTTAGCCAAGGGCTTCATACGCCCCTCTTCATCTCCTGCAGGTGCACCCATCTTCTTTGTGAAGAAGAAAGATGGATCTCTGAGACCCTGCATAGACTATAGGGAACTCAATAAGGTTACTATTAGAAACCGTTATCCATTGCCTTAAATCCCTGAGTTGTTGGAGAGAGTGCGGCATGCCAAAATTTTCTCTAAACTGGATCTCCGTGGGGCCTATAACTTGGTCCGTATTAGACCTGGGGATGAATGAAAGACTGCTTTCAGGTCACGCTATGGACACTTTGAATATCTAGTTATGCCTTTTGGTCTGAGTACCGCCCCAGCCACTTTCCAACACTTCGTGAATGATATCTTCAGGGATCTCCTAGATACATTTGTGGTGATTTATCTGGATGATATTCTAATTTTTTCTAACTCCACAGAGGAACATCATGGACATGTGAGAATGGTCTTAGAACGCCTAAGACAAAACCATCTCTACATCAAGCTTGAAAAATGTGAATTCCATAGGACCGAAATTCAATTTCTGGGGTATGTACTATCTACGCAAGGATTAGTATGGATGGAAGCAAGACCCAAGCCATCAAGGATTGGCCAATTCCTAGAAATTTGAAGGAGGTGCAGCGTTTCATCGGGTTTGCCAACTTCTATAGACGTTTCATTAAGAATTTTTCTGAGGTAGTGTCACCTATCACCCAACTTACCCGGAAACAGTCTAGGTTCTCCTGGACCCCGCAAGCTCAGGAAGCATTTTCCTGTTTAAAGGATAAATTTACCACCGCACCTATCTTAGTACATCCCAACCCCGAGCTTGCCTTCATAATAGAGGTGGATGCTTCAGACTGTGCCGTTGGAGCTATACTCTCTCAGAGAACAGGTGAGAAGAATGTCTTGCATCCCTGTGCCTTCTTTTCCCAGCAGTTGTCTTCGGCTGAGAGGAACTACGATGTGGGCAATAGAGAATTGTTGGCCATTATTGCCGCCTTCAAGAAATGGAGACACCTTCTTCAGGGTGCTGCACAGCAAATAGTCGTCCTGACAGACCATCGTAACCTTGAATTTATCAGGTCGGCTAAGTGCCTGACTCCTCGCCAGGCTCGCTGGAATCTTTTCCTAAACCAATTTAATTTTGTCATTTCTTATAGACCAGGATCGCGCAATGGAAAGGCTGATGCACTCTCTAGGATTCATTCAGCAGAGACACATCCACTTACTCCTCCTAAGACTATTCTTCCTGACCCTAGATTCCTGGGAGTGATTCATAATCAAGACCTACTTAAGGACATCAAGGAAGCATACCATGCGGATTCTTTGTTGGCTCAACCCCCAAGGGACGTAAGTCTTGTCTTTAAGAATGGTGTGTGGATTCAGGGACAACGTCTGTATATACCTGAAACAGTCAGATTGAGAGTATTGCAACTCATCCACGATTCCAAGATAGCCGGGCATAGGGGAATTCTAAAGACACAAGAATTTCTTTCTCGTTTCTTTTGGTGGCCCACTTACAGGAAAGATGTCTTAAACTATGTCACTTCATGTGAAGTCTGTGCAAGATGCAAAACACCTCGCTCCTCACCAACTGGTCTGTTGCAACCTCTTCCCACCCCGTCCCGCCCGTGGGGATCCATTTCTATGGACTTCATTGTGGAGTTACCAACCTCTCAAGGGAAGAACACCATTCTAGTGGTGGTTGACCGTCTAACAAAGGCAGCTCATTTTATCCCTTGTGTCGGCTTACCCACTGCAAAACAGACATCAGACTTGATGAATAAGAATGTGTTTCGCTTACATGGAGTACCGGATGAGGTCATTTCGGATCGAGGGGTGCAATTCATTTCAAGGTTTTGGCAAAATTTCTGTGCAGCATTGGACATTAAAGTAAACCTTTCTTCTGCTTTTCATCCCCAGACTAATGGACAGACAGAACGAACGAATCAGACCCTGGAGCAGTATCACCGCTGTTTTATCTGCCACCTACAGGATGATTGGGTGGATCTACTTCCACTGGCTGAGTTCTCTTATAACAACTCTCAGAGCGCCTCCACTAAGCAGTCTCCTTTTTACTCCAATCTAGGTTATCATCCTAACATTCTTCCTCGATTTCCCATAGATACGCCCTTGCCGGCAGTGGCTGAAAGAATCACTTCTTTACAAAAGAATATGGATCTTCTAAAGGAAAATCTAGAATTGGCTCAGGAAAGGTACAAGAAAGCAGCAGATAAATTTCGTAAACCTGCACCAGCTTTCAAGGTAGGAGATTTGGTCTGGCTGTCAACCAGAAATCTTAAATTAAAGATTCCATCGTCTAAATTGGGACATAAGTACATTGGACCTTATAAGATCAGTAAGATTATAAGTGCTGTTGCTTGTCGTCTTCAACTGCCCAGAACTATGAGAATCCACCCTGTCTTTCATGTATCCCTACTAAAGGCTGCAACACCCAATACGTTTCCTGGACGTCCTTCTCCTTGCCCTGACCCAGTGCTGGTCGATGGTCAGGAAGAATTTATGGTGGAAAGGATTCTAGATTCCAGGTTGTACAGAAATCAGTTGCAATATTTGATTAAATGGCAGGGCTACCCAGTGGAGGACAACTCATGGGAACCAGTCAATAATGTAAATGCTCCTCGCCTGCTCCGCCAGTTTCATCAGAGGTACCCTGACAAGCCTGGTCTGAGGTCATCCAGAGGTTGTCCCTAAGGGGGGAGTAATGTAAGGTTCTTTGTCTCTGTTGACATATTCCTTGAAACTCAGTTTTCCGTCGGCCATTTTGCTTTCTGTCTTTCTGCAGCTCTTGCCCTCAGTTAATATGAAGTTTCCAGTTTTCATGTTCCCGCCCTGATTCTTCCCTCTTGCTTCTTAAGCAGCCTCAGCTGAACAATCAGTGCTCCTGAATCAAGCCTCAGTCAGTCTGTGACCTGACTCCTGGAAGCCTTGGACTTGTACTCCAGCTATTCCCTACTGAGGAACCTTGGAACACTTTTGGACTCTGGAAACCTGCTGTTTGGTGAATCCATGTTTGCAGAGGAATTACGGTACAGAGAAGAGATCCTGAACCTGCTTTGGAGATTTATTGTAGTGCTTGAAGTTACTCTGGCCTGCTGTGTCTCCTGTCGCTGTTCCTGCAAACTGTGTGAACTTTTCAGCATGCTTGTATGAAGTAATACAAGTCATTTCATTTCTACCTATGTCTCCTGTGTTTTCCTCGCACCCAAGCACAAGACGCTATAGGAACTGTACACTATACATGACAAAGACGGTGGTTTACGCCCATGCCTCGATTTTCATAAGTTAAATAAGATAACTGTGAGAAATACATACCCTCTACCACTTATTCCTGATTTATACAACCAATTGTCTGTGGCCAAATGGTTTTCCAAGCTGGATCTCCGGGGGCATATAACCTTATCCGGATATGGGAGGGGGATGAGTGGAAAACTGCGTTTCTTACATCTGAGGGGCTCTTTGAGTATTATTATTATTATTGGTTATGCCTTTCGGTCTGACTAATGCGCCGACAGTTTTCCAGAACTCTATTAACCATGTTTTTGCTGACTTTATTAGGTGATTTATCTGGACGATATTTTAATTTACTCGCCGGATAAACAGACTCCCATGGGTCACCTTCGTGCTCTTCTCCAGAGGCTCCGGAAGAACTCTTTATTTGCTAAACTAGAAAAGTGTTCATTTTTTGTTCAGGAACTGTCCTTTCTGGGGTTCATTTTGTCCGCCGAGGGGTTCCGGATGGACCCTAGGAAGGTTCAGGTCATTGTTGATTGGGTACAACCCAGAGATCTGAAAGGTCTGCAACGCTTTCTGGGGTTTGGTAACTATTATCGGAAGCTCATAAGGTGGTTCTCTCAGGTGGTCAAACCCCTCACTGAGTTGACTAAAAAAGGGGCTAATATTAAGAATTGGTCAGCCTCAGCTGTTGCGGCATTCTCTTTGTTAAAGAAATGTTTTATCTCCACCCCTGTGTTGATTCAGCCGGATCCGTCTGAACCGTTTATTGTTGAGGGAAAAGCCTCGGACGTGGGGGTGGGGACGGTGTTGTCCCAGGGACCTGCCACTTTTACCAGTTTAAGACCTTGTGCTTTCTTTTCTAAGAAGTTCTCGCTTGCAGAAAGAAATTATGATGTGGGGAACCGGGAGCTTCTGGCCATTAAATTGGCTTTTGAGGAATGGAGGCATTTTTTGGAGGGGGCGTATCACTGAATCACTGTAATTACCACCACAAAAATTTTGCTTACATTGAGTCTGCTAAAAGGTTGACCCCTAGGCAGGCGAGATGGTCACTTTTTTCACAATTCCAATTCTCTATCACCTTTCGGCTGGGTTCCAAAAATGTCAAGGCTGATGCCTTATCTCATAGTCTGGAACGAATATCTCCCCCGAATCTCCTTCCTCCCTTCTTCAACATGGGGTGGTTATGGCTGGGATTTCTGCTGTACTGGAGCAGAAAAATATTTAGAGTTGAGAGTCCTCAGTGGTTGATACCTTTTAATGGTAAACATTAAACATTAAAAGGTATCAACCACTGAGGACTCTCAACTCTAAATATTTTTCTATCTACTGGCTAACACGGTACAAAGATATACATCTTTACTGTACTGGAGCAGGAGATTCATGAGGCTCAGTCTCTTGCTCCTCCGTCTAGGCCTGTTAATAAGCTTTTGTGCCTGTACAGTTTAGTCTCAAGGTGCTCCGGGAGTTCCATGACTCGGCCCTGAGTGGGCATCCTGTAATCTCAGCCACCCATAGAGCCATCGGCAGGTTGATTTGGTGGTCTTCTGTCATATGTGCATCGCCACGAAGATCGTCGCGGTTGCACATTCTGACTTCTCACAGCTGAGTTGCTGTTTCTTTGTGTTTGGCAGTTAGGGAGTTAATTCTGTCTGTGCTCAGTTCTGGGACTGGGTGCAGTTTCTCCCGGCTGCAATTAATTATTTGTTGATTGGTTTCCTTTAAATCTCTGGTTGTCTGTGTTGGGAGTTGCCAGTGAAATTCTTCATGCAGACCACAGATAGGATTGTATCTGTATAGACTTAAGTTAAAGAGCTCCTTAGTTGTTTTAAGCTCACCTTGCTTAGAATTTAATATCCCAGATCATTTATGTTCCTTCTGTGTTTGAGTGTGTATGCAAGTCTGTGTTTTCTCCAGTCTGTCTTATATGTCTAATCTGTGTATTTAGCAGAGATCAGCCCATATCCCTTTGGTGGTAATCAGAATCCTTCTTAGGACTGATTACAGGGTTCAGGGACTGATAGGAGACAAGGTTAGGCTGGAGACTTGGACCTCTGAACCATTATCAGTACCTCCAAGGTGAGGGATTAGTTATGACCCCAGTTTAGGGTCAGGTTAGACCCCGGTCCTCTTCTTTCCTGTGACAGTGTATCAAGTCCTCAAGATTAACCCTGAGTTCAACGGATATCGTGTCAGGTAAATCTATTCTATATTTACATGCTGATGTTGCTAATCTATATGTTGTATAGAGTGTTGTTCTTTTAAGAATAGTTTACTGACATCGTACACATATCATAAGACCGCGTGACATTTTCACTGGCCATAAAATTATTCCCAGTTGCCATGGATCCAGTAGCCCAGCTGGCTCTGCAGTTGCAGGGATTATCCATGGAGCTGACGGACATTAAGTCCAAAGTTTTGTCTCCCTCGGAGCAAACCAGATTTGAACCTAAAGTAGCTCTCCCGGACAGGTTCACTGGTGGGCGAGACAAATTTTTTACCTTCAGGGAAGCATGTAAATTGTATTTTCGGCTTCGGCCTCGATCATCAGGGAGTGAAGAGCAGAGAGTGGGAATTGTTATCTCGCTCCTACAAGGGGACCCTCAATCCTGGGCCTTCTCCCTTCCTCCGGGATCCCCGGCTCTACAGTCAGTAGATCGATTTTTTACTGCCCTGGGTTTGGTATATGATGACCCAGATCGGGTCTCTCTTGCTGAGACAAAATTACGTAAGATACAGCAGGGAGATCGTCCGGCGGAGGAATTTGCTTCTGAGTTCCGTAGATGGGCCACAGATACTCAGTGGAATGACCCAGCTCTTAGGAGCCAGTTTTGTCATGGGCTTTCTGACAAAGTTAGGGCCCCGTTTGGGTAGGGGGGACCCCCGGTCCTCTTTTTTCCGGGGACAGTGTATCAAGTCCCCAAAAATTAAACCCGGTTCAACGGTATCGTGTCAGGTAAATTTTATTCTTATTTACAAAAATGATGTTGCTAATCTATTTTGTTTTTAGAGGGTTGTTCTTTTAAGAATAGTTTAAAAAAAGACATCGTACACATATCATAAGGCCCCGTG
>JARQOD010000004.1:177455342-177493908 GCA_033576555.1 Oophaga sylvatica
ACAGAGAAGAGCCGCGGCAACGCTCCTCCTGGTCAGATAAGTATGTAAGTATGGCACCGGAGATCGTGGTATGCATTCACCGTCTACGCGTACCACGATCTCCGGCGTCATACACAATCCTCACCACTGGATGTCGTCTTCTGTCTGGAGCCAGACTGCGCAGGCACGTCGCGCTTGCGCAGTCTATAAATGCTTTGGACAGAGTGACGCTCCCAGCGTTATATTATAGATACCACTGTGACCTTTGTCTAATTGTCCCAGTTCTGGATTCATGCACTCAAATTAGGTGATCAGAGATACACAATAAATGAACACAATTTTTAATAAGCTTGCATCTTGAAACCACTTGAAGAAACCTGTTTGATTTTATGCATGTACGTTCTGCATTTAATGCCAATATTTAATATTTTATAGAAACAAATACAGTATCCATGTTTCTTACCGCTAATAAAATCAATCATAAACCTTTGTGTTCAACAAGGTTGAATGATCAATATAAACATTATTCAATGACATTAACTGTCATTAATTATTCTATTGTGCTTAAGGGTATAGGCTTTCTGACTATGTTTGATAGAAGAACCATGATATCACATTAGTGCTAGCCAAAATAGTAGGGCTCGCCAACATGTGGCTAATGTTAATATTTGATTATCTAGACATCTGTCAGTCAAAGGCCATGGTCATGATATAGTACAAACAATTTGGGCTAAGGTCATGAACACAGAGGCAATTGTAGAACATAGGCCACAGATAAAGTAGTTACCTCAGTCTGAGCTGAGTTGTCATGGTCAATTTCCGAGAAACAATTAGCATAGGTTATTAGAACTGCATTCCTTCACCTGAACCGATGCTGAATAAAAAACCTTTCAGATTATCAGTCTACCTTTACACCAGCTGGAGAACAGGGTAATGTGTATCTCAGGTCTCTGAGGTCATCGAGCTTAAGTGTAGCATAATGCAGAGTCACTTTTGTTTCATTACTTGCTGTCAAACTTGTCATCTAAAACTTCCTGGACAGTCCTTTAAAATAGTGCACTTTTTTCCCCTAGCCATAAAAAATAAAACTTGAAGCGTCTGTCTTTAGTTATGAAGCTGGAGAAACTTGTACAGATTAATAATTGCTGTCAGGGTTGCCATCCAGAAATTTGTAAAAAGTCAGTAAAAATGGGGCACTTGGACAGACTATTATGACCACATTATAATTATCAAAATTTTCCAGTTCATAGTAAATGTTGCTAATGTCTTCATATCAGAATATACAGAACATATACTATCGTAATGAGTTATTATGGTTTTCCAATGTGTCCCCAAACAATGTAGGCTTTCTGTGATTTTTGATACCTTGTCTAGAAAAAAGAAATCAGTTTGGCAACCCTGTGTGCTAGGCTTAAAAAAATAATTAATGTCTGTATGATTCTCACTACTCCAAACTTTACAAATCACTGTGCAACAAATTTCAGGGAAGTTCTTGTCCCCTGAGAAAATTGTATTGTATCTTATAGATTTTGATATGCTGAACACAAATATGTGCTCCAAAAGTCTGTATCACGTAAGGTTTTTAAGAAACAACAGTTTATATTCTACATTTTGACGTCCGAGACACTACATACTGTACATGTGCATCGATGTCAGTAGCAAAAGCAATTGTTCAAAAGTGTTTTGCAGACGACTTTCATTTATAATCCATGTCAGATGCTTCTCGAATAAGATTCCAGCAATAGTTAGACAGCATTGACGTACTCAACTTTCCGTGGTACCTTTTCTCCAACAGCGCAATGTCTTGGTGAAATCTTTCACCCTGTTCATCGCTAACGGCACCAAGATTGGCTGGAAAAAAGTCCAAGTGAGAATGTAGAAAATGCATTTTTAGTGACATATTGCATTTTATCAAATGATATGCTCTGAGCATGTTGTCCACGAGTTGTTCAAAGTTCAGTGCCCTGCTGTTGCCAAGGAAGTTGAAGGTGACATCTTTAAAGGCTCTCCATGCCACTTGTTCAGCACCAAGCAAAAGACCATCAAAGCTACTGTCATTCATTATATTTCTGATCTGTGGGCCAATAAAAATACCTTCTTTAATCTTTGCATCACTTATTCTTGGAAATTTCTGTCACAACTAAGAAAAGGCTTCCGATTCTTTGATCATTGCTTTGACAAAATTCTTCATAAGCCCAAGTTTAATATGCAAAGGAGGGAGAAATATCTTTGCGGGATCAACGAGAGGACTATGTTTAACATTCTTCTGTCCAGCAAGCAGGTTTTCGTGGAGTGGTCAGTCCTTTCTGAAATAGTGCATTTCTCATGCACGACTGTCCCACTCACAAAAAAAACAACAATACTTGGTATATCCAAGCTGCAGTCCAAGAAGAAGTGCAACTACTTTTAGATTACCACATATGTTACGATTATAATTTCTATAATTAATGCGGGTCAACAGTAACTCCATATTCTCATACGTTTCTTTCATGTGTACGGCATGTCCAATAGTGTTATGATTTGGTAGCCGGGAGGACAGGAGCAAAAACAGCCAAGGGAGCCGAACACCCAGAGAGGTTGGGAACTAATGGGTTGCAGACCCCTAAACTAACCGCACAACTAGAAGCAGCCGTGGGACGTACCTACGGTGACCTAGACGCCTCGACACAGCCGGAGAGTTAGCTACGCCTAAAGATAGAAAGGAGAAAGCTAACAGCCCCGAGGTAGCGCCCCAAAGGAATAGATAGCCCCCACACATAGAATAGCAATTAGACAAGATGAAATACAAACGCAGGTAGAAAATAGAGTAAGCCATTGCTGGGGCCCAAAACTATCTACATAGGACAGGACAGGAAAGAATACTGTCTGCAACCCAGCAATACCCTAGGAAAAATTCCAACACTTCTGATTCCAAAAATGCTGAGACTGCACTATCTCGCCCCCGCTAAATCAGAACTCTGGTGTGAACATGCAGCTACCCAGCAGCCACTGAAATAACAGGGACAGAGCAAATAAACAGAAACAAATGAGAAACAGAAACAGCATGAAAAAATCTATCAGGAACACTCAAAATTGTATGAGGGACAAAACCTTGGTAACACAGTGATTGGGCAACATCAAAAATTTAGTTGACAGTGAACTCTAATTACAATTGTCATAAATTTGCAAATATTTTTTAATTGGGAAACAGACTTGGCCAAAACAAACACAGAGGGCACTTGGAATGCAGAAAACCTTTGCGCTTACTTACAATGAGTTTGGAAAGTAATCATACCTCTTTGTTCCATTGCAGCCATTTGGTAAATGCAAAAAAGTTTATTTTTTTTCTCATTAATGTACACACTGCACTTCATCTTTACTGAAAAAAACAGAAATGTAGAAATTTTTGCAAATTAATTAAAAAAGAAAAACAGAAATATCACATGGTCACAAGTGTTCAGACCCTTTGCTCAGTATTGAGTAGAAGCACCCTTTTGAGCTAGTACAGCCATAAGACTTATTGAGAATGATACAAGTGTTTTACACCTGGATTTGGGGATCTTCTGACATTCTTACTTGCAGATACTCTCCATTTCTGTCAGGTTGGATGGTGAATAGTGTTGAGCGATACGATACCGCAAGTATCGGGTATCGGCCGATATTAGCTCTATCGGACTTTCGATACTTAGTTCCGATATTTTCGTCTTATCGGATACCAGAATCGGATTTGTCACTGTCACTGTCAGTGTCCGTCGGTCGGGTCTGTCAGGAGTCAGCGGCACTTACCTGGCAGAAGATCTCCGGCGGTCACGGGCTGGACTGCTTGATGGCCGCCATCATCTTTCCCCAGCGGTCACATGCAGTTTCTCGCGATAACTGCAGTGACTGCTGGGTAATCCCGGCCGTAAAGCAGTCAGTCCGATGACGTCACCGCCGGGGAAGCAGGTAATCAGCTGTGCTGCGTCGAGATGACAGGCTCTGCCTGTCATTGCGATGTAGCAGAGCTGGATCGTCGTGGGACCCTCGTTACTATGGACTGCGTCGGACAGGTGGTATACTGTTGGTTTGTTTTTTTTCTTTTTTTACAGGAGATCGATGGCGTCGCAGGAATGAGAGTATAATAAAAGAAATGAAAACTGTGTTGTCTCTTTTATTTCATTAAAATACTTTTTTCTTGCTGTGTCTTTTTTTTTATACATTTAAAAACTTTGGGATTAATAATGGATCGGTGTCTTATTGACACCTCTCCATTATTAACCGGGCTTATTCTCACCGTGCAATCAACGGTGACATTAACCCCTTATTACCCCACTTGCCACCGCTACAGGGCACTGGGAAGAGCCGGGTAAAGTGCCACAATTGGCACATCTTTTGATGCGCCAAATGTGGGGCTGCTGTAGCCTGGTATTATCAGGCTGTTGAGGGCCAAAATCCATGGGCCTTGACAGTCTTTTAATACCAGGCCGCAGCAGTCTGCATTTTACTTGGCTGGTTAACAAAAATAGGGGGAACCCTACGCCGTTTTTTTTTCGAGGGGATCCCCTATTTTTGTTAACCAGCCAAGCTAAGCAGACTGCTGTGGCCTGGTATTATCAGGCTGGCAAGCAGGATCGGACTGAGGCACTGGGACACCGGAGAAACCTACGGTGGGCCCCAGCTCCTGCGTGGTGGGCCCTGATTTGAAACGATAGGTCGCGGGGCAGAGAGGGCGGTGGCCCCGGGGCCCGCGCTCTGAGGGGGCCCACCCGGAGCTACGATACAGTTACATTCTGCGGCAGAGCAGGGAGAATCGCTCTCCCTGCTCTGCCGCCCGGAAGCTATGGGGCCTGAACAGGCGTTGGGGGGGCCCGGTGCCAGCAGTGGGCCCCCCACCCGTCATCGGAGGGTCAGCTGTATCGGCATCCAGCCGATAAAGCTGAACGCATGGAGAGAGAAGGAGTGAGCGCTCCTTCTCTCCCATAATCCCCCTCTCAGCGTATTACCGCGGGCGCAATAACATCACCTGCCGGCGCCCGCTGTCAGACGCTGAGAGGGAGAACAGTGAGCAGCACAGGAGCCGGGAGGTGAGTTTTTTTTTTATTTTTTTTTTAATGGGGGTGCAGTCGAGTCCTGGCTGGAGAAGTCGTCATGTCGGTGTGGGCCAGATGGAAAAGACATGAAAAGTGAACAATTCCATTAGAAAGAACATCAGCGGTAAGTCATTATCTGTACCTGTGCTGTAATCTATATGTTCTGTAGGACTGGTATTATTTAACACAGACCATATGGCGGTAATATCAATATTGGTCTTTTTATATATAGATTATTTGGCCAACAGCGCGGTCATTTGCTGAGGTTCTCTGATGATGGGCCCACTCAGAAGTTTTGCCCCCACTAAACCAAAACCCTAGCTACGCCTATGGCTCTCTCTCTAGTCTTTCTTTCTCGCTCTCTGTTCTTTCCTTCTCGCTCTCTGTTCTTTTTTCTCTCTGTTCTTTCTTTCTCTCTTTTCTTTCTTTCCTCTCTTTCTTTCTCTGTTTGTTCTTTCTCTCTCGCTGCTCTTTCTTTCTTTTCCTCAGTACCAGCCACTGTGCCCTGTGTGATCAGCAGTGCTAAATGGTTACACTTGGGGCGAGGATATGGGTGTGATTAGCTGTGAAATGGGTGTTGTCGGGGCGTGGGCTAAAATTTTCAGCGGCGCGCAACACGCGCCGCAGCCTTTAATCCTCTTTCCTGTCTTCCAAATTTGGGAGGTATGCTGTATGACCCCCCTACAACTTCTGGCCATGCTCCTGATGAGCGCGACGGATGGTCTCGTGAGGGATCTCCTCCCACACCTGGACTAAAGCATCCACCAACTCCTGGACAGTCTGTGGTGCAACGTGGCATGGCCTTAAATTTTCTGCAGCATGCACAGCGTGCCACAGCCTTTGTCCCTCTTTCCCTTATTCAAAGGTTGGGAAGTATGATGTTGGGCCGCAAGAATATATTTTCTCTGGTCGGCCCAAGGTACTCCAGTCCGACGTTGCTGGCAAGGTCCATGTATGTTGGCTCCTTAACCCCTCTCTGACATTAGACGTACTATCCCGTCCATAAAACCCGTGCCATTCTGACCATGGACGGGATAGTACGTCATAGGCGATTAGCTGCGCTCCCGGAGGGAGCGCAGCTAATCGCCGCCGGGTGTCAGCTGATTATCACAGCTGACACCCGTGACTGTGTGTCAGGAGCGGTCACGGACCGCTCCCGGCACATTAACCCCTTGCACACCGCGATCAAACATGATCGCGGTGTACTGGGGGCACAGGGGAGGATCGCGCAGGGTGGGGGCTCCCTGCGCGCCCCCCTGAGACCCTCAGAGCAGCGCGATGTGATCGCGCTGCTCTGAGGGCTTCCTCCCTCCCAGGACCCGGATCCAAGATGGCGCTGGGGTCCTGGAGGGAGGCGGCTTCCTCAGTGCCTGCCGAGAGCAGGCATGAGGAAGCGTCCTGCACTGCCTGTCACATCGCTGGTGTGACAGAGTGCTGTGCACACTGTCACACCAGCGATCTGATGAAATACAGTGATGTCCCACCCTGGGACAAAGTAAAAAAGTAAAAAAAGTAAAAATAAACATGTGTAAAAAAAAATCCAAAATAAATAAAAAAAAAAAAAAAAATATTCCCCAATAAATTCATTACTTATTGTAAATAAAAAAAATAAAACAATAAAAGTACACATATATGGTATCGCCGCGTCCGTAACGACCCCCCCTATAAAACTGTCCCACTAGTTAACCCCTTTTGTGAACCCCTTAAAAAAAATAAAATAAAAACGAAGCAAAAAATCAGTGCTTTATCATCATACCGCTGAACAAAAAGTGGAATAACACGCGATCAAAAAGACCGATATAAATAAACATGGTACCGCTGAAAACGTCATGACTCTGTGGGCCAAAATATGCAAAAATTATAGCTCTCAAAATGTGGCGATGTCAAAAAACTACTTTTTGCAATAAAAAGCGTCTTTTAGCGTGACAGCTGCCAATCATAAAAACCCGCTATAAATAGTAAATCAAACCCCCCTTTATCACCCCCTTAGTTAGGGAAAAATAATAAAATAAAAAAAATGTATTTATTTCCATTTTCCCATTAGGGTTAGGGTTAGGGTTTCGGCTAAAGTTAGGGTTAGGGTTGGCGCTAAAGTTAGGATTAGGGTTAGAGTTAGGATTAGGGTTAGGGTTGGGATTAGGGTTGGGACTAGGGTTAGGGGTGTGTTGGGGTTAGGGTTGGAGTTAGAATTGGGGGGTTTCCGCTGTTTAGGCACATCAGGGGCTCTCCAAATGTGACATGGCGTCTGATCTCCATTCCAGCCAATTCTGCGTTGAAAAAGTCAAACGGTGTTCCTTCACTTCTGAGCTCTGCCATGCGTCCAAACAGTAGTTTATCCCCACATATGGGGTATCAGCGTACTCTGGACCCCAAGAGTTATTGTGAAATTTGTCCTATTTCTTCTGTTACCCTTGGGAAAATAAAAAACTGGGGCGAAAATATTATTTTTGTAAAAAAATAAGATTTTTTTGTTTTTACGGCTGTACATTATAAACTTCTGTGAAGCACTTGGGGCTTCATAGCGCTCACCACACATCTAAATAAGTTCCTTGTGGGGTCTATTTTCCAAAATGGGGTCACTTGTTGGGGATTTCCACTGTTTAGGCGCATCAGGGGCTCTCCAAATGCGACATGACGCCCCCAGACCATTCCATCAAAGTCTGCAATCCAAAACGTCACTACTTCCCTTTCCGAGCCCTGACATGCACCCATACAGTAGTTTTCTCCCACATATTGGGTATCAGCGTACTCAGGACAAATTGGACAACAACTTTTGGGGTCCAATTTCTCCTGTTACCCTTGTGAAAATAAAATATTGGGGGCGAAAAAATCATTTTTGTAAAAAAAAAAGGATTTTTTATTTTTACGGCTGTGCGTTATAAACTTCTGTGAAGCACTTCGGGGTTCAAAGTGCTCACCACACATCTAGATAAGTTCCTTGTGGGGTCTATTTTCCAAAATGGGGTCACTTGTTGGGGATTTCCACTGTTTAGGCGCATCAGGGGCTCTCCAAATGCGACATGACGCCCCCAGACCATTCCATCAAAGTCTGCAATCCAAAACGTCACTACTTCCCTTTCCGAGCCCTGACATGCGCCCATACAGTAGTTTTCTCCCACATATTGGGTATCAGCGTACACAGGACAAATTGGACAACAACTTTTGGGGTCCAATTTCTCCTGTTACCCTTGTGAAAATAAAATATTGGGGGCGAAAAAATCATTTTTGTAAAAAAAAAAGGATTTTTTATTTTTACGGCTGTGCGTTATAAACTTCTGTGAAGCACTTCGGGGTTCAAAGTGCTCACCACACATCTAGATAAGTTCCTTGTGGGGTCTATTTTCCAAAATGGGGTCACTTGTGGGGGGTTTCCACTGTTTAGGCGCATCCGGGGCTCTCCAAATGCGACATGACGCCCCCAGACCATTCCATCAAAGTCTGCAATCCAAAGCGTCACTACTTCCCTTCCGAGCCCTGACGTGCACCCATACAGCAGTTTTCTCCTACATATTGGGTATCAGCGTACTCAGGACAAATTGGACAACAACTTTTGGGGTCCAATTTCTCCTGTTACCCTTGTGAAAATAAAATATTGGGGGCGAAAAAATCATTTTTGTAAAAAAAAAAAGGATTTTTTATTTTTACGGCTGTGCGTTATAAACTTCTGTGAAGCACTTCGGGGTTCAAAGTGCTCACCACACATCTAGATAAGTTCCTTGTGGGGTCTATTTTCCAAAATGGGGTCACTTGTTGGGGATTTCCACTGTTTAGGCGCATCAGGGGCTCTCCAAATGCGACATGACGCCCCCAGACCATTCCATCAAAGTCTGCAATCCAAAATGTCACTACTTCCCTTTCCGAGCCCTGACATGCGCCCATACAGTAGTTTTCTCCCACATATTGGGTATCAGCGTACTCAGGACAAATTGGACAACAACTTTTGGGTCCAATTTCTCCTGTTACCCTTGTGAAAATAAAATATTGGGGGCGAAAAAATCATTTTTGTAAAAAAAAAAAGGATTTTTTATTTTTACGGCTGTGCATTATAAACTTCTGTGAAGCACTTCGGGGTTCAAAGTGCTCACCACACATCTAGATAAGTTCCTTGTGGGGTCTATTTTCCAAAATGGGGTCACTTGTGGGGGTTTCCACTGTTTAGGCGCATCAGGGGCTCTCCAAATGCGACATGACGCCCCCAGACCATTCCATCAAAGTCTGCAATCCAAAGCGTCACTACTTCCCTTCCGAGCCCTGACGTGCACCCATACAGCAGTTTTCTCCTACATATTGGGTATCAGCGTACTCAGGACAAATTGGACAACAACTTTTGGGTTCCAATTTCTTCTGTTACCCTTGTGAAAATAAAATATTGGGGGCGAAAAAATCATTTTTGTAAAAAAAAAAAAAAGGATTTTTTATTTTAAGGCTGTACGTTATAAACTTTAGTGAAACACCTGGGGGTTCAAAGTTCTCACCACACATCTAGATAAGTTCCTTGAGGGGTCTCGTTTCCAAAATGATGTCATTTGTGGGGGGTTTCCACTGTTTAGGCAGATCAGGAGCTCTCTATAAACACGACATGGCGTCCAGCCAATTCTGCGTTGAAAAAGTGAGACGGCGCTCCTTCCCTTCCAAACTCTGCCATGCACCCAAACAGTGGTATACCCCTACATATGGGGTATCAGTGTACTCAGGACAAATTGCACAATAACTTTTGGAGTCTTGTTACCCTTGGAAAAATAAAAATTCGGGTGAAAAGATCATTTTTGTGGAAAAAATATGATTTTTAAATTTTACGGCTCTACGTTATAAACTTGTGTGAAGCACTTGAGTGTTCAAATTGCTCACCAAAGATCTAGATAAGTTCCTTAGGGGTCTATTTTCCCAAATGGGGTCATTTGTGCGGGGTTTCCACTGTTTAGGCACATCAGGGGCTCTCCAAATGCAACATGGCATCCAATCTCAATTCCAGCCAATTTTGGTTGGAAAAAGTCAAATGGTGCTCCTTCCCTTCCGAGCTCTGCCGTGCGCCCAAACAGTGGTTCCCCCCCACATATGGGGCATCAGCGTACTCAGGACAAATTGGACAACAACTTATGTGGTCCAATTTCACCTGATACCCTTGGGAAAATAAAAAATAGTGACTAAAAGATAATTTTTGTGGGAAAAAAATAGGATTTTTTATTTTCATGCCCGGGCATTATAAACTTGTGTGAAGCACTTGGGGGTTCAAAGTGCTCACCAAAGATCTAGATAAGTTCCTTAGGGGGTCTAGTTTCCAAAATGGCGTCACTTGTGGGGGATTTCCACTGTTTAGGCTCATCTGGGGCACTGCAAACGGAACATGACCCCCATCAACGTCTGCATTCCAAAATGTTACTACTTCCTTTCCAAGCCCTGCCGTGCGCCCAAACAGTTTTCCACCCCCACATATGGGGTATCAGCGTACTCAGGACAAATTGGACAACAACTTTTGGGGTCCTATTTCTTTGGGAAAATTCAAAAATTTAGGACTAAAAAATCATTTTTGTGGAATTTTTTTTTTTTTTTTCACACCCAGGCATTATAAACTTTTGTGAAACACTTGGGGGTTCAAAGTGCTCACAACAGATCTAGATAAGTACCTTAGGGGGTCTAGTTTCCAAAATGGTGTCACTTGTGGGGGGTTTCCACTGTTTAGGCGCATCAGAGGTTCTCCAAGCGCGACATGGCGTCCAATCTCAACTCCAGCCAATTTTAGTTTGAAAAAGTCAAACGGCGCTCCTTCCCTTACGAGCTCTGCCGTGTGCCCAAACAGTGGTTTTCCCCCACATATGGGGTATTGGCGTACTCAGGAGAAATTGCATAACAACCTTATTGTCCATTTTCTCCTTTTACCCTTGTGAAAATAAAAAAAAAGTTTGTAAAAGATCATTTTTGTGGCTAAAAAGTTAAATATTCATTTTTTCCTTCCACGTTGCTTTAGTTCCTGTGAAGCACCTGAAGGGTTAATAAACTTATTGAATGTGGTTTTGAGTACCTTGAGGGTGCAGTTTTTAGAATGGTGTCACTTTTGGGTATTTTCTGTCATGTAGACCCCTCAAAGTGACTTCAAATGTGAGGTGGTCCCTAAAAAAAATGGCTTTGTAAATTTTGTTGTAAAAATGAGAAATCGCTGGTCAACTTTTAACCCTTATAACTTCCTAACAAAAAAAATTTTGATTCCAAAATTGTGCTGATGTAAAGTAGACATGTGGGAAATGTTATTTCTTAACTATTTTGTGTTACATATTTCTCTGTTTTAAGGGAATAAAAATTCAAAGTTTGAAAATTGCTAAATTTTCAAAATTTTCGCCATATTTGCGTTTTTTTCAAAAATAAACGCAAGATATATGGAAGAAATTTTACCATTATCGTGAAGTACAATATGTCACGAGAAAACATTCTCAGAATCGCGAAGATCCGTTGAAGCGTTCCGGAGTTATAACCTCATAAAGAGACAGTGGTCAGAATTGTAAAAATTGTCCCGGTCATTAACGTGCAAACCACCCTTGGGGGTGAAGGGGTTAACAGCCTTAAATACCATGCCTCAGCAGCAGGGGCGTACATATAAATCATGGGGCCCCATAGCAAAAGTCTGAATGTTCCCCACCCCCCCAAAAAAAAAAACCCAGAGGCATTTGTAAATGTAAAGTGCCAGCACAGTGAGGGAAGTTGAGTCGCACAGAGACAGGGGTTTTGGGGGTACTCGGCACCGATCACGTCGACTTCTATGGGAGATGTCACGAGTAGCACAGCTCGGTCCGTGACCTGGGCGATCACTGGAATGTGGGATATTTCCAGGGGATGATAGAATGTACGTGTAGTTTGTCGTGACGCCACCTGTAGTACCTGGTCAGGGTGTCCAGCGCTGCTGTGCAGGTCCTCTGGAAGGGATGGTGTAGTGCAGGTAGGTGAAAAGTCTTCTGCAGGTAACACGCTATCCTTCCAGGGCAGATAGATGTGAGATAGAGCAATGGTGCAAAGTGATGTAGCAGAGTGGACTATGCGACGTAGTAAGAAAGCAGGAAACACTTCAAGTTAAACGTTGCATAATAAAATTTTTAATAATAACATTACAAAAGTGCAAATGGCTTATATTATGTGACATGTTTTGTTACTGTTCATACCATTGATATGTGTTATACATGTGTGTTAATAAATACATATTCAACAAAAGTGCAAATAGCATTAGTGCCGAAGTTCGTGGAGACTTCTTAGGACTACCCCCACCGGGGTAACTTCACAGTGTCCTTTACTTGTGCTTGTGGAGGACCCGCTCCAAACCTCCAACTGTGGTCTTGGGTGGGCTGCAAGACTTTCCTTGAGCAGACCTCACTTTCGGCCACACCAAACGGGTTTTTAGTTTCTGAGGTAGTTGAAAATAGTGCACAGTAAAGTTTTTTGTAAAACCAAGATGGAGCACCGAAGTGCCAACTATTTACAGAAAAGTTTGTGAGCCAGTACAGTTCATGGCTTCAAAGTTCAACATTTTCATTACAGTGAAACACCATTACCCAACCTGGGTATATTAAGGCAACAATAAACTTGTTCTTCTGAACATTCACCCGTCCGGGTACATCAAACCATTACCCAACCTGGGTATATTAAGGCAACAATAAACTTCTTTTTATGAACATTCACCCGTCCGGGTACATCAATAATTTAACTATTTACATACAGAGACCCTGTCCGGGTTATTTAGACTTCTTTGGCTGGCCTCTTCCAGGTACCACCTGGTACTCTTCTGGAGCTTGCCAAACATCCGTGACAGGAGGGTCCACCCAGACCTGATGACGTCGTGTGGCCTGTACAGTGACGTCGTGACCCGCTATCTGGGTCTGTGTGGCCACCTCTTTCATCTCCCTCCGGGTCTGGACCCCTATGTCCCGGACTGAACGAACCCCAGGGGGCCTAACAGGCGCCGGGTACGGGCCAGCTATCATTATCATGTCCATAGCTGGGGCTGCTGAGGAGACCACTGAGGGAGGCTGGGGAGATTTACGGCGTGGGGTGGGCACTTGTGCAGAGGCCTGGTTGGGAGAGGCTGAAGGCTCGTAGGGTCTGTCAGTTTCCTGACACTCTGGGGAGTAGGGGTCGCACCTGGTAACATTTAGGGCGTACCATCCATTGTAACCCCAGTGTCGGGTGTAAGTCACCAAGTCTCCTGGCAACAGTTCCCTCCCCGGGTGTCCTTCTGGGAGGTGAGCCTCCACGTCCTGCCGGGTTACAAAAACTTCTAAATAAAGTCCAGGCTCCTGGATGAAGCCCCAACCACCTTTTAACTTAAAGTTCCGTACTGCACCCTTATGCCGCGGCTCCCTCAGCGTTCCTTTATCCCTTCTCATACGTGCCTTCTCTGCCAGGTCCTTGTCCTGCTGACGTTGCCGAAGCTTTTGGGATTCTCGCTGCTCCCTTTGTCGCTCTGCTTCCCGCTCCCGACGTCTCCACTCTTCCTCCTGACGCCGGTTGTAATTCTCCTCCACCAGCATCTCCATGTCTCCACCATCAAATGCCAGCTTACAATGTACGGTTTGCGTCAGCTCTCCTGGCGCCCGCCAGTCCTGGCGGCGCTCACCTGCGGCGGAAGCAGCCGGCTCTGGAACAGATGACGGTCGGGGCTCCAGTACAGGCAGGTAGAGCTCTGGTGCCTGCGCGGCCTCCTCCATGAGGACGGGTGTCGCTTCTTCTGCCTCAGCGACGGGGGCAGACAGCGGGATCTGGGGTGCTGGTGCGGCGTTTTCTGCAGGAACGGGTGCCTCCACTGTGATACTGGCAACCGGTTCAGATTGCAAGGGCTGGGATGCCCGCACGGCCTCCTGTACTGGAATGGGTGCCTCCACTGAGATACTGGCAACCGGTTCAGATTGCAAGGGCTGGGATGCCCGCACGGCCTCCTGTACTGGAACGGGTGCCTCCACTGAGATACTGGCAACCGGTTCAGATTGCAAGGGCTGGGATGCCCGCACGGCCTCCTGTACTGGAACGGGTGCCTCCACTGAGATACTGGCAACCGGTTCATATTGCAAGGGCTGGGATGCCCGCACGGCCTCCTCTACTGGAACGGGTGCCTCACCTTCCGGTACAGACACTTCAGGGGGTAAGAGGGATTGGCGCCGCTCCAATTGTAGTTTTAGGGCCCGCCAGCTCGCTTCCATCCTGGCGACCTCCTCCCGGTGCCGGGCCAGGTCTCTCAGGGTATCCTCCGCTTCTTCCACCGTAGGAGGGTTTCCAGGCCGGGTGCCAAACGGTGGCTCCGTGGCGATCGGGTCGCTTCCGTGGGGGGAGAGCTCTGACTCCTCCATCCCTTCCCACTTCTGCTCACGTCCATTCGCCATCTCAGCAAAGTCACATGTGTCATTAGCATCAGGAGAGGAGACATCTTTTGTAGGGAGGCGGGACCTTCGCGTTTGTTTACGCCCACTGAGGAGGATGAGGAGGCGGAACTCCAGAGCTGTGGGGCACGATCTTACATTGCAGTAACATTTAGAGTGTGCGGACATCGTTTTCGCGCCACGGAGTGAGTGTACGCCCACGAGAGCACGCCCTTATTCTTCACCTGTGCCTCGTGGCGCAGATATGACGGAAAAATGGCAAATACAGTCTATGATGATTTTTGCAATTCTCAAGCAAAAAAACAGTTCAATTAAGGCACACAGGACTCGCTTATAGTGAGCTTCTGAATCCTGTTCGCTGGGTGCGATGCAACATCTCTGTGGCGACTGGACCCTCGGGTGCTTCTGTCTTTTCACAAATGCCGGCTTTACCCGGCAATTGAATCAGAGGCTATTTTACTATGTAGAAGTGAATAAACTATAAATATATGTATATATATATATGTCACAATGACATGTATATATATATATATATGTATTCTAAGTGTGTATATTTTGTGTTTACAAGGAAAGAAAGTGTTTTTTTAGTTGCGATATTTTGTTCCCATAGACTTACATGGGACTTCCGGTATCGGAATCGGATATCGCCGATATTTAGTGATATCGGCGATACCATTCCGATCCGATATTTTTAGATATCGAGCAGTATCGCTCAACACTAATGGTGAATGTTGGTGAACAGCCATTTTCAGGTCTCTCCTGGGATGCTCAATTGGGTTTAGGTCAGAACTTTGGCTGGGCCAGTCAAGAATAGTCACAGGGTTGTTCAGAAGCTACTCCTTTGTTATTTTGGCTGTGTGCTTTGGGTCATTGTCTTGTTGGAAGGTGAACCTTCGGCCAAGTCTGAGGTCCAGAGCACTCTGGAAGAGGTATTCATCCAAAATATCTCTGTACTTGGCAGTATTCATGTTTCCTTCAATTGCAACCAGTCATCCTGTCCCTGCAGCTGAAAAACACCCCAATAGCATGATGCTGCCACCCCCTGTTTTACTGTTGGGATTGTATTGGGCAGGTGATGAGCAGTGCCTGGTTTTCTCCACACATACGCTTAGAATTATCACCAAAAGTTCTATCTTGTCTATCAGACGATAGAATCTTATTTCTGTAGTCTGGGAGTTCTTCATATGTTTTTTGTAAACCCATGCGGGCTTTCATATGTCTTGCACTAAGCAGAGGCTTCCGTCGGGCCACTCTGCTATAAAGGCCCCATGGTGAAAGTCTGCAGTGATAGTTGACTTTATGGAACATTCTCCCAACTCCCTACTGCATCTGTGGAGCTCAGCCACAGAGTTCTTGGGGTTCTTCTTTATCTCTCTCAGCAAGGCTCTTCTCCCACGATTGATCAGTTTGGCTGGATGTCCAGGTCTAGGAAGGCTTCTGGTGGTCCCAAACTTCTTTCATTTAAGGATTATGGAGGCCACTGTGCTCTTAGGAACCTTGCGTACTGCAGAAATTCTTTTGTAACCTTGGTCAGATCTGAGCCTTGCCACAATTCTGTCTCTGAGCACCTTGGCCAGTTCCTTTGAACTCATGATTCTCATTTGGTCTGACATGCACTGTGAGTTGTGAGGTCTTGTATAGACAGGTATGTGCCTTTACAAATCAAGTCCTATCAGTTTAATTAAACACAGCTGGACTCCAATGAAGGAGTAGAACCATCTCAAGGGGGATCACAAGGAAATGTACAGCATGTGACTTAAATATGAGTGAGCAAAGGGTCTGAATATTTATGACCATGAGATATTTCAGTTTTTCTTTTTTAAAAAAAATTGCAAAAATGTTTACATTACTGTTTTTTAGTCAAGATGGGGTGCAAAGTGTACATTAATGAGCAAAAAATTTACTTTTTTGAATTTACCAAATGGCTGCAATGAAACAAAGAGTGAAACATTTAAAGGGGCCTGAATACTTTCTGTACCCACTGTATATATACAGTATATACATATATATTGTAGAGGTTTGTACTCACTCAGCCGCTGTTGAGGTAGGCACAGGAAGCAATATTGTGGAAATGTCCAGGCAAGTTTTTTTTAACCCCTTTTTGACATCGGTACAATAGTACGCCGATGTTGGAATCCCTACCTTTGATGTGGGCTCTGGCGCTGAGCCCGCAAAAAATAAGCCCTCACTTAACCCGAGATCACAAAAAATGGAGACGCTACAGATATCAGAAAATGGTGCAATTTTTTTTCCTATGACAAACTTTGGATTCTTTTTTACCAATTAAATAAAAAAGAACCAATACATGTTTAGTGTCTATGAACTCATAATAACCTGGAGAATCATAATGGCAGGTCAGTTTTAGCATTTAGTGAACATGGTAAAAAAAAAAAAAACAACTGGGTGATTGCACTTTTTTTGCAATTTCATCGCACTTTAAATTTTTTCCCGTTTTTGAGTACACGACATGGTAAAACTAATGGTGTCTTTCAAAAGTGCAACTCGTCCCGCAAGAAAAAGACCTCATGGCCATTTTGACCAAAAAATTAAAAAGATATGGCTCTGGAAAGAAGGGGAGCAAAAAATGAAAATGCAAAAACAAAAACACTTCTGGTCGTTAAGTGGTTAAACTTCATAAACCGCTCAGAATGGCAAAACAAGATAACAGCCTTTTCCTGCACAAAGTGAAAACATAAAGTAAAAAGTGCAAACAACATATAGCGGGTCCGCTTGCTCAGTATAGTGTCTGGTTCTTTAGACTTTAGCACAGACCAACACACAGGGGATCCACACAGCTCCAGCTCCAGACATTGAATGAGACACTCAGTTTCCATTTTATCTGCCAAACCACGCCCCTGGGGTTGGGATATGTGAGCAGACATTCCCACCCATCTCTCATGACTGTTTGTAAAACCCCACCCTGGAATGGCCTAATAACTTTATCAGCACTATATGTGCTGGAGCATGCTTCTGAGCTCACATCACTGCAGCTAATAACCGCGCTAACACCTATCTCCCCTCAAGGCCATCTTACAAGATATATACACAGGATGGGCTACAGGACAATAGGCAAATAGCTTGGTGGGAAGGCAACAGCTGTCGGCACAATTATTAGAAAATGGAAGAAACACAAAATGACTGTCAATATTCCTCTATCTGTGGCTTCATGCTTGATCTTGCCTCATAGGGTCAGGATGACTCTAAGAAAGGACAGCAATCATCCAAGAACTACACAGGAGGACCTGGTCAATGAACTGAAGAGAGCTGGGAACACACTGTCAAACATTACCATTAGTAACACACTAAATCCTGCAGAGCACACAAGGACCCCTGCTCACGCCAGCACATGTCCAAGCCCGTTTAAAGTTTGCCCATGACCTTCTTGATGATCCTGAGGAGACATGGGAAAGGGTCATGTGGTCAGATGAGACCAAAATAGAACTTTTCAATATCAGCTCCACTCACAGTGTTTGGAGGAAGAAGAAGGATGAGTACGACCCCAAGAACACCATCCCAACTGTGAAGCATGGTGGAGGAAACATCATACTTTGGGGGTGTGTCATGATCCAGTCCAGGATTTGTTTTATGTTATTCTCTCCCCTGTCTGGCCATGCAAGGGTTAACCTTTTCTGCCTCGTTTTGGGTTCTGTGGGGCCATTTCAATCTGCTCTGGCCTGCTGACCAATGTCAATGATAGCTCATGCTTCCAGGCTAGAGCAGCTGACCCCTTGATACCGTGTTTTGTCCTCTGCCCATTTACTCTGTTCCCGTGACCTTCCTTTCCTGCCACCTCGCTTGCCTTAGTGTTCGCTTCCTGTGCTTGGACACTTGGTATGTGACCCAGCTTGTCTTCTGATATTTTTTATTGTCTCTCATCTCGGTTATATCTGCTCCCATCTGGCTCTGACTTTTGGTTTGTATTTGACCACGTGAATTGCTGTGACCTCTGGTACTTCTTGTCCTGACTGTTTCTGACTCAGCTTGTCTGACCTCTCTTTCGCCACCGGATGGCACTTGTTCTGCTGCTCAGTGGTATTACGCTGTGTGTACAACCTCTCTTCCTTCACCAGCATCCCTGGTGGAGGTTGCGCTGCAGCAGCATTACAGGGTGCTTTTCTGCAAAGGGCCAGGACGACTGCACCATATTGAAGGGAGGATGGATGATGTTATGTATCTCAAGATTTATCCAACAACCTCCTTCTCTCAGTAACAGCATTGAAGATGGGTCGTGGCTGGGTCTTCCAGTATGATAAAGACCAGAAACACATAGCCAGGGTAACTAAGGAGTTGCTCTGTAAGATTCATTGCAAGGTCCGGGAGAGGCCTAGCCAGTCTCCAGACCCGAACCCAAAAGAAAATCTTTGGAGGGAGCTGAAACTCAATGCTGCCTAGCGACAGCCCCAAAACCTGAAAGATCTGGAGAAGATCTGTATGAAGGAGTGAGGAAAAATCCCTGCTGCAGTGTGTCAAAACTTGGTGAAGAACTACAGGAAATAGCTGACCTCTGTAATTGCAAACAAAGGTTTCTCTACCAAATAATAAGTTCTGTTTTCCTATTGTATCAAATACTTGTTTAATGCAACAAAATTCAAATTAATTATGTAAAAATCATACCATGTTATTTTCTGGATTTTTTTAAAGATTTTATCTCTCACAGTTGAAGTGTACAGTACATTTGACAAAAATTACAGACCTCTCCCTTCTGTAAGAGGTAAAATGTGCAAAATTGGCAGTGTATCAAACATCTATTCTCCCCACTTTATATATGTACACATGGTAGTGAATGAAGTGAACTGAGACAAAATTGTTGTGCCTGCTTTACTTGCAAAATTATTGTGTAAGTGCTGCAATACATGTTCCTCTCCCTGTCTTTATTTACAAGGTTATGACATTCTGTAACTGCACCTTTTTGCCATGGCTTTGCCTGCACAGTCAAGTATTTTTGGGGGATGAGCAGAGGTGCTGTTCTCATTAAGATATCTATGTAAGTCCTTGAACAGATCATAGCCCCAAAAATTTGTTTCCTGACATCAATAAATCATGGTAATACAAGTAAAGCAAACGCGAAAGGATTTGAGGATTTGATAAAGGACGCCTTGAGCGTTTGAAACGCTTAACTATATCTTGCCATGTGAACTTTGCCATTGCCATTGTTTTTTAAGAAGCATTTTCTAATAAATTTTTGGATTCAAAGAAGCTGGAACACATCTCCTTTTTCTCATCAGCCCTACACGTGTGACCGCACAAGCTCCGTGCTTCAGCAAGCCATATGCCGCTGTGGGTGAGCTGGTTCATTCTTTTTTCTTTGTTTCAAAGCATAAAACAAGCAGATAACACAACAGGTTAGAGATGAGTGAATCACATTCTAATTTTAGGAATTTTCTGAACCTGCCTAATTCAAACAATTTGTCCTTGTGAAACGCCTAAAACGGTCACCACCACTTTATAGAATGGAATAAATTGCAACAGCGAAAGAAGGCTCATATGACCTTGAGCATGTCATGGTAGGCCTTCCATATAATGCCCGGCTACTATCATAACGCATGGTATAGCACTGACAATTAGGAGAGACTACTATAGCTTGTAAAAAATCAGAAGCAGGAAATGACACAGCCATTTTGTGATGAATCTGGATAGTAAAAGGTCATCAAGTCATACTGTGGCATTAGCCTTTAATGTGATTGATGTGTAAATTAGTAAATACCAATGCCTTTAAAAGTATGTTCTGAGGGAAGCAATGGTAAAGGAGACCTTGCGATTGTGCTGCCAGATGGTGACTTGTATTACACAACATGTAAAGCCTTTGGAATTGTAATGCTTGTTTTTGATCTGCTACTTGGAATGGACTAATTTTTTTAAAAGCAGGAAATTCTTTATTCCCAATTCTTAGAAAGTCTTGAAATGGTTCCAGGAATATGACTGTAAATGTAACTTGGAGCAGTGGCCTTTATCGTCATCAGTTCTTAGCTGAGCATCTCTGGAATGAGTTAGAACAACCTATTGAAAAGGGTACATTAACCACCTGCTAAATTCCACCAGCTGGAGGGTATATGATGCAAGCGGCATCCTGGCGTTTCTTGTTGAGTCAACAACTCCAAATAAAGAGCAAATAATGCCATGAAAGAGACATCATAAAATGTAGCTTTTACTATATAAATGTACACTCACATTTATTCTTATTCTCTTTTCTGTAGGGTGTATGCATGTTCTTAGTAATTCAAAATACACGTTTTGTTTTACCGCATATATTCTATTTGCCCTTAAGGAACCATGAGATTAATAAACACACTGTAAACTACCTTTGTCTAATTTTAGCTTAACAGGATGGAGGATTAACTGCAGATCAACAGTTGAACTTGGTGGACTTTATCTCTTTTCAGGCTCAATGAATATGTAACATACATTTATTCAGTTAACAGTGAACCAAGGCGCTGCTTTAAATTGAAAAAAAAAGTGAGATGAAACAAAGGCTTGAATGTTACATATTTACAAAGTATAATCATTACAGACTTCAAATATTTGCTGAATAGAATCATTACAGGGGCAGTGAACTTTGCGTAGGCCAAGGGAATGGTCACAGGTTGCAGTTCTCTAGGGATCAATAGCCCTTCTAGAGCTAAACATGATTCTGTACTTTACAGTTAACACCTCGAGGTGTGATTCTAACAGACTGATTTGAAACATGTATCTATTTCTATTTAGCAGATAGGCAGCTGTCTGGAATATGTGAATATAATGATTTACTTGCCCCTGCAATATACCACAGGTGGAAATCATAGGCGACAACCATTGATGACCTGTGGCATTCAGCGTTCTTATCTTACACAAACATGTCATTGAATTATTGTCTCTGTTGACTTGAAACACAGTCTCAGTGAGGTGTTCTTTGAACTTTCCTCTCAATGTTTATGTGCCAGGAACTTCTCTATCTCATACATTTTGCATTTTGTTTTACCTTACATGTGGAGGTGCACATTGGTTAGATAATGAAAACGATCATGATAGTGTCTGAAAATCTTTTGTACTTACTTTCAATTAACATAATAGTTTAAAATGTAAAAAAAAATGCAAAGAAATATAAAATAATATAAACAGAGATGAGAAGGAAGATGGGTAGGTTTGCTTATCAGCACAGAGTAAAATTCTGCTGTCTCCACAAATCAATGATCATTTGAATGATTTCTAATTACGACAAGTCCTACTAATTTTAGGTCAGGTACATGCTAACTCTATTTGATCAGTGGGAGTTTAACTGCAAAGTTCTTCAATTCTCTAAAAGAAAGGGACATGGTTGTATTCTCCTGAGCAAGGAAATACAACACAGCCCTATTTACTTGAATGGAGTTGTGCTGTAGTTCTCAAGATTGACAGTGATCATGCTATTATTGCAAAATGTATAAAGAAGGTTTATTTTGATACTATCCACAAATTTTCTTTTAATGGAAACCTGTCATGTCAGTTGTCTCTATTCTAATGTACTGCTGTCACGCACAGTGTAGTACACACCAAGTGCAACACAAAGAGATAAGGAAAGGGGAACCAAACACTAGGGAAGGGAGAAGTGGAGACCACTAGACAGATCTAATGTCAGCCTGTCTGCCCTACTATCCCTATATAGGTTCCACATCTATCGCCGAGCAGGATACCTAGTCCCTGTGTGACCCTGGTGATAAGCCCTGTACAGGGAAGTCCAGGATAAATACTAGTCTATCCTAATAACACTAAAGACAGTAAGGATAAATGAAACCAGGGGGACACTAAGCTTGAGTAGACTCAGATGGAAATGCGGAAGCCCTCCAAATTCCAAGAGGACCCTAGCAGACTGCTACAGTTCCAAGCTTTAACAGAGAAGTGCAAATAGCAAATAACACCCGCACCTCCCAGCAGGAAGTAGGGAGTTATAAACACCCAGGTCCAGGTGTGGTCATTAGCACCAGGGGAGGTGGCCACTAGTCTGCAAAGTAAACAACCAAGAACCTTCTGCAGACAGATGCAGTGCAATGGTCTGCAGGCTCTGACACATCCGTGACAACTGCAGAACTACCTGTCAATCAGTGGCGGGGGAGCTGTGTGTTGAGCGGTGACTGAAAACCTGCTGGAATGCCTCCATGACTGAAAGCCGGAAGCTGCAAGGAAGAATAAAGTTAATTTCCTCCCGCAAGCTGCGGTTTTAGGGTGGCAGACAGGCAACTTTAGAATTGTGTTAACCTGCAGATTAATCCTATATCTGCAGGGTAATATTTTTTGTGGACATGACCTATTCCTTTTAAGATAAAGACAGTTTAGTGTTTATAGATAATAATGAAGGTCAGGAATAAATGGGAACTCACGCCATTTTTTATTTTATTTATTTATTGCACAGTCCTCGTCTGATGAATACTGTCATCATAGTATGCCTGCTCTAACTGCTATCAGTGAGACCAGGCATAGGATGATGAGAATACTGCTCTCTCAGCTGTCTCCTGTGGTAACCTTTTTACCATCAGTCATAGCTGCTGACTCACATGCTGTCATGTGTATAACAGTGCGGTAACCGCAGTGATTTGATTGTCGGTAACTTACCGCCGATCAGAGCTGGTGTTTGTTACGCTGTCACACAGATGAGAGCATGGGAAACGGCAGATGTTCAGGCTGCTAAAACGAACAGTAACACAGACTTCAGGGATAAGTCCATGTTCGGGGTCCATCACAGACACTAGATGTTTGGTAAGGACCTCGTACTTTACTGTTCAGGTTTGTCCATCCCTAGCTGTGAAAAGTCATCATGGTGTCTGGAGAAGATGAAAAAAAAGAAAAAGAATGACTCGAATCAAAGAAGACTTTGCCTATAAGATACCTGGATGTAAATGTTTATTTGAGATACAGTACTGTGGCTCCTGTATGGTCCGCAGTCTCATGCTGGCAGGAAACAACAACTCCCAGTATCTCCTTACCATTGTTAAAGGGACTCTGTCAGCACTGAGTGACTGTTCAAACCAAGTACAAGCACTTAGTGCATCATGGCATGGTCAGACATTTAAGTGGAAAACAAGAAAGTGAGCAGCTGCGCTTAAATGATTAGCCCCTCCATGATGCAGCAAGGTGTCTGTACTTGTTTTGAACAATCAATGCTGACAGAGCCCCTTAAAGACATAGCAGAAGTTGTAGGTTTATGCGAAACAACTGCATATGAGGCTAATCTTACATTACAATTGATCAGTGTAATGAGCTTCACTGTGTATTCACGTGCAGATAGTGGTTCTAATGATGTATTAATTTACTGATGGTGGTTATGGTGATGTCTTCATATACTGATAATAGTTTTTGTGATGCATTCCTGTACTGTTGGTGGTTCTGTTGATGTATTCATGTTCTGATAGTGGTTCTAATAGTTCTTGTAATGTATTCCTATACTGATGGTGGTTTTAGTTATGTATTTATATACTGATGGTGGTTCTTTAGATGTATCCATGTGCTGATGATGGTCCTTATGATGTATTTCTGTACTGTTGGTGGTTCCTGTGAAGTATTTCTGCACTAATGATGGCTTTGGTAATGTATTTCTTAACTGACAATTTTTTAGTTAATGTACTCCTGTACTGGTTCTGGTGATGTATTACTGTACTGAAGGCAGTTCGGGAGATGAATTCATGTACTGTTTGTGGTTCTGGTGCCATATTCCTTTACTGATGGTGTTTTGGTTTGGTAATGTATTTTTTTGATAATGGTGGCTCTGGCACTGTATTTCTGTACTGATGGTGGGTATTTTGGTTAAGGTGCTGTATTCATGTAATCATGGTGGTTCTGGTGCTATATTCCTGTATGGTTATTGGTTCTGAACCTGTATACGTGTAACAATCCATATTATATTAGATAACATGATACATGTATTGTGTTTTGTTACTGTATATAGGGATAATGGTCATACTGTAAGATTATGTATTCACTATGAAGTGGTAATAGTCGTAGACATTGCATTGGAGTTATTCTTTGGTTTTATATAGTAGTAATTTTGGTAATATTGGTCTGTGCATAGTGTTTTAAAGTTAACAGTGGTATGCAAAAAATCTATATGTATAGATCATCTTTAAGTAGTGGGAGGGAAGCCATATACAGTGGTGTGCAAAAGTGTTTGTCCCCTTCGTGATTTCCTATTCTTTTGCATGTTTGTCACATTTAAATGTTTCGTATCACCAAACAAATTTAAATATTAGACAAAGATAACACAAGTAAACACAAAATGCAGATTATAAATGAAGTTCTTTATTATGGGAAAAAGAAATCCAACCCAACAAGTCCCTGATTGCCCCTTCCCCCCTTAAAACATAAAATAACTGTGGTTTATCACATATTTGGGAAGCTGAGATTAATTTCCCTAGGCACACCCAGGCCTGATTACTGCCACACCTGTTCTCAGTCAAGCAATCACTTAAATAGGATCTGTCTGACAAAGTGAAAAGCTCCTTAAAAAATAGACATCATGACTCAATCCAAAGAAATTCTGGAACAAATAAGAAACAAAGTAATTCAGATCTATCAGTCTGGAAAAGGTTATAATGCTATTTCTAAAGTTTTGGGACTCCATTGAACCACAGTGAGAGCCAGGGCAGGACTACTGGTGTCATGCTGATTGACAGCTAGCTTTCCCCATTTAGGTAGAGTAAGCCGACTGTCAATCAGCATAACACCAGTAGTCCCGCCCTGTTAACAGGAAGAGAAACTGCTGCTCTGTTGACAGGGAGTAGCTGAATCTCTGGCAGGAGCAGTGAATGATCGGCGCTGGGTACAAAAGACACGAAGTTGCCTCTGTTAGCGACTACATGCTTTTTTTCCTAAAGTCCTGGAAATCTTCTTTAAATTTGTTTGGTGATCTGAAACATTTAAGTGTGACAAACATGCAAAATAATAGGAAATATAAGAAAGAGGGCCAAACACTTTTTCACACCACTATAGGAGACATGTACTTTGGGGCTAAGGTACTTGATCTTTTACGACCTCAGCCACACCCTTGCCACCTAACAAAGGCATCCATACTTGCAAAGGCAGTATGTCTATTATACTTTCCAGAGGAATTGCAAGTATTTTTTTCCATTCGCTCTCAAAAAAAGATATTTAAATTAAATCAATAAGTTTCCACATCTTTTACACAACAGCTAAATATAGCAAATTATCATAGTAACATAGTTAGCAAGGCCGTAAAAAGACATTTGACCATCCAGTTCAACCTATATTCCATCAGAATAAATCCCAGATCTACGTCCTAAAGAAACTAATAACTGTAAGATACAATATTGTTACGCTCGAGGAAGACATCCAGGCCTCTCTTGAACCCCTCGACTGAGTTCGCCATCACCACCTCCTCAGACAAGGAATTCCAGATTCTCACTGCCCTAACAGTAAAGAATCCTCTTCTAAGTTGGTGGAAAAACCTTCTCTCCTCCAGACGCAGAGAATGCCCCCTTGTGACTGTCACCTTCCTTGGTATAAACATAATTCTCTGAGAGATATTTGTATTGTCCCCTTATGTACTTATACATGGTTATTAGATCACCCCTCAGTCGTCTTTTTTCTAGACTAAATAATCCTAATTTTGTTAATCTCTCTGGGTATTGTAGTTCCCCATCCCCTTTATTAATTTTGTTGCCCTCCTTTGTACTCGCTCTAGTTCCATTACATCCTTCCTGAGCACGGGTGCCCAAAACTGTACACAGTACTCCATGTGCGGTCAAACCAGTGATTTGTACAGAGGCAGTATATTGCTCTCATCATGTGTATCCAGACCTCTTTTAATGCACCCCATGATCCTGTTTTCCTTGGCAGCCTCTGCGTGGCACTGGCTGCTCCAGGTAAGTTTATCATTAACTAGGATCCCCAAGTCCTTCTCATAAAGATCCCCAACTCCCATAGGGACTACAAGATACCAGGTACTTTCAGCTGCAGCACATCTAATGTGGTGTACCTAATTATATGTACTAAATGTCCAACTGGGGGTCTGTATGTGGGAGAGACCGGGCAAAAACTGAGAACAAGGATGAATTCTCATTGCCACACAATAAGAGAAAAAAGAATGGATCTACCTGTGGCAAAACATTTTTCTTCCCCGGGTCATAGCATGTGGGATATGAAATTACTTGTATTGAAAGGTAGGTTCACATCTCAGAGACACAGAAGAGTTTGCGAATACAAACTGATGGTGACTTTTGACACTCTTAATGCTGGAATGAACCTGTCACACGGATTTATGACGTTTTACATCAATTAAGGAATTTACTCCAAAGACCCTGTGAAAACATCACAAAACATTACCAGACCCCAATCAGAGGGCAATAAAACTTTCACACTCCTTATCTATGAACTGTTCCAATATTTATGTTCATCTCTATCTCCCATAATGACAGTTCTGCTTTACGTCACTTGTCTTACCTATTGCATTTTTTCTGTGCTGTGTGGTGTATAAATATGTGATTCTTCAGATTTTGTGTTAGTTTAGCCTGATGAAGAGACCTGAGTAGTCTCGAAAGCTTGCAATTTGCTACCATCTTTTCAGTTAGCCATTAAATGGTATCAACCACTGAGGACTCTCAACTCTAAATATTTTTCAAGTCCTTCTCCATGTCAGATTTACCAAGTGGTTCCCGTTCAGTGTGTAATGGTGATATTGATTCCTTCTTACTGGCCTATAACTTCCAGGTTCACTTTTAGATCCCTTTTTGAATATTGGTACCACATTGGCTATGCGCCAGTCCTGTGGAATAGACCTCTGTAGCGCCGGCGTCGGCGTCCCTGCCCTCTGCCAGGCAGGGACGCTGTTCCCCTCACCCCTCTGCTCCAGGTCCGGCGTCCTCCTGCCGCTCTGCTGGCGGCGCATGCTCCTTTCCTGCCACTGTGCTTAGGGCGCGCGCGGGCGCTGCCCTCCCTCTTAAAGGGGCCGCGCGCGTCATCCTAAGGAGTCCCCGGCCAATGGCCGGAGGACTTCACCTTATATAAGGCCCCTCCTCCAAAATGGAGGTGCCCGAGCAATGTTGTTGCACTGTTCACTACTCTGCTTCAGTCCTCAGGGTCCTTGCCAGATACCTGTCTGATTCCTGCCAGGTTGCTGTCTGTTACCTGCCTGCTAGCTCACCTGGGAGCGCTCATCTGTTACCTGCCTGCTAGCCTACTTGGAGGCTCTGCCGTCACGTACCGTGATCTTCTGCTATTCCAGTGACTCTCGCCCGCTCACCTGGGAGCGCTCATCTTTCACCTGCCTGCTAGCCTACCTGGAGGCTCAGCCATCACAGGTCGTATCTACCTTCTTCCAGAGACTGCCCCGGTCACTTGCCGTGACCTCCTGCCCTCTCATCCAGAGACTGCCCCGGTCACTTGCCATGACCTCCTGCCTACTCATCCAGAGACTGCCCCGGCCACTTGCCGTGACCTCCTGCCCACTCGTCCAGAGACTGCCCCGGTCACTTGCCGTGACTTCCTGCCTACTCATCCAGAGACTGCCCCGGTCACTTGCCGTGACCTCCTGCCCACTCATCCAGATACTGCCCCGGTCACTTGCCGTGACCTCCTGCCCACTCATCCAGAGACTGCCTCGGTCACTTGCCGCGACTTCCTGCCCGTTCATCCAGAGACTACCCCGGTTATCTGCTGTTACTACCTGCCCGTCCACCCTGGTCGCCACCCGCTCTCTTACAAGGTCCGCCCCTTTGTATAGTAGCTCAGAGGTTCCGCCTCCCAGACCCGTTACAGTATGCTCGGGCCATGGAACCCGGTGGCGCCCAAGTTCCCTCCATCTCGGACCTGTGTCATGAACTGTCCCGTCAGAAGTCCCAACAGGAGTCCATCCTGGGTCACCTGCGGAATGTCAATTCTCGCCTGGACACTCTGACAGCTCACCAGCAACCACCGCTGGTGCCATGACTCGCAATCCGGCAGCCCCTCTGCTCCCCAATACCATGGGCTCCTGTCATGGACCCCGGCTCTCCGCACCTCCTCGCTTCGGAGGCGACCCTGCTCAGGCTCGGGGCTTCATTAATCAGTGCACTCTGCACTTTGAACTCCTCTCCCACCAGTTTAACTCCGACCGGGCCAAAATTGCCTTCATCATGTCCCATCTCACTGGGAGGCACTGGCCTGGCTGAATCCTCTTTGGGAGAGAGGAGATCCTCTGGTGTCCGACCTGCCTGCCTTTCTCGCGGCTTTTCGGAAGGTCTTTGACGAACCCGGACGAAAGATCTCATCCGCATCATCTCTGCTACGCCTCCGTCAGGGAAATCTCACCGTGGGCCAATATGCCATACGGTTTCGTACCCTTGCATCGGAGCTGGCCTGGGACAACGACGCTCTGGTATCCGTTTTCTGGGAGGGTTTGTCCGGCGGTATTAAATATGAACTCGCCGGTCGGGACATTCCTACCACTCTCGATGACCTTATAACTCTCGCCACCCGGATTGACCTACGGTTCCAGGAGCGTGCCAAAGAGGTCACCCGTGAGAGGAGGTTTCCACGTCTAGCTCCTACGTTTCAGAAACCCGTCACTCCCTCCGTTTCTCCCCAATTACACTCTCCTGAGCCTATGCAGGTCGACCAGACCAAGATAGTCAAAACCCTTTAGGATTTACGCCGTGCCGAGGGGAGTTGCTTCTACTGTGGCAGTATGGAGCATCGGATTCGTACCTGTCCGGAGAGGTCGGGAAACGCCTGTGTCTAGGTTTGCTCAGAGAGGTCGACCTAGACAAGGAGAAAGCCTCTCCATCTCTGCTGCTGTCAGTCTCAATTCTCTGTGGGGAGAATCGTTATTTTGAACTAGCCCAACTTGACTCTGGAGCAGCCGGGAATCTTATGTCACAGTCCCTGGTAGAAAAATACTGCATTCCCACCAAACCTCTGGTTGTACCTTTATCAGTCGCTGCTGTGGACGAGGGTCTTTTACCACACCCCATCCAACTCATCACCGAACCCATAACTCTGCAAGTGGGAATGCTGCATTCTGAGAGCATCTCTTTTCATGTTCTGCCTGAACTCTCTCACGCCCTCTTACTAGGGCTACCTTGGCTCCAGAGACATGGACCCGTGCTCGACTGGCAGACCGGAGAGGTTCTTCGCTGGGGACAGGATTGTCATAAGACGTGTTTGGTTCCTGTTCATCCTGTCTGTCCTTCTCCTACCCCAACTAATCTACCTGGACTTCCGATTCCCTATTGGTCATTTGCTGATGTCTTTAATAAAAAAGAGGCAGAGACATTACCTCCTCACAGACCATACGATTGTCCTATCGACCTGTTACCTGGTACTACGCCTCCCCGTGGGCGTATTTACCCATTATCCGCTGCTGAGACCCGGTCGATGTCCGAATATATCAAGGAGAATTTGGCCAGGGGATTCATCCGGAAATCTACCTCCCCAGCAGGAGCAGGCTTCTTTTTTGTAAAAAAGAAGGACGGCTCTCTCCGCCCCTGTATAGACTATAGAGGTCTTAACCAGATCACGGTGAAGAATAAGTACCCCCTTCCGCTCATTCCAGAATTATTTGATCGTTTGAGGGGGGCTAGAATCTTCACCAAACTGGATCTCCGTGGGGCGTACAACCTGGTCCGTATCCGTCAAGGGGATGAATGGAAGACTGCATTTAACACCCGGGACGGCCACTATGAATATGCCCTTTGGTCTCTGTAATGCTCCTGCCGTCTTTCAAGAGTTGGTCAATGACATCTTCCGGGACCTTCTCTACTCATGCGTAGTGGTGTACCTGGATGACATCTTGGTCTTCTCTCTGGATCTCCAGACTCACCGGAGGGATGTTCGTCAGGTTCTGCTCAGGCTCAGGCAGAATCACCTCTTCGCTAAATTTGAGAAATGCCTCTTTGAGCAGACCTCGTTGCCGTTTTTGGGCTACGTTATTTCTCAGACCGGCCTACGAATGGATCCAGAGAAACTGTCGGCCATAGAGAAATGGCCCCGACCGGAGGGATTGAAGGCCATTCAGCGGTTCCTGGGCTTCGCCAACTACTACCGCCTCTTCATACCGCACTTCTCTTCCCGGACTGGCCCAATTTCCGCACTTACCCGTAAGGGTACTAACCCCAAAGAGTGGATGCCCGAAGCAGAGGAGGCCTTTCTTTCCTTAAAGCAGGCCTTCTCTTCCGCCCCGGTGCTGCATCGCCCGGACGGCAACAAGCAGTTCTTCATGGAGGTTGACGCTTCCTCCTCTGGAGCCGGAGCGGTACTTAGTCAAAAATCATCTTCCGGGAGGATGGTAACTTGTGGCTTCTTCTCCAAACTCTTCTCCTCTTCTGAGCGCAATTATTCCATAGGAGACCGAGAGTTATTGGCCATCAAGCTGGCATTGGAGGAGTGGCGTTACTTACTCGAGGGGGCTCTTCATCCGGTAATTATTTACACTGACCACAAAAACTTGGCTTACCTCCAGCATGCCCAGAGACTTAACCCGCGCCAGGCCCGGTGGTCCTTGTTTTTTGCTCGTTTTGATTTTGTTCTACATTTTCGCCCGGCAGACAAGAACATCAAGGCGGACGCCTTGTCCCGATCCTTCCTGGTGTCGGATCTCGAGGAGGAACCTAAACATATCATCGATCCCGCCAGAGTAATGCAGGTGTCTCCAGTGAGTCTAAATCGTCTCCCTCCCGGTAAGACGTTTGTATCGGTACCCGATCGGGAGAGAATCCTACACTGGGGTCATTCGTCTAAATTAGCTGGCCACGCCAGTCAAAAAAAGACCCTCCAGCTAATTACTCGGCATTACTGGTGGCCTACCCTGCACAAGGACGTAATAGACTTTGTTTCTGCCTGTGCCTCATGTGGCCGCAACAAGGTTCCGAGACACCTGCCTGCCGGTCGCCTCCTTCCGCTTCCTGTACCCGCTGCTCCCTGGCAGCATATAGCCATGGACTTCATAACGGACCTCCCCGTGTCTGCCGGTTGTACGGTCATTTGGGTGGTCGTTGACCGCTTTTCCAAGATGGCTCACTTTATTCCCTGCCAGGCCTCCCATCTGCACCCAAGCTGGCTAAAGACTTTATCCGCCACATCTTCCACTTTCATGGCCTGCCCCGCCATATCGTGTCGGATCGAGGGGTACAGTTCACCTCACGTTTCTGGAGAGCCACTTGTAAATTGCTAGACGTCACCTTGGACTTCTCCTCCGCCTACCACACACAGTCCAATGGTCAAGTGGAGCGGGTCAATCAGATCCTGACCAGTTACCTCTGGCACTTCGTTAATGTCCACCATTCTGACTGGGTGGATCTCCTGCCATGGGCCGAATTTTCTTACAACAATCACGAGAGCGAATCTTCCTCCAAATCCCCGTTTTTTGTAGTCTTCGGTCAGCATCCTCGGATCCCATTTCCCGTCTCCATCTCAGTGGACAATCCGGCTGCGGAATCTCTTGTTAACAAATTTTCCTCCATATGGGAGAGTACCCGGTCCGCACTCCTTCTGTCATCCGAGCGTATGAAAAGACATGCTGACAAAAAACGTCTGGATCCTCCGCAATTCCGTCCTGGGGATAAGGTCTGGCTCTCGTCCAAGTATGTCCGGCTCAAGATTCCTTCCTATAAGTTAGGGCCTCGATTCATCGGTCCTTTGGAGGTCATCAGTCAGATCAACCCAGTGGCCTATAAATTGAAACTTCCGGCCAACTTGCGGATCCCTAACTCCTTCCATGTATCTCTCCTCAAACTGGTGGTACTTAACTCTTTTTCCAAGTCTACAGGTACGCCTCCTGCTCCGGTTTCAGCTGAAAACGAATTTGAGGTAGAGAACATTTTGGCCACCAAAAGGGTAAGAAGGAAGACCTATTTTTTGGTGGATTGGAAGGGGTTTGGTCCTGAGGAGAGAACGTGGGAGCCTCGGGAGAACATCCATGCCCCTCTCATACTAGCTAAATTTCTTTCTGGCCTAAAAAAGGGGGGGCCTAAAGGGGGGGTACTGTAGCGCCGGCGTTGGCGTCCCTGCCCTCTGCCAGGCAGGGACGCTGTTCCCCTCACCCCTCTGCTCCAGGTCCGGCGTCCTCCTGCCGCTCTGCTGGCGGCGCACGCTCCTTTCCTGCCACTGTGCTTAGGGCGTGCGCGCGGGCGCTGCCCTCCCTCTTAAAGGGGCAGCGCACGTCGTCCTAAGGAGTCCCCGGCCAATGGCCGGAGGACTTCACCTTATATAAGGCCCCTCCTCCAAAATGGAGGTGCCCGAGCAATGTTGTTGCACTGTTCACTACTCTGCTTCAGTCCTCAGGGTCCTTGCCAGATACCTGTCTGATTCCTGCCAGGTTGCTGTCTGTTACCTGCCTGCTAGCTCACCTGGGAGCGCTCATCTGTTACCTGCCTGCTGGCCTTCCTGGAGGCTCTGCCGTCACGTACCGTGATCTTCTGCTATTCCAGTGACTCTCGCCCGCTCACCTGGGAGCGCTCATCTGTTACCTGCTTGCTAGCACACCTGGGAGCGCTCATCTGTTACCTGCCTGCTAGCCTACTTGGAGGCTCTGCCGTCACGTACCGTGATCTTCTGCTATTCCAGTGACTCTCGCCCGCTCACCTGGGAGCGCTCATCTTTCACCTGCCTGCTAGCCTACCTGTAGGCTCAGCCATCACAGGTCGTATCTACCTTCTTCCAGAGACTGCCCCGGTCACTTGCCGTGACCTCCTGCCCTCTCATCCAGAGACTGCCCCGGTCACTTGCCGTGACCTCCTGCCTACTCATCCAGAGACTGCCCCGGTCACTTGCCGTGACCTCCTGCCCACTCGTCCAGAGACTGCCCCGGTCACTTGCCGTGACCTCCTGCCTACTCATCCAGAGACTGCCCCGGTCACTTGCCGTGACCTCCTGCCCACTCGTCCAGAGACTGCCCCGGTCACTTGCCGTGACCTCCTGCCTACTCATCCAGAGATTGTATCTATTTTAATCTTATTTAGCCGATTTCGCACCTCTTCTTCTGTTAGATTGGTGACCCTTAATATAGAGTTGCCTTTGTCTCTCGGCTTTTCACGTAGCATTTTATTTTCCATCGTGAATACCATGGAGAAGAATGTGTTTAATATATTAGCTTTTTCCTCCTCATCTACAACCATTCTTTCCTCACAATCTTTTAAAGGGCCTACACTTTCACTTTTGTTTCTTTTACTATTGATATAGTTGAAGAACATTTTAGGATTAGCTTTACTCTCCTTAGCAATGTGCTTTTCAAGCTGTTCCTGGCCCGTACGGGGATCAAACCCGCGACTTTGGCGTTATTAGCATCAATGACTACTTTTGCGAACAGGAGATTATTATTTTCTCTGCAACCAGAGTTTTCCTCATTAGCAACGTAGGGAGATAATATATTGTAACATACTATTTGCATAATCACTTCTTTTGAAACAACTCTGCAGCTTTGATATACAGTCATGGCCAAAAGTTTTGAGAATGACACAAATATTAATTTTTACAAAGTCTACTGCTTCACTTTTTCTAATGGCAATTTGCATATACTCCAGAATGTTATAAAGAGTGATCAGCTTAACAGCAATTACTTGCAAAGTCAATAATTGGCTAGAAAATGAACTTTATCCCCCAAAACACATTTCAACATCATTGCAGCCCTGCCTTAAAAGGACCAGATAACCTCTTTTCCATGATTGCTCCATTAACACAGGTGTGGGTGTTGATGAGGACATGGCTGGAGATCAATCTGTCATGATTAAGTAAGAATGACACCACTGGACACTTTAAAAGGAGGCTGGTGCTTGGCATCATTGTTTCTCTTCTGTTAACCATGGTTATCTCTAAAGAAACACGTGCAGTCATCATTGCAATGCACAAAAATGGCCTAACAGGGAAGAGTATCGCAGCTAGAAAGATTGCACCTCAGTCAACAATCTATCGCATCATCAAGAACTTCAAGGAGAGAGGTTCCATTGTTGCCAAAAAGGCTCCAGGGTGCCCAAGAAAGACCAGCAAGCTCCAGGACCGTCTCTTAAAAGTGTTTCAGCTGCGGGATCAGGCTACCAGCAGTGCAGAGCTTGCTCAGGACTGGCAGCAGGCAGGTGTGAGTGCATCTGCACGCACTGTGAGGCGGAGACTCTTGGAGCAAGGTCTTGTCTCAAGGAGGGCAGCAAAGAAGCCACTTCTCTCCAGAAAAAACATCATGGACAGACTGATATTCTGCAAAAGGTACAGGCAGTGGACTGCTGAGGACTGGGGTAAAGTTATTTTCTCTGATGAATCCCCTTTTCGATTGTTTGGGACATCAGGAAAACGCCTCATTCGGAGAAGACAAGGTGAGCGCTACCACCAGTCTTGTCTCATGCCAACTGTTAAGCATCCTGAAACCATTCATGTGTGGGGTTGCTTCTCAGCCAAGGGAATCGGCTCTCTCACAGTCTTGCCTAAAAACACAGCCATGAATAAAGAATGGTACCAGAATGTCCTCCAAGAGCAACTTTTCCCAACCCTCCAAGAGCAGTTTGGCGATCAACAATGCCTTTTCCAGCATGATGGAGCACCTTGCCATAAAGCAAAGGTGATAACTAAATGGCTCAGGGAACAAAACATAGAGATTTTGGGTCCATGGCCTGGAAACTCCCCAGATCTTAATCCCATTGAGAACTTGTGGTCAATCATCAAGAGACGGGTGGACAAACAAAAACCTAAAAATTCTGACAAAATGAAAGCATTGATTGTGCAAGAATGGACTGCTATTGGTCAGGATTTGGTCCAGAAGTTGATTGAGAGCATGCCAGGGAGAATTGCAGAGGTCCTGAAGAAGAAGGGTCAACACTGAAAATATTGACTTGCTGCATTAACTCATTCTAACTGTCAATATAAGCTTTTGTTACTCATATGTTTGCAATTATATTTCTATCTGTGATAAAAAAACACCTGTCAAAACACACATAAAAACCAGAGGGCAGCAGATCATGTGAAAATATAATATTTGTGTCATTCTCAAAACTTTTGGCCATGACTGTATGTTTAATCCTTTAATGACTACTGTCATTCATATACCTCACTGTGCACTATTGCTATCACTTTATGGAGCCGGCTCAGAGGCTGAGTCTGTTCCATACAACATAGATGTCGGCTCAGTTACATGGCCAGCACCAGACAATCACTAAAGCAATCAGTTCTAGCTTAAATTGCATCAAATTAATAACTTAAATACAAGTGTAATGGTTACATTTAAGAGGTTTCAGCATGGAGCCGTCACTTCTGCTGGCCACTGCAATCGGTTGCAATAGCATCCAAGGGTTGCATGAAACCCTTCATACCTGCCATGAGAAATCTCCTATGATGTCCTACCCATGGCTGGACATCATAGGATACAGTAATTTCACAATACAGAGCAATTTATGATACTGAAGTAGGTTTTATGGTCCAAGCCATTCCATTCCAGTGTCAGTTGAATTCCAACCAGAGTACATCTCATTCTTCTACTTAATGTGTTTCTGATGTATCACCTGTATCACCTGTATTTGGATCACCTGAACCAAATCTTATTTAACGAAGTAAAGTATAAAAAACACTGCTGTGGTGTTCAAAATCCTCTTACAATTGGACAAGCTGGATGTGATGTCAAAACAAGTGCTAGTAATATCCCAATAGTAATAGGAATGAAAAAATAACTTTAAACCATGCCAAAGGAGTTGAAAAGAAAAGTCTTGAGTGAGGAAAAGAAGGGCTCAATTCCAGCTTTACTAGCAGACTGATACAGTGAGCGTCATGTTGCCTCCATCCTTAAAATTTCTAAGATGGCAGTCCATTACAACAATGTCAAGCAGCAGACATTGGGGACAACAAAGCTACAGACGGGCAGAGGGCGAAAATGACTCTCCACTGACCAGGATGACCGTCATCTTATTCGAATGTTACTCAGCAACCGCAGGATGACATGAAGTGGACTACAAAAGGAATGGAAAATGGCAGCTGGGGTGAAGTGCACGGCAATAACAGTTTGTAACAGGCTCCTAGAGGAAGGGCTCAAGTCATGTAAAGCTAGAAAAAAGCCTTTCATCAATGAGAAGTGTGTGGCCCAGCTGCGCTTGGTGACACATGTTCCCTGGAGGATGCACAGAAAGGTAAATCACAAACACCTGATATTCATTCACACTCCACACTTCCCTGTAGTGCCACTAGAGGGAGCCTTAGACTATAAGGGTGTGGGAGACGTAGCAGTAGTGATTCCAGAGAGTGCCTTTTTGGGAGTCATTCTGGTGATTCCTGTCAGATGAGACAGAGGAAGAAAGACAAGCTGTTACCTCATAACAGGCTGACTGTTATTCCCTATGAACGTGGAAAGTGACTCTCAGAGTGAGCACGATTCAGTCTGACGTAAGGTCCTGATAGCTACTCTGGACAGAGCCTATGAAGGAGAAGAAGGAAGGGAGCTACAGTTATTATAACAACGAGTCAACGGAGGAACGGTCAGTGAGCGGTGATAGAAGGAAGCTGACGACTACACCTACTGCTGCCTGTGCTTATGTTAAGGGTGTGAGTAGGGCGACAGGCGAGTGGTAAAAAGGAAGAAAGAGTGACTGAGGAGAAATAGCAACGATAGCTTATCCTCTACTCTGCACAACCGGACACCGGGTCCGAGCTTGCTAGTACCTTCACGGCTAGTGGGAGAAACCGGAGATCCCTGCTGGACTTCAGGTCGCAGAGGGGCCCTACAGTGCTGATACGTAACCGGGGTCAGCAAGAACAAGAGTCTAGCAGGGCCCTGCATATAGAGACTAGTTCTGTCCAAAAGAAGTCTTCACCACAATGTCGGCCGGGCGTAGCTGTTCTACACGGAGTTAAACTTAGCTTCATGCAAGTTGGAAACTCACACACTTTGGAAAGTAAGGAGGCCTTAAACCTACTCAGTGATTACTGGATGTGCATCCTCCACCCTGAGCAGCTTCCCGGGACATACCTGCAAATACCACCAGTAAAGGTATGGAAAGAGACTGACTTGTGTGTGTCTGCCTTATTGCCTGCACCCTGCACCGCCATATACCTTGAGGGATCCAGTCTCACCTGTGGGAGACTTAACACCTTGCTGCCCAGTAACAACCCCTCAGAGGATTCACCCTGCAGCGCTGGTCACCTTGATCAGAAACCACAGGTGGCGTCACAAACAATTACTACAATCCCCTGTAAATATCTTCCCCTTTGAATGAGCGCCCAGGGCAACGGACCGAGCTGCGCTACCCGTGACCTCTCCCCCATTGAAGCAAACGGGCTCGGTGCCGAGTACCCCATAAGCCCTGGTACGTGTGCGACTCATCTTTGGCGTCACGAACAGGATACGGAGCTTACTGGATGTGAGTCCTGTGTGCCTAGATTGGACTGTTTTTGTGCAAAAAGACTGTGTTGCTGTTGTTTGACTTTTGGCGCCATTTTCCGCCATTTTGCCGCCATACTCGCGCCCTGAGGCGCTGGTGAAGAAGTTGGGCGTGCCTTCGTGGGCGTACCCCCCCCTGTGGTGCGAAAGCTATGGGCACCCTGTCTAAGTGCTATTACAATGTGAGAGCCTGCCCTACTGCAAGGGAGATCCGCCTCCTCTTCATCCTCTATGCCAGGAAGAGAAAGCGAAAGTCCCGCCTCCACGGAAAGGACCAGACTGTTCCAGATGGGAAACACAGTCTGGCCTGGAGTGAGATGGCGGAAGGACAGGAGACGCTGTGTGGAGGAATGGCGGTGCGCAGACCCCGTTCCTCTGAAGAGCTGCTGCCTGTGCCTGAACCGTCCCCAGGTCGGGAGAACGACCAAAGAATGCAGAAAGTGGAGGAGGTGGATGCGGTGCTGAGGGACATGGCCCGACACCGCGCAGAGATGGAGGCGATGGAGCAAAGCTGGCGTGCCCTGAAACAGCGGCTGCTGTGGGACGCGACGCTCTCCCTTCAAGATGTGCACACGCCACCACTGGACCCAGCGGCTGATGAACCCCCGGAGGCCGGCCCCGAAAGATTTGATCCTGACTCCACCGAGGAAGCGGCGGGAGGGAAGGAGGCTGAGGAGGCCCTGCCCGGACCGGAATGCCAGCCAGGCCTGGAACCAGAGGCTGAAGCGGAATGCAGTCCACCGGTAGGGACGACGACGGAAGACACCCAGCCGCAAGTGATGGAGATCGACTGGGAGGAGATGGAGTACCTGGACGACGTGGAATACGCCGCCCAGATGGAGAACGAGTGGCGACGCTGTGAGCAGGAGCAGCGGCAGCAGCTTCGCCAGGGGTACCGGGAAAAG
>JARQOD010000004.1:177494008-177596466 GCA_033576555.1 Oophaga sylvatica
GAAACTCCATTTTGATGAGGGCAAGATAGCTGCGAAAGACAAAAAGTAAAATGGTGACGAACAAACTGAGTTTGGAAATATATAATAGAACCTTACATCCCCTTTATAAAAGACTCCTGTCCCAGACTAAATTTAACAGTCAGACTCTAACCTTAAATAGGGGCAAGACCAAAGAGCTTTATAAGGATGTCAGGGAAATTTTATACCCCTGCAAAAGCTGGAATGGGCTAAAAAACCTAAGTAAGAACTGGGTGAGAAAAAGACAACTGTTGGTGCAATATAAGAAAATGGAAAAAAAATACAAAAGACTGTCAATCGACTCGATCTGGGGCCCATGCACAATCTCGTATGGGGTATCTTGATCATGGGGAAAGTTGGAGATCAGCCAAAAAATACACAGGGGGAATTTTTAATGATTTAAAGGGGAGCTGGGACCACAGTCACCAAGAAAATCTTTGGTAACACAATCCCCATAAAGGTTTAAAATCCCGCGTGCCCCCAAGGTCCCCCTGCTCAAGAAGGCAATGTGCAGGCCCTTTTGAAAATTTGCCATTAAACATCGGATGATTTTGTGGTTTTTGGGGAAAGGGGCTGTGGTCAGTGAGACAAAAAATTTGGGGCTTTGGCATTAAATCAACTCGCCGTGTTTGGGGGAAGAGAAAAGCTGCCAGACCCCAAAAAACACCTTCTCACTACAAGCATGGAGGAAGAAACATTATGTTTTTAGGGTGTTTCTTGCTAAAGCACAGGATACTTCAGCATCAATGGGGGAATGGATGGGCCATGTAAGTAAAATCCCTTTCCCCCTGCCAAACATTAAAAAAGTGTCACGGTTGGATCTTCAGCAAGACAATGACCCAAAAATACGCCAAGGCAAAAAAAGTGGCTCAAAAAAAAGCACTTAAGGTCTGAAGTGCCTGCCAGTCTCCAGACCTTTTCCCATATAAAAACTTCGGAGGGAGTTGAAGTTCCTAGTTGCCAAGCGACTGCATCAAAATCTTAATGATTTAGAGATGATCTGCACAGAGGAGTGGAACAAAATTCCTCCTGACATGTGCGCAAACCTCATCATCAACTACAAAAATCATCTGACTGCTGTGCTTGCCAACAAGGATTTTGCCACCAAGCATTAAGTCTTGTTTGCCAGAGGGATAAAATACTTATATCTCATTGCAAAATGCAAATAAATTTATATAATTTATACAATGTGATTTTCTGGATTTTGTTTTTGATATTCTATCTCTCAATGTTAAAATTAACCTACCCTTAAAAATATAGACTGTTCATCTCTTTGCTAGTGTGCATACTTACAAAATCAGCAAGCGATCAAATACTTATTTCCCCCATTGTATATGTATAGGGTAGAAAGCTATGCGTGGGGGGTGGGCAATTAACATTACAACAATTGGATGACAACAATTCTCACCTTATATGAAGAAAATGCTAGCACAGCTATAGAGAAAGTGCCACAGTAGGTTCCCAAACCGAATACTGTGTATAAAGAGACTGGGCACACTCGTAGTAGTGTATCAAGTGAAAATTTTAATAAATGCCGTGGTCACTTAACTAAAGCAAACGTTTCGGTCAAGAGACCTTCATCAGTGTGCTATGAAAAAACAAAATATATATATACATAGATGAATGGACCACATATGAACAAACATAAATAAAGTATTAGATTCTAAGTCTGCCTCATCATTCATAACTTTGGGTCGCTTGGACTAAGTATATTGTTGATTGGATAGTATCATCTCCCTTGTACTCTATACTGTTCATTGCCTTGTTCAAAAGTGTATATACTTTATTTATGTTTGTTCATATGTGGTCCATTCATCTATGTATATATATATTTTGTTTTTTCATAGCACACTGATGAAGGTCTCTTGACCGAAACGTTTGCTTTAGTTAAGTGACCACGGCATTTATTAAAATTTTCACTTGATACACTACTACGAGTGTGCCCAGTCTCTTTATACACAACAATTCTCACCTGTCCAATATAGTGCTGAACAGTAATGAGCAAACACACAATGTGCAGATGTGCAAACAACAATATGTGTTAGTGATTAGAATACCCAGAATCGATATTGGAAAGGATAAAAGTCATAAATAAGTTTATATGAATGTCGCTACGTTTCAGAGTTCTGATAGACATGAATAAAAATCCACTGTAATGGTAATATATGGCTGCACAGATAACGGTGATATGAAAACAAATGCTGTAGGTTGAGGTGAAAGTATAATAAATTATGCATTTCAGTATGTGTCATGATTGTCTGTAGGAAAAATAACAATGAAGGCTCATTCCGTAAACACGTATTAGACGTCCATGTGCTGACAGCATACAGACAGTACACTGACCAATACAGGGCTACGTGGTAGTTCACATTAAAGTTTTTACACATGCATTGATGGTTTGTACTACTTTGACCTGTATTCTGGATCAAATTCGCCCATTATAACTCACTGGGTGCGTAAAGAACAGATCACCTATGGGTTACCATCAGTATGTTTTGCATATTTCACAGATACGTTTAATTATAAGGATAGGACACTGTAATTGCCCTTTTTATTTATTGAATTGTTCATCTAACAATGCTATATGGATGGACAAAATGAACATGGCACATGAATGTAAAAAATGGACACATGGATAGCATACGAATGACAATACAAATCAATAATCGTCAGTATTTTCTGTTGTGAATGTGTTAGAAATGAATTCTGAGCAGAAGCTCCCTCTGGTGGTTACAAACAGTACTGAACTATTCAATGAAGATTGTGAAGATTGGCAATCAGGTGTTACAGACTGGTCTTATATAAGGGAGGTTCCCTCCCATCAGGGTTGCCGGTGATCAATTGTTCTTGTCTCATCTTTGGTTCCTGTTCACTTGGAAGCTTGCTGTGTCTTGCCTGCATCTTCTGCTAACAGATAAGATATTTTCTGCTTTTATTTTTTGTGCTTGCTTTTTGCATTTTGTCCTGCACTTCTGTGGAGGTCACCCAGGTCCCCTCCGGGGGCTTGTGCTCCTCTCAGTTTATCTGAGCCACTGTTATTTGTTCATTTGCCTTTTCCAGTTTTTTCAGTGGCTGCTGCTTAGTTTTGTTACACCAGAGAACTAATTTAGGTGGTAGAGGTCGTGTGATCTCAGGTGTTTTTGCAATTAGTGTGTTGGTATTTTTTTAGGGTTTTTGGATTGCAGTAAGTGTCCTTCCTATCCTTTTCTTTCTAGGAAGATTGGGCCCCAATGTTTGCTCATACTATTTTCTGTCTGTGTCTGTATTTCCTCTTGTCTAACCGCCATTACATGTTTGGGGGCTTCCTATGTTCTTTGGGGATCTGCTCCGGGGCAGATAGTTTTCCTCTTTCTATCTTTAGGTGTAGTTAGCTTCTCAGGCTGTAACGAGGCGTCTAGGACCAACATAGGTACGCTCCACAGCTGCCTTTAGTTGTGGTCGTTAGTCAGGGTACTGCAATCCAGTAGATTCCAACCTCTCTGGTGTATTGCCTTTTTTGCCTGCTCTCCTCAGCTAACAAATCATAACAGTATCACCGGCCCAAACTGAAAATTATATGGTACTCACAGAAGGGAAAGATAGTGTAAAAAAAAAAAAAAGTTGTAAGAGTTGTCAGAGATATATATATATATTTTTTTTTCTTTCCCTCTTTTTCTCTGGGTGCTGAGGATTTTTTTTTCTCTCAATGGAGTTTGCACAGTTGTCTGGCCGTGTGGATCAGCTTGCCACTGAAGTTCGGAGTATTGCTACCTATCTTGCAGGGTTGCCGGTTATGGAACCTAGGATCCCCATGCCAGATTTGTTTTTAGGGGATCGAGCTAAATTTCTGAATTTCAAAAATAACTGTAAGTTGTTTTTTGCCTTAAAACCTAAGTCCTCAGGGAACGCAGCACAGCAGGTTCAAATTGTCATCTCTCTCCTGCGCGGCGATCCTCAGGATTGGGCTTTTTCCCTGACACCTGGGGATCCTGTTTTGAGTAGTGTTGAGCGATACTGCTCGATATCTAAAAATATCGTATCGAAATGGTATCGCCGATATCACTAAATATCGTCGATATCCGATTCCGATACCGGAAGTCCAATGTAAGTCTATGGGAACAAAAAATCGCAACAAAAAAAACCCTTTCTTTCGTTGTAAACACAAAATATACACACATAGAATACATATATATATATATATATACATGTCATTGTGACATATATATATATACATATATTTATAGTTTATACACTTCTACATAGTAAAATAGACTCTGATTCAATTGCCGGGTAAAGCCGTGACATACCCCATAGAAGTCGACGGGCTCGGTGCCGAGTACCCCCAAAACCTCTGGCTCTGTGCGACTCAACTTGGGCGTCAAGAACAGGATTCTGTAGCTCGCTATAAGCGAGTCCTGTGTGCCTGAATTGAACTGGTTTTGTGCTTGAGAATTGCTAAAATCATCAGAGAATGTATTTGCCATTTTTCCGCCATATCTGCGTCACGACGAGGCACTGGTGAAGAAGAAGGGCATGCTCTTCGTGGGTGTACACTCACTCAGTGGCGTGAAAACGATGGCCGACCACTCTAAATGGTACTGCAATGTAAGATCGTGCCCCACAGCTCTTCAGTTCCGCCTCCTCATCCTCCTCAGTGTGCGGAAACTAACACAAAGGTCCCGCCTCACTACAAAAGAGGGGCCCTCTCCAGATGCTAATGACACATGTGACTTGGCAGAGATGGCTAATGGACACGAGCAGAAGTGTGAAGGGATGGAGCAGTCAGAGCTCTCCCCCCACGGAAGCGACCCGATCGCCACGGAACCACCGTTGGGCACCTGGCCTGGAAACCCTCCTACGCTGGAAGAAGCGGAGGATACCCTAAGAGGCCTGGCCCGGCACCGGGAGGAGGTCGCCAGGATGGAAGCCAGCTGGCGTGCCCTAAAACTAAACTTGGAGCGGCGCCAATCCCTCTTACCTGAAGTGTCTGTACCGGAAGGTGAGGCACCCGTTCTAGTAGAGGAGTCCGTGCGGGCATCCCAGCCCTTGCAATGTGATCCGGTTGACGTTGTCGCAGTGGAGGCACCCGTTCCTGCAAAAAACTCTGCACCGGCAGCACCCCAGATCCCGCTGTCTGCCCCCGTCGCTGAGACAGAAGAAGCGACACCCGTCCTCATGGAGGAGGCCGCGCAGGCACCAGAGGTCTACCTGTCTGTACCGGAGCCCCGACTGTCATCTGTTCCAGAGCCGGCTGCTTCCTCCGCAGGTGAGCGCCGCCAGGACTGGGGGGCGCCAGGAGAGCTGCCGCAAACCGGACATCATAAGCTGCAGTTTGATGGTGGAGACATGGAGATGCTGGAGGAGAATTACAATCGGCGTCAGGAGGAAGAGTGGAGACGTTGGGAGCGGGAAGCAGAGCGACAAAGGGAGCAGCGAGAATCCCAAAAACTTCGGCAACGTAACCTGGAGAAGGACCGGGCAGATAAGGACCGGATGAGAAAAGATAAAGGAACCCTGAGGGAGCCGCGGCGTAAGGGTGCAGTACGGAGCTTTAAATTGAAAGGTGGTTGGGGCTTCATCCAGGAGCCTGGACTTTATTTAGAAGTCTTTGTGACCCGGCGGGACGTGGAGACTCACCTCCCAGAAGGACACCCGGGGAGGGACCTGTTGCCAGGAGACTTGGTGACTTACACCCGACACTGGGGTTACAATGGATGGTACGCCCTAAATGTTACCAGGTGCGACCCCTACTCCCCAGAGTGTCAGGAACCTGTGAGACCCTCGGAGCCTTCAGCCTCCCACATCCAGGCCTCTGCACAAGTGCCCACCCCACGCCGTAAATCTCCCCAGCCTCCCTCAGTGGTCTCCTCAGCAGCCCCAGCTATGGACATGATAACTATAGCTGGCCCGTACCCGGCGCCTGTTAGGACCCCTGGGGTTCGTTCAGTCCGGGACATAGGGCTCCAGACCCGGAGGGAGATGAAAGAGGTGGCCACACAGACACAGATAGCGGGTCACGACTTGACTGTACAGGCCACACGACGTCATCAGGTCCTGGTGGTCCTTGGTGTCTCGGATGTTTGGCAAGCATCAGAAGAGTACCAGGTGGTACCTGGAACACCCCTGCCAAAGAATTATAAATAACCCGGACAGGGTCCCTGTATGTAATAGTTAAATTGTTGATGTACCCGGACGGGTGAATGTTCATATAAAAGTTTTTTAATTTAATAAAAAAAACAACACAGTTTTCATTACTTTTATTACAGTCTCATCCTGCGACGCCATCGATCTCCTGTAAAAAAATGAAAAAAAAAAACAGCAGTATACCACCTGTCCGACGCAGTCCATAGTAACGAGTGTCCCACGACGATCCAGCTCTGCTACATCAGAATGACAGGCACAGCTGATTACCTGCTTCCCCGGCGGTGACGTCATCGGACTGACTGCTTTACGGCCGGGATTACCCAGCAGTCACTGCAGTTATCGCGAAAAACTGCATGTGACCGCCAGGGAGAAGATAATGGCGGCCATCAATCAGTCCAGGACGTGACCGCCGGAGATCTTCTGCCAGGTAAGTGCCGCTGACTCCTGACAGACCCGACCGACGGACACTCACAGTGACAGTGACAAATCCGATTCCGGTATCCGATATGACGAAAATATCGGTATTCGGAATCGAAAGGCCGATACAGCTAATATCGGCCGATATCCGATATTTGCAGTATCGTATCCCTCAACACTAGTTTTGAGTAATGTTGATGCATTTTTTCTGGCTCTGGGGTTATTGTACGATGAACCTAAGGTCACTGATCAAGCTGAAAAAGCCTTGTTGGCATTAAATCAGGAGCTTGAGGACGCTGAGTTGTACTGTCAGAGATTCCGAAGGTGGGCAGTCCTGACCAAATGGAATGATGATGCTTTGGCAGCCCTTTTTCGGAAGGGTCTGTCAGAGAATGTAAAAGATGTTATGGTGGGTTTCCCTGCTCTCTCTGGTCTCAATGATTCTATGTCATTGGCGATTCAAATTGACAGATGTTTGCGTGAGCGTAGAGGTATGCGTGGAATAGTGTTGCCTTGTGAACCAGCTTCTGAACCCATGCAGTGTGATAGAGTGGCTTCTGGGGCACAGCGTCATGAGTTTCGAAAACGCAATGGGTTATGTTTCTACTGTGGTGACGCCTCTCATGCTATTTCAGTCTGCCCTAAGCAGAGAAGACGTTTTGCACGCTCAGTTGTCTTGGGTAGTGTTCAGACTAAATTTCTGTTGACTGTTACCCTGATTTGCTCCCTGTCCACATTTTCTGCTCAGGCTTTTGTTGATTCGGGAGCAGCTATTAACCTGATGGATTTTGATTTTGCTAAACGTTGTGGGTTTCCCTTGATACCCCTACGGAAGTCTATTCCCCTACTGGGGATTGATTCTACCCCTTTGGCTGAGAATAAACCCCAGTTCTCTACTCAGGTGATAATGAGGGTTGAACCTGATCATCAGGAGAGTTGCAAATTTTTGGTGCTGTATAATCTGCATGACATTATTGTACTAGGTTTCCCTTGGTTACAGTCTCATAATCCTGTTTTGGATTGGAAATCTGTGTCTGTAACCAGTTGGGGCTCCCAATGTGTTAATGCCAACACTCCTGTTTTTTCTGCCTCTCCCCAGGCTCAGGATGTTCCTGACTTTTTGACTGATTTTTCTGATGTATTTAGCGAAAGTAAATCTGCATCCTTGCCCCCCCATAGGAGCTATGACTGCGCTATTGAATTAGTGCCTGGTAGTAAATTCCCTAAAGGTCGCCTTTTTAACTTGTCTGTACCTGAACATGACGCTATGCGGTCTTATATCAAGGAGTCATTGGAGAAGGGTCATATCAGACCATCCTCTTCACCCTTGGGTGCCGGTTTTTTCTTTGTGGCCAAAAAGGATGGTCCGTGTATTGATTATCGTCTCTTGAACAATATCACTGTGAAATATCAATATTCGTTACCCTTGATTTCTGACCTGTTTTCCAGGGTGAAAAGTGCTACTTGGTTTACCAAGCTTGACCTCAGGGGGGCGTATAACCTTATTCGCATTAAGCACGGGGATGAATGGAAGACGGCATTTAATACCCCAGAGGGGCATTTTGAGTACCTAGTGATGCCCTTTGGGCTCACTAATGCTCCTTCCGTCTTCCAGTCCTTCATGAATGACATTTTCAGGGATTTTGTGGATAAATTTCTGATTGTTTATTTGGATGATATCTTTATTTTTTTTATGTTACACCAGAGAACTAATTTAGGTGGTAGAGGTCGTGTGATCTCAGGTGTTTTTGCAATTAGTGTGTTGGTATTTTTTTAGGGTTTTTTGGATTGCAGTAAGTGTCCTTCCTATCCTTTTCTTTCTAGGAAGATTGGACCCCAACGTTTGCTCATACTATTTTCTGTCTGTGTCTGTATTTCCTCTTGTCTAACCGCCATTACATGTTTGCGGGCTTCCTATGTTCTTTGGGGATCTGCTCTGGGGCAGATAGTTTTCCTCTTTCTATCTTTAGGTGTAGTTAGCTTCTCAGGCTGTGACGAGGCATCTAGGACCAGCGTAGATACGCTCCACGGCTGCCTTTAGTTGTGGTGGTTAGTCAGGGTACTGCAATCCAGTAGATTCCAACCTCTCTGGTGTATTGCCTTTTTTGCCTGCTCTCCTCAGCTACCAAATCATAACAATTTTCTGGACATAAAATGCAATTTCTGAGAGTTAATACACTGTGTGCAAAATTATTAGGCATATTTTAACCAGCATCATATTTATCCAAATTTTCCAATTCTAAGCTGTATAAACTTGAATGCTTATTGAATGATGCAGATCAGGTGATGTGTATTTGTGTAATGGGGGCTGTGTGGCCTAATGATGTCAACACTCTTTATCAAGATGTGCAGAATTGCTTTCTCAGGCAAAATGGGCCAAAAAATAGATTTAACTTGCTGAAAAGTTCAAAATTGTTAAAAGTCTTACAGACAGATAGAGCACTTGAAATTGCTAAGATTCTTGAGGTGTGATCACAAATCCATCAAAAGTTTTATTGCAAATAGGTTAACAAAAAATATGTGGAGTAGTACAAGATGTTTAGTGCTCAATGACATGGCCAATGAAAAGCAGGAACAACTAACTCTAAACAAGACACATGAGATGAAACATCAAGACTAGACTAAGAAATACTTGAAGATAGCTTTTTCAAAGGTTTTACGATGAGAGTGACTCTTGTCAGACAAGATGGATGGCCCCATGGCTGGATCAGTAATGGGCACAGACCTCCACTTTGACTCAGACACCAATAAGTTAAAAGTGGGGTACTGCTATGGGCTGTTAATATTAAAGATGAGCTAGTTGGACCTTTTTGGGTTGAAGGTTCAAAATCAACTCCCAAACCTTTTTCCAGATTTTGAAGACACTTTCTTCAAGAAGTGGTACAGGAAAAAAAAGTCTGTATCTTTCAAGAAAGCCATGATTTTTATGCAAAACAATGCTCCATTGCATACATCACAGTACTCTACTGCTTTGCCATCCAGTAAAGACCTTAGAGGTGAAAGAATAATGACATGGCTCCTTCCTCATCTGACTTAAACCCTATTGAAAACTTGTGTGAGATTTATGGTGAAGGACAGGGCCGGACTGGCCATCTGGCAATTCTGGAAAATGCCGGAAGGGCCTGTCTGGTCATGGGCTGCCTTGTCTGCTACATTGTTAACAGAATCCATGTTCTCAAGACAACCATACTGTTAAGAGTTGTGACTGAGCACAAAGTGGCTGACTCAGTCACTTACCCCAGCAAGCCACAGGTATGATTAGAAATCTTAGTCTTGTAGTAAATCTTGCTTTCCTCCATCCAGGGTAATATTAGTAATATATCCCATCTAGTTATTGAGGATGAGGACAGCATGGGCCTGTGTGATTTCAAATGCCAGGACTGAATTTCACCCCAATCTGTTCCCGGTGAAGGACAACAGTAGACTTCATTGAACAGCATTTGGTCATCAACATATTAGGAAATTGTTTTTGAAATAAAAGAGTGGCTTTATTGATCACTGATATTTTTTGGAAATGTTAGAACATATTTTTGCACATTTTGAATTGTTTAATTATTATACTCACTTTACCAGATGAAAATAAATAATTGGATGGAAAATTTGTTTTTCATTTAGTTACATAATAATTCTCAGCACTAAGAGTAAGTTCACATTAGGTGTTTTGAGTGTTTTTGGAGGCATACAATGCCTACTATGTCTATGAGATTTCAGAAGGCTCATGCACATACCTTGGTTTTTTGTCATTAGGATTTTGTGCTTTGCATGTTTTTTTTCCCAATAGAGCATATCACTTCTTTCATGTTTTTATTCAGCAGTTTTTCAGCGTTTTTCACCCATTGACATGAGTGGGTGGTGAAAAAATGCTGAAAATCCACAGCAAAAATACAGGTATCAGGTTTTGCTGCATTTTTTTTTTGTTTCAAAACCTGATTCTGTAGAATAGGACTTTTTTTTCGCACTAAACTTTATCAGCATGCACAAGAGACAAATCTAGCATAATAAAAACCAAGCAAAAAAACAACAAAAAATGCAGCAAAAAAGCAAGAAAAAACAAGCAAAACCTGATTCTTTCCTTCCAAAAGATTAGGTTTTGCTGCAGAAGAAAACTCTGAAAAAACGCCTAGCAAAAACGCTTAGCAAAAACGCCTAGTGTTAACTTACCCTAATAGTTGTCCAATAATTCTGCCCACATAGATATTCCCCTAAGAAAGAGAACACCTGACTTTTACTTTCTTAAATATTCAGGTTTATTAAAGGAAATCTATCAGCAGGCATTTGCTATTTGATCTGAGAGCAATATAATTGTAGCCTGATTCCAGGTACTTGTCACTTATTATGCTGTGTATTGTAGTTTTAATGCAATCCTCATTTTATTAGCAGAAAATTAACAATGTCAAACTACAGCTCAGTGCAGCCCAAACCAGCTAATCAGTGGTTGACCAACAAGGCTATAGTTGTTCATTTATAAAGTGAAACCTCAAAAATACAAAATGCATTAGAATTGTGCACAGTGTAAATTGCACAAACCAATCAACCACTGCATATCAAACAGAAAACAATTGCAAATAGTGGCATGGTAAAGAAAAAATTTTAAAAAAATTGGCCACTGCTAGTAAATGGGCAGCATATCATGGACAGATATATTAATAGATATTGATGTCAGCCACTGTAAGTGAAACCTGGACAAAAGATAAAACAATCCAATTAATAAACCCCCACCCCACAAAACTTTATGACAAATTACTATCCTAGCTCACACAACTTAAAAAAACTTGAAAAATACAAAATTAGATAATTATCCAAAATACAGAACAATTCAGAGATACCTGGCAACCCCCATTGTTCATTATGACAGTGGGGTTTCAATGGTTTTTTAAAGTGTGATCCATTTTCCTTCACGTTGTATAAATTTATTCATAAGGTTACCTTCTCTTGACCAATAAAATACTTGGTCAATAGTTCTAACTTGTGAGTGAATAGGCGCTAACCAGTGATCTTCCAGTAGTGTCTGGGAATTGGTTTAACTCCTAAATGACATGGTGATTTTTCATCATTGCAGTTTAGTTTTTTTCCCTTTCCTTCTTCCAAGAGTTATAACATTTTTATTTTTCGCCAACATAGCCATATGTTGTTTTTACGGTATGAACTTTAGCGTTGAAAGGCACTTAATCTTATCATTCACTATACTGGAAAATAGAAAAAAAAAGTATGGTAAATTTTTGAAAAAAAATCTTTTGGGGGTTAGTAATGATTGTTGATGCCAAACAAGTATAGATTTTTCCTAATTGGTGAAAAAATATGCATTTTTTATTTAAAAAATGTATAAAAAGATTTTATTTCACCATATTCTAAGACCTGTAACTTTTTCTATGGATGTGTAAAGGTTTGTTTTTTTTCATGGCGATATGATTGTTTTATCGATACCTTTGATAGGTAGATACAATTTTGATCTCTTTTTCTTGCAATTTTTTAGCACATGTTGTGACCAAATAAATATGAATTCTGCAGTAATGGTTTTTTCTCATTATGCTGTTTACCTTTTGGGTTAATTCATGTTATATTTTGATAGATCTGACTTTTACAGGCATTGTAACACGTGTGGCAACAGCAAGGATTCAAATTTTTAGATTTTTCTATTTTTTTTAAGTTTTTAAAACTATTTTTCTTTTATTTGGAGAAAGAGAGGCTTATGAGCTCACCACGCCATGCCGTCTAATGGTGAAAGTTGAAATCTTTGTCGGATGCCAATAATGCTGGTGAAGCTCAGCCAAAGATTCGGAGAAAGGAAAGTAAGCGGCACATCTGTCCAACAATATCTAAAATATATTTTTATGTATCGTTGGACGGATGTGTCGCTTATAGTGTTGAGCGATACGATACCGCAAGTATCGGGTATCGGCCGATATTAGCTCTATCGGCTTTTCGATACTTAGTTTCGATATTTTCCATATATCGTATACCGGAATCGGAAGTTCCCATAATTCTTTGAGAGGCAATGTGATTTTAGTCAGCCAATGAGGAATCCTAAGAAGTGTGGGCACATCCTGTACTGCTGCGGTCATGTTAACTAATGGCATGGCTGTGATTGGATGCTGAAATGATGTCAGAATGCACTATAAAAGGCGCCGCCGGCATTTTAGCGTCACTGTGCTGTGAATTCAGTAAGGGACAGAACGCTGCTGTGCTGACTCTGAGGGACAGTTAGAGATTGCGATTTAGTGTACTGTGCTGTAGGCAGGCTAGCACCAACCGCTGTGTAAAGCTTCCTTTTGCCTGCAGTGTTGTTTTAACAGCTCTGCAAGGTGTGTGTGTGAGTGTAAGTGACGCTGCAGTTTGCTCTGCATGCAACGCTGTCTGTAGGCATCTGCACGTGTCACTCACAGACCTCTTTTTTTTTTCTTCAGTGTAATTCTTGCAGCTCCATGCAATTTAACTATTAGTGTGACGCGCTTCCATCCGTATCCAATACATTGGTTGCAAACACTATAGAAGTAGACAAAGGAGTAGCCTTTCACAGATTGTGAACAGTTGTGTTTCAGTGTTCACTTCAGTCTGTGTTTTTTATTTTTTGAGTGCACATCACGCTCCAGTTACTTGTTCAAGCACTGCTGCTTGTACTCTGCTGAGCGTGTCTCAGTGCCTCATCCTTTTCATTTATCTCCAATTGGTTCTGCTCCATTCCATTTAAAATATAATCTATTAGTGTGACGCGCTTCCATCCGTATCCAATACATTGGTTGCAAACACTATAGAAGTAGACAAAGGAGTAGCCTTTCACAGATTGTGAACAGTTGTGTTTCAGTGTTCACTTCAGTCTGTGTTTTTTATTTTTTGAGTGCACATCACGCTCCAGTTACTTGTTCAAGCACTGCTGCTTGTACTCTGCTGAGCGTGTCTCAGTGCCTCATCCTTTTCATTTATCTCCAATTGGTTCTGCTCCATTCCATTTAAAATATAATCTATTAGTGTGACGCGCTTCCATCCGTATCCAATACATTGGTTGCAAACACTATAGAAGTAGACAAAGGAGTAGCCTTTCACAGATTGTGAACAGTTGTGTTTCAGTGTTCACTTCAGTCTGTGTTTTTTATTTTTTGAGTGCACATCACGCTACAGTTACTTGTTCAAGCACTGCTGCTTGTACTCTGCTGAGCGTGTCTCAGTGCCTCATCCTTTTCATTTATCTCCAATTGGTTCTGCTCCATTCCATTTAAAATATAATCTATTAGTGTGACGCACTTCCATCCGTATCCAATACATTGGTTGCAAACACTATAGAAGTAGACAAAGGAGTAGCCTTTCACAGATTGTGAACAGTTGTGTTTCAGTGTTCACTTCAGTCTGTGTTTTTTATTTTTTGAGTGCACATCACGCTCCAGTTGCTTGTTCAAGCACTGCTGCTTGTACTCTGCTGAGCGTGTCTCAGTGCCTCATCCTTTTTATTTATCTCCAATTGGTTCTGCTCCATTCCATTTAAAATATAATCTATTAGTGTGACGCGCTTCCATCCGTATCCAATACATTGGTTGCAAACACTATAGAAGTAGACAAAGGAGTAGCCTTTCACAGATTGTGAACAGTTGTGTTTCAGTGTTCACTTCAGTCTGTGTTTTTTATTTTTTGAGTGCACATCACGCTCCAGTTACTTGTTCAAGCACTGCTGCTTGTACTCTGCTGAGCGTGTCTCAGTGCCTCATCCTTTTCATTTATCTCCAATTGGTTCTGCTCCATTCCATTTAAAATATAATCTATTAGTGTGACGCGCTTCCATCCGTATCCAATACATTGGTTGCAAACACTATAGAAGTAGACAAAGGAGTAGCCTTTCACAGATTGTGAACAGTTGTGTTTCAGTGTTCACTTCAGTCTGTGTTTTTTATTTTTTGAGTGCACATCACGCTCCAGTTACTTGTTCAAGCACTGCTGCTTGTACTCTGCTGAGCGTGTCTCAGTGCCTCATCCTTTTCATTTATCTCCAATTGGTTCTGCTCCATTCCATTTAAAATATAATCTATTAGTGTGACGCGCTTCCATCCGTATCCAATACATTGGTTGCAAACACTATAGAAGTAGACAAAGGAGTAGCCTTTCACAGATTGTGAACAGTTGTGTTTCAGTGTTCACTTCAGTCTGTGTTTTTTATTTTTTGAGTGCACATCACGCTCCAGTTACTTGTTCAAGCACTGCTGCTTGTACTCTGCTGAGCGTGTCTCAGTGCCTCATCCTTTTCATTTATCTCCAATTGGTTCTGCTCCATTCCATTTAAAATATAATCTATTAGTGTGACGCGCTTCCATCCGTATCCAATACATTGGTTGCAAACACTATAGAAGTAGACAAAGGAGTAGCCTTTCACAGATTGTGAACAGTTGTGTTTCAGTGTTCACTTCAGTCTGTGTTTTTTATTTTTTTGAGTGCACATCACGCTCCAGTTACTTGTTCAAGCACTGCTGCTTGTACTCTGCTGAGCGTGTCTCAGTGCCTCATCCTTTTCATTTATCTCCAATTGGTTCTGCTCCATTCCATTTAAAATATAATCTATTAGTGTGACGCGCTTCCATCCGTATCCAATACATTGGTTTCAAACACTATAGAAGTAGACAAAGGAGTAGCCTTTCACAGATTGTGAACAGTTGTGTTTCAGTGTTCACTTCAGTCTGTGTTTTTTATTTTTTGAGTGCACATCACGCTACAGTTACTTGTTCAAGCACTGCTGCTTGTACTCTGCTGAGCGTGTCTCAGTGCCTCATCCTTTTCATTTATCTCCAATTGGTTCTGCTCCATTCCATTTAAAATATAATCTATTAGTGTGACGCACTTCCATCCGTATCCAATACATTGGTTGCAAACACTATAGAAGTAGACAAAGGAGTAGCCTTTCACAGATTGTGAACAGTTGTGTTTCAGTGTTCACTTCAGTCTGTGTTTTTTATTTTTTGAGTGCACATCACGCTCCAGTTACTTGTTCAAGCACTGCTGCTTGTACTCTGCTGAGCGTGTCTCAGTGCCTCATCCTTTTCATTTATCTCCAATTGGTTCTGCTCCATTCCATTTAAAATATAATCTATAAGTGTGACGCGCTTCCATCCATATCCAATACATTGGTTGCAAACACTATAGAAGTAGACAAAGGAGTAGCCTTTCACAGATTGTGAACAGTTGTGTTTCAGTGTTCACTTCAGTCTGTGTTTTTTATTTTTTGAGTGCACATCACGCTCGTTGCTTGTTCAAGCACTGCTGCTTGTACTCTGCTGAGCGTGTCTCAGTGCCTCATCCTTTTTATTTATCTCCAATTGGTTCTGCTCCATTCCATTTAAAATATAATCTATTAGTGTGACGCGCTTCCATCCGTATCCAATACATTGGTTGCAAACACTATAGAAGTAGACAAAGGAGTAGCCTTTCACAGATTGTGAACAGTTGTGTTTCAGTGTTCACTTCAGTCTGTGTTTTTTATTTTTTGAGTGCACATCACGCTACAGTTACTTGTTCAAGCACTGCTGCTTGTACTCTGCTGAGCGTGTCTCAGTGCCTCATCCTTTTCATTTATCTCCAATTGGTTCTGCTCCATTCCATTTAAAATATAATCTATTAGTGTGACGCGCTTCCATCCATATCCAATACATTGGTTGCAAACACTATAGAAGTAGACAAAGGAGTAGCCTTTCACAGATTGTGAACAGTTGTGTTTCAGTGTTCACTTCAGTCTGTGTTTTTTATTTTTTGAGTGCACATCACGCTCCAGTTACTTGTTCAAGCACTGCTGCTTGTACTCTGCTGAGCGTGTCTCAGTGCCTCATCCTTTTCATTTATCTCCAATTGGTTCTGCTCCATTCCATTTAAAATATAATCTATTAGTGTGACGCGCTTCCATCCGTATCCAATACATTGGTTGCAAACACTATAGAAGTAGACAAAGGAGTAGCCTTTCACAGATTGTGAACAGTTGTGTTTCAGTGTTCACTTCAGTCTCTGCGTAATAACCACACTTAGGCCTTATAACTTTTCTGACTTTCTTTATCAATCTACCAAGATGAAGAAGTCAGTGAGTAAGGCACGTGGTCGTGGCCGTGGAGTTTCAGCAGGGAGAGGACGTGGGGATTCTGTGGCTGCTGCCGCCCTCAGTGACACAGCATCCACCAGTTTTACCCATGAGCGTTCCTTTATGCGCACTTTGGTAGGAGCTCGGCGTGCCCCCCTGCTGCGGGAAGAACAAATTGAAGCCGTTGTTGGTTGGATGGCAGCCAATGCATCGACTTCAATTCCTTCCACCTCCTCTCAGGAACACAACACTGTTGAGCAACCATCTGTCTGTTCACCGCCTGTCAAATTGCCCAGGCAGTCAGAGAGTTCTGTACAGGAGCCAGCTGAGTCTCTGCTTCTGTTCTCAGAATCTGTTGGCTCGCAAACACGGGCACAGGCAAGCAGCATTCTGCAATTTGAAGAAGAGGGAGTATGCAGTGATGCGCAACAGCTGTGTCTCTCTCAATCTGAAGAGGCGGGTGAGCCAGTGCCGATGGACAGCACACCGCAGAACGCATCTTATGATGATGATGAGACTCAGGTGCCAGGTTTTGTGGAGCATGGTGCTGCCCAGACCATCCAACAGCAGCAGGTGTTGGAAGAGGGTAGTGGAGATGATGAAGTCCGAGACCCAACATGGCGTGAGCAACAGGAAGGTGGTGGGAGCAGCTCTGAGGAAGAGATTGTCCCAACGGTACAAAGAGGAGGGAGAGGTAGGCTGCAGACTCGCTTGCCTGTAGCCTCCAGTTTGGCACCTGTTGGGAGCAGTTCTCTTAGAAATGTCAAAATTGGCGCTCCCATGACTTGCACTGCGTGGTCCTTTTTTGACAGACTTGTAGATGATATTTGCTATGTTCAATGTAAGCTGTGTAAGCAAAAAGTTAAAAGAGGTAAAAATATCAGTAACTTGAATACCACAAATATGTGGAAACATGTACGGACAAAGCACGTAGCTCAGTTACAAAGACACACTGGAGATGTAGGCCAACCTACAGCAGCACCTACATCTTCAGGTCGTGTTCGAGCCTCTACCTCCAGCTCACACACACCTGGTTCGGCTTCCTCACAGGATCTCCATGGAAGAACCTTGGTCACTGTTGTCCATAGACAAACTGTTATTCCACCCACAGCAGCAAGTTCACAGTCATCGTCACACTCCCAGAACAAAAAACAGCCATCGGTACCACAGGCATGGGATAAAAGACGGCCATACTCGGCAAACCATCCACGAGCACAGGCTCTGAATGCTGGCATTGCAAAACTCCTGTCCCTTGAAATGCTGTCATTCAGGCTGGTGGAGACTGACAGTTTCAGGAACTTTATGGCATTGGCAGTCCCACAATATAATGTGCCAAGCCGATTTTATTTCAGCAGGCAAGCTGTCCCTGCTCTGCAAAAACATGTCGAGGGAAACATTAAACATGCGCTACTAAACGCCGTCAGTAGCAGGGTCCACCTGACCACCGATGCGTGGACCAGTACCCATGGCCAGGGACGATACCTTTCCCTCACTGCCCATTGGGTCAATGTTGTGGAGCCGGGTACAGATCTTGCCAGTGGCGCTGTACGTGTTCTGCCAACTCCAAGGATTGCAGGAATCCAGTCTGTACACATTGATTCCTCCTCCTACTCCAGTTCCTCAGAATCATCGCTGCACGAGCCGTCACGGTATACCTCCACATGGACCCGTGAACGCTTACCTGTTGCGACCGATATGAGCACAGCCGTGGCCAAACGTCAACAGGCCGTCCTGAAATTAATTTCCATGGGGAATCGAAGCCACATAACGCAGGAGCTCTGGGATGCCATCAAGCAGGAGAGCGACGTGTGGTTTTTGTCAGCTAATCTCCAGCCAGGCTTGGTAGTGTGTGACAATGGCCGAAATCTGGTGGCAGCTCTGGGCCTTGGCAACCTCACTCACATACCATGTCTGGCACATGTGCTCAACTTGGTCGTGCAGAGTTTTTTGAGGGACTATCCGGATCTTGATGCACTGCTGCACAAGGTCCGCCTAGAGTGCGCTCACTTGCGACGTTCCAGCATGGCCAGATCGCGCATTGCAGCTCTGCAAGTCAGATTTCGCCTTCCTGAACATCGCATCATATGTGACGTACCCACCAGGTGGAATTCCATGTTACATATGTTGGAGCGGTTGTGTGAGCAGCAGCCAGCAGTAATGGAGTATCAGCTGCAACAGGCGCAATCAACTCGCAATTTGCACCGTTCACACTTCACCACTACTGAGTGGGCCTCTATGAAGGACATCTGCCACGTTTTGCGTGCGTTTGATGTCTCAACGCGGATGGCGAGTGCAGATGATGCACTAGTCAGCATGACTGTCCCCCTTATCTGCCTGCTTCAGAAATCGCTGAAAGCACTAAAGGAAGAGGTTTTGGAAGAGGTGGAGGATGAGGAGTCACAAATTCAATTACCTTCAGGACAGTCAGCGCAACGTGGTTCCTCACAAAGGGCTGGGCAGGGCTCACTTTGTGAGGAGGATGAGGAGGAGGAGGAGTCAATGGAGGAGGAAGAAATCCCTACAGAGGGAGGTACACAACGCTCTAGTCAGTATGTAGAGCGAGGGTGGGGTGATGAAGAGGAGGCAGAGATGACGCCTCTTCCAGAGGACAGCCTTTGTTGGCCAGTTGGGAGTCTGCAGCACATGGTTGATTTCATGCTTCAGTGCCTGAGAAACGACCGCCGCATCGCCCACATTCTCACCACGTCAGATTATTGGGTGTACACTCTCCTAGACCCTCGCTACCGGGACAACTTACAAACCCTCATCACACCGGTGAACCGGGACCGTAAAATGCAGGAGTACCAAGACACACTGGTGCAATCCATACTGTTGTACATTCCAGCCGAGAGAGCTGCTGCTGCTACTGCTTTACAAAGCAGCTCTGTGCGTCGAGGCAGTGTAGACACCTCTACAACAAGAGGGAGAAGAAGCAGCGCCTCTGCACAGGGCAAGAGCTGTATATTACAAATGTGGCAAAGTTTTGTGACAGCGCCAGCAAAGTCTACACCATCCGAGACGGCTCCAGTCACCAGGAAGAAACGTTTCCGTAAGATGGTGACAGACTACTTGGCTTTCCCTCTAAGTGTACTCCCAGATGCCTCTTCCCCTTTCAAATTTTGGGTCTCTAAGTTGGATACATGGCCAGAGCTTAGCCAGTATGCATTGGAGGTGCTGGCTTGCCCTGCTGCCAGTGTATTATCTGAGCGTGTCTTTAGTGCTGCAGGTGGTGTAGTAACAGACCGTCGCATGCGACTATCCTCAGAGAATGTAGACCGGCTTACTTTTCTGAAAATGAACAAGGCATGGATCTCACCTGAATTTGCCTGTCCGTTTTCAGATTAAATAACTGTTTGGCAACGTTTTCCATGTCTCCTGTTATGTTCATCTTTCTACCACCTGAACTCTACTCCCTGGGCTACAACACCGCCATTTGTTGCTCGTAAGTAATTGGCAGGGGTACTGACTCATGGCCAGCCTGGTTACAGCACGACAGCTGTTTCCTGGCAGTGTGAACGTCAATTATCCTCCAATAAGTTGTGCTGTCGTGTTGCATTCGGGTTAGCCGACTCTATGGTGCCTGCAGTTTAGGTGATTCCTATGTGTGCTGTGGGATATGTAAATAAAGGCGGTTTCCATTGTGACAATAGGACAAGCACCCACTGTAGGACTGTGTGATTCGGTAACTGCGGACGGCTTGCGTCCTGTCAACTTACATTTTCATGGGTGCGTTCTTCTACCCGTCCGGGGTCCAGTACCGTCAACTGGTTCTCCCCAGTGCCTTTGGCCTAGGTGCCTCCATCTCCGTATCCGAGTTCCACCAACGTCTGCTGGTCCTTGGTAGTGCTTTGGAGCACATGTACCTCCTGCTTAGTAACCGTGTCACAGTAACGTCAGCTGGTACTCGGTTGTGACAATGCCTCTTTTCCTTCTGCTACCCGTCCGGGGTCCAGTACCGTCAACTGGTTCTCCCCAGTGCCTTTGGCCTAGGTGCCTCCATCTCCGTATCCGAGTTCCACCAACGTCTGCTGGTCCTTGGTAGAGCTTTGGAGCACAGGTACCTCCTGCTTAGTAACCGTGTCACAGTAACGTCAGCTGGTACTCGGTTGTGACATTGCCTCTTTTCCTTCTGCTACCCGTCCGGGGTCCAGTACCGTCAACTGGTTCTCCCCAGTGCCTTTGGCCTAGGTGCCTCCATCTCCGTATCCGAGTTCCACCAACGTCTGCTGGTCCTTGGTAGTGCTTTGGAGCACAGGTACCTCCTGCTTAGTAACCGTGTCACAGTAACGTAAGCTGGTACTCGGTTGTGACATTGCCTCTTTTCCTTCTGCTGCCCCTCCGGGTTCCAGCACAGTCAGCTGGTCCTCATTACTTCCATTGTCTCTTGCTCCATCTGATACCCGTCAGGGTTCCAGTAACGTCAGCTGGTTCTCGGAAATTAGACGACCTTAAAGACCACCCAGAAGAAGATGACGACAACAAGGACGACGAGCATGAAGCCAACCAGCCTGAACACCATCACAAAGAAAAAATAAAAGATTACCCAGAAGAAGATCACCAACAGGACAAAGAAGGTTAAGACAAACTACAAGATACAGAACAAGAGACAGAAGAACAATAAGCAGAAGATCAAAAAGCAGAAGAACATGAAGTATAAGACCAAAATGAAGAGCAAAATATATGCTCTAAATTTAAGCAGAAGAAGACTAAGCAGTGTATGGGGGTGAGTCCGTTCCTCCTCGTGGTGCCCCTGGAAAATGCCTGCTGCTGCAGGCTAAACTGAACACGGACAAATACTGTTGTAATTTAAATCTTTTGTGACAGCAAGAACGGAAGGATGAACAATTCATACTTTTACAGATTACAAGTACAGGAATCTCTGTCACAAATAAGAATATGATGAAGAAGATGAAGAGGAAGAAGATGAAGAATTTGAATATGAAGAAGATTAATTAGTTTAATAATAACAATATGAGTAATGTAAACAAAAACATGAATAGCAAGAAGTTTAAGAAGAAGATTAAGAAGGTGAAGATGAAGAATAATTTGATGAGAAAGATGATGCTGCTGCTGAAGATTATGAAGGAGAAAGTCTGCCACTGGCAAAAGTTAAAAAGGTGAAGAGCATGGAAGTTGTGAAACATACATATTTGCCAAAATAGAAAAAAGGTTAACAACATTGTCAATTTGTTAGTCAATCCAAACGTATTTCCAAAAAAAAATATATTAATGCTATTCCAATGCATTGGGTTAAACATGTATGCCTTTATTGTCTCCTCAACCTCCCCCAATACATTCTACATTAGTCTTTGTTGTTTTCCTTCATGTACAATTAACCAACAAGGCAAGAATGGTTTTTTTTTAATGTCGATATTTGGTTCCCATAGACTTACATTGGACTTCCGGTATCGGAATCGGATATCGACGATATTTAGTGATATCGGCGATACCATTCCGATCCGATATTTTTAGATATCGAGCAGTATCGCTCAACACTAGTCGCTTACTTTCCTTTCTATGAATATACTATTTTTTAGTCTCTTAGGGGACTTGAACCAGCGATCATCTGATCACTAATACAATATTATAGCAGTTTATAGCTAAAAAAAAAATTATCCTATGAAGTACAGCCACAGGATGGGCTTCACAGAAGTGCTTGGGCCCACCAGAGAAGATCATTCTCGGGGCCCGCACTGTGTAGCTACGTAGAAATAAGTACAAGACCACCAATTGTATGCTAAAACATGCTAATATCAGGGTATAATATAAGATATTACACTTCTTAATGTTATAAGAAGAACTGGCACCCATATTTTTGTGCAAACTCAATGATCAATGCCCCCTGATATTTATTAACCACTAAACCAATGTTTAGCAGCACCACCATAGTTAATGAGATTTTAGGACATCTCAGCTATACGATGAGAAAATTATGGCGTGAACTGACCGGTGCTACAGATTTGACATGAACAATGTGACAATTTACTCTGCAAATATTTATCATCAATTTCATCCTTTGCAATATGAAGGATCAAGTCAGTGGTAAAGGTACATAATTTATGTAGTGATAAATGCAGAAATATCTGTACAATATCTGTGTTGATATTACCGTTGTTAATTTGCAGTGGAATTTTCATTGTAGAAATTCTGCAGCAAATACATTATATGAATATACCCACTTATAGTTGTGGGGGCCCTAAATCAGTTATGCATAACATTATCAATGACATGGAAAGAGTGCTTTCCCTCACAACATCACCCCCATACACATTTTATGGAAATCTGATGGGGAAAAACATTTAGTCAGTCAAGGGTGATACAGTGGGAGTGAAATTAGTCAGTCATGAGGGACACAGGGAGGGCAGGCTCAGTCAGTCATGCGGGACACAAGAAGGGCAGGCTCAGTCAGTCATGCGGACACAGGAGGCAGCTCAGTCATCATGCGGGACACAGGGAGGGCAGGCTCAGTCAGTCATGCGGGACACAGGGAGGGCAGGCTCAGTCAGTCATGCGGTACACAGGGAGGGCAGGCTCAGTCAGTCATGCGGGACACAGGGAGGGCAGGCTCAGTCAGTCATGCGGGACACAGGGAGGGCAGGCTCAGTCAGTCATGCGGGACACAGGGAGGGCAGGCTCAGTCAGTCATGCAGGACACAGGGAGGGCAGGCTCAGTCAGTCATGCGGGACACAGGGAGGGCAGGCTCAATCAGTCATGCGGGACACAGGGAGGGCAGGCTCAGTCAGTCATGCGGGACACATGAAGGGGAGGCTCAGTCAGTCAGGAGTGATGCAGAGGTAGCTCATCAGTCATGGAGACATAGGAACGGTGGGCTCAGTCATTCAGGATAATAAAGGGAGGGTGGGCTCAGTCATTCAGGATAATAAAGGGAGGGTGGGCTCAGTCATTTAAGGGTGATACAGGGTGGGAGGGCTCAGTCAGTCTGGGGTGATTCAGGGAGGGTGAGCTCAATCAGTCATGGCGGCTACAGAGAGGATTGACTCAGTCAATCAGGGGTGATACAGGGAAGGTGAGCTCAATCAGTCAGGGGTGATGAAGGGAAGAAAGGGCTCAGTCAGTCAGGGGTGATACAAGGAGGGCAGGTTCAGTCACTCAGAGGTACAAAGGAAGGGCAGACTCAGTCAGTCAGAGGGTACACAGGGAGGGTCAGCTTAGTCCGTCAGGGGTGATACAGAGATGATGGGGTCAGTCAGTCAGGGGTGACAAAGGAAGGGAGGGTGGGCTCAGTCAGTCAGGGGTGACAAAGGAAGGGAGGGTGGGCTCAGTCAGTCAGGGTACTCAGCGAAGGTAGGCTCAGTCAGTTAGGGGAGATACAGGGAGGATGAGCTCAATCTGGGGTGATACAGGGAGGGCAGGCTCAGTCATTCAGGGTTAACACAGGAAGGTGGGTTCAGTCAGTCAGAGGTGATAAGAGAAATGAGGGAAGGTGATCCTTATTCATCATAAAGTGACTAAGCCGCCCTCCATCACCCCTGACGAAAGCCCCCCATTTATAGTAACTCACTGTTAGGGCCTGTGCACATGTTGCGGATTTGCCTGCGGATTTTTCAGTGCCGAATCTGCACCTCTTGGCAGAAAATGCATGTCCTTTTTAGACGCGATTTTGACGCGGTTTTTCATGCTTTTTTCTCATGCGTTTTTGTATGCGTTTTTGACAGCTAAATAAAGATATGTTATTTAACAAAAAAAAGATTTGTGATGTCATTTCTTGTCCAACCTCCTCTTTTACATTTGTCCAGCCCACACTCCATTACACACAGATAGAGATAGATAGATAGATAATAGATACCAGTAGTTAGATAGATAGATAGATAGATAGATAGATAGATAGATAGATAGATAGATAGATAGATAGATAGATAGATAGAAAATATATAGATAGATAGATAGATAATATATAGTCAGAAATACATGTAGAAAGATAGATATATAGATAGAAAGATATATAGGTAGATAGATAGATGATAGATAAAATGGTACATAAATAGTTAAAGACACACGCGCACACACACACAAAATCTTAACGCAATGTAGTTAATAAAAAAAAATATAGGAAAAAAAATGGCGTGGGCTCCTGCGCAATTTTCTGCGCCAGAGGGGGAAAGCCGACAGCTGGGGCCAATATTTCTAGCCTGGGAAGGGGTTAGTACCCATGAATCTTCCAAAGCTATGAATATCAGCCCGCAGCTAGCCTTCACTGGCTATTAAAATAGGGGGACCCCCCAAAAAAAATGATGTGGGGTCCCCCTATAATTTATAGCCAGAAAGACAAGGCAGACAGCTGCGGGCTGATATTCATAGCCTAGGAAGGGGCCATGGATATTGGCGCCCCCTCTGGCTAAAAATACTAGCACCCAGCCGCCCCAGAATTGGCGCATCTGTATGATGCGCCAATTCGGGCACTTAGCCCCTCTCTTCCCACTCCCCTGTAGCGGTGGGATATGGGGTAATAAGGGGTTAATATCACCTTGCTATTGTAAGGTGATATTAAGCCCGGTTAATAATAGAGAGGCGTCTAATCAAACATAAGTATGAATACATGTGGGCTAAGAAACAGGGTACAATAGAGAAAATCCATGGAAATTGGATGAGATGGCAACAAAGCTCATTCAGTCGGTAACGATACATAAGGGATGGTTCACATTTACCCCATAGCTTTCACCTGGTATAATTGCAACAACAAAGCAAATATATGACCTCCTACTCTGTTACCATTCTGACTATGCTCCATGCTCCATTAGAGTGTTTAATTTTGTTATTTTCTTTACATTTTTATTTCATCATTCAATACTGAGTAGTGACCAACGTACTGTAGCTTGAGATGATATTGCTTTGATTCTGCCACATCTATGATTTAATGGTTACTGCTTAAGATTGGTTGTTCCCTTTCTTTTCTTTTTGATATTTAAGTTAGAATGATACTTGATATATCAGCTTATAGAAATGATGATCTTATTACTTTTGGTTTGTATGTTTGTTATAATATGAAAAACTTCTAATAAAAACTAATGAAACGAATAATAGAGAGGCGTCAATAAGACGCCTATCCATTACTAATCTTATATTAATAAAGGGTTAAAAAACAACACATGCATAAGAATAAATTATTTTAATGAAATAAAACACAACACGGTTTTCATATCTTTATTATACGCTCAGATCCAAGCGACGCCCTCGATCTCCTGTAATAAAACGTAAAAAAATAAAACAACATTATTCTCCCTGTCCGACACAGTCCAATTAATAACGAGTGTCCCATGACGGTCTCCCCTATAGAACAGTGACATCAGGTGATGCCACTGCTCTGTAGGGCCTCCCAGTGATGCACTGACAGGAGACAATGGCTCCTGCAGTGCATCACTGAGGTTACCTGAGTTCATTTTCTCACTTTATGGCAATGCTGCGTGGGAATTTTCTCACACAGAATTTCCGTAAGAGAATGAACTGTAGTGACGTCATTCTCTCACGGCGGCAGAGCGATACACAGATTGATAGCGTCGGGGAATAGGTGAGTATGTGCTCAATGTTATGTGTTGTATGTCATTGTATGTTCTGTATGTTCTGTATGTCATGTGTATGTTATAGTTGTATTTAATGTATGTGTTGTTTTTTTTTTACATTCAGCACATTAGCCGGATGAAGGGACTACCACTGTCCCATCATTGGCTAATGTGTCAGTCACTGTCACTGTAGCAGGCATAGCCGGATGGGATTTGTAGTCCCATCCGACGATGCCTGCATACACAGATCACGCACACAGCCCCGCACACCGCCGCACATACACAGATCACGCACACGGCCCCGCCCATACACCGATCACGCACACAGGCCCGCACACCGCCGCGCAGACACCGGCACACAATCACCACCCACACACATAGCGCCGCACACTATACACGCCCACGCACCGCCCACACACATAGCGCCGCACACTATACATGCCCACGCACCGCCCACACACATAGCGCCGCACACTATACACGCCCACGCACCGCCCACACACATAGCGCCGCACACTATACACGCCTACACTCCGCCCACACACTTCCCTCCTCCCAAACTGCAGCAGTTTCACCCGCAGCAAAACCGCAGATCTTTTTTAGACCTGCGGTTTTGCTGGAAGTGCCCGACTCAATGCAAGTCAATGGGCGCAGAAACGCTGCAGTTCCGCACAAAGAATTGACATGCTGCGGAAAATAAAACGCAGCGAAACCGCGCTTTTTTTCCGCAGCATGTGCACAGCAGACCTGCGGTTCCCATTGGATTACATTGCATGTGCACTGTGCTGTCGGTTGGATGCGTTTCCGCACGTTGAAAAACGAAGCGGAAACGCATCTAAAAATGCAACGTGTGCACAGGGCCTTGGGTTTAGAAGGGGCCCTCAGTTAGTTATATGTGATGTTCAGGTATTCAGTTGCAGCATAGATAATACTCACTTTTGTACTGTTTGTCTTCCTCTTCTCCTTACATTGTGCCTGCAATGGTGCTGGGCAAGAAGGGGGAACGCACTCTTTATAAATCACAGCACTGCACTTTACTTGAGCCGGGGAGAAGACACAAATAAGACTAACTCTGATTGGCTGCAATGCGGCCAATCAGGGATAACCTTATCAACAACAGCACCATTCTCCCTGCTGGTTCAATATAGGGAAGAGTGGTGATAAAAAGACATCAGGACGGAACAGCGGTCTGTTATACAAATAGTGAGCTGCAGTCCTCATCAGGCGAGAGTGTCAGCTAGGAGAGAAGTAGTGACGTACTGCTTGCCACTCCTCCCAGTGTTAGACAACCTGGGAGAGCAGTCCATGCATCAAAGCTGTCACTCTGGCCTGCTGCAGACTGCGACTCACTATTTTGGTTTTAACAGACCTCTGTTCCATCCTGATGCTTTTTTATGCCACTGCTACTCCCAGAGTTAACACCTAAATTTGCAATCCGTGCAATAAGGATTAAAGTGCACCTGTCAGCTGTTTTGGCCGCTATAAGATGCGGTCACCGCCTTTCAGGACTTATCTACAGCATTCTGTAATGCTGTAGAGAAGCCCCTGATCCGACCTGCAAGATAAGAAAAATAAGTTTTATTATACATCTAGATCAATATCAGCACAGAAGAAGAGGCAGCAATGTTTACTGACTACATTAATATTAACCCTTTTAATTTAAAATTTACTCATACCTTTAATAAGGAAGAAGTTAATTACTTGGATGTCATCTTAAAGGGTAATGATGATGTTATAAGTGTGTCTCCATATCGGAATAAAACGGATAGTAATTCTATTGTAAGAGCTGACTCCTGCCATCCACCACACGTGATCAGAAATATTCCGTTAGGTGAATAATATGTTAGAACTAAAAGGAATTTTTATCAGAATGAGATCTTTCCCATTGAAGCTGAAAAAATAAAAAAGTGCTTGCAACATAGAGGCTATAAGACTTGGAGTCTGAATAGGGCCCAAAACATTGTTAGCAGCATGGATAGGAGAGTCTTATTGCGAGAGAAAAATATCAATAAAAACACTTTGATAAGTTAAAATAACATTACATTCACAATGGAATTTTCTCCCCAATATACAGTCCCTGACAGAAGTTATGTCGCTTATCCATGTTATGTAAATCAAAGCTTATAACCTGACGTTAAATTCATCCATTGGTTTTATAAATTACTCTTTTGAAAGCTGAAACCCTCCCAAATTTGGTTTAGGTTAAGAAAATAAATTGGCATCAATGCTGAAATATTGATCATTTAATGAACATAGAATGGTCAGATTTTGGCAAGACAAAAGTTTTGTCGCTCACATAAAGTAATGTGATATTCAAACAAATAATTATCTTAAAATACAAATATATGTTGCATAACATTGGTGAATGAAGTTGTGGTGCTATTAGAGTCATATTTAATATTTTGTGTGACTTCCATGAGCTTGAAGGACTGCATCCATGCGGTTCAACAATGATTCATACAATTTATTAATGAAGTCATGAGGAATAGCAAAGAATGCAGTCTTACATGCCTCCCAGAGTTCATCTAGATTCCTTGGTTTTGTCTTCCAAGCTTCCTCTTTCATCCTACCCCAAACATGCTCAATGATGTTCATGTCTGGTGACTGGGCTGGCCAGTCCTTGAGCACCTTGATCTTTTTTTGCTTGGAGGAACTTTGTTGTAGAGATGGATGTATGTGATGGAGCACCATCCTGCTGCAAAATTTGACCCCTTTTATGATTTGGAATGTGAGAGGTAGTTAATACTTCTTGATATTTTAGACTATTAATATTGCCTTCCACCTTGCAAATGTTTCACACACCCCATACTGAATTTAACCCCAGACCATGATCTTTCCACTACCAAATTTAACTGTTTTCTGGGTGTATTTTGAATCCATATGGGCTCCAGTAGATCTCCTGCAGTATTTGCGGCGGCAGTGGTGTAATTCTACTGAAGATTCATCAGAGAAATCCACCTTCTGCCACTTTTCCAGCGTCCATCTGTTTAGCAGGCTGTGGGACTTTGCAAATGCCACATGGTTTTTGCCTTTTGTTAGGTGCTGGCTTCTGGGCACTGAATCGACCATGGAGGCCATTTCAAGACAGAATCCTACAAACTGTTCTAGGTGACACAGGGACTTGAGGTGACCAGGCCTGTTGGAGCTCTGCTGCAGTGGAAGAGGGGCTTGCTTTGGATTTTCTAACAAACAAACGTTCCTCCTGAGCAGTTGTCTTGCGGGGTCTGCTGGACCTGGGCTTGTCAAACCCATCTCCAGTCTCTTCAAATCTTTTTTTAATTCTTTGTACTTGATGCTGAGACACACCAAAGGTGTCAGCCACCTTTGCAGTGGATCTGGTCTTCAGCCTCTTGATAATCAAGGATTTGGTCGCAGGGTGGATTTTTGGCATGTTGCCAGAGCTCAAGTTGCAGTTCAAGTGAAGTTCTGGGGTGCTGGGTTTCTTTTTATACACACCCACTAATTAACCGATCATTTACTGAGCACTGGTGAGGATGTAAACTAGGATTTGGTGCATTATATGACCAGGTGACAAAACTTTTGTCTTGTCAAAACCTGACCATACTGTGTTCATTAAATAATCAATATTTCAGCATTGATGCCAATTTTTTTTCTTAACCTAAACCAAATTTGGGAGAGTTTCAGCTTTCAAAAGAGTAATTTATAAAACCAATGGATGAATTTAACGTCAGGTTATAAGCTTTGATTTACATAACATGGATAAGCGACATAACTTCTGTCAGGGACTGTAGTGTTAGAGCTAATTCAGGGGCCATTATACAGTGGATGAGCTAATGCAGGGGTCATTATAAAGCATGGAAGCTAATGCCGAGGGTCATTATACAGTATGGGAGCTAATGCGGGGGCCAGTATACAGTGTGATAGCTATTTTGTGGGCCAATATACAGTGTTAGAGCTAATTTGGGGGCCATTATATAGCAGATGAGCTAATGCCGTGGTCATTATACAACATGGGAGCAAATGTGGGGGTCATTATACAGTATGGGAGCTAATGCAGGGGCCATTATACAGTACAGTTAAAAAGCTACAGTGGGTGCCTGTCACAATGTGACTCGACCTAACGGGTGGTTGGTCAGTGGACAGCGCAACACACACAACGGGATGGGATTGGGGAGAGGAAGGCCCTACCGATAGGGAATGAGAGATGGTCACCACCTTCGCTCAAACCTGAGCCTGCCCCTGCACTCCCCTAATGCCCTATGTGGGTTCTTCCCCCCACTGCCAAAAGGATACCTTATTCTTCGCTGTCACCTAACACTGCCCTGTCTAGTGCCCTGGCCAGCATAGGGCGCTAGCCTAGTCACTACAGATATTTCCACACAGGGGACAGTGACAAACACAAAAAGGATGGAAAAATAACAACTTAGCTTTTAGACACCGCTGTCAAGCTCCACACCGCAGATAGAACAGCAACAGGACTCCAAACACCAGACATGGCTGACACCAGAGAGCTGCTCCTGCTAGGCTGGTCTCCAGAGAGAAACTCTATCACCAACAGTCAGCTGATGCATCAGGTGACCTTTTAAAGGATGGTGGGAGTGGTCACCACCCACATCAGCTGACCCAGCAGCACTGCAGTAACATCAGATTGCCAGCAGGAAATCGGACATTAACCCCCGATGGTCCAAAAGGAAAAAAGCTCAATTTAAACAGAGTGGAACCAGAACTGCCACAAATCCAAAAATGGATCGTGACAGTGCCATCATACAGTATGGGAGTTACATTGGAGGCTGTCATAAACTAGGGTTTATATACAGTGTGAGGACTACTGTGAGGGCACAAAAGAGACATTTTACTGTGTAAGGGGCACAGTGATGGCATGACTATGTGAAGCCGTATGAGGAGCATTCCTTTTGTATCACACAGCAGGTGCAGTAATAGGGACTAGAGTTGAGCGAAACAAGTCGGTCAGATTCAAAAGTCGCCAACTTTCATCAAAGTCGGGTTTCGTTGGCCAAAACCCGACCATAAGTTGCAGTCGGCCATGCGGTCGTCAACCCTAGCGCCCAAGTCGGTTTTCCCATAATGCTTGCAGGCGCCTTTTTTCTGCCAATGAGCAAGGACATTCACTGTGGGCAACGAGATGACATAGTCAGCGTCCACCACCATCTTAGAGAAGGGCATTGCCGTGATTGGCTTGGTTTGGGGGGCGTCATAGTGTCTATAAAAGCCCTGAACTCCGACTGCCATTTTACTTCTGCCGATATTAACAGTAGGGAGAGGTTGCTGACGCTGTTTATCAGTAGGGAGAGAGTTAGGGCTGGAAACAGAAGTTCTTATGTGCTTGTGCTGATAGCAATTGTGCTGTACAGTTAGTGTGCAGTGACAGGGAAGGATTTTCTTGTGTGCAGCAGAGCTGGTTATTAGGCTGCCTGCTAGCTGTATTGCAGTGTGTACACTACTGTGCAGACTGCTTTTTACACAGCACTAATACTTTGATTCTTTTTTTCTGCACACTTACCGACCGTTCATTTTTTCCCACATCATATAGAGCTGTACGCTCCTCACACACTACCGTGTGCCAGCTGGTATCACGGACAAATACATGCTGACTGTGTGTGACTCCGGAAATATATACGGAGATTGCAATTTTCCCCTACACCATATACAGCTGGTATCTTCTGATACAGTACCGTTTTTCTGCTCTTTGTATTATGGTCAAATCCATACTGAGTGAGCATCTGTGTGTGACTCCGGAAATGTATACGGAGATTGCAATTTACCCCTACACCTATACAGCTGTATGCTTCTGAGACAGTACCGTATATCTGCTCTTTGTATTACGGTCAAATCCATATTGAGTGAGCGTCTGTGTGTGACTCCGGAAATATATACGGAGATTTAAATTTTCCCCAAAACTGTATACAGCTGTCCGCTTCTGATACAGTACCGTATATCTGCTCTTTGTATTACGGTCAAATCCATACTGAGTGAGTGTCTGTGTGTGACTCCGGAAATATATACGGAGATTGCAATTTTACCCTACACCGTATACAGCTGTTCGCTTCTGATACAGTATTGTATATCTTCTCTTTGTATTACGGTCAAATCCATACTGAGTGAGCGTCTGAGTGTGACTCCGGAAATATATACTGATATTTAAATTTTCACCTATGCCGTATACAGCTGTCCGCTTCTGATACAGTACCGTATATCTTCTCTTTGTATTACGGTCAAATCCATACTGAGTGAGCGTCTGAGTGTGACTCCGGAAATATATACTGATATTTAAATTTTCACCTATGCCGTATACAGCTGTCCGCTTCTGATACAGTACTGTATATCTGCTCTTTGTATTACGGTCAAATCCATACTGAGTGAGCGTCTGTGTGTGACTCCGGAAATATATACTGATATTTAAATTTTCCCCTATGCCACATACAGCTGTACGCTCCTCATACAGTACCATATATCTGCTGGTATTTTTGGTACATTTTCCCAAACATGAGGAAGTATGGTGGAAGAAGCCGCGGATGTGGACGGGGGGGGCCAGCTGGGAATGATGGTGGTGGTGGTGGTGTATCTGCTGGTAGTGCCAAAAGCTCAATAGCACCTAAGGCAGGAGGTGTTTAGCCTGCATCATCGTCTGGCTCCAGAAGGCCTGGAAGGCTCCCTTTTCTGGGAGTAGGTAAACCGCTTTTAAAGCCGGAGCATCAGGAACAGGTTTTGGCTTACATTGCCGAAACAGCCTCCAGCTCTATCGCCTCCTCTTCTGAAGTGTCAAAAAATGCAAGCACTGAGTCGTCAGTGCAGGCTCCTGGTCAGGAACAACCCCTTTCCTTGTGTCCTTCACCCCCACCAAAAGTGAAGGATGCGGCAGGCCACACTTCAGATTACTCCCTGGAGCTCTTTTCACATACCATGCCTGGGTGATCAAGTCAAATCCTGAATTCCCCAGTCCAAGATGAATATGACATGGAGTGCACTGATGCACAGCCACTGATATCTGATTCTGCCGATACTTTCATCCAGAGCACTGCATTGCCCTCGCAGTCTACTAAGCCAGAATGTGACCCTGATGAAACTCAGGTGCCCCTTCCCGCATACTATACAACCTTACACGGTGACACAGAGGAAGGTGCAGATGAAATTGAAAAGGAGGTGATGGATGACCCAGTTGTTGACCCGGATTGGCATCCATGGGGGGAAGAGGGTGCCGCTTGCAATAGCTCAGAAGAGGAGGAGGATCCGCAGCAGGCATCGACATCGCAGCTGCGGTTATCTGGCAGGCCCGTAGCAGTCCAAAAACTTGTTAAAAAAACAAAAAGAGTTGCAGGACAGCTTGGCCAGATGGTCAAATTAGCACAGCGTGCAAGCCCTGAAAATTTATCCCATAGTAGGAAGAGTGCAGTGTGGCACTTTTTTGACCAAAATCCTATTGATGAGGCAAAGGTTATCTGTAAGAAGTGCGGAAGGACTTTTAGCCGAGGGAATAATCTCCGAAAATTGAATACCAGTTGCATGGTTAGACATTTAAACACCATGTACTTGCAAGCGTGGATGGACTACAAAACCTCACTGGCTTTGAACGCCTACATTGCCAAACTGATCTCATTAGAGATGATGCCCTTCCGTTTGGTTGAAAGTGCAGCGTTACGAGAGCTCATGGCCTACGCTGTCCCATACTATGACCTACCGAGTCGGCACTTCTTTTCTAGAAAAGCCATCCCTGCCCTCCACCTGCATGTGAAAGACCGCATTGTCCATACACTCAAACAATCAGTGAGTGGAAAGGTGCACCTAACAACAGATGCATGGGCCAGTAGGCATGGCCAGGGCCGTTACATGTCCATCACTGTGCACTGGGCTAATGTGGTTGATGCAGGGTCCACAGGGAACAGCGGCGGTGGGACAGTGCTGCCTAGCCCATGGTATAGGCAACAGTTGGCTGTAGGTGTTCGAGGTGTCCCACTATCGATCAGCTAGTGGTAAGCGTCAGCAGGCTGTTTTAAAGATGATGTCTTTGGGCAACAACAGACACACCGCGGAGGTACTGGCCGACTACTTGTAGCGAGAAACTGAGTCATGGCTGGGCAGTCTACATCTTGAGCCTGGCAAGGTAGTCAGTGATAACGGCCGTAATTTTGTGGTGGCCATAGCCCTGGCAAAACTCAGACACATACCTTGCATGGCTCACACCTTGAACCTGGTGGTGCAGTGCTTCATAAATAATTATCCGGAGTTACCAGCCCTGCTCCATAAGTTGCGAAGACTGTGCTCGCACATCCGTCGCTCGCCCATAGACTCCAGTCGTATGCAGAGGCTGCAGCAATCGCTCCACTTCCCCATGCACCGCTTAATCATAGACGTTGCAACAAGGTGGAAGTCCACCATGCACATGGTTGAGAGGCTGTGCAAACAGAGGCAGGCTGTAATGCATTTGTGGGAAGATCCACGGGCAGGCAGTTTGAGGGCTGACATGGAGTTGTCGGGTGTGCAGTGGTCAAAGCTGAAAGACCTCTGTAAAGTCCTTCAGTGTTTAGAGGAATGCACACGGCTGTTAAGCGCAGATGACACCATCATAAGCATGAGCATTCCACTTATGCGTCTGCTCATGCAAACTTTGACGCACATTAAGGATCAGGCATCTGCAGCGGAGGAGGAAGAGGAGGAGGGAAGCCTTCATGACAGTCAGGCATTGTCTGCTCAGGGAACTGTCCTGAATGAGGTGGAGGAAGAAGAGGAAGAGGAGGAGGATGAGGATGAGGGGAATGATTATTTTGGGGAGGATGATGCTTCTCAGGGGGCAAGAGAACATGTTGGCTTGCCAAGGTCAGGTACAGGGTTTGTGCGTGAATGGAGGGATGTGGATTTGGCAGAAAGTGCTCCTCCACCCGCCACTGGCAGTGCATCATTGACACCTGGAACAGTGGCCCACATGTGTGATTATGTCTTGCGGATCCTAAAAAGGGACCCCCGCATTGCCAAAATTATGAAGGATGACGACTACTGGTTGGCCAGCATCCTCGATCCACGCTATAAAGGCAAAATTACAGAACATCATGCCACAGGAGAACCTAGAGCTTTTATTGGCAAGCAACAAGCAACCCTGGTAAACCTTTTGTTAGAGGCATTCCCAGCACACAGCAGCGGTGCAAGTTCTACCACGAGCCGTACTGGGCCAAATGGAAGAGGTGTTCGTGGTGCACACAGCCAAAGTGGCGCTGGAGACAGGGGTTTCATGACCATGTTGTGGTCTGATTTCTCGAGTAACGCTCACACGACTGGTAATACTGAATCGAATGCAACAGACAGGAGACAACAGTTGTCAACTATGGTTCAAAATTACCTCTCCTCCACTATCGATGTTCTCCCTCACAGTTCATTCACCTGTTGTGAACGTGTTGGAGACAATTTCTGAGCTGAGGCTCCCTCTGGTGGTTGCTGACGGTACTGAAGCTGTATCTAATGACAGGTCCTCCTCACCTGCCAGCGATGACTGGCAATCAGGAGTCACTGACTGGGCTGATATAATGGAGATGCCTTCCCATGATCCTCGCCGGTGATCAATTGTTGTTTCCTGGTTCATTTGGAAGTCTGCTGGTGTCTTTCCTTCGTCTGCTACCTTCAGATAAGATATTTTCTGCTTGTTTCTATTGTGTTTGCTATTTCCATTTTTGTCTGCTCCTTTGTGGAGGTTAGCCCGGTCCCCTCCTGGCGCCTGTGCTACTCTCTGTTTTTCAGTAGCCACTGTTATTTGTTCAATTGCTCTTTCCCTGCTTTTTGAGTGGCTGCAGGGTTAGCCTTGTTCACACTGAGATCTGATTTAGTGGGTGGCGAGATCGTGTGATCTCAGCATTTTTGAAGTCAGAAGTGTTGGAAGTTTTGCTAGGGTTTTGCTGGGTTGCAGATAATATTTTGTCCTGTCCTATTTAGGCAGTGTTTGGCCCCAGCGTTTGTTCCATCTATTTTCTGCCTGTGTTTGTGTTTCATCTTGTCTAACCGCCATTATATGTTTGGGGGCTGCCTATTCCTTTGGGGCTCTACTCCGGGGCAGTTAGCTTTCCTGTTTCTATCTTTAGGTGTAGCTAGCTCTCCAGCTGTGCCGAGGCATCTAGGACCACCGTAGGTACACTCCACTGCTGCTTCTAGTTGTGTGGTTAGTTTAGGGATCTGCAACCCATTAGTTTACAACCTCTCAGATGTTCGGCTGCCTTGCCGTTTTGCTCCTGTCCTCCTCAGTTACCAAATCATAACATTTCCCTTTGACTACTGGGCCTGTAAACTGGACACCTGACCTGAATTGGCACAATATGCCTTACAGGAGCTCGCTTGCCCTGCTGGTAGTGTGCTATCAGAAAGAGTCTTCAGTGCTGCTGGATGAATCCTGATAGAAAGAAGGACCCGGCGGTCGACCCCAAAATGTTGACGATCTCACCTTCACTAAAATGAACCATGCCTGGGTTTCAAAGGATTTTGTACCACCTTCCCCTGATGACACATAGGTTGCCAGCAAAATGGCTCGCTTTGTCCTCCTCTTCCTCCGACTTCTCCAATTCCTCCATTTGCAGCTGCTGAACGTCCAGCCTACACCTCAACATATGCCAGATTTTCCACCTCCCTAACTGGGCTGTCCCCCCTCCAGGGCCTGCTTCAGCACGTGGCACACCCAGGCAAGTGACAGTGCCCTGAGCAGGTGGGGGGGCCCACTCGCCGTCAGAGACCCCGGCGTACTATGAGGGGCCCTGTGCCAGTTCCCAGTGCCCACGAGTGTGCCCCCCCTGCTAGCTCAGGGCCCTAGCACTTACCATACTTACCTGTCCCTGCTCCACCGCTGTGATATCTTCCGCGCTTCCTGACAGTGACATTCTGGTCAGAGAGCGCGATGACGTCGCATCTGCGCGCCCTCTGCCTGAACAGTCACAGTGCAGAGAGCTGGAAGATGGCGACGCTGAGGAGTCCAGAGTAGAGCAGTGCCCAGCGAGGAAAGGTATTTCATTTTTTTTAATGGTTACAGCAATATATGGGGAGCATTATACACTGGAGAATTATATATGGGGCCCATCATACACTTGAGCATCATAGATAGGGCCCATTATACACTGGAGCATCATCCATGGGGCACATCATATTCCGGCGCATCATATCGGGCACATTATATATGGAGCATCACATGGAGACCATTATATATGGAGCATTATATATGGGGACCATTATATTTGGAACATTATATGGGGCTCATCACACACTGGAGCATCATATATGCGGCCCATCATATTCTAGAGCATCATATGGGGTTCATTATTTATGGGGCATCATATAGGGCCCTTTATATATGGAGCATCATACGGAGGACATATGGGGCCTATTCTGTATGAAGCATTATATGGAGCCCATTCTGTATGGGGTGTGGTGTAGTGACTCATGCTGAAGCTAGGAGGCGCTGTATATGCTCCTCAAGAGATGCATGGAGGAGTGATATGGATGGGAAAACAGGCCCTGGCATTATTGTGAATGGCAGGTATGTGTCGCAGAGCTCCTCTGCGCTGTAAGCCAGGAATGTTGTTCTGGGACTTTTAGTCCTACAAGAGTTCTGTTTATTGTATAGGGTGGCTTACAGGGTTAGCTTGTGAGCTGGGTGGGACAGGTTAACCACATATACACCGCCCACTGGGGGTGGTGTGAGTTTGTGAAGGACTTGTGATGAGGTCATGAACATGTGACCAGACCATGTGCTTCATATCTTAGCTGGGGGAGTGGCTACAGGTATGTAAGGAAGTGGTTGGCACATGGTGAGTGAGTGTAATCTGTCTGAGACTGTGGAGAGTCTCTGACGTGTTGAGACTGAATCTGTGTGAAGAGTGTTAGGTCCTGGATGGCCTGTGTTGTAAAATTCTGGGAGTAGGATTGGATTCCTGGAGCACATGGAGAGGACATGGACCTGGAGGCCTGTGTGTTGGACGGTCCTGGGATGGACGTCCTGAATAGCGCACAGAGAGGCCAGGTGCTTGCGATGGCACTGCGTGGGGGGAAGCTAACGACCTTCTGAGGGTCTGGACTGTCAGGTGGCCTGGTGGGCAAGGATGGTGATCCCAGTTAGTAAGCTTCCCCGGGAACTTAGGTCTGACGAGGAGTCAGCATGAGGAGCAGGAGATCCTGGAAGGTAACTCCACAGACTGTTGTTGCCTGTCGTGTTCCATGGACATTAAGTACTATGGACTATGTGTGATGTGTAACCTGACGTTTATGATGCTAAAATAAACCAAAAGGACTGTGGTTTGAACCCTGAGTGTGCTAGTATCTGCCTCTAAGACCAGCTAAGCGAGTGATCCCCGTCCACACATAGTGTGGATCGTCACAGGGGCAATATATGGGGCTCATTTTTCTGTATAGAGCAATATATGGGCTCATTATTCTGTATGGCGCACTATGTGGTGCCCATAATACTGTATGGAGGACTATACTGTCCGTTTTTTGAGCTATTGTAGAATTTAAAATAGATATCACTTATGTAATGTAAGAAGTGAAGTATTTGGCATTGCACTGTACCTATATTTCTCTGCCGTATCGGAGCATCATGAATTGTGGCATGTGTTTAAGGGGCCCACTGAGACTCTTTCGCCCGGGGCCCATGAAAACCTGGAGCCAGCCCTGCCCCCCCACAACTTTAGCCAAATAACCCCAGTTTGCAATGCGTCACTATTATTATAAAGTAAATTAAGGTTGACAAGCTTAAGTAATAAGAATTGATGTCGTTGACATTGAAATGGGCACTGTAGGTGTGTTTACTGTCCTCCACTCCCTGCCGACTTTTATTCCCCATTGACTTGCATTGGGGCCGGATTTTTGACTCCGACCCGACCTTTTCCGTTAGTCGGCCGACTTTGTTCGACTCGACTTTTGAGAAAGTCGGGTTTCACAAAACCCGACTCGATTCTAAAAAAAGCAAAGTCGCTCATCTCTAATAGGGACACATACGGCAGCAGGGGCTCAGTATTGGGTTGAGTAGTTTGTGCATGTTGGAAATAGATGTGTACTGAGCTGGAAATGTGTCAAATGTGTCTTTGCTGTAATCTCTGCAAACGACTTTTGGCTGGAGAAGTTGTCATGTCGGTCTGAGTAAGATGTAAAAGTGAACGACTATCAAAAAGAACGTCACCTGTAAGTTATTGTCTGTAACTGTATTGTGAGCTCTTGTATATTCTGCAGCACTGGTGGTGACTTCAGTGTTAGTTTTTGTATAGAGATTTTTTTCAGTTACAGCGCATTTATCTGCTGAAGTTCTCCTTATACCCACCACTAGATAGCGCCACCTGAGTTGTAATCAGGGTTACCGGTTAGAGGCCCACTCAGATTTTTCCCCCCCTAGAGCTAAACACCTAGCTACGCCTCTGACAAGTGTGCAAAAACAAATGTGCACAGTTATCTGTCTAGATTTTTTTAATTTAATTATTGCTTTGCAAAATTTGTTGAGTTTCAATAACTCAGTAGAATCAAGCAAGCACACCATTTGACACTGATTTCAGTTTCTTTTTCTGATTAAAATATTGTGCTGTCTTGCTGCTGCTTTCTAGTGCCTTAAGGCCGGGGTTACACTGGCGACAAAATCGGACGACTGCAAAGCAATGAAATATCGCATTGCAGTCGGACCAATGTTAATCTATGGAGCAGCTCCCAACATCCGATTTTTTGTCGTCCATTTTATACGTGGAGTGAAATCGCAGCATGCTGCGATTGTCACCGATTGTGGGTCGACAATCGCCAATGCAAGTCTATGGGTGCGATGAAAAATCGGATTACAAAAGGACCGCACGTGTGACTTGCAATAAAATCGCATCGGTGTCCTTTAGAAAAGCCGGTAATTCATTCCCGGCTATACAGTAAAATCACACTGACAGCTTTAATAAAGACTAGATAGAATACATATACACACATAGAATACATATATATATACATGTCATCGAGACACATACATATATATTTATAGTTCATACACTTCTACATAGTATAATAGCCGCTAATTCAATTGTCGGCTTTTGTGAAATTAGAGAACCCGACATGAAATGACACATGGCTTACATACCGTTAACCATGTCATTTCATGTAGTTTGATATATGGTTTTCACTAACAATTACATGAGTGTATGTGTGCAAAATTTCATACATGTAGGGGTTAATTAAAGGTGTAAATTCGTTGAAAAAAAATACATGGGCTCCCGCGCTATTTTCTCCACCAGACAGGCAAAACCAGCGAGTGGGGGCAGATAATAATAGCCTAGGGAGGGTGCATTCATTTTGTGCCCCCCCCTGGCCACTAACATCTGCCCCCAGCCACCCCAGAAAAGGCAAATCTATAATTAGATGCACCCTTTCTGGCACTTAGCCCATCTATTCCCATTGCCCTGTAGCGGTGGCTAATGGGTTAATAATGGGTTAAAGCCACCTTGCTATTGGAAGGTGATTTTAAGCCAGGTTAATAATTGAGAGTTGTCAATTAGACAACTCTCAATCATTAATCCTATTGTATGAAATTAAAAAAAAAAAAAATTAATGAAAAATCATTTTAATGAAATAAACACAGTGGTCCAGTGGTGTCATTCTTACTTAACCATGACAGACTGATCTCCAGCCATGTCCTCATCAACACCCACACCTGTGTTAATGGAGCAATCACTGAAAAGAGGTTAGCTGGTCCTCTTAAGGCAGGGCTGCAATGATGTTGAAATGTGTTTTGGGGGATAAAGTTCATTTTCTAGCCAAATATTGACTTTGCAAGTAATTGCTGTTAAGCTGATCACTCTTTATAACATTCTGGAGTATATGCAAATTGCCATTAGAAAAAGTGAAGCAGTAGACTTTGTAAAAATTAATATTTGTGTCATTCTCAAAACTTTTGTCCATGACTGTATATGTCTCAATGACATATATATGTATTCTATGTGTATACATCTATTCTTTCTTTTGTGATTTCAAAACTATTCATTTGGATCCATTATATGTCAGTTTTGCTAGCCACCGACAAAATCTCGCAAGTCGGATGTCAATTGGATGTGAAACGTACGCTCAGATGCGACTAAATCGCATCATCGCAGTAGAATCGGATGACAGACGGAGCAATGTTCATGAAACTTTTGTGCGATAATCGACCGACTAAAACGGTCCGATTTTTTAGACGTTGTGTGCGACCCCGGCTTTAGGACAAATGATGGCTACACCATATTACTGATCAAGCACACTAGTCTGGCATTGCTGCTGCTAGCATACCTCCTATATCTCTACACTTATGAATTGAATCTTTATATCTTTCAGAGACTACTTCCTCAGTGCAATTTTTACAAAGCATTCCTGTCTGTGTCCAATGTTTTAGAAATGCAAAAACTCAGTAGAATTGCCCTCTGACAAGCAAATACACCTTCTGACACTGATTTTAGATTTCTCTGTAAAAACTATTGTGCTGTTTTCTTCTGCTTTTTATTATATTAAGAATGAAAAAAAAAGAGAAATGTTTATTCAATTGCAGCAGGACAGATGTCAGCTACACTATATGGCAGGGGTCACACTAGCGCTGAATACCGATGAGTGCTACGCGATAAAACATCGCATAGCACTCTGTCCCAGTATTCATCTATGGGGCAGCTCCCATCAGCGATTTTTCTCGGCCGTTTTCAACATGCTAGTTAAATCGCAGCATTCTGCGATTGTCACCGACACTCGGCCGAGTCTCGTCTCACTCGCACTCATATAAGCCTATGGGTGCTAGTGAGACAACGCACATCACTCGGATATCATCTGAGTGCTGTGCGATATACATTGACCCCCGCAATGGAGGAGATGGAGAAATTCATTTTTCCGCCTCCTCCGCAGCTGTGCTTCAATCCGCTCTGTGCGAGAGGCTCGGGGCACAGTCGCATGGCACTTGGCTCCCGCTCGCAGCTGAGCAGGAGGTGAGGGTCATTAGCATATCGCATCCGATGTTTTCGCATCGTATGCCATACGCTAGTCTGACCCCGGCCTAAACAGATTAATCACACTGAGTAAATCACTATTCAATCACACTGCTGCTAGCATGTCCCATATCTCTCTCTCTTTCTCATCAATTGAATCTGTATTTTTCAGACTACTAGTTATTAACCCCTTCATGCCGCAGCCCTTTTCCATTTTTGCGTTTCTGTTTTCGCTCCCCTTCTTCCCAGAGCCATAACACTTTTGTTTTTCTGTCAATATGGCCATGTGAAGGCTTGTTCTTTGCAGGACGAGTTGTACTTTTGAACAACACCATTGGCTTTACCATATCGGGTACTGGAAAATGGGAAAAAAAATTCCAAGTGCGGTTAAATTGTAAAAAAGTGCAATTCCACAACTGTTTTTTTAGTTTTTTTTACCATGTTCACCAAATGCTAAAACAGACCTGCCATGATTCTCCAAGTCATTACGAGTTCATAGATACCAAACATGTCTAGGTTCTTTTTTATTTAAATGGTTAAAAAACAATCCAAAATTTGTTGACGTTTTTATAAGTACCATTTTGGCATGGATACGATCCTTTGATCGCCCATTATTGCATTTTAATGCAATGTTGCGGCAACCAAAAATACATAATTATGGCGTTTTTACTTTTTTCGCTACGCCGTTTACAGATCGGATTAATTCTTTTTATATCTTGATAGATCGGGCGATTCTGAACGCTGCGATACCAAATATTTTTTTTTATTATTGTTTTATTTTGAATGGGAGAAATGGGGGTAATTAAAACATTTATTTTTTTATTTTTTTAATATTTTAAAAAATTTTTTTTCAATTTTCACTTGCTTCAATAGTCTATGGGAGACTAGAAGCTGCGATAATCCGATAGCCTCTGCTACAGACAGGTGATTAGCAGATCGCCTGTGTGTAGCAGAATTGCTCAGTCACTTTCTATTCTCATAGCAATCTGGCAATCTGGCAATGACAAGCATAGGGGTCTGCTGCAGCCACCGAGTTGTCATGCCAACCCATCAGCGACCCGCTGTCACGTGACACGGGCGCCGATGGGCAGGATTAGTAACGCGCTTCCGGCGCAATCACATTAAATGCCGCTGTCAGAGATTGACAGTGGCATTTAACAGGTTAACAGCCGCTTGTGGATCGCGATTCCACCCAGGGTTGTTAGGGGCACATGTCAGCTTTTCAAAACAGCTGACATGTGCTGTGGAAAGATGTGGGCTCAACGCTGGAGCCCAAATCAAAAGGAGAGACACGACATGCACCGTACAGGTATGGTGCATGTCGTGAACAGGTTAAACACACTACTGACTGGAATATTTATCTAATGCTTTAGTCTTCCTGTCTCTATTGCTAAGCTGTGAACATACTCTCATTATCCTAAATCACTCTAATATGGCTCTGCGTTCCCAGCCTCGCCATGTGATGTGATAGCCTCAAAGAATATTGGGGATGCTGGCATGATTGCACCTGAGGTATCATCAATCTTCTGTGACTAATGCATTCTTCTGCCTTCTGCCATATATAAATTGGTGCTGGGCATATTTTTCGTGATTTTCAGGGACTCCACTCATTCATCTCTTCTTGCAGCTGTTATATCACATGGTACAGCACAGCCAATCAGGAGGAACTATCATACATTGTAAAAAATTAAGGCAGGGTAAGGAGCAGCTGTCAGTATATCTTTGAAATATGAGAGGAAATCGAAATTCCTAGAGAAAACCCATGCAAACAGAGAACATATAAACTTCTTAAGGATGCTCTCCTTAACCCCTTCATGACCCAGCCTATTTTGACCTTAATGACCTGTCCTGTTATGTTTCGGTAGCTGAGGAGAGATTGCAAAAATAGGCAAAAAAGCAATACACCAGAGAGGCTGGAAATTATTGGATTGCAGGACCCTAAACTAACTGCCACACTAGAAGTAGCCGTGGAGCGTACCTACGGTGATCATAGACACCTGTCACAGCCAGAGAGATAGCTACACCTAAAGGCAGAAAGATGAATGCTATCTGCCCCATAGTAGAATCCCCAAAGAAATAGGAAGCCCCCAAACATGTAATGGCGGTTAGACCAGAAGAAAATACGAACACAGACAGAAAATAGAATGAGCAAATGCTGGGGCCCAATCTGTCTAGATAGAAAAGTATAGGAAAGAATTCTGACTGCAATCCAAAAAAACCCTGACAAAAATACCAACACGTCTGATTAACAAAAAAACTGAGATCACACGATCTCTACCACCTAAATCAGATCTCTGGTGTAACACACAGCAATTCAGCAAATAAAAAGTGACATAGGAACAGAGCTAAAGTGCAAACACAAACAGAGCACAATTGCAGAGCCAGGCCCCAAAAGGGGACCAGGCTGAAGTCTACTGCTAAGCAGCAAACCAGCAAGAAAATCCAACCAGAGGAAAAAAAAAAAACAGCAAATCACTTATCTGAATGAGAGCAGGAATGCAAGCTGAGCTCCAAGCAAGACGTGGAAGAACAATTGATTACCGGCAAGGCTGAAGGGAGTTCAGGTCCTTATATCAGACCATTCAGAGCCAGCTGAAGGCCATTCTGCAATTAGTTCATTACCCTCAGCAACCACCGGAGGGAGCCCCAGCTCAGAAGTCGCCCCCAGAGTATTCACAACAGTACCCCCCCTTGAAGAGAGGTCACCGAACCCTCACCTGTGCAACCAGGCCGATCAGGATGAGCTCGATGATAGGCACAGATCAGTCTCTCAGCATGGATGTCCGAAACAAACACCCAAGAATTGTCCTCCTGACCATAACCTCTCCACTTAACCAAATGCTGGAGTTTCCGTCTAGCAAAACGAGAATCCAATATTTTCTCAACCACATACTCCAAATTGCCCTCAACCAAAACAGGGTCGGGAGGCGCAGCCATAGGAACCACTGGCTCAACAATCCTCTTCAATAAGGACTTGTGGAACACGTTATGGATCTTAAATGTCCCTGGAAGAAGCAAACGGAAGGAAACCGGATGAATAATTTCCATGATCTTATAAGGTCCAATGAACCTTGGCTTAAATTTTGGAGATGCAACCTTCATAGGGATATTTCTTGAGGACAACCAAACCAAATCCCCACTTTAAAACGAGGTCCATCAGTCCTTTGCTGGTTGGCAAACCGCTGGGCCTTCTCTTGAGAGAGAGACAACCTCTCCACTACCTGGTCCCAAATCTGCTGCATACGCTCCACAATAGAGTCAACCCCCGGACAGACAGAAGCCTCCGCCTGTCCTGAAGAAAATCGAGGGTGAAACCCAGAATTGCAGAAAAATGGAGACCTCAAGGTGGCAGAGCTAGCACTATTATTAAGAGCAAACTCAGCCAAAGGCAAAAAAGAGACCCAGTCATCTTGATCAGCAGACACAAAACATCTCAAATAAGTCTCCAAGGTCTGGTTTGTTCTCTCGGTTTGTCCATTGGTCTGAGGGTGAAATGCAGAGGAGAAAGATAACTGAACACCAAGTTTAGAGCAAAATGTCATCCAAAATCTGGAAACAAACTGGACTCCTCTGTCAGACACAATATTCTCCGGAATGCCATGTAACTGTCACGCTGTATAGCAGATATATATATGTGATGTCAGTAATCTATATCAAAAGGGCAACATACTATATAACATGCGCATAGATATATGATAACATAGATTTACCTGACAGAATGTCCAGAGGGTCAAAACGGAATCCGTTATACGCTGTCTCCGGCTAGAGGGTGACCGGGGTCTAAGCTGACCCTAAACTGGGGTCCTAACTAATCCCTCAACCTGGAGGTACTGTTAAAGGTACAGAGGTCCAGGCCACCAGCGTAAACCCTGTCTCCTATCAATCCCTGCCAACTGTATTCTAGTCCTAAGAAGGACCCTGAATACCACCAAAGGGAATGAACAGGTAACGGTTAATGAACAGAAAGACAAACAACAAAGACAAGAAATAAAGTAAATAAAGTCTTACATACAACACTCACACACAGTAGGAACACCTAAGGTCTCAGAGAAAAACTATAAGCTGTAAGAGTAAAAACAACTAAGGAGCTCTTAGCTTAAATATTCTCAGAACCGCTCCAGTCTGCTAGACTACATGAATGCTTTCACCGGCGTCTAACACCCAGACTGGCAGAAATATAAAGGAAACTAATTAGAACATAATCAAAAGCAGCCGGGCGAGGCTGCACCTAGCCTTAGCAAAGAGCTAGGAAAAATTAACTCTCTCATTACCAAAAAACAAAGAAACAGCAGCTCAGCTGTGAGAAGTCAGAATGTGCAATCGCGACGATCTTCATGGCGATGCACCCATGACAGTACCCCCCCTTCTACGAGGGGCCTCCGGACCCTCATGACCAGGTCTGTCCGGGTGAGTTGTGTGAAAGGTCCGAACCAATCGATCTGCGTTAACATCAGACGCAGGGACCCACGTCCCCCCCTCAGGACAATACCCCCTCCACTGAACTAAGTACTGAAGGGATCGGCGACTGAGACGTGAGTCAATGATTTTCGACCCATGAATTTCCACGTTATCATTGACCACCACTGAAGGAGGTAGAGGTGACGGTATGACTGGTGCCACATACTTTTTAAGTAATGACTTGTGAAACACATTATGATTTTTAAACGTAGGAGGGAGGTCCAGACGAAATGCCACAGGATTAATTATGGAACTGATCCTGTACGGCCCGATGAATCTGGGACCCAACCTCCAGGAGGAAACTTTACGTTTTATATTCCTGGTAGACAACCAAACCAGATCGTTCACCTTCAGATCTAGACCAGAAACTCTCCTCCTATCAGCCATCTGTTTGTAACGGTTCTCCGTAACCTTCAGTCTTAAGCGATCTGGAACTATCAGTCTCCCTGGAAGTCCCACAGGGGCGTCCCCCTGAGCCCCCAATACCTCCCCCTCAAGCTCAGAGCATACAGCTGACACTACAACTCCCTCCTGAGGAATAGGAACCGGATCATCCGTCTTCCCGGCCCTTGGGAAAGTACGAGATAAGGCATCAGGAAGCAACTTTATTGAGCAGTCATATGCGCGATAAGGAGGAAACTCTTTACACCCCTCCTCTGAGAACATCTCCCAAAGTCCTCCAGAAAAGGAGACAAAGTCCTAGGCACAACCGCACCGATGACCGTGCTCATGCAGTTATTCTTGCAAAATTCACCCCACTGGCTTATCTTTCTGGATTGCCAATCAATCACTGGGTTATGTTTAGCCAACCAAGGAAGTCCCAACACAATAGGAGTAGGTAGACCCTCCAACACATAACAAGACAATTGCTCTTTATGTATTGCCCCTACTCGAAGATCTATGTTATGAACAGCTTGTACCAAGCTACCTTGACCAAGAGGTCTAGAATCAATAGAGAGTATAGGGACCGGTTTGGCCAATACACTCAGTTGCATACCATGCACCTGGGCAAACCGAGCGTCCACCAAATTAGCCCCGGACCCACTATCAAGAAAAACAGAAATCCTCTCAGTTCTAGTACCAATCACCACCTCCGCAGGCACGAGAAACTGAGAGGGATTTGGGGACGAAATACACACTCCCAGGTTAACTCCTTGGCTCAAAGAGGTCCGGGATGGACACCCCCAACAAAATGTCCCTCTCTCCCGCAAAAGAAACACCTTCTAGTCTTGCGGCGCACCGCCGATTCCCTCCTACAAAATGATGTCCCTCCCAACTGCATGGGTTCCTCAGAACAGACCAGGGGAACCTCAGTATAAGGGACTTTAGTAGTAGGTGGAGTCATCATGGGGGGCGGAGTTACCTCGCGTCTTCCCCGAAGTCGTCTATCAATGCGAATAGCGAGGGCCATAGCAGCCTCCAGTGAAGGAGGAGAATCATACTGAGCCAACACATCTTTTAATTTGTCAGACAACCCTTGACAAAACTGGCTCCTAAGAGCTGGGTCATTCCACTGAGTATCTGTTGCCCATCTACGGAACTCAGAAGAATATTCCTCCGCTGGACGATTTCCTTGCCGTATTTTACGTAACCTTGTTTCAGCAAGGGAGACTCGATCCGGATCATCATATACCAGACCCAGGGCAGTAAAAAATCGATCCACTGACTGGAGATCTGGGGAGCCTGGAGGAATAGAGAACGCCCAAGATTGAGGGTCCCCTTGTAAGAGCGAGATAACAATTCCCACCCTCTGCTCTTCACTCCCAGATGACCGAGGCCGCAGCCGAAAGTACAATTTACATGCCTCCCGGAAAGTAAAAAATTTGTCCCGCCCACCAGTGAACCTGTCCGGGAGAGCAACCTTAGGTTCAGATCTGGTTTGCTCCGGGAGGGACAAAACCTTGGACTTAATGTCTGCAAATTCCATGGACAACCCTGCAACTGCCGGGCCAGCTGGGCTACTGGATCCATGACAGCTGGGGAGAATCTTTAGTTGGGCCGGTGAAAATGTCACGCTGTATAGCAGATATATATATGTGATGTCAGTAATCTATATCAAAAGGGCAACATACTATATAACATGCGCATAGATATATGATAACATAGATTTACCTGACAGAATGTCCAGAGGGTCAAAACGGAATCCGTTATACGCTGTATCCGGCTAGAGGGTGACCGGGGTCTAAGCTGACCCTAAACTGGGGTCCTAACTAATCCCTCAACCTGGAGGTACTGTTAAAGGTACAGAGGTCCAGGCCACCAGCGTAAACCCTGTCTCCTATCAATCCCTGCCAACTGTATTCTAGTCCTAAGAAGGACCCTGAATACCACCAAAGGGAATGAACAGGTAACGGTTAATGAACAGAAAGACAAACAACAAAGACAAGAAATAAAGTAAATAAAGTCTTACATACAACACTCACACACAGTAGGAACACCTAAGGTCTCAGAGAAAAACTATAAGCTGTAAGAGTAAAAACAACTAAGGAGCTCTTAGCTTAAATATTCTCAGAACCGCTCCAGTCTGCTAGACTACATGAATGCTTTCACCGGCGTCTAACACCCAGACTGGCAGAAATATAAAGGAAACTAATTAGAACATAATCAAAAGCAGCCGGGCGAGGCTGCACCTAGCCTTAGCAAAGAGCTAGGAAAAATTAACTCTCTCATTACCAAAAAACAAAGAAACAGCAGCTCAGCTGTGAGAAGTCAGAATGTGCAATCGCGACGATCTTCATGGCGATGCACCCATGACAGTAACCGAACCACGTGCTGAAAGAACAAAGGTACCAATTCGGAGGAGGAAGGCAACTTAGGTAATGGCACAAGATGTATCATCTTGGAAAACCTATCACAGATTACCCAGATAACGGTCATTCTCTGAGAGACAGGGAGGTCGGAAATAAATCCATAGAAATATGGGTCCATGGCCTCTTGGGTACAGGTAATGGCATTAACAAACCACTAGAACGAGAGCAAGGCTTGGAACGAGAGCAAGTCCCACAGGACTGCACAAAGTCCCTGACGTCACGAGACAAAGTAGGCCACCAAAAGGACCGACTCACCAAGTCTCTGGTACCAAAAATCCCGGGATGACCAGCCAACGCGGAACAATGAATCTCAGACATCACACTCTTCTTCCACTGGTCTGGGACAAACAATTTCCCAACAGGGCAGCGTTCTGGTTTATCCTTCTGACACCCCTCCAGAGCCAGTCTCAAATTGGGCGAGATGGAGGAAAGAACTACACCCTCTTTCAAAATAACAGCAGGATCAGATAACTCAGGAGAATCCGCAAAGAAACTCCTCGAGAGGGCATCCGCCTTAACATTCTTAGTGCCCGGAAGAAAAGAAACCACAAATTAAAACGTGATAAAAACAAGGCCCACCTGGCCTGTCTAGGATTAAGTCGCTTGGCTGATTCGAGATAAACCAGGTTCTTATGGTCCGTGAGGACCACCACCTGATGTTTGGCTCCTTCCAGCCAAGGTCTCCACTCTTCAAAGTCCCATTTCATGGCCAATAACTCCCGATTACCCATGTCATAATTACGTTCAGTTGGAGAAAATTTTCGAGAGAAAAAGGCACAAGGGTTACTCTTAGAGGTCTCTGGATCCCTTTGGGACAAAACGGCACCTTCCCCAATCTCAGAGGCATCAACCTCCACCTCAAACAGCAGAGAAACATCAGGCTGCCGAAGAACAGGAGCAGAAATGAATCTCTGCTTAAGTTCCTGAAACGCAGAAACTGCCTCAGGAGGCCAATTCACCACATCGGAACCCTTTTTGGTCAAATCAGTCAATGGTTTAACAATACCGGAGAAATTACCAATAAATTTATGATAAAAATTGGCAAAACCCAAAAATCTCTGAAGAGCCTTCAATGAAGTAGGTTGGACCCAATCACAGATGGCCTGAACCTTGACCGGGTCTATTTCAATAACAGACGGAGACAAAATGAATCCCAGAAATGAGACCTTCTGTACGCCAAAAAGACACTTTGATCCCTTCACATACAGTGCATTCGCTCTCAAAATCTGGAACACAGTCCGAACATGTTTCACATGAGAGACCCAGTTGTTGGAAAAAATCAAGATATCATCCAAATAAACAATCAGAAATGTATCCACAAAATCCCTGAAAATATCATTCATGAAGGATTGGAAGACGGAAGGGGCATTAGTTAGCCCAGAAGGCATCACTAGGTACTCAAAATGCCCCTCTGGGGTATTAAACGCCATCTTCCATTCATCCCCATGCTTAATGCAAATACGGTTATACGCCCTGTGAGGTCGGGACCGCCACCATTTTGTATAGGGCCTATACCAGCCTCCATTTTGTCAGTTCACACAGCCACAGACTTTTAACTACACAGTGCCTATTAGTATATTCAGTACGACCAGTTTTGATGTCCACTATGAATCAAAAGGGCTTTAACATGCTAATTAGTTTAGGCCAGTGTCTGAATAAGATGGTCAGTCATATGTTAAATGGCTCAAACTTAAGCCAGTATTTCCTGCTCCATATGAATTGCAGGCCAGTTAATATGCGTGCTTCAAAGCAAAAGGGAAGGGCCTAGCAGGTTTAAGAATTATAGCCATGAACAGGGTGGTCATTCCATTTTAGACTGAGAAGCCAAGAAGATGGTCTAGGAAGGACCAAGGGACTAGCCAGCAACTGAAGACTGTACCTGGGAATGGTAGAGCCCCTGCCTTCCCATGACCATACTACCCGGTAATATTGATCTATAGCTTATACCTTTAAGCCTTGTACATTATCGTTGTATTTTTTCTCTGACTGCAAATCCATTGTAATTACGTTGTATAGCTTTACTGTATATTTCTGTAATTATCTAGTGCGCCCTTAAGGCAAATTAAACCATAAAATTAATCTTGGGCTGATGCTTTTACTCTGATCACGAATCTTAGAATACCCAGTGGGTAACAGGACAACCTCCCCGGTGGCCATTTGCTCTAGGTGCAGTTCCCTTACTGACCTGAGAGACAAAGGGGGCGCCGGAGAGCTGTACCTGTGGAGTTACGTCCCATTGGTGGCGTGGGAGGAAGGGGGTCGTCCCTCACATTTGGTAGCGGCGGTGGGATCAGAAGCTGTGATACCCGGGCTACCGTGTGGCGGTCGGCTTAGTTCCTCACACGCCCCCCTGAGGTCAAGCTTGGTAAACCAACTAGCACTTTTCACTCTGGAAAATAGGTCAGAAATCAAGGGTAACGGATATTGATATTTAACAGTGATTTTATTCAGGAGGCGATAATCAATACACGGCCTCAATGAACCATCCTTCTTGGCCACAAAGAAAAACCGGCACCCAAGTGTGAAGAGGATGGTCTGATATGACCCTTCTCCAAAGACTCCTTGATATAAGATCGCATAGCATCGTGTTCAGGTACAGACAGATTAAAAAGGCGACATTTAGGAAATTTACCACCAGGCACTAACTCAATAGCGCAGTCATAGCTCCTGTGAGGAGGTAAGGATTCAGACTTACTCTCACTAAACACATCCGAAAAATCAGTCAAAAAGTCAGGGACATCCTGAGACTGGGGAGAGGCAGAAAAAACAGGAGTGTCAGTATTAACACATTGGCAGCCCCAACTGGTCACAAACACAGATTTCCAATCCAAAACAGGATTATGAGTCTGTAACCAAAGGAAACCCAGTACAATAATGTCATGCAGATTATGCAACACCAGAATTTTGCAACTCTCCTGATGATCTGGTTCAACCCTCATTATCACCTGAGTAGAAAACTGGGGTTTATTCTCTGCCAAAGGGGTGGAATCAATGCCCAGGAAAGGAATAGACTTCCGCAGGGTATCATGGGAAACCTACAATGTTTGGCAAAGTCAAAATCCATCAGGTTAATAGCTGCTCCTGAATCAACAAAAGCCTGAGCCGAAAATGTGGACAGGGAGCAAATCAGGGTATCTGTCAACAGAAATTTAGTCTGAACACTACCCAAGACAACTGAGCGCGCAAAACGTCTTCCCCGCTTAGGGCAGACGGAAATAGAATGAGAAGTGTCACCACAGTAGAAACATAACCCATTGCGCTTTCGAAACTCATGACGCTGAGCCCCAGAAGTCACTCCATCACACTGCATGGGCTCAGGAGCTGGCTCACAAGGCAACACTATCTCACGCATACCTCTGCACTCACGCAAACATCTGTCAATTTGAATAGCCAAAGATATAGAATCATTGAGACCAGAGGGAACAGGGAATCCCACCATAACGTCTTTTACATTTTCTGACAGACCCTCCCGAAAAAGGGCTGCCAAAGCATCATCATTCCATTTGGTCAGGACTGCCCACTTTCGAAATTTCTGACAGTACAGCTCAGCGTCTTCACGACCCTGATTTAATGCCAACAAGGTCTTTTCAGCTTGATCAGTGACATTAGTTTCATGTACAATAACCCCAGAGCCTGAAAAAATACATCAACATCATTCAAAACAGGATCCCCAGGTGTCAGGGAAAAAGCCCAATCCTGAGAGTCGCCGCGCAGCAGAGAGATGACAATTTGAACCTGCTGTGCTACGTTCCCTGAGGACTTAGGGTTTAAGGCAAAAAAAACTTACAGTTATTTTTGAAATTCAGAAATTTAGACCGATCCCCCAAAAATAAATCTGGTATGGGGATCCTAGGTTCCACAACCGGCAACCTAGCAAGATAGGTAGCAATACTCTGAACTTTAGTGGCAAGCTGCTCCACACGGCCAGACAACTGTGCAAACTCCATTGAGGAAAAAAAATCCTCCTCAGTACCCAGAGAAAAAGAGGGAAAAAATGCAACAAACAGAGAAAAAAAAAATTTCTGACAACTCCCTTTTTTCTTTTTCCTTTTACTATTTTTCCCTTCTGTTGAGTACAATATAATTTTCAGTTTGTCCGGTAATACTGTTATGTTTCGGTAGCTGAGGAGAGATTGCAAAAATAGCCAAAAAAGCAATACACCAGAGAGGCTAGAAACTATTGGATTGCAGGACCCTAAACTAACCGCCACACTAGAAGTAGCCGTGGAGCGTACCTACGGTGATCCTAGATGCCTCGTCACAGCCGGAGAGATAGCTACACCTAAACTAAAGGCAGAAAGATGAATGCTATCTGCCCCGTAGTAGAATCCTCAAAGAAATAGGAAGCCCCCAAACATGTAATGGCGGTTAGACCAGAAGAAAATACGAACACAGACAGAAAATAGAATGAGCAAACGCTGGGGTCCAATCTGTCTAGATAGAAAAGTATAGGAAAGAATTCTGACTGCAATCCAAAAAAACCCTGACAAAAATACCAACACGTCTGATTAACAAAAAAACTGAGATCACACGATCTCTACCACCTAAATCAGATCTCTGGTGTAACACACAGCAATTCAGCAAATAAAAAGTGACATAGGAACAGAGCTAAAGTGCAAACACAAACTGAGCACAATTGCAGAGCCAGGTCCCAAAGGGGACCAGGCTGAAGTCTACTGCTAAGCAACAAACCAGCAAGAAAATCCAACCAGAGGAAAAAAAAAAAAACAGCAAATCACTTATCTGAATGAGAGCAGGAATGCAAGCTGAGCTCCAAGCAAGACGTGGAAGAACAATTGATTACCGGCAAGGCTGAAGGGAGTTCAGGTCACTTATATCAGACCATTCAGAGCCAGCTGAAGGCCATTCAGCAATTAGTTCATTACCCTCAGCAACCACCGGAGAGAGCCCCAGCTCAGAAGTCGCCTCCAGAGTATTCACAACACTGGCCATTTTTTGCAATCCTGACCAGTGTCCCTTTATGAGGTAATAAATCAAGAACGCTTCAACGGATCTTAGCGATTCAGAGATTGTTTTTTCGGGACATAATGGGCTTCATGTTAATGGTAAATTTAGGTTGATAATTGTTGCGTTTATTTGTGAAAAAATGGAAATTTGGCAAAAATTTTGAAAATTTAGCAATTTTCAATTTTGAATTTTTATTCTGTTAAACCAGAGTTATGTGACACAAAATAGTTAATAAATAACATTTCCAACATGTCTACTTTACATTACCACAATTTTGAAAACAAATTTTTTTTTTAGGAAGTTATAAGGGTTAAAAGTTGACCAGCGATTTCTCATTTTTACAACAAAATGTACAAAACCATTGTTTTATGGACCACCTCACATTTGAAGTCATCTTGAGGGGTCTATATGGCAGAAAAAAAACAAAAGTGACACCATTCTAAAAACTGCACCCCTCAAGCTGCTCAAATCTACATTCAAGAAGATGTTAACCCTTCAGGTGCTTCACAGGAACTAAAGCACATGGAAGGAAAAAATGGACATTTTAATTTTCCAACAAAAATTTTTTTAAGCATCAATATTTTCATTTTCATATGGGCAACAGGATAAAATGGATCCTAAAATTTGTTGAGCAATTTTTCCTGAGTACACCGATACCTCATATGTGGTTATAAACCACTGTTTGTGCGCACGGCAGGGCTCAGAAGGGAAAGAGCGCCATTTGACTTTTTGAATGGAAAATATGCTGGAATATTTAGCGGTTGCCATGTTGTGTTTGGAGAGCCCCTGTGTGCCTAAACATTGGAGCTCCCCACAAGTGACCCCATTTTGGAAACTGGACCCCCCAAGGAACTTATCTATATGCATAGTGAGCACTTTGAACCCCCAGGTGCTTCACAAATTGATCCGAAAAAAAAAGTACTTTTTTGTCACAAAAATTTTCTTTTAGCCTCAGTTTTTTTCATTTTTACATCGGCAACAGGATAAAATGGATCCTAAAATTTGTTGGGCAATTTCTCCTGAGTACACCAGTACCTCATATGTGGTCATAAACCATGTTTGGGCGAACGGCAGGGCCGGAAGGGAAGCAGCGCCATTTGAATTTTTGAATGGCAAATTAGCTCCAATCGTTAGCGGACACCATGTCGCGTTTGGAGAGTCCCTGTGTGCCTAAACATTGGAGCACCCCCAGAAGTGACCCAATTTTGGAAACTAGAACCCCTAAGGAACTTATCTAGATGTGTGGTGAGCACTTTGAACCCCCAAGTGCTTCACAGAAGTTTATAACGCAGAACCGTGAAAATAAAAAATCATTCTTTTTCCTCAAAAAATGATTCTTTTAGCCCAATTTTTTTTATTTTCACAAGGGTAACAGGAGAAATTGGATCCCAAAAGTTTTTTTCCAGTTTGTCCTGAGTACGCTGGTACCCCATATGTGGGGGGAACCACTGTTTGGGCACACGTCGGGGCTTGGAGGAGTAGTGACGTTTTGAAATGCAGAATTTGATGGAATGGTTTGAGGGCGTCATGTTACGTTTGCAGAGCCCCTAATGTGCCTAAACAGTAGAAACCCCCACAAGTGACCCCATTTTGGAAACTAGACCCCCCAAGGAACTTATATAGATGTGTGGTGAGCACTTTGAACCCCCAAGTGCTTCACAGAAGTTTATAACGCAGAGCAGTGAAAATAAAAAAAATCATTTTTTTCATCAAAAAATGATTTTTTTAGCCCACAATTTTTTATTTTCACAAAGGTAACATGAGAAATTGGAGTGCAAAAGTTGTTGTCCAGTTTGTCCTGAGTACGCTGGTATCCGATATGTGGGGGGAATCACTGTTTGGGCACACATCGGGGCTTGAAAGGGAAGTAGTGACGTTTTGAAATGCAGACTTTGATAGAATGGTCTGAGGGTGTCATGTTACGTTTGCAGAGCCCCTGATGTGCCTAAACAGTAGAAACCCCCACAATTGACCCCATTTTGGAAACTAGACCCCCCAAGGAACTTATATAGATGTGTGGTGAGCACTTTGAACCCCCAAGTGCTTCACAGAAGTTTATAGCGCAGAGGAGTGAAAATGAAATATAATTTTTTTCCTCAAAAAATGATTTTTTTTTAGCCCGCAATTTTTTATTTTCACAAGGGTAACAGAAGAAATTGGACCCCAAACATTATTGTCCAGTTTGTCCTAAGTACGCTGGTATCCCATATGTGGGGGGAGCCACTGTTTGGGTACACGTCGGGGCTTGGAAGGGAAGTAGTGATGTTTTGAAATGCAGACTGATGGAATGGTCTGAGGGCGTCATGCTACGTTTGCAGAGCCCCTAATGTGCCTAAACAGTAGAAACCCCCCACAAGTGACCACATTTTGGAAACTAGACCCCCCAAGGAACTTATCTAGGTGTGTGGTGAGCACTTTGAAACCCCAAGTGCTTCACAGAAGTTTATAACGTAGAGCCGTGAAAATAAAAAAATCATTATTTTTCCACAAAATTAATTTTTAAGCCCCCAAATTTTAATTTTCCCAAGGGTAACACGAGAAATTAGACCGCCAAAGTTGTTGTGCAATTTTTCCTGAGTACGCTGATACCCCATATGTAGGGGTAAACCACTGTTTGGGCACACTTCGGGGCTTGGAAGGGAGGGATCACCGTTTGACTTTTTGAACGCAAAATTGGCTGGAATCAATGGTGGCACCAAGTCGCGTTTGGAGACCCCTGATGTACCTAAACCGTGGAAACACCTCAATTCTAACTCCAACCCTAACCGCAACACACCACTAACCACAACCCTAACCCCAACACACACCTAACCATAATCCCAACCCTAACCATAACCCTAACCCCAACTCACCCCTATCCCTAATCCCAACCCTAGCCATAACCCTAACCACAAGCCTAACCCTAATTCCAACCCTAACCATAATTCCATCACTAACCCTAATTCCATCCCTAACCCTAATTCCAACCCTAACCCTAATACCAACTCTAACCCTAATTCCAACCCTAATTCTAACCCTAATTCCAACCCTAATTCTAACCCTAATCCTAACCCTAATCCTAACCCTAACCCCAGTGGAAAAATAAAAATGTTTTCTTTATTTTATTATTGTTCCCTACCTATGGGGGTGAAAAAGGGGGCGTTTACTATTTTTTTATTTTGATCACTGTGATAGGGACTATCACAGTGATCAAAATGTACCTGGAAAGAATGAATGAATCTGCCGGCCGGCAGATTCAGCGGGTGCACTGTGCATGCGCCCGCCATTTTGGAAGATGGCGGTGCCCATGGACCAGGCACGAGGGACACCGGTACTCCGGAGGTACCAGGGGGGATCGGAAGGCAGGCTAGAGTGAAAGGAAGAGGAGGGGGAGCAGATGCTGACGGAGTTGGCAGATCGCCTCCGTCATTCGGTGGCGGGGCAGATCGCACCCATCAGTCAGTGGGGGGGTCAGATTAGTGTCTCCAGCCACGGCCGATGATATTGCAGCATCAGCCATGGCTGGATTGTAATATTTCACCAAGTTTCGTTGGTGAAATATTACAATAGCTCTGATTGGCTGTTTCACTTTCAACCGCCAATCAGAGCGATCATAGCCACGGGTGGCAAAGCCACCCCCCTGCTGTGAAACACAAAGCCTCCTGTACCTGCAGGTCGAGTGACCTTTCAGTGACCCCGGTCACCCGACCCGCAGGAACGTGATCTCCTCATGTCGCCACATAGGAGTCACAGGTCGGATTGGCACCGAGTTTCATGATGGCTACGTGATGTCACAGGTCGGGAAGGGGTTAATAGGTTTTGAAGCCAGGACTCTACCACACAAATAATACAGGGCTGACTTATGAACAAGTCATGTTTCTTGTCCTCTGCGGTGTTGAGCTTGGCAGCGAAGTCTGGAAGCTAAGTGTTGTGTTTTTACCTTGTCTGTCTTGTGCTTGTCATCACCCCCTGTGTTGTACTATCTGCAGTGGGGAGGCTAGTGCCCTTGCCGGCCATGCACTGCCCAGAGCAGTGCAAAGGACGAGGTTCGTGATGGCTGCAGGAGATAGAACCTACTTAGGGCGTTAGGGGAGTGTAGGGACAGGCTCAGGTTGGAGCTCAGGAGGTGTCCCATCCCTCATAACCTATCAGTAGAGCTCTCCTCTCCCCATTTCCATCCCGTTGAGTGTGTGTTGTGCCATCCGCTGACCGACCCCCTGTGGGATTGTGAAAATCTGCAAGAAAATCGATCTTGTGCAAGCCTAGATAGGTCCTCCAGGGTCTTCTCTACAGTTATCTTGATATTATCAAGCCATCAGGTTTCTGGCTTTCCTCTTTTTATTCCTTCTATTCTTCCGACCATTATGCCCTTCTCCAGTGATTACTCTCTTTGTATGTTGTGTCCAATGTAGTCAAATTGTAGCTTGATGATCCTTGCTTGGAGTCAGGGACGGCTCCAGGTTTTTATGGGCCCCGGGCGAAAGAGTCTCAGTGGGCCCCCTTAACACAGACCACGATTCATGATGCACAGATACTGCAGAGAAATATGGGTATAGCACAACGCCAAACACTTCTCTTCTTCCATTACATGAGTGATACCTATTGTAAATTGTACAATAGCTCAAAAACTGCCAAATCCTCACAGCGTACAGTACAGACTGGACAGTACAGTCCTCCATACAATATTATGGGCACCACATAGTCTCCCCCTCATCACCCATATAATACCCCATGCAGGATGTCACCCCGCCATCCCCCATATAATGCTCCATACAGAATACTGGACCCAATATAATGCTTCATACAGAATACTGGACCACATATAATGCTCCATACAAAATATGGAGCTATCCTCTACACTGTGCTGTGTTCTGCACTGTTACGGCTCAGGAAAGGGCGCTGTGGAAAGACTCCCCATTATCATCATCATTGCCTGCCCATTATCATCATCATTGTCTCCCCATCATCATCATTGCCTGCCCATCATCATCATCATTGCCTCGCTATCATCATCATTGCCTCCCCATTTATATCATCATCATCATTGCCTTCCCATTATCATTGCCTCCCCATCATCATCATTATCATTGCCTCCCCATTAATATCATCATCATCATTGCCTTCCCATTATCATTGCCTCCCCATCATCATCATTATCATTGCCTCCCCATTAATATCATCATCATTGCCTTCACATTGTCATTGCCTCCCCATCATCATCATCATCATCATTGACTCCTCATCATCACTGCCTCCCCCACCACCATCACACATACAGCACCGCAGGCAGCACTCTCTCACACACACACATCTCACCTGTCCGGCGTCCGCGCGCTCTCTGCCACAGCCGGCCACTGAATGATGACGTCATTCAGCGGCGCTGCTGTGAGAGAGGAAGCGCCGGCGAAGGCGCCCCCTGGAGCATCGGAGGCACGGGGAGAGGTAAGTGTAACGCTGGTATTGTCTGTACTTTGTTTTCCAGCGTTACTCAGCATGTCTCTGCTTTAACCCTTTTGCTCCTTTTCCCCTAACCAGCTGGGATACTGTTAGTCTGTTACCTGTATGGATGCTGCTCAGTTCCCAGCTCTGCTGCGTAGCCGTACTTGCGTGAGTGTCTCCGCTGCGTTGCATGACCACCCGCATGTGCGGTCCCTGACCTGCTGTAAAATCCATCCGTAGCTTGCAAAGTCCTCTGCAGTGGTGCATGACTTACTACGTGTGTGGCAGCAGCTTCTGTCAGGTGCCTGGCCTGCTGTAGAGACCATCCGTAGGTTGCAAAGTCCTCTGCAGTGGTGCATGACTTACTACGTGTGTGGCAGAAGCTACTGTCAGGTGCCTGGCCTGCTGTAGAGACCATCCGTAGGTTGCAAAGTCCTCTGCACTGGTGCATGACTTACTACGTGTGTGGCAGCAGCCACTGTCGGGTTCCCTCTGTGTTGAGCTGTCTGGCTCTGCATAGGGGGCGCGGCCCACACCTGTCCTGCTTTTATGAGGATTGGGTGTGTACTAGAATTACTGCTCCAGCCTATCACTGTGAAGCAGTTCATATATAAAGTTCCCCAGCCCTGTGGGGCATTGCCAGAGCTTTGCACTGACTTTGCATTGAGTTCCTGAACCTAGCCGTGTGTGGTTGTGTGTTTGGCTCCTGCTCTGAGTTCGATCAGCTCTGGAGAGCTGATTCCCCTTGTCCTGTCTTGTGTTTCTGCCTATGCCTGGGGCTGAGTACCCAGATCGCCGTTCCTGGAGGCTGCATGTCCAGGCCTGTTCCTGTTGTGTCTTGTTTCCTGAATCCCTGATCCTGGATCTGTCCCGGTACCTGAATGTCTGGGCTGTGTCTTGTGTTTTCGCCTATGCTGGGGGCTGACTGCCCAGATCGCCTTTCCTGGAGGCTGTATGTCCAGGCCTGTTCCTGTTGTGTCTTGTTCCCTGGGTCCCTGACCCTGGATCTGTCCCGGTGCCTGGGTGTCTGGACTGTGTCTTGTGTTTTCGCCTATGCTGGGGGCTGGTTGCCCGGGGTGCCCTTCCTGGGGCTTGCATGTCCAGGCCTGTTCCTGCTGTGTCTTGTTGCCCGTGTCCCTGGTCCTGGATCTGATCCTGTGCCTGGCTGTCTGAACTGTGTCCTCTGTGTTTTGTTCCTGAGGTCCTTCTGTGTCCTGCACCCTGTGCCAGTGACTGTGATTCCTTGCTATATAACCTGAGTTCATCGTGGAAGGAGGAGTCCAGTGTGTGTGCTGAGTTTCTGTTACTCTGTGCTCAGCTTCTGTGCAATCCCCGGCCAGCTCCCGTTGAGCCTGGCGGGGCTTGCACCAGACCGCTGGGGTTCCTTTTCAGATCGATACTAGATGTCCGGAGTCTGAGGATCGTGTCCTTCCTGATGATCACTGCCTGATATCCGATGTCTGATGACCCTGGACTGCATCAACCCGTGATGACCCGCCATCCTCTGAAGTCTGTTTGAGGTCGGTGTCTGATGTTCTCCTGCTGAGCCTGTGCTACGCCTGAGGCCTGAGAGTGAGGCCATGCTAGTATGCCCGTGCCAGATGATCCTGGACTGCATCTACCCGTGATGTTCTCCTGCACTCGTCTGTGATCCTGAGTCGTGTACCTTCTCTGATGTGCGGAATCGGGAGCCCGGCCTTATGTTCTGTTTATGTACTGTGTGTTTCTTTAAGTAAACTTTATGTTTCTTCATACCTGAAGTTGTGCGGTGTTGTCTAGTCCTGCAGGTCGCCATCTTGCCCACATGCTCAGCTGCCATGGATCCCGGTCGCTGCCCTTCCCTAGTCCGGGCAGGCCCGGGTCTCCCTCCGTGGTCCAGTGGGTCCACATTCTCTTACCATCTGGGACGTATGCCTCACGTCGTCGTGGACTGCCGGCGTGGGAGCATTGGCTAGTTAGGCAAGCTATGCCATGTCCCGACGCCCCGCAGCCGTGGGAAGCGTTACAGTAAGTATTGCGCCGGCTGCTGCCGGGGCCCTGAGCGAGCGGGGGGGGCCCTGTGGTGGCGCTGACACCGCTAACGGGTGCCGGGGTGCCCGACGGCGAGTGGGCCCCCCTGCCTGCTCAGGGCCCCGGCACTTGCCCGGGTATGCCGGGTGCTGACGCCAGCCCTGCTTGGAGTCACATGTCTGGTTTGATTTGTTTCAAAATTGATTTGTTTGTTCTTCTTGCCATCCATGAAATTGATTACATCCTTCTCGATTCTTCTTCTGCCTCGTTTCTTTATTGACACAATCGAAGACAGAAAAAAATTAACATATATCTAACTGTAAGTAAATAAGTGAAAGCAATAGCGCATATAAAAAATATAGGGTACTTAGTGGTAGAGTTGCCACACAAGGGGAGTCTCGAACCAGTCCTGCTGCGGTCCCCAACATCTCTGGCCGCAGTGGAGCCTGCTCAGCAAAGACGTCGGTCCCAGCGTCTCGCGCAGTTTAACACTGTGCAGAGGCTTGTTGCGGTCTTTCCTGGTTCCTCTATTATAACCAGTGCTGGAGCAGGCAGTTCGGGAACTAAGTCCCTGCTTTCTCCATCTGAGCATGCCCAGGGCAAGATCTCCCATTGGAGATAAGGGGTCACATGCTCGGTTACAGCAGCGACTCCCACTGGTCCGCCAGGAAGGTCCTGAAACTACATGTGTTCTGGAATGGTTTCGCATTGGTCCTTTTCTGGTAGGTCCTGCAGTTGCTACTATAAAAGGTGGCATAGCTGGGCTGCCATGCGCTAGTATCAAATCTTTTACGTGCTGCGCCAGTGTGGTCATGTATGCATGTGGTTAGGTCTGGCTGAAATAAGCCCCTAGAATACCGGCACCTCCTGTGAGGAGATTGTATGCACGTGTTCAGGGCTCGGCTGAAAACGCCATTAGAATACCAGCTACTCCGGTGAGGAGATTATTGCTCGTGTTCTGACTGCATGATCACGGACTGCTATCCGCACAGCAGTTAACCGTGTACCTGGACCCAGTAGGGTTACTCGGCGACTTTGTGACGCAACAGGGTTTGCTTTAAAACGCTAGTCAGCGCCCTAGTGTTTTACTTTGCGGCTCACTGAAGCTAAGTGAGTTCGCACTTATCGCCATATAGCACTGTGGCATTCCTGCTAGCAGCTCTGTTGATTAACAGAGTTCGCACTAACTGCCACAGCGCACTACGGCGTTTATTTTAGCGACTCTGCGGGATAACAGAGTTCGCTACTCACGGCATCTTACTAGCAGCAGGCTCTGCCTGCACGGTGGACCCCGGGCTGCGAACGCACCTCTCCTTAATATCTATTAGGTGCGTTCCGCAGGCCCATAACATAATACTAGCGCCAGGGTCTGGCTATTAAAATGGCGGATGACCAGCGTCTACAGCAGTACATCCAGCAGCTGGAGGGTAGGTTGGCAGTCCTTGAGCGCACAACCTCAGCTGTGGATGTTACCGCAGTCGCTGTTCAGGCTGCTAGCGTAGCTGCAGCCAGTTTGTCCACCGCTACCTCTGCTCCGACATTATCCCACCTCCCACTTCCAGACAAGTTTACGGGTGACAGTAAACATTGTCGGGGATTCGTGAGTCAGTGCTCTATACAGCTTGAGCTTCTGGCAACACGTTTCCCCACGGAATGGGCACAAGTGGCTTTTATTGTGTCTCTTCTGTTGGGCAGAGCATTGGAGTGGGCAACGCCGCTGTGGGAGCGCGACGATCGTGTGGTGCGGAGTGCTCCTCAGTTTTTGGAGGCTCTGAAAAAGGTCTTTTTTGGACCTCAGGTCACGCACGATACGGCACTCCAACTGCTGGCAATGTCAAAGGGCTTGTCCATGGTCAGCCAGTTCTCAGTCCAATTTCGGACTTTGGCCTCTGAATTAGAGTGGCCAGATAAAGTTCTTATTCCAGTGTTCTGGAGAGGACTGGCAGACCATGTAAAGGACGCTTTGGCTACCAGGGAGATTCCTGCCACACTGGAGAAACTCATTTCTATATCTACCCGCATCGACCTCCGTTTTCACGAGCGGAGGTTAGAGCGGACCCAGTGTAGGCAGAGGTTTCAGCTGGCACCCACCTTTGCCAAACCTCTTGAATTTCCCGTTCGGGCGTCCGACTCCCCAGAGACCGTGGAGACTACTCGAGTGGGATCTAAGTCTTGGACCACTCGAGTATCCGTGGTCTGTAGAGTATGTCAGCAGCCAGGACATTATGCCAACCGATGTCCCCAGCGAATGAGTAAACGGTCATGTTCCGTGACCATGGGTGCAGGGTCATTAGACGCGAGGGATTTTGCTCCAAAAGTGCTCCTTAAAGGGTTAATCTCTCTAGGTTCATCCACTCTTCCCACCAAGCTTTGTGTGAACTCTGGGGCAGAGGGGAATTTTATGTCCTCCTCCTTTGCCTCTCGCTATTCCATACCGCTGGTGACGCTCGCCGAGCCAATATCGGTGAGAGTATTGAATGGAGCAATCCTGCCCTCACAAATCACCCACCAGACTGTCTCTCTACCTCTGTCTATGTTCCCTTCTCATCAGGAGAATATATCCCTTTTTGTTCTTCCTGAGGGAATAGATGAGGTTTTGTTGGGATTACCCTGGCTTCGCCACCACTCTCCCCATATTGAGTGGTCCTCTGGGAGAATACTGGGTTGGGGTGATCATTGCAGAGAAAGATGTCTCAGAGAGGACGTTCAGGTTTCCACCATGGAGATACCCATAGACCTTGCTTCTCTCCCCAAGGTTTATCGGTAATACGCGGACGTATTCTCCAAAAAGGCAGCGAGACTCTTCCGCCTCATCGCCCCTATGACTGTCCTATAGACCTCTTGCCTGGAATGGAGCCCCTCGGGGAAGAGTGTATCCTCTCTCTCTTCCTGAGACGGAGGCCATGTCACAATACATCCAGGAAAATCTGGCAAGAGGGTTTATTAGGAAGTCAGTGTCACCAGCAGGGGCAGGATTTTTCTTCGTGCAGAAGAAGAATGGAGAATTATGACCGTGTATAGACTATAGGGGTCTTAACGCCATTACCGTTAAGAAGAAATATCCTTTGCCCTTAATATCTGAGCTCTTTGATAGGCTCCGGGGAGCAAGGGTATTTACTAAGCTGATCTTCGTGGTGCCTATAACCTGATCTGCATCCGTGAGGGGACGAATGGAAGACGGCGTTCAATACCAGAGATGGACATTACGAATATCTTGTGATGCCCTTCGGGCTCTGTAATGCTCCAGCCGTCTTCCAAGATTTCGCAAATGACATCTTCCGGGACATGCTTGCCACCTCTGTGGTAGTCTATCTGGATGACATTCTCATCTTTTCTCCAGATATGGACACCCACTGGAGAGATGTTTGCAGAGTCTTCGACCTCTTGCCGGCAAATTCCTTATATGCGAAGTTGGAGAAGTGTGTGTTTGAGCAGGAGTCTCTGCCATTCCTGGACTATATCATCTCCACTCAGGGATTGGCTAGGGATCCTGCCAAACTACAGGCTGTAATGGATTGGCAAGAACCCCACTCTCTTAAAGCGGTGCAGCGCTTTATGGGCTTCATTAATTACTATCGCCAATTCATTCCCCACTTCACTACTTTGGTTGCTCCCTTGGTAGCCCTCACCAAGAAGGGACCCAATCCCAAATTGTGGTCAGAGGAGGTCTCCAAGGCCTTTACTTCAATCAAGTCCCATTTTGCTAGCGCTCCTATCCTACATCGTCCAGAGGTTGATAAGCCTTTTATATTGGAGGTAGATGCCTCGTCCGTTGGTGCTGGAGCAGTCCTTTTTCAAAAGGATGCTCAAGGTCGTAAACATCCTTGCGTTCTCTTCTCCAAGACCTTCACACCAGCGGAGAGGAATTATTCCATTGGGGATAGGGAGTTGCTAGCCGTGAAGTTGGCCTTTTCTGAGTGGAGACATCTCCTGGAGGGGGCTCGCTTTCCCTTTCTAGTGTTCACTGACCACAAAAATTTGGTCTATTTACAGACCGCCCAGCGGCTAAATTTCCGTCAGGCTAGATTGTCCCTGTTCTTCTCCCGGTTCCATTTCACCCTCCATTTTCTCTCCGGGGAGAAGAACATTCGTGCCGATGCTCTGTCTCGCTCCGTGGTGTCCTCTGAGGAGGTGGAGTAGGAGCCTCGGCTGATTGTCCCCACAGAGAGCCTAAGAACTGTGGCCCCGGTTTCGCTTGAGTCTGTGCCTCCGGGCAAGACTTTTGTGCCCATCAATTTGCGACCGGAGGTACTCTCTTGGGCACACTCGTCCAGGGTGGGTGGACATTTTGGGGCAAAGAGGACATCTGAGTTGCTGGCGAGGACATACTGGTGGCCACATATGGTCCGTGACGTCAGGGAATACGTTCAGGCCTGCGTCTCCTGCGCAAAGAATAAGTCCCCTCAACAACGGCCAGCTGGGTTACTTTTCCCTTTACCGGTGGCAGACAGGCCCTGGGAGATGGTTGGGATCGATTTTGTTGTGGGCTTACCCAAGTCTCGGGGCTGCACCATCATCTGGGTGATAACCGACCACTTCTCCAAAATGGTGCACTTGGTGCCGTTACCACGGTTACCGTCTGCATGGACCTTGGCAGCATTATTCATTAGGCATATTTTCCGCCTACACGGTATGCCAGACAAAATTGTCAGTAATCGAGGTCCCCAGTTTGCGTCTCGGTTCTGGAGAGAGCTGTGTTGTTTACTCAGCATTGAGTTGAATCTCTCCTCTGCATACCATCCCGAGACGAATGGGTTCATAGAGAGGGCCAACCAGACCTTGGTCACATACTTGCGACATTTTGTCTCTGCCAGGCAGGATGACTGGGCATCCTTGCTACCGTTGTCTGAGTTCGCTCTAAATAATGCTGTGGCTGACTCCACCGGACAGACCCCATTCCTCCTGAACTACGGTCAGCATCCGCGGGTACCAGTGCCCATGCCCGTGTCTTCCGCCAATTCCAGGGTGGCAGACTGGGCTGTGGAGGCACGGGACATTTGGGACCGAACCTAGGATGCCATTTAGGCCTCCAAAGAGAGGATGAGGTCTTCGGCCTATGCCCATCGGCACCCCGCTCCTACATTTGCTCCGGGTGACCTAGTGTGGCTCTCTGCCCGAAACATCAGGCTACGTGTAGAGTGCACCAAGTTGGCACCTCGCTTTTTGGGTCCCTTTAAAGTTCTTGAGCAGGTGAACCCGGTGGTTTACCGCCTAGCCCTTGGTATCACCGACACCTTTCACGTGTCCCTCCTGAAACCCGTGGCCATTTCCCGGTTTTCCGAGTCATCTGCCGGGACGTCGGGTTCATCTACCGACGATCATGAGGTGAACGCCATTGTTGGGTGCAAGGTGGTACGAGGAAAAAATTTTATTTGGTGGATTGGAGGGTTATGGGCCAGAGGATAGGTCCTGGGAGCCTGCCGAGCATGTTCATGCTCCGTAGCTCATCGCTGCCTTTGAGCGCAGCGAGGCCCAAAGAAGGGGGGCCCTAGGAGGGCAGGTAATGTTAAGGTTCGAGTTCCCGCTGCTGCACAAGGGGAGTCTCGAACCAGTCCCGCTGCGGTCCCCCATCCATCTCCGGCCGCAGTGGAGCCTGCTCAGCAAAGACATTGGTCCCAGCGTCTCGCCCAGTTTAACACTGTTCAGAGGCTTGTTGCAGTCTTTCCTGGTTCCTCTATTATAACCAGTGCTGGAGCAGGCAGTTCGGGAACTAAGTCCCTGCTTTCTCCATCTGAGCATGCCCAGGGCAAGATCTCCCATTGGAGATAAGGGGTCACATGCTCGGTTACAGCAGCGACTCCCACTGGTCCGCCAGGAAGGTCCTGAAACTACATGTGTTCTGGAATGGTTTTGCATTGGTCCTTTTCTGGTAGGTCCTGCAGTTGCTACTATAAAAGGGTGCATGGCTGGGCCGCCATGCGCTAGTATCAAATCTTTTACGTGCTTGCACCAGTGTGGTCATGTATGCATGTGGTTAGGTCTGGCTGAAATAAGCCCCTAGAATACTGGCACCTCCTGTGAGGAGATTGCATGCACGTGTTCAGGGCTCGCCTGAAAACGCCATTAGAATACCGGCTACTCCGGTGAGGAGATTATTGCTTGGGTTCTGACTGCATGATCATGGATTGCTATCCGCACAGCAGTTAACCGTGTACCTGGACCCAGTAGGGTTACTCAGCGACTTTGTGACGCAACAGGGTTCGCTTTAAAACGCTAGTCAGCGCCCTAATGTTTTACTTTGCGGCTCACTGAAGCTAAGTGAGTTCGCACTTATCGCCATATAGCGCTGTGGCATTCCTGCTAGCAGCTCTGTGGATTAACAGAGGTCGCACTAACTGCCACAGCGCGCTGCAGCGTTTATTTTAGTGACTCTGCGAGTTAACAGAGTTCGCTACTCACACCATCTTACTAGCAGCAGGCTCTGCCTGCACGGTGGACCCCGGGCTGCGAACGCACCTCTCCTTAATATCTATTAGGTGCGTTCCGCAGGCCCATAACATAATACTAGTGCCAGGGTCTGGCTATTAAAATGGCGGATGACCAGCGTCTACAGCAGTACATCCAGCTGCTGGAGGGTAGGTTGGCGGTACTTGAGCGCACAACCTCAGCTGTGGATGTTACCGCAGTTGCTGTTCAGGCTGCTAGCGTAGCTGCAGCCAGTTTGTCCACCGCTACCTCTGCTCCGACTTTAGCCCACCTCCCACTTCCAGACAAGTTTACGGGTGACAGTAAACATTGTCGGGGATTCGTGAGTCAGTGCTCTATACAGCTTGAGCTACTACTACTACTACTACTCACGCCATCTTACTAGCAGCAGGCTCTGCCTGCACGCTGGACCCCGGGCTGCGAACGCACCTCTCTACAATATCTATTAGGTGCATTCCACAGGCCTTTAACACTTAGTAAACATACTTTTTGATCAAAAAATGGTAAAATCCATCCCACCAGCATCAAGGTTTACCCAAATTGGGATGATCCAAACCTCTAGTATTAAAACCTTACCGTATATCAAAGTGATGTCAATTAAGTGCCAAGTTTGTCCATACCCAACCAAAGAGGTCAAATAAGAAGAAATAAAAAAAGTGAAATAATTTCATAATAAATAAATATCTATCCTAATACGTTTCCTTCACATTTTTTTAGAAATGTTTAGCGTATAGATGTGACTACCATTTTAAAAAAAGCATTGCTTGATGAATTGAACATGAATCATGTCTGCATTGTCTTTATTGTTACTGTGACACAAGTCTTTTTAATATTCCACACACGCAGCTTCATCAGCTGTATTAGTTCTGGAAATAGAACCCACGCGATATTATCGCCGTTGAGAAAAGATTTTGACGTTCATTGTACTCTTCAGTCACAGTTTCTGTGTAGTGTCTATAGGGTTAATTTTCTGCATCCAAAGGTTATCCATGCCTTTAACTAGGAACCATTATGACAAAGGTAAAAGTCATACCACGTAGCTATAAAATTATATAACTCAAAGGTTAAACATTGAATACTGCTAAGTGCTGTTACTATATAAATAGAAAAAAACAGCTGACGAGCTTTCATTGCAGAATCTTGGGGGGATTTGAATGACATCATCACCTGTGATCACATACTGACAAGCAGCTGCTATTATTTAAATGATGCCGTTATTGTTGTTTTATATACAATTCAGGATCAATGTTTGTCAAACGTTTACTATTTCTTGGAATACTTCATCCATTTCCCATGGCAAGTTCTGTGATTTCATCTGGTAACCTATTAGGGTTGTTTATAAAAATAGAGAAAAAAAATAACATCTGTCATGTCTATAAAAGGACTACTGTATCATATTGCATATTGCAATAAAAATAAGTCATCATATTTTCCTCCTTGAACTTTTATCACTGCGTACGTCAAACAGCCTGCACTGATTGCTTGCAGAATTCTACCTACATCATGCAGGCTTCATAGGAAAAAGATGTGAGACATGCACAGCAGCGGACTCCCTCCTGAGATTTTTTTTTTTTCACTATGTCACCAAAGTGAATTCCTTTAAGTAAAAATAAATATGCTTTGTGATCCAGTCCTGCAATGCTAAAGGTATGATGATGTTATTTGTCAGGCAGCCCAAAAAAAAGTCTTTGCTCCAAAAACTTGCCAGAAGAGGGAGAGAGAGAGAGAAAACACAACTGTTCTCCCAGCTGTTTCCTGTCTACAGTGTGTAAATGTAGATAAATGTGAGGATTTTCTGTAAATCCTTCTTCTGTTTGCTAAATCTGACTGTCACTGCTAAAATCAGAACAGATCCTACGCAATGGAGTAAAGTCCTAATATTCAAATGTGACATAGCTTTGAATATCTCTCTGGATTTCTTTTTTTTTTTCTTTTCTTGTTATCAGTAGCAATCTCATTTGCAGACCCTGTACTTAAAGAAGCCATGGAAAAAAACAAGTCTTTCTCATCACAATTATTAAAGTGCTACTTTTGTGAGATCTTAAAGGTAACTCATTTTTTTTTATTTCATTTCCTTGTCTATTTCTATTCTAATGATTTCCTGTGTCTCTTTTATTTCTTAGCATGCTAGAACAATTTTTCCCCATCTGTCATAGAGCAGTGAATTTGCAGTTTTCAAACTGCTGAATGTGCATTTTTGTGTATATGGCTGTTTTATCTATATTATAATGCAAACTGCTAAGAAGTAGAATGTGTTAGAATGTGCTTGGTAAGATATTCACACAGTTATGTGCAGCCTGGAAAGTCAATGATCTGCATGCATTGTTGTATTCATGTTAATCCTGCTGCATGACTTCTATAGTGTAGGGGCATATACCTCTGCATTTGCTATGTATGCATGAAGTTTACCGTCAGGATAGTTTTTTATTGGATTTTTTGGCAATAGATTGATTCATTCATAGTCAAAAGAGTTTTTAGATAACATTTCCATTTGCTTTTTTAGGGTATTGTGTTTCTTATATGACCCTTCTGTTGCCTTTTTTTACTATTATGAACATATTACTGCACCTGCTTTTATGTGAGTAGGAAGTAGATGTACAGTGACTTTACTTTAGATATTCCCTGCTAGCAAATGAATTATTCTTCAGTATATTTTATTTATAAGTCTTAATATAATTTCCTTCAATTACATTTTTCTGCCTCTTTTATGCTACTCATTGCTGACAAAGGGATATAATGTCATGTTAGCTAATTGATGAGTAAGTATGCTATATTATTATGCTCCGAGGATTTATTTCCACACCATTGCTATCGTTTTTTTTGTTTGAAACATTCAGGCTTATTTGGTCATGGTGGTTATACTGACCTTTTTTTTTTTTACAGTTGTTGGACAGTCTTCAAGTTTCCTTTCTCAGCATAAAAAAAGTTTCTTAGGATTGTTTTTTTTTATATAACTTGGAATGAGCTCACCGCTATTGGATCAGCCACTGAAAATGTTCACTTTAGGCCCAATCCATAAAACATGCAATTGGTTGCCCAATTTTAATTTATTTGTTTTAGGCAGGAAAAAAAAAAGTGACAAACATATTGTAACAATCATTTATGATAATCTCTCTGTTGGCTGATAGATTTCTGTATTGCTCTGTTTATTCATCGGAATTGAGGTCGAAATGATGATGTTGGCTAGAATATGAGTTCACAATGTTAATGTGATAGACTCTGTAAACATATTCTATGCCTAATGGCTGGTTTAATAAACGTGTTCATTTTCTGTCTTAAAATGAAGAGAAATGTCAAATGTATGGCTTAGCTACTAAATGAATGGGGCTTTAGAATTAGGAAATCACAATAAATCTGCATATTGCCTATAACATGGAGTATAAACTATGTGACTTTAGGAAGGAAGAAAGAGAAACCAGTTGGATAGACACTTAATATGGGTCATAGACTGTGTTTTGACTAGCTATTTAATTGCCAAATCTTTGATAGCTACACCTTGATAAATTAAGACACCAAAACTTTCACAATACTAGAAACTCTGGTGCATTGAGCATTAAATTACACTGGTTAAAGTTGGGCTGGGTAATGTAAATCTAGAAAGTAGACATAGAATGTTTCAGTGAGCCCTTCTCTTTTTTTGGCAGGGTTTTTTAGCAGGCAGGGATGCAAAATAATTATGTATCCTTCATCTTTTATACATCAAAGTCAACAAGTCTGACAATCATATTATTTGGCATTTGGTTTTAGAGAAGTTGAGGCACAGATTGAAAAAAACTGCCATAATGCTTACGTGTATTTAAAGAGACATATCCCAAAAATAAGCTCCACCGACTGGTATGGTTAATATTGAGGTATTATTAGTATTCCAACATGACTCATTTCAACTTGTATATTAAAAAGAAGGAACATTTCCTTCTCGTAGTAAAACATGTTGATTTAACTACTCATTCAAAGTTTTTTTTTTATTGCAATGTAATATTTTACCCTCTCATATTTCATTGATCAATGGGTCACGCCCCTCACCTTTTTATACACAAGCTCAGGGCTCTAAGTTAAGGAGAAGAATTGACAGTGATACTGGAATGCCTTAAAAACTTTATGTTACAAGGCTGTGAATAAAAAGGTAAGGACATATTTTGCTCAAAGTATTCAAGAAGGTCTTCAATATCATTTAAGAAGTTAAATCATTTGAGAAAATAGTTTGTGAATGGAGTTCTAGCCTACATGATTCACATTGGCATATATGGTCTTAGACCAGAAATGGGCAAAACCAATCCATAATAACAATGTAATTTGATAATAAAGAAAAGTCAGAACTCAATTCAATTATTACAATCTGTCCAGTGAAGTAATTTTGGTATGTTTTTCTTCTAATTTTCTAATATTCAGGTTTATATCAAACATATTTTTATACTTTTAAAGTGGCCTATAACAAACACTGGAGTATTTAACCAGTACAATTACAGGGGGGAATTTTTCACATGATAGTAGCCTGCGGTTTGGCAACAATGTTTTATTGGCATGGCTGCCTACTTATTGACCACAACATTCTTTCTTAAATCCTATGTAAAATGTATAGAATTCAATAATATGTAATATATATAATAATCAGCAGACATTAGATAGAATTGAGAATCAAACTTCTCTTGCACTTCCTAATAGTTCAAGTCTAAAGAGACTGAAGTCTGCTGCCATGGACATACTTCTGTGGCATTAGTTAGAAGCACCAATATTTTCTAGTTCAATTATAGTCCAATAGTGCTTTAAAGTTTGTGAACTTTTAGAATTTTCCATCTTTTTGCATAAATTTAAGCTAAAACTAAATAAGATTTACACAAAAATCTTAAAAGTAGACAAAAAGAAATCAAGCCAATAAGTTAAAAGTATTTGAGTTTTTAATTTAGGAAAATCATCCAGTATTACATGTCTGTGAGAGACAAAAGTATGTGAACCTTTGATTTCAGTTTCAGTTAAACCCCATTCTGCAACTGCAAATGCAGCTAAGCATTTCCATCAATTGATGATTAATTATGCTCATTGACTCAGAGGAATGTTAACAAATTCCTTCCTATAAAACACCTTCAACTTTACTACGTTGGCTGGTTTTCGCCCATTTACTGCTCGCTTCAGGTCCTTCTGCACATTTCTTTGTGATTAAGCTCAGAACTTTTACTTGATCAATCCAAACTTTAACTTTATTCTTCTTTAACAATTCTTTTGTATAGTTACTTGTGTGCTTTGGGTTGTTGCCTTACTGCATGACCCACATTCTCTTGAAGTTCATCTCATGGACAAATGCCCTGACATTTTTCTTTAGAATTTGCTGATAAATTCAGAATTTATTATTCCAACAATGATGGCAAACTGTCCTGGTCCAGATGTAGCAAAACAGGCCTAAACCATGATACATCTTACATCATGTTTCACAGATGGTATGAGGTATATATGCTGTAATGCAGTGGTTTTCTAAAGGGTATGCCACTCTAAGTGAGATCGGTAGCGAGATCGCGGCAAGCGACAGCGATTTTATGACGCAGCAGCGACATCGCTAGCGACGTCGCTGTGTGTGACATGTAGCAGCGATGTGGCCCCCGCTGCGATGTCGCTGATCATGCACGAACGGTTTGGGCTGTATTTTGATTGTTGGCGTCCCGCTGGTGAGCCTGAATCGCTGTGTTTGACACCTTTTGTGAACGATATGCGACCTCGTTGACGACTCATATGTCAGCGGCGCAGGCGGGACTGGGTTTTCTTTAGTAACGCCCTTTCTGCTCCGATTAGTGGCCACAACATCACCTCAGCAATAAGTAACTGTGCCCCTGTCAGAGTCGCTACAGTGTCCTTTGTGCGTTGTTGCGAGGATAGTATCGTGTGTGGGTTTTGCGATCCTGTCAGAGTCGCTACAGTGTCCTTTGTGCGTTGTTGCGAGGATAGTATCGTGTGTGGGTTTTGCGATCCTGTCAGAGTCGCTACAGCGTTTCATCTTTGCCATTTGGATCTGCTAGATATTTGGATTACGTCGTCTTTTATGACGCAGTCGTCCAATCACAAAGCGAGAGAGCTGTGATATAAACAGTCATGACATATAGTGACCACCAATCTGTGCTGAGGGGCGTGGAAAAGGTTGCGCTCAATCACGCCTATCGAGGTCGTGATCTTTAACAATACATGCTGTGTGACACGTCCTAACGACCGCCGAAGTCGTTATACAGATCGCTGATGTGTCGTTGATGAGATCTTCCTGTTTGGAAGCTACTAGCGACCTTATAGTGATCACACCAACGATCTCGTCAGCTTGTGTCGTTGTCGTGATCGCTAGTGCGATCGCTTAGTCTGGCATACCCTTTACTCCAAACATAACATTTCTCATTTAAACAAAAAAGCTGTAGTTTGGTCTCGGGCATTCCGAAAGCTTTGTTCTAATAGCATGATTGCTTCTCTTTGTGATATTTAGCAAACTGAAAGTGAGTAGCAATGTTCTTTTTGAAGATCAGTGGCTTTCTCCTCTTTCAATCTGGTCATGCACACCATTGTTATTCAGTGTCTTCCTGACAGTGTACTCATGAACAATAACAGTAGTTAATGTGTGAGGCCTTTAGTTGCTCAGAGGTTATCTTGGGCTCCTTTTTGACCTCTTAAACTGTTACAAATCTTGCTCTTAAAGTGATTCCTGCTTGTCAATCACTTCTAGTGAAGGTAGTGTATGCATTGAAATTAATAAATAATAATAAATAATAATTTTATTTCTATAGCGCCAACATATTCCGCAGCACTTTACATTATAGAGGGGACTTGTACAGACAATAGACATTACAGCATAACAATAAACACAGATCAAAGTAGATACCAAGAGGAATGAGGGCCCTGCTCGCAAGCTTACAATCTATGAGGAAAAAGGGGAGACACAAAAGGTGGATGGTAACAATTGCTTTCATTGTTCAGACCAGCCATAGTGTAAGAATCGGGTGTTCATGTAATTCTGCATGAACCAGTTAACAGCCAATGTATGTAACAGTACAGACACAAAGGGCTATTAAATGCATAAAGCGGGTGAGAACATAATAAGAGGTACCTTATTATGGTAGAAATTCCATCATTTGTACAAAATCTGTATAACTGTTAATTGGTTGCAGTCCAAACTCTAGAGAGATGGTTTTGTCACATTTTCTAGCCAGATGAGCATCAAAAAATCTTCTCTTAAGTTCCTCTGTGCAAGGAGGAACAGGAGGAGCAGTGCCAGAGCTCTGCAAAATGACCTCCAGCAGGCCACTAACTTCCATGTGTCTGCTCAAACTGTCAGAAACAGACTCCATGATGGTGGTATGAGCGCCTGATGTCTACAAGTGGGTGTTGTGCTTACAGCCCAACACCGTGCAGGGCAATTGGCATTTGTCAGAGAACACCAAGATTGGCAGATTTGACATTGGCACCCTGTTCTCTTCACAGATGAGAGCAGGTTCACACTGAGCACATGTGACAGACATGACAGAGTCTGTAGATGCTGTGGACAACGTTCTGCTGCCTGCAGCATCCTCCAGCATGATGGGTTTGGCAGTGGGCCAATAATGATGTGGGGAGGAATTTCTTTGGAAGGCCGCACAGCCCTCCATTTGTTAGCCAGAGTTACCCTGACTGCCATTAGGTACCGGGATGAGATTCTCAAACCCGTAATGAGACCATATGCAGGTGGAGTTGGACTCGGGTTCCTTCTGATGCATGACAATGCTAGGCCTCATGTGGATGAGGTGTGTCAGCAGTTCCTGCATGATGAAGGCATTGATGCTTTGGACTGGCTTGCCCGTTCCCCAGACCTGAATCCAATCGAGCACATCATGTCTTGTTCCATCCACCAATGCAAAATTGCACCACAAACTGTCCAGGAGTTGACTGATGCTTTAATGAATGAGACAGGAAGTGACCGGTTTAACCGGAAGTAAGCCTGTAGCGCGTGTTATATATGAGATGAATGCTGTGAGCGTCTCACTATGGCTACACTATCTGAAGCGACTGGCTCATATTTCCTGAGACTCCCCTGATGATTGAAAATGAAACGTGTAGGGAGAAAAGGGTGTCTTATTCCTACTGTTGTTCCATAATGCCTACATACTGGTGAGACCGTTCTATGTTCTAGCCTAACTTGTCGCCGTTTAAATGAATGGGTTATGTCATCCAAATTAGGAGTGCCAATGAGACTGAGCACTAATATGCCTGATACTATTGAGTATGACAACCATTCTTATTTGTTGCCATAAATCTGGTGGCTGATTTTTGCAGGTATACAGACTATGTGCTTACGTTCTGTTATTTATGAGGGTAACCTAGGTCATATATGGGACCTCATTCATTCTTAATGCATAGGCAAACAGTGACCTATGTTGATATTATCTAAATGCATATTGCATAGGCAAACAGTTATTTCACTTACCACCATATGCAAATAGGGTGGAATATTATGTGCACATGTGACTATTAAAGCGCATTAATATATAAGAGGGCATTTGCTTGATGGTTAATTGACCCTACTGTTGCGCACTACATATGCATATAGCGATTTATGTCTTCACTTTGTTTTTCTGAGTACATAAGCAAACATTAATAACATGTTTACCATGCCGCCACCACAGAGCACTTTCTTTCCCCACTCCGATTTATGATCTTATTTGTGGACTCTTGATGTGAGTTATTTCCAGCATTGATCATATAATTGGGTTTCTGTGTGTTTAATTGTCTGTGAATTACAGACTGATTTGGGATTGTGCAATAGTGTATATATTTTTATGTGATACTTTCTATGTTTTTGTCTTGTATGTTGCACGTGCATTTTTATAATAATTAAGTAAAGGTTATGTTTTATGATCCCTATTCACTGCATCCAAATTAGCTAATATAACTTCCTTTCCTTTGGCAAAATGGGTCAGAAGAGAGATTTCATGGACTCTGAAAAGTCACAAATTGTGAGATGTCTTGCAGAGGGATGCAGCAGTCTTGAAATTGCCAAACTTTTGAAGTGTGATCACGAATAGAGTTGAGCGATACTTTCCGATATCCAAAAGTATCGGAATCGGAATGGTATCGCCGATACCCAAAAAATATCGGCGATACCCGATACCGATACCGGAAATCCAATGTAAGTCTATGGGAACAAAATATCGGAATTAAAAAACCCCATTCTTGCCTTGTTGGTTAATTGTACATGAAGGAAAACAACAAAGAGTAATGTAGAATGTATTGGGGAAGGTTGAGGAGACATTAAAGGCATAGATGTTTAATCCAATCAAATGGAATAGCATAAATATTTTTTTTTTAAAGATGTTCGGATTGACGAAGAAATTGACAATGTTGTTAACCTTTTTTATATTTTGGCAAATATGTATGTTTCACAACTTCCATGCTCTTCACCTTTTTAACTTTTGCCACACTTTCTCCTTCATAATCTTCAGCAGCATCATCTTTTTCATCAAATTATTCTTCATCTTCACCTTCTTTATCTTCTTCTTAAACTTCTTGCTATTCATCTTTTTGTTAACATTACTCATATTGTTCTTATTAAACTATTATTGTTCTTCATATTCTACTTCTTCATCTTCTTCCTCTTCATCTTCTTCATCATATTCTTATTTGTGACAGAGATTCCTGTACTTGTAATCTGTAAAAGTATGAATTTTTCATCCTTCCGTTCTTGCTGTCACAAAAGATTTAAATTACAACAGTATTTGTCCGTGTTCAGTTTAGCCTGCAGCAGCAGGCATTTTCCAGGGGCACCACGAGGAGGAACGGACTCACCCCCATACACTGCTTAGTCTTCTTCTGCTTAAATTTAGAGCATATATTTTGCTCTTCATTTTGGTCTTATACTTCATGTTCTTCTGCTTTTTGATCTGCTTATTGTTCTTAAGTCTCTTGTTCTGTATCTTGTAGTTTGTCTTAACCTTCTTAGTCCTGTTTGGTAATCTTTTATTTCTTCTTTGTGATGGTGTTTAGGCTGGTTGGCTTGATGCTCGTCGTCCTTGTGGTGGTCATCTTCTTCGGGGTGGTCATCAGGGTCCTTTTTGGGATCAAGTTTCCAAAACATTGAAAAATCTCAATTGTAAATTCCAAAAAAGACATTGAAAAAATCCAAATTGAATGTAGCACAAGGTACAAGACCATGCAAGTAGAGGAACTGACGTGCTGGAACCGAGGGCAGAGAAGGAAAGAGCCATGGCACAACCGCACAACCGAGGACCAGCTGACGTTACTGGGACACGGTTACTAAGCAGGAGGTACCTGTGCTCCAAAGCACTACCAAGGACCAGCAGACGTTGCTGGAACTCGGATACCGAGATGGAGGCACCTAGGCCAAAGGCACTGCGGAGAACCAGCTGATGGTACTGGAACCCGGATGGGTAGCAGAAGGTACAAGAGCCAATGCAAGTGACGAGGACCAGCTGACTGTGCTGGAACCCGGAGGGGCAGCAGAAGGAAAAGAGCCAATGGCACAACCGAGGACCAGCTGACGTTACTGGGACACGGTTACTAAGCAGGAGGTACCTGTGCTCCAAAGCACTACCAAGGACCAGCAAACGTTGCTGGAACTCGGATACCGAGATGGAGGCACCTAGGCCAAAGGCACTGCGGAGAACCAGCTGACGGTACTGGAACCCGGACGGATAGCAGAAGGTACCCATGGAAATTTAAGTTGACAGGCCGCGAGCCGGCCGCAGTTACCGAATCCCACAGTACTACAGTGGGTGATTGTCCTATTGTCACAACGGAAACAGCCTTTATTTGCATATCCCGCAGCACACATAGGAAGCACCTAAACTCCAGTCACCATAGAGTCGGCTAACCCGACCGCAACACGACAGGACAACTTATTGGAGGCTAAGTGACGTTTACACTGACAGGAAACAGATGGCGTGCTGTAACCAGTCTGGGCAGGAGTGAGTACCCGTGCCAATGACACTTCCGAGCAACAACTGTCGGTGTTAGAGCACAGGGATGAGAAGAGAACCGGTTGGAGGCAGCAGGACTTTTTGCCGTTCACACAGCAGGGGAACAGCTGACATTACTGAACCCCAGTAACACAGGAGCAAGTGTTCACTGTGCTAACAGCACTTCCGAGCAACAACTGGCGGTGTTGTAGCCCAGGGATGAGAAGACAACAGGGTGGAGGCAGCAGGACTGTTTGCCGTACACACAGCAGGGGAACAGCTGACATTACTGAACCCCAGTAACACAGGAGCAAGTGTTCACTGTGCTAACAGCACTTCCGAGCAACAACTGGCGGTGTTGTAGCCCAGGCATGAGAAGACAACAGGGTGGAGGCAGCAGGACTTTTTGCCGTACACACAGCAGGGGAACAGCTGACATTACTGAACCCCAGTAACACAGGAGCAAGTGTTCACTGTGCTAACAGCACTTCCGAGCAACAACTGGCGGTGTTGTAGCCCAGGGATGAGAAGATAACAGGGTGGAGGCAGCAGAACTGTTTGCCGTACACACAGCAGGGGAACAGCTGACATTACTGAACCCCAATAACACAGGAGCAAGTGTTCACTGTGCTAACAGCACTTCCGAGCAACAACTGGCGGTGTTGGAGCCCAGGCATGAGAAGACAACAGGGTGGAGGCAGCAGGACTTTTTGCCGTACACACAGCAGGGGAACAGCTGACATTACTGAACCCCAGTAACACAGGAGCAAGTGTTCACTGTGCTAACAGCACTTCCGAGCAACAACTGGCGGTGCTGTAGCCCAGGGATGAGAAGACAACAGGGTGGAGGCAGCAGGACTGTTTGCCGTACACACAGCAGGGGAACAGCTGACATTACTGAACCCCAATAACACAGGAGCAAGTGTTCACTGTGCTAACAGCACTTCCGAGCAACAACTGGCGGTGTTGTAGCCCAGGCATGAGAAGACAACAGGGTGGAGGCAGCAGGACTTTTTGCCGTACACACAGCAGGGGAACAGCTGACATTACTGAACCCCAGTAACACAGGAGCAAGTGTTCACTGTGCTAACAGCACTTCCGAGCAACAACTGGCGGTGTTGTAGCCCAGGGATGAGAAGACAACAGGGTGCAGGCAGCAGGACTGTTTGCCGTACACACAGCAGGGGAACAGCTGACATTACTGAACCCCAATAACACAGGAGCAAGTGTTCACTGTGCTAACAGCACTTCCGAGCAACAACTGGCGGTGTTGTAGCCCAGGCATGAGAAGACAACAGGGTGGAGGCAGCAGGACTTTTTGCCGTACACACAGCAGGGGAACAGCTGACATTACTGAACCCCAGTAACACAGGAGCAAGTGTTCACTGTGCTAACAGCACTTCCGAGCAACAACTGGCGGTGTTGGAGCCCAGGGATGAGAAGACAACAGGGTGGAGGCAGCAGGACTGTTTGCCGTACACACAGCAGGGGAACAGCTGACATTACTGAACCCCAATAACACAGGAGCAAGTGTTCACTGTGCTAACAGCACTTCCGAGCAACAACTGGCGGTGTTGTAGCCCAGGCATGTGAAGACAACAGGGTGGAGGCAGCAGGACTTTTTGCCGTACACACAGCAGGGGAACAGCTGACATTACTGAACCCCAGTAACATAGGAGAAAGTGTTCACTGTGCTAACAGCACTTCCGAGCAACAACTGGCGGTGTTGTAGCCCAGGGATGAGAAGACAACAGGGTGGAGGCAGCAGGACTGTTTGCCGTACACACAGCAGGGGAACATGTTGTGAATGGACTTGAAATGAGTTCTGAGCAGAGGCTCCCTCTGGTGGTTACAAGCGGTACTGGACTGTCCAGTGAAGATTGTGAGGAGTGGGAATCAGGTGTTACTGACTGGTCTTATATAAGGGAGTTTCCTTCCCATCAGGGTTGCCGGTGATCAATTGTTCTGGTCTCAATCCTTGAGTCCTGTTTCCTTTGTAGCCTGCTGTGTCGTGTCTGCATCTCCTGCTAACAGATAAGACATTTTCTTCTTTTTGTTTTTGTGCTTGATTTTTTCATTTTGTCCTGCACTTCTGTGGGGGCCTTCAGGGTCCCATCCGGGGGCTTTTGCCCTCTCAGTTTAGTTCAGCCACTGATGTTTGTACATTTGCTTTTTCCAGTTTTTTCAGTGGCTGCTGTTTTGATTTTGTTACACCAGAGAACTAATTTAGGTGGTAGAGGTCGTGTGATCTCAGGTGATTTTGAAATTAGTAGAGTTGGTGCTTTTCAGGGTTTTTTGGGATTGCAGTAAGTGCCCTTCCTATCCTTTTCTATTTAGGTAGTTTGGGCCCCAACGTTTGCTCATACTATTTTCTGTCTGTGTCAGTATTTCTTCTTGTCTAACCGCCATTACTTGTTTGGGGGCTTTCTATGTTCTTTGGGGATCTGCTCCGGGGCAGATAGCTTTCCTCTTTCTATCTTTAGGTGTAGTTAGTTTCTCAGGCTGTGACGAGGCGTCTAGGACCAACGTAGGAACGCTCCACGGCTGCCTCTAGTTGTGGTGGTTAGTCAGGGTACTGCAATCTCATAGATTCCAACTGCTCTGGTGTATTGCCTTTTTTACCTGCACTCCTCAGCTACCGAAACATAACAGGAACAGCTGACATTACTGAACCCCAATAACACAGGAGCAAGTGTTCACTGTGCTAACAGCACTTCCGAGCAACAACTGGCGGTGTTGTAGCCCAGGCATGAGAAGACAACAGGGTGGAGGCAGCAGGACTTTTTGCCGTACACACAGCAGGGGAACAGCTGACATTACTGAACCCCAGTAACACAGGAGCAAGTGTTCACTGTGCTAACAGCACTTCCGAGCAACAACTGGTGGTGTTGGAGTCCAGGGATGAGAAGACAACAGGGTGGAGGCAGCAGGACTGTTTGCCGTACACACAGCAGGGGAACAGCTGACATTACTGAACCCCAGTAACACAGGAGCAAGTGTTCACTGTGCTAACAGCACTTCCGAGCAACAACTGGCGGTGTTGGAGCCCAGGGTCAAGGAGGGTGTAGGCAGAGGCCTTGTATGAGATGTTTGAAGTTGAAGTTGTAGTTAGCAGCAGTAATTTTTGCCAGACACACAGCAGGGGAACAGCAGGCGTTACTGAACCCCACAAACACATCAGCGATTGTTTTCATCTGTGCATCTAACACTTCTGAGCAGCAACTGGCAGTGTTGAAGCCCAGGGTCAAGGAGGGTGTAGGCATAAAATATTGAGTTATTGCCTTGTTACGTGGCCATTGCAAATGTATGTACTTCAAACAAGAATAAATGAAGTTTTACTAGTACAATAAAATGATGAATTTCAAGTCCAAGAATAGAAAAATATTTAGACTTGAGAGTCCTCAGTGGTTGATACCGTTTAATGGCTAACTGAAAAGATGGTAACAAATTCCAAGCTTTCGAGACTACTCAGGTCTCTTCATCAGGCTAAGACTAAAACAAAAAATGAAGAATCACATATTTCTACACACAACAGGACACAGGAATAGGTAAGACAAGTGAGGGAGGGACAAGTGAGGGGAGACCGGCCAAAAAATGAGAACAAGGATGAATTATCAGCGCCACACAATAAGAGAAAAAATAATGGATTTACCTGTGGCAAAACACTTTTGTATGCCCGGTCATAGCATGATGGATATGGAATTACTGGTATTAAAATATAACTTCAAATATGAGAAAGATACAAAGGTTTCAGAATATAAGCTCATCATGACCTTTGACACTCTTAGTGATGGAATGAATAGATCACACGGATTTATGTCATTCTATATCAATTAAGGAATCTGCGTCTCTGCCCTTCCAGGGGCATGAAAACAGAAAACCAGACCCCAATCAGAGGGCAATAAAACTTTCTATCCTTATCTAGGAACTGTTCCAATATTTATGTTCATCCCTCTGTCATAATGACAGTTCTGCTACACGTGACTTACTTGTCTTACCTATTGCACTATTCCTGTGTCCTGTTGTGTATAGAAATATGTGATGCTTCATTTTTGTTTTAGTCTTTGCCTGATGAAGAGACTTGAGTAGCCTTGAAAGCTTGCAATTTGTTACCATCTTTTCAGTTATCCATTAAAAGGTATCAACCACTGCAGACTCTCAAGTCTAAATATTTGTCTATCTACTGGCTAACACGGTACGAAGATACACGTTTCCTAACTTCAAGAATAAAAATAAAGACCCTGCAAATATAAACGCATATATGCACATGCCAACAAGAAATGGAACAACACACCACCCAAAAAATTGGTTACAAAATATAGTGTTGTAAATTTAAGAATAAAAGTCCATTTTTGTATTTATGAATAATGCTTAAGGAACGCTATGTTAAACCATAACATAGTGAAGACAATGGATTTTGTAATAGTCACTCATCATCATCATTGCAATTTATATGTGACAGTCACAGACATTTCAATTATTTAAGTTAATAAAATTGTTACTTTGTACAGCATGTATGACATGTCCAGCATGGACTCATCAATGTGATGACGCAATAATGTACGATAAAAAATAACCATTTAAAAAAACATTATGCATTGTCACAATGTAAGTGTGTGCCTGCAAGTGTAGGTGAAACAAAGGCTACGGATAGCAAAGGTATATTCTATGTCTGTATCAGACAGTGGACAGCCTCTGATGGGTAATGGCGATGTTATACTGTACGTCAATAAAGTCTGCGGCTGCAATCATGCATTTTTTGCTTGTACAGTGTTGAAGAGGGTAAAAGCATGTCTGGTTGCGCAAGGCTTTATCCATCAACACTACCTTCCTACTGTCACGCGTAGGGTAGGGTAGCGTGTGTCAATTAGATGACTCTATAAAATGTGACGTTACGCAGCGTTATTGTGCCCTAGGGATGCCAAAAATACGACAGCAGTAATCATTTACTGTCTAATACTCCACCTATGACCAACAAAAAAAGCACGTTCCCTCTTTAACAATCTGCAAGACTAACAAGCATAATGGTTGACGCTGATTTTATTGAGGTACAGTATTACATCGACATTGTCCATGAGTAACTATGCACTGTGATACCTATATACCATTATTAATTTATATCTGTTGTGCTTGTTTCAACAGCACTTGCAGGTATAACTACCTATTGTCAGTATGCATGATGCACTTTCTAGATGTAATAATTTATTATTGCACATTATTACCAGGTTTAGATGCTGGCCATTTCATATATGGTGTGTGAAGTTACAGTTGGCATCAGTATGTGTATTTTATAATGTCTGTCATAAATAAAACTCGTGATGATGATGATGAGGATTTTATGATTCGTACATCCATTGACTGCATTATCTTACAGGTACAGATAAAGTTCCTTAAAAAGCATTAATTGATAAGTATGAAATGTACTTTTATGCATTAATTTCAAAACGTGAACACTATGTTTTAGTTTTTGTTACCATTTCTAATAGACATGTGCAGATATGCGCTGTGATGACAAATTATTATTTGTCCATATTTGTTATAAAAATGTATCATTCTAGGCCTGGAAAACTTCACAATTTCCTGTTTTAAGCATAACAATCAGGGTGACGGCTCTTCCCTATTTGGAGCATGTTCCACATGGGTTTTTCGGTGCATGTGTAGGGAACAGGAGACTTCTTGCCGGCCACACAGCAGGGGAACAGCTGGCGTTACTGAACCCCACTAACACTATAGCTTGTGTATTGATCTGTGGACACGACACTTCTGAGCAGCAACTGGCAGTGTTGTAGCCCAGGGAGTAGAGTTCAGGTGGTAGAAAGATGAACATAACAGGAGACATGGATAACGTTGCGAACCAGTTATTTAATCTGAAAACGGACAGACAAATTCTGGCGAGATCCATGCCTTGTTCATTTTCAGAAAAGTAAGCCGGTCTACATTATCGGAGGATAGTCGCATGCGACGGTCTGTTAGTACACCACCTGCAGCACTAAAGACGCGCTCCGATAATACACTGGCAGCAGGGCAAGCCAGCACCTCCAATGCATACTGGATAAGCTCTGGCCATGTATCCAGCTTAGAGACCCAAAACTTGAATGGGGAAGAGCCATCTGGGAGTACACTGAGAGGGAAAGATATGTAGTCTGTCACCATCTTACGGAAACGTTGCCTCCTGCTGACTGGAGCCGTCTCGGATGGTGTAGACATTTGTGGCGCTGCCACAAAACTTCGCCACATTTGGAACATACTGGTCTTGCCCTGTGCAGAGGCGCTGCTTGTGCTCCCTCTTGTTGCAGAGCTGTCTCCACTGCCTCGACGCACAGAGCTGCTTTGTAAAGCAGTAGCAGCAGCAGTGCTCTGGGCTGGAATGGAGAACATTATGGATTGCACCAGTGTGTCTTGGTACTCCCGCATTTTACGCTCCCGGTTCAACGGTGTGATGAGGCTTTGTAAGTTGTCCCGGTAGCGAGGGTCTAGGAGGGTGTACACCCAATAATCAGACGTGGTGAGAATGTGGGCGATGCGGCGGTCGTTTCTCAGGCACTGCAGCATGAAATCAACCATGTGCTGCAGACTCCCAACTGGCCAAGAAATGCTGTCCCCTGCAAGAGGCGTCATCTCTGCCTGCTCTGCATCACCCCACCCTCGCTCTACATACTGACTATAGCGTTGTGTACCTCCCTCTGGAGCGATGTCTTCCTCCTCCATTGACTCCTCCTCATCCTCCTCACAAAGTGAGCCCTGCCCAGCCCTTTGTGAGGAACCATGTTGCGCTGACTGTCCAGAAGGTGATGGAATTTGTGACTCCTCATCCTCCACCTCTTCCAAAACCTCATCCCTTAGTGCTTGCAGTGTTTTTTGAAGCAGGCAGATAAGGGGGACAGTCAGGCTGACTAGTGCATCATCTGCACTCGCCATCCGCGTTGACTCATCAAACGCACGCAAAACGTGGCAGATGTCCTTCATAGAGGCCCACTCAGTAGTGGTGAAGTGTGAACGGCGCAAATTGCGAGTTGATTGCGCCTGATGCAGCTGATACTCCATTACTGCTGGCTGCTGCTCACACAACCGCTCCAACATATGTAACGTGGAATTCCACCTGGTGGGTACGTCACATATGATGCGATGTTCAGGAAGGCGAAATCTGTGTTGCAGAGCTGCAATGCGCGATCTGGCCATGCTGGAACGTCGCAAGTGAGCGCACTCTAGGCGGACCTTGTGCAGCAGTGCATCAAGAGCCGGATAGTCCCTCAAAAAACTCTGCACGACCAAGTTGAGCACATGTGCCAGACATGGTATGTGAGTGAGGTTGCCAAGGCCCAGAGCTGCCACCAGATTTCGGCCATTGTCACACACTACCAAGCCTGGCTGGAGATTCGCTGGCAAAAACCACACGTCGCTCTCCTGCTTGATGGCATTCCAGAGCTCCTGTGCTGTGTGGCTTCGATTCCCCATGGGAATTAATTTCAGGACGGCCTGTTGACGTTTGGCCACGGCTGTGCTCATATCGGTCGCAACAGGTAAGCGTTCACGGGTCCATGTGGAGGTAGACCGTGACGGCTCCTGCAGCGATGATTCTGAGGAACTGGAGTAGGAGGAGGAGTCAATGTGGACAGACTGGATTCCTGCAATACTTGGAGTTGGCAGAACACGTACAGCGCCACTCGCAAGATCTGTACCCGGCTCCACAACATTGACCCAATGGGCAGTGAGGGAAAGGTATCGTCCCTGGCCATGGGTACTGGTCCACGCATCGGTGGTCAGGTGGACCTTGCTACTGATGGCGTTTAGTAGCGCATGTTTAATTTTTCCCTCAACATGCTTTTGCAGACCAGGGACGGCTTGCCTGCTGAAATAAAATCGGCCGGGCACATTGTATTGTGGGACTGCCAATGCCATTAAGTTACGGAAACTGTCAGTCTCCACCAGCCTGAATGACAGCATTTCAAGGGACAGGAGTTTTGCAATGCCAGCATTCAGAGCCTGTGCTCGTGGATGGTTTGCCGAGTATGGCCGTCTTTTATCCCATGCCTGTGCTACCGATGGCTGTTTTGTGGCCTGGGAGTGTGAGGATGACAGGGAACTTGCAGCTGTGGGTGGAATAACACTGGGTCTCTGGACAACAGTGACAGAGGTTCTTCCATGGCGATCCTGTGAGGAAGCCGAACCAGCTGTGTGTGAGCTGGAGGAAGAGGCTCCAACACGAGCTGAAGATGTAGGTGCTGCTGTAGGTTGGCCTACATCTCCAGTGTGTCTTTGTAACTGAACCACGAGCTTTGACCGCACATGTTTCCACATATTTGTGGTATTAAGGTTACTGACACTTTTACCTCTTTTTACTTTTTGATTACACAGCTTGCATTTGACATAGCAAATATCATCTGCAAGTGTGTCAAAAAAGGAACACGCAGTGCAAGTCCTGGGAGCGCCCGTTTTGGCTGTTGGAAGAGAACTGCTACGAACGGGTGCCAAACTGGAGGCTACAGGCAACCGAGTCTGCAGCCTACCTCTCCCTACTGTTTGGACCGTTGGGGCAATCTCTTCCTCAGAGCTGCTACCACCACCTTCCTGTTCCTCACGCCATGTTGGGTCTTGGACCTCATCATCTCCACTACCCTCTTCCAACACCTGCTGCTGTTGGGTGGTCTGGCCAGCACCATGCTCAACAGAAACTGGCACCTGAGTCTCATCATCATCAGATGCGTTCTGCGGTGTGCTGACCATCGGCACTGGCTCACCCGCCTCTTCACATTCAGAGAGACACAGCTGTTGCACATCACTGCATACTGCCTCTTCTTCACATTCCAGAATGCTGCTTGGCTGGGCCCCTGTTTGCAAGCCAACAGATTCTGAGAACAGAAGCAGAGACTCAGCTGGCTCCTTTACAGAGCTCTCTGAATGCCTGGGCAATTTGGCAGGCAGTGAAGAGACAGATGGTTGTTCAACAGTGCTGTGGTCCTGAGAGGAGGTGTAAGCAATTGAAGTCGATGCATTGGCTGCCATCCAACCAACAACGGCTTCAATTTGTTCTTCCTGCAGCAGGGGGTACGCCAAGCTCCTACAAAAGTGCGCATAAAGGAACGCTCACGGGGAAAACTGGTGGATGCTGTGTCACTGGGTGTGGCAGCAGCCACAGAATCCCCACGTCCTCTCCCTGCTGAAACTCCACGGCCACGACCACGTGCCTTACTCCCTGCCTTCTTCATCTTGGTAGATTGATAAAGAAAGTCAGAAAAGTTATTGTAAGGTTCTTTGTCTCTGTTGACATGTTCCTTGAAACTCAGTTTTCCGTCGGCCATTTTGCTTTCTGTCTTTCTGCAGCTCTTGCCCTCAGTTAATATGGAGTTTCCAGTTTTCATGTTCCCGCCCTGATTCTTCCCTCTTGCTTCTTAAGCAGCCTCAGCTGAACAATCAGTGCTCCTGAATCAAGCCTCAGTCAGTCTGTGACCTGACTCCTGGAAGCCTTGGACTTGTACTCCAGCTATTCCCTACTGAGGAACCTTGGAACACTTTTGGACTCTGGAAACCTGCTGTTTGGTGAATCCATGTTTGCAGAGGAATTACGGTACAGAGAAGAGATCCTGAACCTGCTTTGGAGATTTATTATAGTGCTTGAAGTTACTCTGGCCTGCTGTGTCTCCTGTCGCTGTTCCTGCAAACTGTGTGAACTTTTCAGCATGCTTGTATGAAGTAATACAAGTCATTTCATTTCAACCTATGTCTCCTGTGTTTTCCTCGCACCCAAGCACAAGACGCTATAGGAACTGTACACTATACATGACAAGATTCAGGAGCCAATGTTTAGTGTCTGCTGGGTCTGGGAAAGCCGTGTCTGCTGTGACTGTGGATATCAGATGTCCGTTTAATACCTTATGTGATGACAGTGGTTGTGACTTCTCACAACCATTCCAGGTGAGCGCATTCCCTTAAAATTTTACTCTGGAGTGTTACCACAGGTAAACACTATTGTTTTTTTTTTTTTTTCCTTTCCTCTTCTCCTTCCAGCACTTCTGCCTTAAAAGATCTGGAAGATGGAGGCCCGCATAAAGGAACTTTGCGGAGTGACTGATACAATCCTTTCAGATGTACAGACTTTAAAAACCCGTTTTGCAAGCCTACAGGACCTCACTAATCATAATTTGCAAGTGTTTGGACAGACTACCCAGGAATTGCGAGCCAGGATTGAGGCTCTAGAGGAACGAGCCCAGGCTCCTGCCATAACCCCAAGTTCTGGGATCCCCAAATTACCTCCTTTTCGTTTTGGCGGTGAACGTGAGAAATTCAGGGGATTTATTAATCAATGCAATTTATTTTTCTCTGCACATGCTTCACAATTTCCCACTGAACGATCCAAAGTGCTTACTATAATCATGTTGCTTACCAATAAGGCTTTGATGTGGGCAAACCCTCTGATTGAGACTGAGGATGATTGTTTGAATCACCTTGATGCTTTTATTTCAGCCTTGGGGCAGGTGTTTGATGACCCCAATCGAGGTGCAACAGCTGAAGCAGCCATGTTAACTTTGCGCCAAGGTAAGCGTTCAGTAGCCGAATATGCCCTGGATTTCAGGAGATGGGCTCTTGATACCACTTGGGACACTTCCGCTAAAAAATCTATTTTTCGGAAAGGGTTGTCTCCACTGATTAAGGATGAACTTGCTCGTGCCGACCCTCCCACTGCGTTAGGTGACTTTATTAACTATTGTATCCGTATTGATGCTCGTCTGACTGAACGCAGACAAGAGAGATGGTTCGAAAATAATCGCACTAACCTTTTACTACCTCCCTCCTCAGCTAAGGAACCTTTGAGTAGGATCACAAGGGAACCAGAACCTGAACCCATGCAGGTGGACTCTTTACAAAGACGGGTTAGTGATGCACGCAAAGAACATCGTATAAAGGAAAATCTATGTTTCTACTGTGGTAAGTCAGGGCACTTCATTATAAACTGCCCCAGCCGTTCTCGTAAGACTACTGCAGCAGTCATTCACTGTGAGTGTTGCGAGAGGAGCTCTGTCATGTCCGAGCCTCAGGCTCCAGAGAGATCTGCTGCAAGAGATCTTGATTTCTCAGACTTAAACTCTGTTAGTTCTGGGGACGATGACGGTATAAACGCTGCAATTTTTCAAGTTTCCTCAGCGGTGTCCCAGCTGAGTTGTAAAAGAAACAATTCTCATTGCTTCCTTTCCATCAAACTCTGGGTTGACTCAGTCTGGGTGTCTAGCTCTGCTATGATCGACTCAGGAGCAAGTGGAAATTTTATGGATATCTCCTTTGCTCTGAAACAGGGGATACGTTCAGTGAAGAAGGCTACTCCAGTACAGATGGAGACTGTGGATGGCTCTCTACTGACTTCTGGACCAGTGGATCAAGAAACAGAGCCTTTGAGGGTCCTTATGGGTAAAGATCATCAGGAGAAAATGTCTTTTATGCTTATCTCTTCTCCCCACTTTCCCATTATTCTAGGGCTACCATGGCTGCAGGCGCAGAATCCTACGATTAACTGGGAGACCAAGGAATTACACTTTCCGGAGAAACAGATGAGTCAAGGAGTTTCAGCTTGCTCTGTTCCTAAAGGAACCATGTCAGTCCCTGAACTACCAGCTGTATACCAGGACTATGTGGATTTATGTGACAAGAAGAACGCTGATCAGCTTCCTCCTCACCGTCCATATGATTGTCCAATTGAATTATTGCCTGGAGCCGAGATACCTTTTGGTAAGATCTACCCCCTAGCGGGGCCCGAGCTAAAAGCTTTGAAGGATTATATAGACGAAAATTTAGCCAAGGGCTTCATACGCCCCTCTTCATCTCCCGCAGGTGCACCCATCTTCTTTGTGAAGAAGAAAGATGGATCTCTGAGACCCTGCATAGACTATAGGGAACTCAATAAGGTTACTACTAGAAACCGTTATCCATTGCCTTTAATCCCTGAATTGTTGGAGAGAGTGCGGCATGCCAAAATTTTCTCTAAACTGGATCTCCGTGGGGCCTATAACTTGGTCCGTATTAGACCTGGGGATGAATGGAAGACTGCTTTCAGGTCACGCTATGGACACTTTGAATATCTAGTTATGCCTTTTGGTCTGAGCACCGCCCCAGCTACTTTCCAACACTTTGTGAATGATATCTTCAGGGATCTCCTAGATACATTTGTGGTGATTTATCTGGTGTACAATAATAAATAATACTGTGGTACCGTGTTAGCCAGAAAAATCGATGTGAATACTTTTCCATCCAATTATGACAAGAGCATTCTTAAGGTGATACCTTTATTGGCTAACCAGAAAATTATATGTTCGCAAGCTTTCAGAGCGCAGAGGCTCCTTCTTCAGGCAAGATTACATTTGGAATAATAAGAAAGACACATTAGATGCTTACTATAGTAGGAAATTTGTTCAAGACCTGGGAGGTGTGATGCCTTCAAAAGATAAGCAAAGGAAATCAAATTAGCATTTTCTTACAAATGGAGAGCTAGTGGGCATGTGTTATTAGCTATCTGGAGTCCTTCTGGTGAAGGTGTGAACTGTGTCTATGTAATGAGTCATAAAACCGGGTGTTAAGTTGAGTCCTAGTGTCAAAGTATTGAACATCCTAATAAGTTTGAATTCCCATATTTTTCTCTCCCTGTCATCCTTAAAATGACCTTTTAGTATTAAGACTTTTCTGTCATACAATGTCCAGTTCCAGAGAAATGTTTTCCCACAGGCGTGTCCATTTCATTCCTGATCGTATGTCTGTGTAGATTCATCCTTGTTTGTAGTTTTTGCATGGTTTCCCCAATATAGATAGCTCCAGGGCACCTTGTACATTGTATCATGTACACCACATTGGAGGATGTACATGAAAAGGAACCCATGACCTTATAGTCCAGATTTGTGTTTGGTACACGGACTGTATTTGTTGGTAATATGTGGGTACAAGTTTTGCATTTTTTGTTGTTACATGGTAATGTGCCAGTCACTGATGGTGACGAAAGGACACTTCTGACAAGGAGATTCCTTAAGTTAGGGGGCTGTTTGTAGGAGAGGAGTTGTAGTTCTGGGAATATGTCTTTCAATTTGTGGTCCCTGTGGAATATGGGTTGGAGATCAGCACCAATTTTCCTTAGGATGCTCATGTGGGGGTTGTATGTGACCACAAGAGGTACCCTGTTGTTGTCCTCTCTCAGTTTGTAATCCAGGAGGTTGCTTCTTGGGATTCTTGTAGCCCTGTGGATCTGTTCATCTATTGCCAGTGGATGGTATCCTTGTTGTAGGAATGTATTCCTCAGAGATAGCAGCTGTAGTTCCCTGTCTTTACTGTCTGAACAGATCCGAATATATCTCAGAGCTTGACTGTAGATGATGGATTTTTTTGTGTGTCTTGGATGAAAGCTGTTCCATCTAAGGTATGCTGGACGTCCTGTGGGCTTATGGTAAATTGATGTTTGTATGGCGTTGTCCTTGATGTATATGGTCAAGTCCAGAAAATGTATTTGAGACTTTGAAAAGTTGAGGGTGAGCTTGATGGTTGGGTGGTATTTGTTGAAGTTATTGTGGAAGGTGAGCAGATCATCTTTTGAGCCTGTCCAGATTATTAGCAGATCATCAATGTAGCGGAAGTATGCAAGAGGTTTAATAGGGCAAGATGACAAAAACTCCTCCTCCAGTTTCGCCATAAATAGGTTGGCATATTGTGGGGACATTTTGCTTCCCATGGCGCTGCCCATGCACTGTTGGTATAAATTGTTCCCAAAAGAAAAATAGTTGTGATGAAGCACAAACCTGATGAATTGCAGTGTTGGTTCTGTGGCCAGATTGTTCTTTTGAAGGAAATATTTACATGCTGTGATTCCATCCTCATGAGGAATGTTGGAATAGAGAGACTCTACGTCCATGGTGGCTAGTATCGTGTCCCTTGGAAGTGGGCCCAGCGCTGACAATTTGCAAAGAATATCCGTGGTGTCCTGGATATAGCTGGGTGTGTTCCTCACCAAGGGTTTTAGAATGTTCTCCACCCAGCCGGAGATATTCTCAGTTAAAGTCCCAATACCAGAGATGATGGGCCTCCCAGGATTACCTTCTTTGTGTATTTTAGGCAACATGTAGAAGGTACCTGTTTTGGGATTGCCTGGTACTAGTTCCAGTAGTGAGGATGAAGTAGAATCAAATCCATTGATGATACGTGTTAGTTCCTCAGTGTATTGTTTGGTAGGATCTTCCTGAAGTGGAGTGTAGTATTTTATATCCAAGAGTTGTCTGTTTGCTTCCTGGATGTAATCTGTCGTGTTCATGATGACTGTAGCTCCTCCTTTGTCCGCTGGTTTGATGATGATATTGTTGTTGGCTTTTAAGGATTGTATAGCTTTTCTTTCCTCCATGCTGATATTGTTTGGCACTTTATGGTGTCTGTCCAAAATTTCAGATTTAACTTTTTTGCGGAAACAGTCTATGTAATGATCCAGAGTTTGGTTGTGTCCGGGTTGCGGGGTCCAGTTTGTCCTCTTTTTCTTTTTTGCTGTGTTATTCACATTGTCTTGTGAAGTGATATCTGCATGGTTATGAAAGAATTCTTTGAGTCGCAATCTGCGGAAGAATTCCTCGATGTCACTACAGAACTGAGCCGTATCCAGCTGTTTTGTAGGACAGAATGTTAGTCCCTTTGATAGAACATGCATTTCTCCTGTGTTTGGCTTGTATTGTGAGAGGTTCACAACAGAGGGCAATGTATGTAAATGATTCTGTAAATAGGGCTTACCTTCAGCTACATTGAGACCTGCTTTCTTCCTGAGTCTGTCCAGTTTCTTTTTCTTGTTGATAATGAGGTGATGTTGTAAATTATTGTAGAATTCCTGTAGCGTCTCCTTGATGAAACGTGAACCCGGTCCTTGTATTCGGTCCTGTAGGTAATTTATCTCTTTATGGATGGTCCTTTTCTTGTGGTAGAAAAATCCAATGAGATGATTCCGCAGTCTCTCAGATGATCTGTAGCAAAGTTTCTGTGAAAAATGGGTGTTGTAGGTATATTTTGTTGGATTCCTTATCATGAGGCCTTTAGGGATTAGGTTTTCCTTTTTGCATCTGGATAGAAAGAAGATGTCGCTGTTCATTTGTGCCAGTTTCTTCAGGAGATTTTTCAAATCCATCTGTGATCGGTACATTGGGGTATCTTCCATTTTCATGGTGTACAATAATAAATAATATTGTGGTACCGTGTTAGCCAGAAAAATCGATGTGAATACTTTTCCATCCAATTATGACAAGAGCATTCTTAAGGTGATACCTTTATTGGCTAACCAGAAAATTATATGTTCGCAAGCTTTCAGAGCGCAGAGGCTCCTTCTTCAGGCAAGATTACATTTGGAATAATAAGAAAGACACATTAGATGCTTACTATAGTAGGAAATTTGTTCAAGACCTGGGAGGTGTGATGCCTTCAAAAGATAAGCAAAGGAAATCAAATTAGCATTTTCTTACAAATGGAGAGCTAGTGGGCATGTGTTATTAGCTATCTGGAGTCCTTCTGGTGAAGTTGTGAACTGTGTCTATGTAATGAGTCATAAAACCGGGTGTTAATTGGTGCTGATCTCCAACCCATATTCCACAGGGACCACAAATTGAAAGACATATTCCCAGAACTACCACTCCTCTCCTACAAACAGCCCCCTAACTTAAGGAATCTCCTTGTCAGAAGTGTCCTTTCGTCACCATCAGTGACTGGCACATTACCATGTAACAACAAAAAATGCAAAACTTGTACCCACATATTACCAACAAATACAGTCCGTGTACCAAACACAAATCTGGACTATAAGGTCATGGGTTCCTTTTCATGTACATCCTCCAATGTGGTGTACATGATACAATGTACAAGGTGCCCTGGAGCTATCTATATTGGGGAAACCATGCAAAAACTACAAACAAGGATGAATCTACACAGACATACGATCAGGAATGAAATGGACACGCCTGTGGGAAAACATTTCTCTGGAACTGGACATTGTATGACAGACTTAAAAGTCTTAATACTAAAAGGTCATTTTAAGGATGACAGGGAGAGAAAAATATGGGAATTCAAACTTATTAGGATGTTCAATACTTTGACACTAGGACTCAACTTAACACCCGGTTTTATGACTCATTACATAGACACAGTTCACACCTTCACCAGAAGGACTCCAGATAGCTAATAACACATGCCCACTAGCTCTCCATTTGTAAGAAAATGCTAATTTGATTTCCTTTGCTTATCTTTTGAAGGCATCACACCTCCCAGGTCTTGAACAAATTTCCTACTATAGTAAGCATCTAATGTGTCTTTCTTATTATTCCAAATGTAATCTTGCCTGAAGAAGGAGCCTCTGCGCTCTGAAAGCTTGCGAACATATAATTTTCTGGTTAGCCAATAAAGGTATCACCTTAAGAATGCTCTTGTCATAATTGGATGGAAAAGTATTCACATCGATTTTTCTGGCTAACACGGTACCACAATATTATTTATTATTGTACACCATGAAAATGGAAGATACCCCAATGTACCGATCACAGATGGATTTGAAAAATCTCCTGAAGAAACTGGCACAAATGAACAGCGACATCTTCTTTCTATCCAGATGCAAAAAGGAAAACCTAATCCCTAAAGGCCTCATGATAAGGAATCCAACAAAATATACCTACAACACCCATTTTTCACAGAAACTTTGCTACAGATCATCTGAGAGACTGCGGAATCATCTCATTGGATTTTTCTACCACAAGAAAAGGACCATCCATAAAGAGATAAATTACCTACAGGACCGAATACAAGGACCGGGTTCACGTTTCATCAAGGAGACGCTACAGGAATTCTACAATAATTTACAACATCACCTCATTATCAACAAGAAAAAGAAACTGGACAGACTCAGGAAGAAAGCAGGTCTCAATGTAGCTGAAGGTAAGCCCTATTTACAGAATCATTTACATACATTGCCCTCTGTTGTGAACCTCTCACAATACAAGCCAAACACAGGAGAAATGCATGTTCTATCAAAGGGACTAACATTCTGTCCTACAAAACAGCTGGATACGGCTCAGTTCTGTAGTGACATCGAGGAATTCTTCCGCAGATTGCGACTCAAAGAATTCTTTCATAACCATGCAGATATCACTTCACAAGACAATGTGAATAACACAGCAAAAAAGAAAAAGAGGACAAACTGGACCCCGCAACCCGGACACAACCAAACTCTGGATCATTACATAGACTGTTTCCGCAAAAAAGTTAAATCTGAAATTTTGGACAGACACCATAAAGTGCCAAACAATATCAGCATGGAGGAAAGAAAAGCTATACAATCCTTAAAAGCCAACAACAATATCATCATCAAACCAGCGGACAAAGGAGGAGCTACAGTCATCATGAACACGACAGATTACATCCAGGAAGCAAACAGACAACTCTTGGATATAAAATACTACACTCCACTTCAGGAAGATCCTACCAAACAATACACTGAGGAACTAACACGTATCATCAATGGATTTGATTCTACTTCATCCTCACTACTGGAACTAGTACCAGGCAATCCCAAAACAGGTACCTTCTACATGTTGCCTAAAATACACAAAGAAGGTAATCCTGGGAGGCCCATCATCTCTGGTATTGGGACTTTAACTGAGAATATCTCCGGCTGGGTGGAGAACATTCTAAAACCCTTGGTGAGGAACACACCCAGCTATATCCAGGACACCACGGATATTCTTTGCAAATTGTCAGCGCTGGGCCCACTTCCAAGGGACACGATACTAGCCACCATGGACGTAGAGTCTCTCTATTCCAACATTCCTCATGAGGATGGAATCACAGCATGTAAATATTTCCTTCAAAAGAACAATCTGGCCACAGAACCAACACTGCAATTCATCAGGTTTGTGCTTCATCACAACTATTTTTCTTTTGGGAACAATTTATACCAACAGTGCATGGGCAGCGCCATGGGAAGCAAAATGTCCCCACAATATGCCAACCTATTTATGGCGAAACTGGAGGAGGAGTTTTTGTCATCTTGCCCTATTAAACCTCTTGCATACTTCCGCTACATTGATGATCTGCTAATAATCTGGACAGGCTCAAAAGATGATCTGCTCACCTTCCACAATAACTTCAACAAATACCACCCAACCATCAAGCTCACCCTCAACTTTTCAAAGTCTCAAATACATTTTCTGGACTTGACCATATACATCAAGGACAACGCCATACAAACATCAATTTACCATAAGCCCACAGGACGTCCAGCATACCTTAGATGGAACAGCTTTCATCCAAGACACACAAAAAAATCCATCATCTACAGTCAAGCTCTGAGATATATTCGGATCTGTTCAGACAGTAAAGACAGGGAACTACAGCTGCTATCTCTGAGGAATACATTCCTACAACAAGGATACCATCCACTGGCAATAGATGAACAGATCCACAGGGCTACAAGAATCCCAAGAAGCAACCTCCTGGATTACAAACTGAGAGAGGACAACAACAGGGTACCTCTTGTGGTCACATACAACCCCCACATGAGCATCCTAAGGAAAATTGGTGCTGATCTCCAACCCATATTCCACAGGGACCACAAATTGAAAGACATATTCCCAGAACTACAACTCCTCTCCTACAAACAGCCCCCTAACTTAAGGAATCTCCTTGTCAGAAGTGTCCTTTCGTCACCATCAGTGACTGGCATATTACCATGTAACAACAAAAAATGCAAAACTTGTACCCACATATTACCAACAAATACAGTCCGTGTACCAAACACAAATCTGGACTATAAGGTCATGGGTTCCTTTTCATGTACATCCTCCAATGTGGTGTACATGATACAATGTACAAGGTGCCCTGGAGCTATCTATATTGGGGAAACCATGCAAAAACTACAAACAAGGATGAATCTACACAGACATACGATCAGGAATGAAATGGACACGCCTGTGGGAAAACATTTCTCTGGAACTGGACATTGTATGACAGACTTAAAAGTCTTAATACTAAAAGGTCATTTTAAGGATGACAGGGAGAGAAAAATATGGGAATTCAAACTTATTAGGATGTTCAATACTTTGACACTAGGACTCAACTTAACACCCGGTTTTATGACTCATTACATAGACACAGTTCACACCTTCACCAGAAGGACTCCAGATAGCTAATAACACATGCCCACTAGCTCTCCATTTGTAAGAAAATGCTAATTTGATTTCCTTTGCTTATCTTTTGAAGGCATCACACCTCCCAGGTCTTGAACAAATTTCCTACTATAGTAAGCATCTAATGTGTCTTTCTTATTATTCCAAATGTAATCTTGCCTGAAGAAGGAGCCTCTGCGCTCTGAAAGCTTGCGAACATATAATTTTCTGGTTAGCCAATAAAGGTATCACCTTAAGAATGCTCTTGTCATAATTGGATGGAAAAGTATTCACATCTGGTGATTTATCTGGATGATATTCTAATTTTTTCTAACTCCACAGAGGAACATCATGGACATGTGAGAATGGTCTTAGAACGCCTAAGACAAAACCATCTCTAGATCAAACTTGAAAAATGTGAATTCCATAGGACCGAAATTAAATTTCTGGGGTATGTACTATCTACGCAAGGGATTAGTATGGATGGAAGCAAGACCCAAGCCATCAAGGATTGGCCAATTCCTAGAAATGTGAAGGAGGTGCAGCGTTTCATCGGGTTTGCCAACTTCTATAGACGTTTCATTAAGAATTTTTCTGAGGTAGTGTCACCTATCACCCAACTTACCCGGAAACAGTCTAGGTTCTCCTGGACCCCGCAAGCTCAGGAAGCATTTTCCTGTTTAAAGGATAAATTTACCACCGCACCTATCTTAGTACATCCCAACCCCGAGCTTGCCTTCATAATAGAGGTGGATGCTTCAGACTGTGCCGTTGGAGCTATACTCTCTCAGAGAACAGGTGAGAAGAATGTCTTGCATCCCTGTGCCTTCTTTTCCCAGCAGTTGTCTTCGGCTGAGAGGAACTACGATGTGGGCAATAGAGAATTGTTGGCCATTATTGCCGCCTTCAAGGAATGGAGACACCTTCTTCAGGGAGCTGCACAGCAAATAGTCGTCCTGACAGACCATCGTAACCTTGAATTTATCAGGTCGGCTAAGTGCCTGACTCCTCGCCAGGCTCGCTGGAATTTTTTCCTAAACCAATTTAATTTTGTCATTTCTTATAGACCAGGATCGCGCAATGGAAAGGCTGATGCACTCTCTAGGATTCATTCAGCAGAGACACGTCCACTTACTCCTCCTAAGACTATTCTTCCTGACTCTAGATTCCTGGGAGTGATTCATAATCAAGACCTACTTAAGGACATCAAGGAAGCATACCATGCGGATTCTTTGTTGGCTCAACCCCCAAGGGACGTAAGTCTTGTCTTTAAGAATGGTGTGTGGATTCAGGGACAACGTCTGTATATACCTGAAACAGTCAGATTGAGAGTACTGCAACTCATCCACGATTCCAAGATAGCCGGGCATAGGGGAATTCTAAAGACACAAGAATTTCTTTCTCGTTTCTTTTGGTGGCCCACTTACAGGAAAGATGTCTTAAACTATGTCACTTCATGTGAAGTCTGTGCAAGATGCAAAACACCTCGCTCCTCACCAACTGGTCTGTTGCAACCTCTTCCCACCCCGTCCCGCCCGTGGGGATCCATTTCTATGGACTTCATTGTGGAGTTACCAACCTCTCAAGGGAAGAACACCATTCTAGTGGTGGTTGACCGTCTAACAAAGGCAGCTCATTTTATCCTTTGTGTCGGCTTACCCACTGCAAAACAGACATCAGACTTGATGATTAAGAATGTGTTTCGCTTACATGGAGTACCGGATGAGGTCATTTCGGATCGAGGGGTGCAATTCACTTCAAGGTTTTGGCAAAATTTCTGTGCAGCATTGGACATTAAAGTAAACCTTTCTTCTGCTTTTCATCCCCAGACTAATGGACAGACAGAACGAACCAATCAGACCCTGGAGCAGTATCTCCACTGTTTTATCTGCCACCTACAGGATGATTGGGTGGATCTACTTCCACTGGCTGAGTTCTCTTATAACAACTCTCAGAGCGCCTCCACTAAGCAGTCTCCTTTTTACTCCAATCTAGGTTATCATCCTAACATTCTTCCTCGATTTCCCATAGATACGCCCTTGCCTGCAGTGGCTGAAAGAATCACTTCTTTACAAAAGAATATGGATCTTCTAAAGGAAAATCTAGAATTGGCTCAGGAAAGGTACAAGAAAGCAGCAGATAAATTTCGTAAACCTGCACCAGCTTTCAAGGTAGGAGATTTGGTCTGGCTGTCAACCAGAAATCTTAAATTAAAGATTCCATCGTCTAAATTGGGACATAAGTACATTGGACCTTATAAGATCAATAAGATTATAAGTGCTGTTGCTTGTTGTCTTCAACTGCCCAGAACTATGAGAATCCACCCTGTCTTTCATGTATCCCTACTAAAGGCTGCAACACCCAATACGTTTCCTGGACGTTCTTCTCCTTGCCCTGACCCAGTGCTGGTCGATGGTCAGGAAGAATTTATGGTGGAAAGGATTCTAGATTCCAGGTTGTACAGAAATCAGTTGCAATATTTGATTAAATGGCAGAGCTACCCAGTGGAGGACAACTCATGGGAACCAGTCAATAATGTAAATGCTCCTCGCCTGCTCCGCCAGTTTGATTAGAGGTACCCTGACAAGCCTGGTCTGAGGTCATCCGGAGGTTGTCCCTAAGGGGGGAGTAATGTAAGGTTCTTTGTCTCTGTTGACATGTTCCTTGAAACTCAGTTTTCCGTCGGCCATTTTGCTTTCTGTCTTTCTGCAGCTCTTGCCCTCAGTTAATATGGAGTTTCCAGTTTTCATGTTCCCGCCCTGATTCTTCCCTCTTGCTTCTTAAGCAGCCTCAGCTGAACAATCAGTGCTCCTGAATCAAGCCTCAGTCAGTCTGTGACCTGACTCCTGGAAGCCTTGGACTTGTACTCCAGCTATTCCCTACTGAGGAACCTTGGAACACTTTTGGACTCTGGAAACCTGCTGTTTGGTGAATCCATGTTTGCAGAGGAATTACGGTACAGAGAAGAGATCCTGAACCTGCTTTGGAGATTTATTATAGTGCTTGAAGTTACTCTGGCCTGCTGTGTCTCCTGTCGCTGTTCCTGCAAACTGTGTGAACTTTTCAGCATGCTTGTATGAAGTAATACAAGTCATTTCATTTTAACCTATGTCTCCTGTGTTTTCCTCGCACCCAAGCACAAGACGCTATAGGAACTGTACACTATACATGACAGTTATAAGGCCTAAGTGTGGTTATTCCTCAGAGACTGCAGTGAACACTGCAGACAACTGTTCAGTAGCTGTGAAAGGCCCCTTTGTGTACTTCTATAGTGTTTGCAACCAATGTATTGTATACGGATGGAAGCGCGTCACACTATTAGATTAGATTTTTTTCAAATATAATGGAGCAGCACCAATTTGAGAAAAATGTGAAGGATGAGGCAGTGACACACGCTCAGCAGACTACAACCAGCAGTGGTTGAAGAACTAACTGGAGCGTAATCTGCACTCAAAAATGAAAAGCTCACAGACTACAGTGAACACTGCACATAACTGTTCACTATCTGTGAAAGGCCCCTTTCTGTACTTCTATAGTGTTTGCAACCAATGTATTGTATACGGATGGAAGCGCGTCACACTAATAGATTAGATTTTTTTTCAAATATAATGGAGCAGCACCAATTTGAGAAAAATGTGAAGGATGAGGCAGTGACACACGCTCAGCAGACTACAACCAGCAGTGGTTGAAGAACTAACTGGATCGTAATCTGCACTCAAAAAATGAAAAGCTCACAGACTACAGTGAACACTGCACACAACTGTTCACTATCTGTGAAAGGCCCCTTTCTGTACTTCTATAGTGTTTGCAACCAATGTATTGTATACGGATGGAAGCGCGTCACACTAATAGATTAGATTTTTTTTCAAATATAATGGAGCAGCACCAATTTGAGAAAAATGTGAAGGATGAGGCAGTGACACACGCTCAGCAGACTACAACCAGCAGTGGTTGAAGAACTAACTGGAGCGTAATCGGCACTCAAAAAATGAAAAGCTCACAGACTACAGTGAACACTGCACACAACTGTTCACTATCTGTGAAAGGCTCCTTTCTGTACTTCTATAGTGTTTGCAACCAATGTATTGTATATGGATGGAAGCGCGTCACACTAATAGATCACTGTTAATTTCTATTGAATGGAGCTGCACCAATTCCACAAAATAAAATAAAAAAAAGAGTCAGTGAGTGACACGTGCAGATGCCTACAAACAGCGGTGGATGCAGAGCAAACTGCAGCTTCACCTGCACTCTCACACACACACCTTGCACAGAGCTGTTAAAAC
>JARQOD010000004.1:177596566-177891565 GCA_033576555.1 Oophaga sylvatica
AATGTACCCTTTTCGAGAAATTAAAGGGCCTGGGAGAGACTCCTCGAGGTGGCTCAAGAAAGGACTACCACCCCCAAGAGATCGTACTGTCCTTGCAGGTCACCACCTCCAATGCAGGAGCAGGCAATGTTGAAGGTGAATCAGGGAGCTGTCGCCCATTTATACATGTTAGGGGCTCCGGCACTACTCAAAGCCAGACCAGTTACAGCCCAGACACCTGGGAATTGGGCTCCAGGAACTAGGTGGAGGCAGTCCCACCAGCTTCAAGAGGAAGGAGAACAAGACGTTGACACCTGAAAAGGATTACAGTACTATCCTCCTTTATCATTTCTTCCTGGCTTTGCACTTTCTGCAAAGTGTTTAGGAGTGTAGGAGTACATGATATACACTTTCAAAATCTTTACTTTGAAAAAAATGTCCTGGATTCAATTTGTCATCCTTACAGATTAACGTGCTTTGTGTAAAATTATAGTGGGTTAAAAAATTTTAAAACTGCTTGGCCTGGTATGGTTTACAAAATATTTTTGTTACAAAAATTTACTATTGTCATATATACTGTAGAACATGCTTTGTGTGAATTTTGTTGGTTTGAAATACAGGTGCAGAAGTTTGGTTGTTCATAAATTAGCTGTTGTCACATATACTTTAGTGCTTGGTTGGTGTGAAATTTCAGTGGTTTAAAAAAAAAAAATTGTTCTGCTACAGGTGTACAAAGTTGGTCCCTTAGTACTCAGTCCCCAGTCGCCACTATTTCTCCCGTTGTGGCATCCCTGCCTTGTACCAGCAAGTGTTTAGGAATATCACCGCTGCGCTGAGATTGTCCACTTAACGACTGACATATGTACAAGCACATGTGGCCATGGATGCTACATTTCCCTGATGGCACACTGGGTAAACACTGTGGATGCCGTGGTCGAGTCCCACCCTGGCTCAACACATGTGCTACCGACGTCGAGGATTGCTGACCCTACTTCTATCAGGGTTTCCTCCACCTACTCCACCAGTTCCTGCTCCCCTCCTGCTCATCCTCATTCTCCATCTTTGATGTTATATCTCAGAGCACGTCTTTCACATCAATCGAAAGCTGGAAGCTCAGTAGCACTGCCTCAGCTAAGTATCATCAGGCACTGCTGAAGTTAATTTTTCTTTGAGAAAAAATGCACACTGCAGCAAAGTTATTGAAAGGAATAACAGACCAGACAGATCTGTGGCTCTTGCCGCTGAACCTCCAACAAGTGATGGTCATATTTGATAATGGCTGCAACCTAGTTGCGGCTGTGAAGCTTGGCAAGCTCACATAGCTTGGATCACGTGCTCAACTTGGTAGTTCAGGGGTTTCTGAAAACCTACCCATATTTGCTTCTGGTCAAGGTATGCCACATCAGCCCCCACTTCCGCAAGTCAGCTACAGCTGCCGCCGCTCTGGCAGTTTTGCAGCAGCAATGTAAGTAGCAATTCACCAATTAACCACATGCAACTTGACCATGTGCTTGAATTCTACACTGCATATGCCGGCAAGGCTTTGTGAGCAGCAGAGGCCAGTTTGGGAATACAAGCTCCAATACGCCATTCAGTATTCTGGTCAGCCTCCACACATAACAACTGATGCATAGGCATGGATGTTTTTTGCAATTCTCCAAGTCTTTGAGGACTCCACAAAGATGGTGAGCGGCAATCATGCCACCAACAGCTCAACGATCTCGCTTATGTGCCTACTAAAACAGTCTCTGCTGACAATGAAACATGATACTGTGCATGTGGATTAGGTGGAGAAGGAGGAAGACATGAGACAGGGAGAAGCTACCCATCTCTTCCTCATCTCATCTGCTCAACATGGATTAGGTAACAATGAGGAGGTGGAGGCTGAGGAGGAGGAGGAACAGGAGCTGGCTGATAGCGTAAAAGAGGATAATACCCACACAAGCTTTGTCCCGTCTCTCCTACGTGGATGAGCTGAAAAGGAGAATGAGAAGCGAGAGATGGAGGAGGAAATGAAGAGTCATCATTATGGTGGAGACAGGGAAGTGTTGGCTGCAGGGTGTCACGCATAGTGTGGGAAGACTAAGTGCAACACGAGAAGAAGAGGGAAGGAAGCCCAAATGCTAACTCAGAAAGGTAACATCAAATGTACTCCAACAGCAGAAAGGAAGTTAGCCGACTGCTATCACTCCAAGCCTTCACAAGTTAAAGTGTGAATATCACCGTCGACTCCCTGAAGCAGACTGGGAGTCTATAAACACCAAGGTCCAGGTGTGTCAATTAGAGCCGGAGGGAGGTTGCCACTGAGTCCAAAAGTCAGAAGGATTAAGGAGTAGTCTGCAATGTATAACACAGAGTCCTTCTGCAGCCAGATGCAGAGCAACTGTCTTTAGCATCTGACATACCCATGACAGTACGGCTCCTTCTACGAGTGGCCTCTGGACACTCAGGACCAGGTTTCTCAGGATAAGAGGTGTGGAATGAATGAATGAACCAGTCTGGGGGCATACACCTCTGATGGTAAAACCCACATCCTTTCTTCTGAGCCATAACTCTTCCAGTGCACCAAGTATTGTAGGGAACGACATTGGAGACAAGAATCTAAAATCCTCGAAATCTGAAACTCTAGATTTCTTTCAACCATTATTGGGGGTGGCGGTAGGGGTGAGGATTCACGAGGTTCCACATATTTCTTGAGAAGAGACCTGTGAGAGAAATTGCAGATCTTAAGGGACTGATGTAGCTCAAGGCCGAACGCTGCTCTGTTAATGACTCCAGTTATTTTATAAGGGCCAATAAATCTAGGACCTAACTTCCAGGAAGGAACCAGCAATTTGATATTCCTGGTAGGCAACCACACAAAGTCACTCACATTTAGGTCCAGACATGGCAAGCGTTTCTGTCAGCCATACGTTTGTACCTGTCTTCCATGATCTTCAAATTACTCAGAACCCCCACCACACCAAAGAGCGTGACAAAGCAAAATGTTCCTCAAGAACTACCGAAGCCTCTCCTCCACTAAAAGTACCAAACTGTGGATGGTAACCATACGCACCAGAGAACGGTGACCTTCCGGTAGACTACAGACGATTATTATTAATAGCAAATTCTGCCAGCGGCAAGTAGGATGCCCAATCCTCCTGATTTTCAGAGACTAAACACCTGAGGTAAGACTCCAAATTCTGATTAACACACTCAGCCTGTTCATTCAACTGGGGATGGAAGGTAGAAGAAAAGGACTGCTGCACCCCAGTCGAGAACAGAACGCTCTCCAGAACTTGGAAACAAATTGGTTTCCCCGATCTGATACCACATCTGAGGGTACCCCAGAAAGCTTCATGATCTCATTTATAAACACCTGAGGAAGAGTCTTGGCATTCTGAAGTGCTGGTAATGTGACAAAAATAACCATCTTACTGAACCTATCTACAACCACCAGAACCACAGTCTTGCCTGCAAGTACCGGTAGGTCAGTAATAAAATCCATGGACAAGTGCGTCCATGGCCTGCTAGGAATAGGTAGCAGAAGAAGAGTACCAGATGCACGGGTATGAGATATCTTAGAACACGTGCAGATACTACATGCAGATACGTGTTCAACCACATCCCTATGCAACTCCGGCCACCTAAACGATGGGAATTGAGGTCTGCAGTTGCCTAACCACCTGGATGGCCAGCAATCACAGAGTTGTGATGTTCCTTAATTACTTTGCGGTACAAATTAGATGGTACACATAACCTTCCTGAAGGGCAGGAGGCCAGGGCATACCCCTGGGCTTCCAACATCTCACCCTCCAGCTCAGGGTACAATGTCAAAATGACTACCCCCTTCTGCAAAACTGGAGCAGGGTTCTTATGGTCCCCACCACCAGGGAAGCTCCGGGACAAAGCATCAGCCTTGACATTTTTCACCCCTGGACGGAAAGTGACAACAAAATTGAATCTTGTAAACAACAGGGACCAACTAGCTTGCCTAGGGTTGAGATGTTTAGCCGATTGAAGATAAGAGAGGTGCATAAATGCAACGTGAGAGGAAGAGGGGAAGGAAGCCCAAATGCTAGGGAAAGGGAGAAAGGAGACTCCTAGGCAGATCTAATAGCACCCTGTCTCCCCTACTGTCCCTATATTGGTTCCACACCAATCTCCAAGCAGGAACCTAAGCCCTGTATATCCCTAGAGCTAAGCCCTGAATAGCGAAGGGGGATGAGCACTGATCAGTCCCCACTGTACACTAAAAAGAAGGGAGACAAACAAGGGGAAGCAACTTAGCCTGAGCAGACTGAGAGAGGTAACATCACACGTCCTCCAACAGCACCAGAGAGGAAGTTAGCCAACTGCTATTGCTCCAATCCTTCACAAGTGAAAGTGTGAATATCACCGTCGACTCCCTGAAGCAGACTGGGAATCGACTGGTTGTTACTTTATGGCAGGCTTTGCACTGTGTGCAGAGCTTTTATGAATATAGGAGTACCACAACTACACTTTCTCACAATATTTGATTGAGGCACTACAGTTGAGCTTCAAGGGTGTATACATGACCCCGCTTGCAATTTTAGGCAGGATATTTTTACTTAGTGCATAGTCTTTATGAGTCTAAGAGTACTATTACATGACAATTTGAACAGAATGTGTATGAGGCCTTCCTTTATGTCTAATACAAGGTGTATCTGAGTCCCTAATTTTTGGTACTTCTTGCTGTCTTCATTAATTACATTGAAATTTGCAATTTTTTTTAATAAAAATTTCAATTTTTGTTTACTTAAATTGCAATTTTTTAAAAATCCTTTTTAAAGTTATCCTTATACACAAGTCGTTATACAGGAAAAAAATGTTTCTTAACATTTTTTTCTGTAAAATCCATTTCTCGCTGATTTTGAGTGTTCTATTGTCAGTACTTAACCTCTTAACGACCGCCGATATGCCTTTTAATGGCGGTGGTTAAAGGTATTTAAACCACAGCGCCATTAATTCACGGCGCTGTGGAGTAAGTATATAGCACCCCCCAGAGTCGGATTTTCTCCGGGGTCTCGGGAACCGGGGGTAGAAAATGATTCGGGTCCGTTTTTACCGACCCCGATTTTGCGATCGCCGATATTAACCATATAATGACGACTGCAAAAAAAAAGCGGCGATTCTGCATTTAATTTCTCTCTCCTCTGAAGTGATCGCACATCAGAGGGGAGAGAAATAGGGTCCCCGGGTCCCCCGATCTGTCCCCTGTACATCCCGGTGTCCCTCTGTCCTCCCACAGCTCACGCAGCTACCCGCGTCTTCGTCCTGGAAAGAAAATGGCGGACGCATGCGCAGTGCGCCCGCCGAATCTGCCGGTCATTTAGTGCAGCTATATTTTGATCACTGTGATAAATGCTATCACAGTGATCAAAATAAAAAAATAGTAAATAAACCCCCCATTTATCACCATCTTAGTTAGGAACATATAATAAAATAAAGAAAATATATTTATTTTTATTTTTCCATTAGGGATAGGGTTGGGGTTAGAATTAGGGTTAGGGTTACAATAAGGGTTAGGGTTACAAATAGGGTTAGGGTTACAATTAAGTTTAGGGTTACAATTAAGTTTAGGGTTAGGGTTACAACTAGGGTTAGGGTTACAATTAGGGTTGGGATTAGGGTTAGGGTTGGGATTAGGGTTAGTTGTGCGTTGGGGTTAGGGTTGGAGCTAGAATTGAGGGGTTTCCACTATTTAGGCACATCAGGGGGTTTCCAAACACGACATGGCGTTCAAAAAGTCAAATGGTCAAATGGGGGCTCCTTCTCTTCCGAGCTCTGCCGTGTGCCCAAACATTGGTTTACCCCAACATATGGGGTATCAGCGTACTCATGACAAATTGCACACCAATTTTGGGATTCTAATTTCTCCTGTTATCCTTGGGAGAATAAAAAAATAGCTGGCTAAAAAAATCATTTTTGAGGAAAAAAATTATTTATTTTTTTCACGGTTCTGCGTTTTTAAACTTCTGTGAAGCAATTGGGGGTTCAAAGTGCTCACCACACATCTAGATAAGCTCCTTGGGGGGTGTAGTTTCCAAAATGGTGTCACTTGCGGGGGGTTTCTACTGTTTAGGCACATCAAGGGTTCTGCAAACACAACATGACGCCCGCAGAACATTCCATCAAAGTCTGCATTACAAAATGACGCTCCTTCCCTTCCAAGCTCTGCCATGCGCCCAAACAGTAGTTCCCCCCACATATGGGGTATCAGCGTACTCAGGAAAAATTTCACAACAACTTTTGTGGTCCAATTTCTCCTGTTAACCTTGGGAAAATAAAAAATAATGGGCTAAAAAATCATTTTTGAGGAAAAAATTATTTTTCATTTTCACGGCTCTACGTTATAAACTTCTGTGAAGCAGTTGGAGGTTCAAAGTGCTCACCACACATCTAGATAAGTTCCTCAAGGAGTCTAGTTCCCAAAATGCGGTCACTTGTTGGGGGTTTCCACTGTATAGGCACATCAGGTGCTCTCCAAACGCGACATGACGTCCAGCCAATTCTGCATTGAAAAAGTCAAACGGCGCTCCTTCCCTTGCGACCTCTGCCGTGAACCCAAAAAGTGGTTTACCCCCACATATTGGGTATCAGCGTATTCAGGAGAAATTGCACAACAAATTTCATGGTTCAATTTTTCTTTTAGCGCTTGTGAAAATAAAAAAAAATGGTTCTGAAGTAAATTTTTGGCAAAAGAAGTTAAATGTTAATTTTTTCCTTCCATATTGCTTCAGTTCCTGTGAAGCATGTAAAAGAGTTAATAAAATTCTTGAAAGTGGTTTTGAGCAACTTGAGGGGTGCCGTTTTTAGAATGGTGTCACTTTTCGGTATTTTCTATCATATAGACCCCTCAAAGTGACTTCAAATGTGATGTGGTCCCTAAAAAAAAATGGTGTTGTAAAAATGAGAAATCGCTGGTCAACTTTTAACCCTTATAACTTTGTAACAAAAAACTTTTGTTTACAAAATTGTGCTGATGTAAAGTAGACATGTGGGAAATGTTATTTATTAAGAAATTTGTGTGACATATCTCTCTGATTTAAGGGCATAAAAATTTAAATTTTGAAAATTGCTAAATTTTCAAAATTTTTGCCATATTTCCGTTTTTTTTTTATAAGTAAACGCAAGTCATATAAAAAAAAATTACCACTAACGTGAAGTACAATGTCACGAAAAAATAGTCTCAGAATCAGTGGGATTCATTAAAGCGTTCCAGAGTTATAACCTCATAAAGTGACAGTGGTCAGAATTGTAAAAATTAGCCCAGTCATTAAGCTGCAAATTGGCTCTGTCACTAAGGGGTTAAACTGGAGTAAAAGTGTGACGCCATTTTTCTCAGCAGCAATAAGGGAGTATGAGATGATTCTGTGGGTCTTCCCCATGCTGTTCTATTTCCATTCAGCACCTTTTTTATCCATTTCAACATTTTCACTGCCCCACAGACCTCTTTGTAGGGTCTGCCACAAAAATGCTCTGATTTCCCATTGCACCCATTATACTCGTTACTTGAAATGAGCACTCGAGCACTAGAACTTGCTCAATTTGAATGAGTAACGAGCCTCCAAGCATTTTAGTGCTCACTCATCTGTAGAGATGACTTATTGATTGGTTGGAGTCAGATGGCTGAATCCTGAACTGATAGGAAGAACAGGAAAATTTTATACCAGTTAAAATGGAATGGCAGTGCGCATTCTCGATCACCACTTATTTCATCCGTTATAGGGCTACTATTTGCCTTTTTCCAGCAGCCCATAGAAAAATAATTTAGCTACAGTTGGGCATCTCTCCTGTGACTTAATTTTGTAATGCGGATAAAAGTTCCACATTAGTCATAAAAATTCTCTGTTCTGCCAATTCATTTGAGACCACCGCCATTCTCATGCTCCTGTATCAGTGTAATCTGGCTGGCTTGCTGAGCGGTTGCATCATGCTACAGCTCATCAAACCACGCAGATGTAGCAGAGCTGGAGTTCTTCATGGGACAGCACCACACAGGGATTCTGGGCGGGCAGGTGAGGAATATGGTTGTTTATTATTTTTTATTTTACAGTAATAAATGTGAAAAAGAGGAACGGGGAGTATTTATTTAAAATAAAGGAGTTTCTGTCTTTCATTCAATTAAAGGACTTTATTGAGGCTGTGTATTTTTAACAATATGACTATGGGGTTAATAATGGGAGTGTCTCATTGACGCTTCTCCATTACTAACCCCTGGGCATAATGTTAGCTGAAAGTACAAATCTGACATCAGCCCAAATAATATTACTCCACTTGCCACCGCACCAAGATATATGGGAAAAGCGGAGGCTAAGCCCCAGAATTGACACATCTTATGGATGCACCATTTCTGGGGCGGCTGAGAGATTATGTTCTTAGTCTGAGAGGTGGCCAATATGCATGGCCCCTTCCTAGCCTATTAATATCAGCCCACAGCTGTCTGCCTAGCCTTTGCTAGTTATTAATTTTAGGGGTGACCCCATGTCATTTTTGGGGGGAGTTCCCTATTTTAATAACCAGTAAAGGCTAAATAGACAGCTGTGAGCTGATATTAATAGTCTGAAAAGATCTGTGTTTATTACCCCTTTGCCACGCTATAAGCTTCAGCCCCCAGCTGTTGGTTTTCCCTCTGCTGGTTATTAAAAATTTGGGGGAAACACAAGCCATTTATTTACTTTATAGAATTATTAGCTAAATACATGTACATTATATTATATATCTCAATTACATCTATCTATCAATCTATCTACTATCCCATGTCTCTCTATCTATCTATCTACAGTATCTATCTATCATTCTATCTACCTATATCTGTATCTAAGATTGTTTTATTAGTTAGTAAGCTAGCTTGAAATGACATATAGAATTCCTGTATGTAAAAGCTGATGTTAAAATCGCATTGCATATAAATTGCATATGCATGTTATGGAGATGACATAAGGATGCTAGGTGAGAAAAATTGCATGATACTCGCACGTCACTTGCATGACACTCGCCTGACCTTTCAGGACCAACATTTTATAAACGCAGATGAGTGTGAGCACTCATACTGTGTTTTACAGGACCTGGAAATGGATTTTAGGCTACAGTTACACTATCAGTATTTGGCCGGTTTTTACCTCAGTATGTGTAGGCCAAACCCAAGAGAGGAACAGTCAGAGGAAAAGTATAATAAAAAGAAACACGTGTACCAATTCTGCATTTTTTACCCACTCTTGGTTTTGGCTTACAAATACTGTTAAGGAATACTGACCATCTAGTCAAAGAGATGAGAGGACTTGTTTGATACCAAAGTTTGGATTCTTAGGTGCAAATACAAAATAAAGATGTAGTACGCATTAACTATTAACTAAGAGCTACTGCTCACTGCTCTGTTAATGTTGCGAGCTTAGGCCATTTAGTGCAATTATGGCTAAATAACTGTATATGTAGGCAAACATACAGACATATTTTCAGTTGTTTCACACTTTTTTGTAAAGTATATAATTCCACATGTGTTAATTCATAGATTTGATGCCTTCAGTGTGAATGTACAATTTTCATAGTCATGAAAATACAGAAAAATCTTTACATGAGAAGGTGTGTCCAAACTTTTGGTCTGTACTGTATCTCAATTCATTTTGAACTGTGTGCCATTCGCTTCCATATATAGACCAAGTAGTAAAATCTTTCTTTTTTACAGTATGATATACAATGCAACACTATTGATAAGTGTTAAAAAACATCAAAACAAGATTCAATATAAATCATCTACTATGTTCTATGAACTTTGACCACCAAAATATGTTACATACATAATACTGGTGTTGTACATATAGGCCTAGCTGTTCATTATAGGTATATACTTTGGGTACCATTTCTGTCAAAAGCCAGGGTCAGATGTAATCACTTTCAGTTACAATGTCATGCTAAATTAAGTGGAAAATACTTCTCGGAATGATTACTGGACGTGGTTATTTAAACTACTGTCAGGTTTATTCAGATTTAACGCATTGTTTAGTTTCTCATTGGCAAAACTCATCTAAAGAAGCACTTGGCAAGCTTGGAAATGATTCTTGGCACATTGACTACTTTTACTTTTCCTTAGACCTAAAATACCAAGAAAAACCCTTGAATTACTTGAATTTTGGCAGATGATGTTGAGCAATTAGAGAAAGTTTTTCATATGGTCTTATACTCTGGTCTGACATAATTAATTGTTTTGTGATTTTTGATTTTTCACTTTAAACACTGGGCCAAGTCGCACAGTTGACAGAGACCACACAGGCTTTTAATTAAAATCATTTGCTGCTGTGATCTTACATATAAGAGAGTGACCTGTATAGTGAAGGCTCTGGTGGAATGGGCTCAATATTCCACATGTTGGAAGGATACAAAAATAAAGTGAACCCTGTGTTACAATTCCCTTTGCACATGCTGTAATTCATGACACACAGAAACATATATCAAAAAGACTGAGACAACAAGAATTAGATTCCACTTACCGTAAGTACTTTCCAGGGAACATTTGAAATGATTTTTCATGTTGTCATTTTTTCCTGGAATGTGAGAACTTTAGGAAGGACTAATATAAAATAAAGGAGTCTAGAATAAATTGTTCGTGAGTTGCTGAGTTAAGACAACTACTAGATGTTTACACAGTCACTTTATATATTCAGCTCTGTATCTTTTCCTAAAAGCCATTACAGCAGTCCTTCAGCAAGTCATGGAAAAAGATATCATTATAACTACTTGGACAACTTCTTTTCATACCCCTCACTTTGCCACCATAGAATAATGCAGCCTATTCCCACTTCCCGTGCTGACACCATTCCCGCAGTGTTGGCAGTTGCTCTCCCCGGGATCTTGTGCAGAGTTGTGACACGTGACGCTGGCAACCAATCAGAGCTGGCATCAATGTCCCTGCCTTCGGGCAAAACTAACATGAAGAGGAATTCCGGGATCAGCTGCAGCCCAGATTTCATCTTCATGATCGATTTGTCCCAAGGTGTGCGGTGTTGTGACATGTGACACCCGCTGATTGAGTGCGGATGTCACATGTCACAACACCGCACGAGTGCACCAGAGAAAGGTACTGCCAACACCGATGGAATGGTGCTGGCATGGGAGGTGAGTATAAGCTTTATTATTTTATGGGGGCCAAACATTTTGATCAAGAGTACTGCATCATCACAATATGGCCACGTTCACACGTTCAGTATTTGTAATCCTAAACCTGGATTTGGTAAAAAATACAGAAGTGGTGACGTGTTTCTATTATACTTGTCCTCTGATTGTTCCACTCCTAGTTTAGGCTAACAAATACTGATGTAAAATGCTGACCAAATACTGAACGTGTGAACATGGCCTAAGAGTGACTTGAGCAGATGGGCACGTTTAGTAACATCATTTACCATAACCTACCTCTCTGATAAAAATATGGAAACCTGCATGCATCTTTTACGAAAAATCATTTTTGGAAACAGAATGCGTTAAATGTGAACCTATGAGTGAACTTGTTCTCACAAGACAATTTATAACTGTCATCTTCCCTCTTCTCACCTCAGTTGAGTTATGGTGGCATGAAAGTTATATTGTGGTAATAAATCGACCAAGAGAAGCTCAGAAGAACAAAGATAAGAGTTATAAACTCTCCTGTCACTACAAGCTAAGAGTGTACAATTTATAAATTAACCCAATAGCAAAATACGATTTTTAGCTAATAATACATGTATCTAAGTTAAAAAAAACATTGCCCTTGAAAGTGTCCATATCCTTTTTCTTCTGAAGCCAGAAATAATGTATCAGTAAATAGATAAGAAATGTATTTTAGCACATGAGTACAAAACAGCTCAAAGGTTAAGGCCTCTTTCACACATCCGTTTTGTGCCGTCAGGCACAATCCGTCCAAAAGCGGAAAGTATGGATCCGGCGCTGATTGTGAAAAAACTGATGCAAGGGATCAGGTTTTGTGCCGGATCCGTCCTGAACTTTTCAACACGGAAAATGCATGTACGCATGTCCGGACTGAGGAGAGAGAGAGAGAGAGAGAGAGAGAGAGAGAGAGAGAGACCTTGGTTTTATATCATTTTTTTATGTTTTGGCACTTTTATACAATAAAAACTATTTTAGATAAAAAAATAATTTTTTTTGCATCGCTTTATTCTGAGAGCTATAACTTTTATATTTTTCCAGTGATGGAGCTGTATTGTTTTTTTGTGGGACAAGATGATGTTTTCAGCGGTACAATGCTTATCTATATCCATTTTTTATAGCATGTTATTCCACTTTTGCTCGGTGGTATGATGATAAAGCATTGTTTTTTTGCCTTGGTTTTTTTTTAATGGTGTTCACTAAAGGGGTTAACTAGTGGGACAGTTTTATAGGTCGGGTTATTACGGACGCGGCGATACCAAATATGTGTACTTTTATTGTTTAGATTTATTTTAATTCAAATATTGATTTAATGGTAGAATAAATATTGATTTTTTTATTATTATTTTTTATTATTTTTTTAAAATATTTTTACAATTATTTAAAAAAAAAATGTAAATTTAATTCTTAGTTTTACACTTTGTACTTTGTCCCCCTATGGGACACTCATTTTCTGCAGGTTAATCGCTTCTATAGCTTGCAGATCAGCATGCTATAGAAGCTGTCAGAGCTGCAACTTCAATACACTGACTTGAGAGACTTCCTGGTCATCACTGTGCATGACAGGAAGCCTCTCAGGCCTGGAGAGCCGGATGTCATCATGATGACATCGGGTCTCCATGGCAGTGATCGGGACCCTGCGTCATGCTGCTGGGTCTCCGATCCAAAGGCAGAGGGGCTGTCACAGCTGCCCTCCCCCCGTGAGCACGGCTGATCGCATATGACGTACTATCCGGTCAATGGTCATAGGGGCCCAGGTCACATAGACGGGATAGTACGTCAGATGTCAGACGTGGTTAATTGATCAAAAAATATAGGCTGATACCTCTTTTGAATAAAAAAGGAGCAGATACAACAGGATTGATAGCTTTCATTTATACTTATACTCAGTGGTGTAACTAGAATATTATGGGCCCCAATGCAAGATTTGGACAAGTCCCCCATCCTGATTATATATATATATATATATATATATATATATATATATACACACGTGGTCAAAATTGTTGGTGCCCCTAGTTTAATGACAGAAAAACTCACAATGGTCACAGAAATAACTTGAATATGACAAAAGTAATAATAAATCAAAAAGTTATGAAAACGAACAAATGAAAGTCAGACATTGCTTTTCAACCATGCTTCCACAGAATTTAAAAAAAAAATAAAACTCATTAAATAGGCCTGGACAGAAATAATGGTACCCTTAACTTAATATTTTGTTGCACAACCATTTGAGGCAATCACTGCAATCAAGCAGGCAAAACTAACAGGTCAAGGAAATTATTATCTTCTCTTGCTGACAACTTTATCTTTCAAAAGGTAGGGGAGAAAACAAGGGGATCTGCTACCTTGGATCTAATCCTCATAAACAGGGAGGAAATGGTGGAGGAGGTAAGAGTGGCTGGGACTCTAGGAGGTAGTGACCATGCTATTTTGGAATTTTGGATAACAAGAAGAGGAAGACCTGTGAAGACTCAGACGTCAAGGTTAGATTTCAGAAAGGCAGATTTTAAGGGACTCAGAAATAGAATTGGAGGGATCCAATGGCAGGATATCCTTAAGGACAAAAATGTCCAGGAAGGATGGGACATCTTGAAAAATGAGATTCTCAAAGCACAATCGTTAACAATTCCGAAAAGAGGGAAAAATGTCAAGCATTTAAGGAAACCAGGATGGATGAACACAGAACTTAAACACATGCTAAAAAGGAAGAAAGAAATGTTTATCAAATGGAAAGAGGGAGGCATATCTAAAGAAGAATATAATGCCATCTGCAGAACTTGCAGGGCACAAATCAGATTATCTAAAGCTGACAATGAATTAAGGCTTGCAAGAGATGTCAAAAGCAACAAAAAAGGATTTTGGGGATACGTCAAAAGTAAAAAAAAAGTCAAAGATGCTATAGGATTTTTACAGGATGAAAATGATGAAATGGTAAGAAAGGATGTTGAGAAGGCTGAACTTTTAAATTCCTATTTTGCATCTGTTTTCTCTCAGAAAGGAAATGTCACATCAACTGATCTTCACTGTCATATTAGAGGAATAGAAGAATCCAGGATATCTATAAACAGAAAGACAGTGAGGAAACACTTAGCTAACCTAAATGAATTCAAGTCTCCAGGTCCAGATGAATTACACCCCAGAATACTGAAGGAGATAGCAGAAGAAATTCTTGAACCACTGTCCATAATCTTTGAAAATTCTTGGAGAACAGGAGAAGTCCCAGAAGACTGGAGAAGAGCAAATGTTGTTCCTATCTTCAAAAAGGGGAAGAAGGTGGACCCAGGGAACTACAGGCCGGTGAGTCTGACTTCTATACCAGGAAAGATCTTTGAACAAATTATTAAAGAACATGTATGTAAGTACCTGCATAAGAATGAAGTGATTAAACAGAGTCAGCATGGGTTTGTAACTAATAAGTCATGTCAGACTAACTTAATTTCCTTCTATGACAGAATCACTGACTGGGTGGATCAGGGAAATGCTGTAGATATAGTATATCTTGACTTCAGCAAAGCATTTGACAAAGTATCTCACACAATCCTTATTGAAAAAATGACTAAGTATGGAATGGACAAGGCAACTGTTAGGTGGATTCATAACTGGCTTAGTGATCGGACTCAAAGAGTGGTCGTAAATGGCTGCACATCCAGTTGGAAGAATGTCTCAAGTGGGGTACCACAAGGCTCTGTTTTGGGCCCTGTATTGTTCAACATCTTTATCAATGATTTAGATGAAGGAATTGAGGGTAAACTGATCAAATTTGCTGATGACACAAAGCTAGGAGGGGTAGCTAATACTAGAGAAGAGAGAGAGATGATTCAAAAAGATATAAATAAACTGGAGCAGTGGGCAGCAACTAACAGAATGGTTTTTAACAGGAAAAAATGCAAAGTACTACATCTGGGCAATAAAAATGAAAAAAGCATATACAAAATGGGAGGAATAGGGCTAAGTAACAGCACATGTGAAAAAGACTTGGGTATACTAATTGATCACAGACTGAACATGAGTCAACAGTGTGATGCAGCAGCAAAAAAGGCAAATACAATTCTAGGATGTATCAACAGAAGCATACAGTCTAGATCACGTGAGGTCATTATTGCCCTCTACTCCTCTTTGGTCAGACCTCATCTGGAATACTGTGTCCAGTTTTGGGCACCACATTTTAAAAAAGACATCAACAAACTGGAGCAAGTTCAAAGAAGAGCCACCAGAATGGTGACCGGTCTGCAAACCATGTCCTATGAGGAACGGTTGCAGGATTTGGGAATGTTTAGCTTGCAAAAAAGAAGACTGAGAGGAGACTTAATAGCTGTCTACAAATATCTCAAGGGCTGTCACATTGTAGAAGGATCATCTTTATTCTCATTTGCACAAGGAAAGACTAGAAGCAATGGGATGAAACTGAATGGGAGGAGACACAGATTAGATATTAGAAAAAACTTTTTGACAGTTAGGGTGATCAAGGAGTGGAACAGGCTGCCACGAGAGGTGGTGAGTTCTCCTTCAATGGAAGTCTTCAAACAGAGGCTGGACAGACATCTGTCTGGGATGATTTAGAGAATCCTGCTTTGAGCAGGGGGTTGGACCAGATGGCCCAGGAGGTCCCTTCCAACTCTACCATTCTATGATTCTATGATTCTATAACTGTCAATGAGACTTCTGCATTTCTCGACAGGTATTTTGGCCCACTCCTCAAGAGCAAACTGCTCCAGTTGTCTCATGTTTGAAGGTTGCCTTTTCCAGACAGCAAGTTTCAGCTCTTTCCAAAGATGCTCAATAGGATTTAGGTCAGGACTCATAGAAGGCCACTTCAGAATAGTCCAATGTTTTCCTCTTAGCCATTATTGGGTGTTTTTAGCTGTGTGTTTTGGGTCATTATCCTGTTGCAAGACCCATGACCTGCGACTGAGACCAAGCTTTCTGACACTGGGCAGCACATTTCTCTCTAGAATCCCTTGATAGTCTTGAATTTTGATTGTACCCTGCACAGATTCTAGACACCCTGTGCCAGATACAGCAAAGCAGCCCCAGAACAAAACAGATCCTCCTCCATGTTTCACAGTAGGGACAGTGTTCTTTTCTTGATATGCTTAATTTTTCCATCTGTGAACATAGAGCTGATGTGACTCGTCAAAAAGTTCCATTTTTGTCTCATCTGTCCATAGGACATTCTCCCAGAAGCTTTGTGGCTTGTCAAGATATAGTTTGGCAAATTCCAGTCTGGCTTTTTTATGATTTTTTTTTCAACAATGGTGTCCTCCTTGGTCGTCTTTGGCTCATACAATGACGGATGATGCGATCTGACACTAATGTTTCTTGAGCTTGAAGTTCACCTTTAATCTGTTTAGAAGTTTTTCTGGGCTCTTTTGTTACCATTTGTATTATACGTCTCTTTGATTTGTCATCAATTTTCCTCCTGTGGCCACGTCCAGGGAGGTTGACTCATGGAACTTAAATTTCTGAATAATATGTACAACTGTAGTCACAGGAGCATCAAGCTGCTTGGAGATGGTCTTATAACTTTTACCTTTAACATGTTTGTCTATAATTTTCTTTCTAATCTCCTGAGACCACTCTTTACTTCGCTTCCTCTGGTCCATGTTGAGTGTGATTCACACCATGTCACCAAACAGCACAGTGAGTATCTGTAGCCCTCTATACAGGCCCACTCACTGATTCCGAGATTGTAGACACCTGTGATGCTAATTAGAGGACACACCTTGATTTAACATGTCCCTTCTGTCACATTATTTTCAGAGGTACCATCAATTCTGTCCAGGCCAATTTCATGAAATTTTTTTTTTTTAAAATTCTGTGTAAACATGGTTGAAAAGCAATATCTGACTTCCACTTGTTCATTTTCATAGAATTTTGATTTATTATTACTAGAGTTGAGCGAAACAAGTCGGTCAGATTCATAAGTCACCAACTTTCACAAAAGACCATAGCGTGCAGTCGGCCATGCTTTCGGCAAAACAAGCGCCAAAGTCGGATTTCCCATAATGCTTGCAGGCGCCTTTTTTCAGCCAATGAGCAAGGACATACACTGTGGGCAACGAGATGACATGGGCAGCGTCCACCACCGTCTTAGAGAAGGGCATTGCAGTGATTGGCTTCCTTTGGGGGGCGTCATAGTGGCTATAAAAGCCCTGACGGCCGACAGCCATTTTACTTCTGCCGAACTTAACAGTAGGGAGAGGTTGCTGACGCTGTTTATCAGTAGGGAGAGAGTTAGGGCTGGAAAAAGAAGTTCTTATGTGCTTGTGCTGATAGCAATTGTGCTGTACAGTTCGTGGCAGTGACAGGGGAGGATTTTCTTGTGTGCAGCAGTGCTGGTTATTAGGCTGCCTGCCAGTGACAGGGGAGGATTTTCTTGTGTGCAGCAGTGCTGGTTAATAGGCTGCCTGCTAGAGACAGGGGAGGATTTTCTTGTGTGCAGCAGGGCTGGTTATTAGGCTGCCTGCTAGCTGTATTGCTATGTGTACACTGCTGTGCAGACTGCTTTTTACACAGCACTAATACTTTTATTCTTTTGTTCTGCACAGTTACCGAGCGTTAATTTTTTCCCACACCGTATAGAGCTGTACGCTCCTCACACACTACCGTGTACCGGCTGGCATGGGCGTACCCAGGATCAAAACTAGGGGGGGGCAAGCCAATGTCACATCTTATACAGGTTACATCATATACACTGTACATTATCCTGAATATTAGGTATGAAGCATTAGAACTGTTGTATATTGTATAATACAGCAGTGTATGCAACACTACGCTGTATATACCATATATTATACATTGCAGTCGCGCTCATGTCAGAAGCGGTACCAGCAAGTCCGAGGATTGCAGTGCGATCCTCGCATGAGTTATACGGCCGTCTGTCTATGCCCTTGTTATAATAATACTGAAATATTAATCTATTATTAAAGTATTAAGGAGCCCACAAGTAAAAAAAAAAGCCCCCTACCTCCCCTGTCCCCCACCCACACCCCAACAGCCCATTGTCTCACAACACCCCTTAGTGTTCTGTCCCACTGACCCCACAATACCCCCATCCTCTCAGTGCTCTGTTGCCCCTCCCCACTTCAGCCCCCACAATACCCCCATCCTCTCACAGTAAACCCCCAGTGCCCTAGCCCCACAATACCCCCATCCTCTTACATTTAACCCCAGTAACCTGTCTACCCTCCCTCACAATACCCCATCCCCTCACATCAACCCCTGTGTGCCAGCCCCCACAATATCCCCATCCTTTCACATTCACCAACCAGTGCCCTGTATCCCCTCCGCCACAATACCCCATCCTCTCACATTCACTCTCTGTGCCCTGTTGCCCCTCCCCCACTTCAGCCCCCACAATACCCCCATCCTCTCACATTAACCCCCAGTGCCCTAGCCCCACAATACCCCATCCTCTCACATTAACCCCTCCAGTGCCCTAGCCCCCACAATACCCCATACTCTTACATTCACCCCAGTGCCCTGTACCCCTCCCCCACAATACCCCCATCCTCTCACATTAACCCCCCAGTGCCCTAGCCCCACAATATCCCCATCCTCTTACATTCACCCCAGTGCCCTGTACCCTCCCCACAATACCCCATCCTCTCACATTAACCCCCCCAGTGCCCTAGCCCCCACAATACCCCCATCCTCTTACATTCACCCAGTGCCCTGTACCCCTCCCCCACAATACCCCCATCCTCTTACATTCACCCCAGTGCCCTGTACCCCTCCCCCACAATATCCCCATCCTCTTACATTCACCCCAGTGCCCTAGCCCCCACAATACCCCCATCCTCTCACATTAACCCCCAGTGCCCTAGCCCCCACAATACCCCATCCTCTTACATTCACCCCAGTGCCCTGTACCCCTCCCCCACAATACCCCATCCTCTCACATTAACCCCCCCAGTGCCCTAGCCCCAAAATACCCCCATCCTCTTACATTCACCCCAGTGCCCTGTACCCCTCCCCCACTGTACCCCCATCCTCTCACATTCCCCCACAGTGACCATGACATGCCTGAGCAGAATGAATTTAATAAATTCCATCCCCTCTTACCATGAAGCTTGCAGGCAGTGACTGAGGCAGGAGCAGGAAGTGTCCAGTGTATGCACACAGAGGGCACTAGGACCCAGTGTGGCTAAGACAACCAGAGCCTGCACGGCAGAAAGTGAAACTACAGCTGCTGCAGCCAGGAAGAAGCTCCTCTGATGAGACAGCAGCTCCATGCACTGTGAGCACACAGACAGGTGCTACAATCTGTGGCAGAGGGAGCGGGCATAGTGCTGCTCTCTCCGCTCTCTTTCATTGTGTGCCCCTGCTTCTAGGGGGGGCACCGGCCCCCCCCCTGCCCCACGGTGGGTACACCCATGCCGGCTGGTATCACGGACAAATACATGCTGACTATCTGTGTGTGACTCCAGAAATATATACGGAGATTTAAATTTTCCCCTATACTATATACACCTGGTATCTTCTGATACAGTACCTTTTTTCTGCCTTTTGTATTACGGTCAAATCCATACTGAGAAAGCGTCTGTGTGTGACTCTGGAAATATATACGGAGATTTCAATTTTCCCCTACACTCTATACACCTAGTATCTTCTGATACAGTACCTTTTTTCAGCTTTTTGTATTCTGGTCAAATCCATACTAAGTGAGCGTCTGTGTGTGACTCCGGAAATATATACGGAGATTTAAATTTTCCCCTATACTGTATACACCTGGTATCTTCTGATACGGTACCTTTTTTCTGCCTTTTGTATTACGGTCAAATCCATACTGAGTGAGCGTCTGTGTGTGACTCCAGAAATATATACGGAGATTTAAATTTTCCCCTATACTATATACATGTGACATCTTCTGATACAGTACCTTTTTTCTGCCTTTTGTATAACGGTCAAATCCATACTGAGAGAGCATCTGTGTGTGACTCCGGAAATATATACGGAGATTTCAATTTTCCCCTACACTATATACACCTGGTATCTTCTGATACAGTACCTTTTTTCTGCTTTTAGCATTCTGATCAAATCCATACTGAGTGAGCGTCTGTGTGTAACTCCGGAAATATATACAGAAATTTAAATTTTCCCCTATACTATATACACCTGGTATCTCCTGATACAGTACCTTTTTTCTGCCTTTTGTATTACGGTCAAATCCATACTGAAAGAGGGTCTGTGTGTGACTCCGGAAATATATACGGAGATTTCAGTTTTCCCCTACACTATATACACCTGGTATCTTTTGATACAGTACCTTTTTTCTGCTATTTGTATTCTGATGAAATCCATACTGAGTGAGCGTCTGTGTGTGACTCCGGAAATATATACGGAGATTTAAATTTTCCCCTATACTATATACACCTGGTATCTTCTGATACAGTACCTTTCTTCTGCCTTTTGTATTACAAGCAAATCCATACTGAAAGAGCGTCTGTGTGTGACTCCGGAAATATATACGGAGATTTAAATTTTCCCCTATACTATATACACCAGGTATCTTCTGATACAGTACCTTTTTTCAACCTTTTGCATTACGGTCAAATCCATACTGAGAGAGCGTCTGTGTGTGACCCTGGAAATATATATGGAGATTTCAATTTTCCCCTATACTATATACACCTGGTATCTTCTTAAACAGTACCTTCTTTCTGCCTTTTGTATTACGGTCAAATCCATACTGAGAGAGCGTCTGTGTGTGACTCCTGAGATATATGCGGAGATTTCAATTTTCCCCTACACTATATACACCTGGTATCTTCTGATACAGTACTTTTTTCTGCTTTTTGTATTCTGGTCAAATCCATACTGAGTGAGCGTCTGTGTGTGACTGCTGAAATATATACAGAGATTTAAATTTTCCCCTATACTATATACACCTGGTATCTTCAGATACAGTACCTTCTTTCTGCCTTTTGTATTACGGTCAAATCCATACTGAGAGAGCGTCTGTGTGTGACTCCGGAAATATATACGGAAATTTAAATTTTCCCCTACCCTGTATACAGCTGTACGCTTCTGATACAGTACCATATATCTGCTGGTATTTTTGGTATATTTTCCCAAACATGTGGAAGTATGGTGGAAGTGGCCGCGGACGTGGGCAGGGGGGGCCATCTGGTACTGGTGGTGGTGGTGGTGCATCTGCTGGTAGTGCCAAAAGCACCAGGCTCCTGGTCAGGAACGACACCTTTCCTTGTGTCCTTCACCCTCAACAAAAGTGAAGGATGCGGCAGACCACACTTCAGATTACTCCCTGGAGCTCTTTTCACATACAATGCATGGGTTATCAAGTGAAATCCTGAATTCCCCAGTCCAAGATGAATATAACATTGAGTGCACTGATGCACAGCCAGTGCTATATGATTCTGCTGGTACATTCACCCAGAGCACTGCATTGCCCTCGCAGTCTACTGAGCCAGATTCTGATCCTGACGAAACTCAGGTGCCCCTTCCAGCATACTATACCACCTTACACGGTGACACAGAGGAAGGTGCAAATGAAATTGAAGAGGAGGTGATGGATGACCCAGTTGTTGACCCGGATTGGCATCCATTGGGGGAAGAGGGTGCCGCTGACAAATGCTGCGAAGAGGAGGAGGATCCGCAGCAGGCATCGACATCGCAGCTGCGGTTATCTGGCAGGCCCGTAGCAGTCCAAAAACGTGTTAAAAAAACAAAAAGGGTTGCAGGACAGCTTGGCCAGACGGTCAAATTAGCACAGCGTGCAAGCCCTGAAAATTTATCCCATAGTAGGAAGAGTGCAGTGTGGCACTTTTTTGACCAAAATCCTATTGATGAGGCAAAGGTTATCTGTAAGAAGTGCGGAAGGACCGTTAGCCGAGGGAAAAATCTCCGAAATTTGAATACCAGTTGCATGCTTAGACATTTAAACACCATGCAGTTGCAAGCGTGGACGGACTACAAAACCTCAGGTAGTACATGTGCACCTATTCCGACTGATGGTAGCCAGCAATGCTACATCGCTGCCCCACTGTAAGCCCACCGGTTAGCTCACCACCAACAACCAATGTTGAGGTGCCGTTGCAAGGCCAAAGCAGTCAGGGAATCACAATGTTTTTCCAACGAAAGACTGAATCTAGGCCATCACCACCACTACCACGACCATCACAATCACCGACCTCCTCTCATATGCACCTCTCAAGTCCAGCTCACCCTAGCAGACACTCTGAGTAGGACAAGAAAGTACTCATCCTCTCATCAGTGTACTCTGGCTTTGAATGCCTACATTGCCAAACTGATCTCATTAGAGATGATGCCCTTCTGTTTGGTTAAAAGTGCAGCGTTCTGAGAGCTCATGGCCTACGCTGTCCCACACCATGACCTACCCAGTTGGCACTTCTTTTCTAGAAAAGCCATCCCTGCCCTCCAACTGCATGTGAAAGACCGCATTGCCCATGCACTCAAACAATCAGTGAGTGGAAAGGTGCACCTCACAACAGATGCATGGGCCAGTAGGCATGGCCAGGACTGTTACGTGTCCATCACTGTGCACTGGGTTAATGTGGTGGATGCAGGGTCCACAGGGGACAGCGGCGGTGGGACAGTGCTACCTAGCTCACGGTATAGGCAACAGTTGGCTGTAGGCGTTCGACCCTCCTCCTCCAGAAGCGAAAGATCCTCGACAGAGCGCAGTCATACGAGCACTCCATCCGCAGCTGCCAGTGTTGCACACGAGGTGTCCCACTATCGAACAGCTAGTGGTAAGTGTCAGCAGGCTGTTTTAAAGATGATGTCTTTGGGCGACAACAGACACACTGCGGAGGTACTTGCCGACTACTTGCAGCGAGAAACTGAGTCATGGCTGGGCAGTCTACATCTTGAGCCAGGCAAGGTAGTCAGTGATAACAGCTGTAATTTTGTGGCAGCCATAGCCCTGGCAAAACTCAGACACATACCTTGCCTGGCTCACACCTTGAACCTGGTGGTGCAGTGCTTCATAAATAATTATCCGGAGTTACCAGCTCTGCTCCATAAGATGCGAAGACTGTGCTCGCACATCAGTCACTCGCCCGTAGATTCCAGTCGTATGTAGAGGCTGCAGCGATCGCTCCACCTCCCCAAGCACCACCTAATCATAGACGTTGCAACAAGGTGGAACTCCACCATGCACATGGCTGAGAAGCTGTGCGAACAGAGGCAAGCTGTAATGCATTTGTGGGAGGTTACACGGGCAGGCAGTTTGAGGGCAGACATCGAGTTGTCGGGTGTGCAGTGGTCAAAGCTGAAAGACCTCCGTAAAGTCCTTCAGTGTTTTGAGGAATGCACACGACTGGTAAGCGCAGATGACACCATCATAAGCATGAGCATCCCACTTATGCGTCTGCTCATGCAAACTTTGACGCACATTAAGGATCAGGCATCTGCAGCGGATAAGGAACAGGAGGAGGAGGAGGGAAGCCTTGATGACAGTCAGCCATTGTCTGCTCAGGGAACTGTACTGGATGAAGTGGAGGAAGAGGAGGAGGATGAGGGGGATTATTATTTTGGGGAGGAGGATGCTTCTCAGGGGGCAAGAGAAAATATTGGCTTTCCAAGGTCAGGTACAGGGTTTGTGCGTGACTGGAGGGATGTGGATTTGGCAGAAAGTGCTCCTCCATCCACCACTGACAGTGCATCATTAACACCTGGAACATTGGCCCACATGTGTGATTATGTCTTGGGGATCCTAAAAAGGGACCCCCGCATTGCCAAAATTATGAAGGATGACGACTACTGGTTGGCCAGCATCCTCAATCAACGCTATAAAGGCAAATTACAGAACATAATGCCACAAGAGAACCTAGAGCTAATATTGGCGAACAAACAAGCAACTCTGGTAAACCGTTTGTTAGAGGCGTTCCCAGCACGCAGCAGCAGTCCAGGTTCTACCACGAGCCATACTGGGCAATATGGAAGAGGTGTTCGTGGTGCACACAGCCGAAGTGGCATTGGATACAGGGGTTTCATGACCATGTTGTGGGCTGATTTCTCGAGTACCGCTCACACGACTGGTAATACTGAATCGATTGGAACAGACAGGAGACAGCAGTTGTCAACTATGGTTCAAAATCGATATTCTCGCTCACAGGTCATTCCCCTTTGACTACTGGGCCTGTAAACTGGACACTTGGCCTGAATTTGCACAATATGCCTTACAGGAGCTCGCTTGCCCTGCTGGTAGTGTGCTGTTAGAAAGAGTTTTCAGTGCTGCTGGATCAATCCTGACAGAAAGAAGGACCCAGCTGTCGACCCAAAATGTTGGTGATCTCACCTTCATTAAAATGAACCATGCCTGGTTTTCAAAGAATTTTGTACCACCTTCCCCTGATGACACATAGGCTGCCAGCAAAATGGCTCGCTTTGTCTTCCTCTTCCTCTGACTTCTCCAATTCCTCCATTTGCAGCTGCTGAACGTCCAGCCTACACCTCACCATATGCCAGTTTTTCCACCTCCCTAACTGGGCTGTACCCCCCCAGGGCCGGCGTCAGCACCTGGCACACCCGGGCAAGTGCCGGGGCACTAAGCAGGTGGGGGGCTCACTCGCCGTCAGAGACTCTGGCGTACTATGAGGGACCCTGTGCCAGTGCCGACGCCCACAAATGGGCCCCCTCTTCTTGCTCATGGCGCCAGCACTTGCAATACTTGCCTCTCCCTGCTCCACCGCTGGCGGAGACCGTGACGTCTTCCGCGTTTCCTGACAGTGACATTCAGGTCAAAGAGCGCGATGACATCAAGTCTGTGCGCCCTCTGCCTGAACAGTCACAGTGCAGAGAGCTGGAAGATGGCGACATCGAGGAGTCCAGAGTCGAGCAGTGCCCAGCGAGGAGAGGTATTTCATTTTTTTAATGTTTGGAGCAATATATGGGGAGCATTATACACTGGAGAATTATATATGGGTCCCATCATACACTTGAGCATCATAGATAGGGCCCATTATAAACTGGAGCATTATATATGGGGCCCATCATACACTGGAGCATTATAAATGGGGCCCATCATACACTGGAGCATCATATACGGGGCCCATTATACACTGGAGCATCATATGGGGCCAATTATATATGGAGCATTACATAGGCCCATCATACACTGGAGCATCATCCATGGGGCCAAGCATATACTAGAGCATCATATGGGGTTCATTATTTATGGGGCATCATATAGGGTATGGAGCATCATATGGAGCACATATGGGGCCTATTCTGTATGGAGCATTATATGGAGCCCATTCTGTATGGAACAATATATGGGGCCCATCATATACTGTATGGAGCTTTATATGCGGCTTATATTCTATGGGAACCTTCCTATACTGTATGGCACATTATATGGGGCCCATCATATACTGTAGCATTATGTGGAGCTCATCATATACTGTATGGAACATTATATGTGACCAATTATGTATGGAGCAATATATGGTGCTCATTATCCTGTATGGCGCACTATGTGGTGGCCATAATACTGTATGGAGGAATATACTGTCCGATTTTTGAGCTATTGTAGAATTTAAAATAGATATCAGTCATGTAATGTAAGAAGTGAAGTATTTGGCATTGTACTATACCTATATTTCTCTGCCGTATCGGATCATCATGAATTGTGGTATGTGTTAAAGGGGCCCACTGAGACTCTTTCGCCCAGGGCCCACGAAAGCCTGGAGTCATCCCTGCCCCCCCCCCACACAACTTTAGCCAAATAATCCCCAGCTCTCAATGCGTTACTATTATTATAAAGTTAATTAAGGTTGAGAAGCTTAAGTAATAAGAATTGATGTCATTGGCATTGAAATGGGCACTGTAGGTGTGTTTACTGTCCTCCACTCCCTGCCGACTTTTCTTCCCCATTGACTTGCATTGGGGTCGGTTTGAGTTTCAGTCGGACCTTCGACTTTTTCCGATAGTTGGCCGATTTCGTTCAACTCGACTTTTGTGAAAGTTGGGTGGTCCGAAACCCGACTCGACCCTCCTGGAGGCAAAGTCGCTCATCTCTAATTATTACTTTTGTCAGATTCAAGTTATTTCTGGGACCATTGTGGGTTTTTATGTCATTAAACGAAGGGTACCAACAATTTTGACCACGTGTGTATAATGTACAGCCAGTAGTACTCTATACTCATATAATGCACAGCCCACAGTCCTCCATAGTCATCAATGTGGTAGTATGGCCACTGTGTACTCGCTGCTTAAAAAAAATAAATACTCATCTCCCATTCACTTCTCCGCTACCCAGTGTCCTCTTCTGAAGCCAGAAGCTGACTTCAAGTGACGGGAACGCATGACGTCACTGCCATGCACCCACATTCAAGTGCATGCCGACGTCAGCTGCTGGCCTCTGATTGGCCGCCAGCGTACATTGCCATGCATGGACCTGACGGCTCTGTGCGCTACAATACTATTCAGCTGAATGTGATGAGGATGCACATCATAAGTATTTGCTGGATTCGGCAGGCCCCTAACCCGCCAGGCCCAGTCGAGGTGATGACCACTGCGACAGCTGTAATTATACCTCTGCTTATACTTACTTTTTGATCCACTTCAGGCTTTAGCAAAACATCTGCAGCGAAACTGAGTGTGTGACAGCAACTAAACTGTATAAGATTGAAAAAAAGAATTTAGACTGTGTTCTCAACACAATGTCACATTTGTCCATTGGCACTGACACAGATTAGTCTTACTGAATGCTTGATGGATTAGAAAAGGACTTATCCTAATGGAATACAGTTCTTACCACAAGTCATAATGATAGGAGTATACTAAGAAGTGGGGTGCTGTGCCATAGGTCATGACACTTTTTTTGAGTCCCTATACCAACAGAACTGTTATGACTGGAATAAACACAGTTTTCAAGACTGGTTTCCATATAACTATAGAATTAGAGGCTCTGTATGGTCAAAGGTACATTTTAGACCGCAGAGTAAGCAAAAGACATAGGTCTGTTCATTCAGCTGTAGCATAAACTAAAATAGTCCGAATTTCCTAAACTGGTGTCAAGTGTTATCCTTTTCCACTTCATCTCAGTCTTTAGGGCCCCAAAATCATCAGAAATCATATATGGATGTAATAAGGTCCCAAAACTATGACATTATGACAATTTGGAATTTTTTCTAAAAATTAAATGGTTTAGATTCACTACTTTGTTTAATATTATTCAAGAACACCACAAGAGTGAACAAGATAAATGAGGTTCTGAAGCCATATGTATGTTCCTTAACACATACTGAATGAGTTATTTTTATATCTCTTTTAGGTTCCAAAAATGTTTTTAGGAATTGCTCGGAAACCCAATATTGTAATTATAAAACTACTTGCAATAAGGCTGGAAAACCAGTTGGCAGTGAAGAAATACTTCTCATATCCAATTTCTTTATTTTAAAAAATTGACGTAGTTTTGATATAAATTAATTTTTCTTGGCTCAACATTTTGGTCCCATTCCCTATGAAATTGTACCTTATACTGGTGTCAAAATAGTGGAAAATATTGTTTTTTATGATTCCTTGCATGTACAAGAAAACATTAATTTTTGCCAGACAATAGTTTCTGAAGAATTGTGCTTTATTATCTTTTAATTCAATACTTCATAAAAGTTTTGCACAGTAATTAGTGCACTTTGCATATACTTTGCCAACAAAAAGTATTAAAATGCTGCTGCTCAATACTGGGTGTACAGTGAGCTCCCCTAGGCATTATAGGTATTGTAATGTCTTTTTTTTTTGTATAATAACATGTTATATTGTGTTTTAAAAAATGTTCTCTTAATACACAGCAGTTTAAGTTGTGACAATATACAGTATCTGACAGCCTGGAGCCCAACACAGGAAAGTGATGTCTTATTTCTGTTAGGCTTTGTTCCCATCATTCTGCTTCACCATGGAAGAAGAAAAATAAAATTGACGGAAGAACCAGATCAATCACATGATGGGCATCGGCTGGCTAACAGATCCAAATGACTATGATGGGCTCATTCAGGTTTCTGCCTTTGTGGCCTACATTGTATTGGACAAAGTGGTTAAGTATGCTGTGATATTTCATCTGCTTTGCCATGTTGACAATGAGAGCTCTGAACGCAGATGCGAACAGAGCTTAAAGCAGATGTGAAAGGAAACTTAGTTTATAGATCACTGTATCAATTTGCAGTAAGCCATTAAATCCATATATTTATCTATAGAAAAAGAAAGATTTTTAATGGCATTACTTCTTCAAGGTTAGAGAAAAAAAAATGGCCCTTTCTGATATAGAACCTTTACATAGTTGTTGTTGCGTGTAGATACCTGCTCATAATGAAGACAGATCCAAAATAATTATTAGACAATTTCTCAAAATACAATGCAAATGTTTGTTTTCTGAGCAGTAGCTTCCCATTGGAAGTATGAAATATCTCTTCCAAGAAATATCTCTTCCAAGACAAGCAATTCTATATTGTATGTCACAAAATAAAAAAGTCTAGACTTTTGTAACGTGGTGTGGGAGTGGTAGCTATGGGTAGGGTACTCATTTTACATGAAGGTGGAGGTCCTGGCTGAGTGTATAGACTTGTGTTGTGAGGGAGCTATGACTGTGCAGGCCACATGGAACCAATGTTGCTGGTTTGCCAAGACCAGATGTTTCACACTTCGATGAAGGAGACCATCTTTCAAAAATACACTTTTTACTGAATGGGAACTTGGTAGTGAACATGTACAAAAGATAGCGAGTACATAGTTTAATGAATGTTTCCTTTACAACTCAAAGCAATTTTCACACAGCTTCCTTCTTTCTTTTCCTCTATATTCAGCTTTCCTTTTTACTCTCTCTACTTGTCCTCAGTATTCACTGTTTCTCACTATTTCACCACAACCCAGCTCAGTGCTACAGTCCTGCTTAGCAAGAGTCCTTTACTTGACCCGCAGTTCCACGTCATTTTCCCCTCACAGTGCCAGTATGGCAGATACTTGTCTTCTCTAGTGCTGACGCTCTGAAACTCTGGGACAATCTATTAGTCTCACTCAGTCCTGTCCAGGCCTGTTAGCTTTAAGAGCTGTAAGCTACTCAGGGCCTTTCTGCTAGACATCCTCTCCCGAGACCCGTTTCCGGTAGATCACTCTGTGTCTTGTAGTCATTCTACTCTTTTTTGACAGTAGTGCATCAGTATGTTCACTCTAGGACAGAACATTTGGCCACAACTAGGCCTCAGAGATCACAGTGCATCATAACGTCATAACATCACAACATGCCATTGCCTAGTAATGTCCAGAAGTTCTTTTCTAGATTGAAGACAACAGGCATCAGAGCTTGTGGCTAATCCTAAAGTTGTTACTTTATGACATACCCTGACCTCTGAATCTTAGATGCGGATGGAATCCATGTTCTAGAGTGAAGATACTGGTATGTGTAGGCAGAAAGAAGAGGCCGTGAAAACTGCAAGGGTGGGCAGCAGGCACCAGGAGCAACGGGATGCCTGAAAAGGTGAGCGGTGAGAAGAGTTTTTGGCAAAATCAAATCTCAGTAGATCCGCTCATCACTAATAGAAACAACTGTTCTCGTCCCATGAAGACTATTATGACAAAAGATTTTGACCCCCTTTATGAGCCAGAACAGAGCGCTGCTTTGTGAAAATGGCTCCGTTTCTGATCGAGTGTTGTCCATAAACTATATTATTTGAATGTATTATTCATTTTTTTCTAGAATGAATTTTGCATGTTAAATGTCTGGCTGACTGCAGAGCCCCGTCAATATCAGCTGTATGCCAGTGGTGCCAGAATCTTAAAAACGATTTTAAAATACGAAATGTTGGCCTACTAAAATTAATGTTCAGTAAATGCACTCAATACTTGGTTGGGGCTCCTTTTGCATCAATTACTGCATCAATGCGGTGTGGCATGGAGGCAATCAGCCTGTGGCACTGCTGAGTAGAGTTGAGCGATACTTTCCGATATCCAAAAGTATCAGTATCGGAATGGTATCGCCGATATCCAAAAAATATCGGCGATACCCGATACCGATACCGGAAATCCAATGTAAGGCTATGGGACAGAAATATCGTAACTAAAAAAACCTCTTTCTTTCCTTGTAAACACTAAATATACACACATAGAATACACATATATATATATATATATATATATATATACACACATGTCATTGTGACATATATATACATATATTAATAGTTTATACACTTCTACATAGTAAAATAGCCTCTGATTCAATTGCCGGGTAAAGCCGGCTTTTGTGAAAAGACAGAAGCACCCGACATGAAATGACACTTGGTTTACATAGAGTTAACCATGTCTTTTCATGTAGTTTGATATCTGATTTGCACAAACAATTACATGAGTGTAAAGGTACTGCCACACTAAACAATCCCGCTAGCGATCACGATAATGACGCATACTAATGCGATCGCTAGCGGGATTGTTTCTATATCGCTAAGTGCGGCCACATTTAGCGATATAGTTAACGACGCTATCGCCGTTAGCGATCTTCTTAACGACTTTAGCGGTACAAAAGTACCGCTAAATCGCTAAGAAAAGGTGCCACACTAGCGATATATACTTACCCAGCGGGAGCGCTGACGAGAAAATAGGGTCCGGAACGATTCCAGCGACGAGCGAGATCACAGCAGGAAGCTCGTCGCTGGCAGCTGCCGCACTGAACAACATCGCTAACGGGATCGCTAAATAGTGACGTTTTTTAGCGATCCCGTTAGCGATATTGTTCAGTGTGGCATACCCTTAAGTGTGCAAAATTTCACACCTGTAGGGGTTAATTAAAGGTGTAAATTCGTTGTAAAAAAAACGGACTTTTTTGCTACGAATTTACACCTTTAATTAACCCCTACAGGTGTGAAATGTTGCACACAGCCACTCATGTAATTGTTAGTGAAAACAATAGATCAAACAACTTGAAATGACATGGTTAACTCTATGTAAACCATGTGTCATTTCATGTCGGGTTCTGCATTTTCACAAAAGCCGTCAATTGAATTAGCGGCTATTATACTATGTACAAGTGTATGAACTATAAATATAAATATATATATACATATATATATATGTGTCACAAATTCAATGACATGTATATATATATATGAGGTGTAAAATTGTTGAAAAAAAATGCGTGGGCTCCCGCCCTATTTTCGCAACCAGACAGACAAAGCCAGCGAGTGGGGGCAGATAATAATAGCCCAGAGAGGGACCATTATTTTTGCCCCCCCCTGGCTACTAACATCTGCCCCCAGACACCCCAGAAAAGACAAATCTATAATTAGATTCGCCCTTTCTGGCACTTTGCCCGTCTATTCCCATTGCCCTGTAGCGGTGGCGAATGGGTTAATAAGAGGTTAATGTCACCTTGCTATTGAAAGGTGACCTTAAGCCAGGTTAATAATTGAGAGCTGTCAATTAGACAACTATCAATTATTAATCCTATTGCATGAAATAAAAATAAAACACACACTTTAATTAAAAATCATTTTAATGAAATAAAGACACATGTTTTTGACCATCTTTTATTTTACTGCAAAAACCATTTCCTGTAATAAAAATAAAATAAAAAGGCAAAATTATTCTTACCTATCCCATGCACAGTCAGGTCCCACGGTGTAATCCTTCAGAAAGGGTTAATGTTTACTGCAGGGACCGCAGCTAATGCTGCAGCCTCACAGTAAAACACCAAATGAATGAGATCCTCTCCTGGCTGACAGGAGAGGAAGTGGAAAGCTTAATTGATTGCTTTCCACTTTCACTTCAGGTCAGCCAGGGACACAATCAGTGACGTCAGAGGGAACTGATTAACAAAAATAGGGGTTCCCTTCGAAAAAAAAATGGCGTGGGGTCCCCCCTATTTTTGTTAACCAGCCTGATGAAGCAGACTGCTGAGCAGTGGCGTACCGTGAATGAAGCAGACCATGCAGCTGCTATGGGGCCCGGACAGGTGAGGGGGCCCGCGACGGTCGGGTAGCTGTGCTGACACAGTACTACCAGGGGGTCGGCGGGGGAGGGGAGCGCAGCTCTTCTAAATACTCATCCTTCCGCCGGCGCGGTCTCTGCAGCCCCTGCTCTTTTCTCACGGTCTCCGACGCCTGCTGCGGCCTGGTATTAAAAGACTGTCAAGGCCCATGGATTTTGGCCCTCAACAGCCTGATAATACCAGGCTACAGCAGCCCCACATTTGGCGCATCAAAAGATGACGAAAATATCGGTACTCGGAATCGGAAGTCCGATACAGCTAATATCGGCCGATACCCGATATTTGCAGTATCGGAATGCTCAACCCTACTGCTGAGGTGTTATGGAAGCCCAGGTTGCTTTTATAGCAGCCTTCAGCTCATCTCCATTGTTGGGTCTGGTGTCTCTCATCTTTCTCGTGACAATACCATTCGAGTTTGCTGGCCAATCAAGCACTTTTGGGAGTGTGTACAAGTGCCAAGTCCTGCTGGAGAATGAAATTTCCATCTCCAAAAAGCTTGTCGGCAGAGGGAAGCATGAAGTGCTCTAAAATTTCCTGGTAGATGGTTGCGCTGACTTTGGACTTGATAAGACACAGTGGACCTACACTAGCAGATGACATACCTCCCCAAACCATCACTGATTGTGGAAACTTCACACTAGACCTCAAGCAGCTTGTGCCTCACCACTGTTCCTCCAGACTCTGGGACCTTGATTTTCAAATGAAATGCAAAATTTACTTTCATCTGAAAACAACACCTTGGACCACTGAGCAATAGTCCATTTTTTTTCTCCTTGGCCCAGGTAAGACGCTTCTGGCATTGTCTATTGGTCATGAGTGGCTTGACACAAGGAATGCGACAATTGTAGCCCATGTCCTGGATAAGTCTGTGTGTGGTGTCTCTTGAAGCAATGACTTCAGCAGCAGTCCACTCCTTGTGAATCTCCCCCAAATTTTTGAATGCCCTTTTCTTAACAACCCTTTCAAAGCTGCAGTTATCCCAGTTGCATGTGCACCTTTATCTACCAAACTTTTTCCTTCCACTCAACTTTCCATTAATATGCTTGGATACAGCACTCTGCGAATAGCCAGATTCTTTAGGAATGACCTTTTGTGGCTTTCCTTTCTTGTGGTGTGTCAATGATTGCCTTCTGGACATCTGTCAAGTCAGCAGTCTTCCCCATGATTGTGAAGCCTACTGAAACAGACTAAGGGATCTTTTTAAACACTTAGGAATCCTTTGAGGTGTTTTTTGTTAATTATTCTAATTCACTGAGATAATGACTTTTGGATTTTCATTGGCTGTAAGCCATAATCAACATTAACAGAAATAAACACTTGAAATAGATCACTCTGTTTGTAATGCCTCTATATAATATATGAGTTTCCTTTTTTGCATTGAAGACCTGAAATAAATTAACTTTTTGATGACATTCTAATTTTGTAAGAAGCAACTGTGTATCTAAATAAATGATGCATCAATGAACGAACGTCATCACATAGATTACTCTTAATAATAATAATAATAATAACTTTATTTCTATAGCGCCAACATATTCCGCAGCACTTTACATTATAGAGGGGACTTGTACAGACAATAGACATTACAGCATAACAATAAACACAGATCAAAGTAGATACCAAGAGGAATGAGGGCCCTGCTCGTAGGCTTACAATCTATGAGGAAAAAGGGGAGACACGAAAGGTAGATGGTAACAATTGCTTTCATTGTTCGGACCAGCCATAGTGTTCGAATCGGATGTTCATGTAATTCTGCATGAACCAGTTAACAGCCAAAGTACGGTATGTAACAGTACAGACACAGAGGGCTATTAAATGCATAAAGCGGGTGAGGTACCTGATTATGGTAGACAATTTTTTGAATGGTATTACCATTTTACAGCTATGTGACCCTTTAAAAAACAGATTTAAATTATATTATTTCTAGAAGTAAATATGATTTGAAATATGGCATAAGTTACTAGTTCATTATACCACACCCAGTCTGGTACCTTGATACATGAGGACGGAAGCACCAGCTGAGAATTTCTGTATTAGAGGATTAAATTGTGGGAAAATTTAGAAAGGACTGAAAACATATCAGTGTATCCTTAGCAAACGATTTAACAAGCTTGGTGAAGACATTTACAGCACAGAACTCCCTAATGTCAAGCTGATTGAAAATTCAGATTCGGATGTATTTATAGACAGGCAATGATCCACGGCTGGAAAGTCTTATTTTTAGTATATGTGCATGATAATTTCAAGTAACCATGTGGTTGTCAATTTTAAACAAGTGATTTAGGGCTATCATGTATTTAAAAAAAACTTTAACTGATGAATCAATGAATGATTATTTTTTTAATTATGAAAGTAAGGTATTAGAGTATCACACACATATAATACATAAATTGAGAAATTAGTGACTTAACCCCTTAAGGACAGAGCCATTTTGCAGCTTAATGACCGGGCCAATTTTTACAATTCTGACCACTGTCACTTTATGAGGTTATAACTCTGGAACGCTTTAACGAATCCCGCTGATTCTGAGATTGTTTTTTCGTGACATATTGTACTTCACGTTAGTGGTAAAATTTCTTTGATATGACTTGTGTTTATTTATGAAAAAAATGGAAATATGGCGAAAATTTTGAAAATTTAACAATTTTCAAACTTTAAATTTTTATGCCCTTAAATCAGAGAGATATGTCACACAAATTTCTTAATAAATAACATTTCCCACATGTCTACTTTACATCAGCACAATTTTGGGACCAAAATTTTTTTTTGTTACGAAGTTATAAGGGTTAAAAGTTGACCAGCGATTTCTCATTTTTACAACACCATTTTTTTTTTAGGGACCACATCACATTTGAAGTCACTTTGAGGGGTCTATATGATAGAAAATACCCAAAAGTGACACCATTCTAAAAACTGCACCCCTCAAGGTGCTCAAAACCACATTCAAGAAGTTTATTAACCCTTCAAGTGCTTCACAGGAGCTGAAGCAATGTGGAAGGAAAAAATTGACATTTAACTTTTTTTGCAAATGCTTTACTTCGGAACCAAGTTTTTTTATTTTCACAAGTGTTAAAAGAAAAAATGAACCACAAAATTTGTTGTACAATTTCTTCTGAATACTTCGATACCCCATATGTGGGGGTAAACCACTTTTTGGGCGCGTGGCAGAGGTCGCAAGCGAAGGAGCGCCGATTGACTTTTTCAACGCAGAATTGGCTGAATGCCATGTCGCGTTTAGATAGCCCCTGATGTGCCTAAACAGTGGAAACACCCCACAAGTGACCCCATTTTGGATACAAGACCCCTTAAGGAACTTATCTAGATGTGTGGTGAGAACTTTGAACCTCCAAGTGCTTCACACAAGTTTATAACCTAGAGCCGTGAAAAAAAAAAAAAAATTTTTTTCCACAAAAATGATCTTTTCACCCCAATTTTTAATTTCCCAAGGGTAATAAGACCGCAAAAGTTTTTGTGCAATTTGTCCTGAGCATGCTGATACCCCATATGTGGGGGTAAACCACTTTTTGGGCGCACGGCAGAGGTCGCAAGGGAAGGAGCGCTGTTTGACTTTTTCAACGCAGAATTGGCTGGATGCCATGTCGCGTTTAGAGAGCGCCTGATGTGCCTAAACAGTGGAAACCCCCAACAAGTGACCCCATTTTGGAAACTAGACCCCCTAAGGAACTTATCTAGATGTGTGGTGAGCACTTTGAACCTCCAAGTGATTCACACAAGTTTATAACGTAGAGCCGTGAAAATAAAAAATCATATTTTTTCCACAAAAATGATCTTTTCACCCCAATTTTTATTTTCCCAAGGGTAACAAGACCCCAAAAGTTTTTGTGCAATTTGTCCTGAGCATGCCGATACCCCATATGTTGGGGTAAACCACTTTTTGGGCGCACGGCAGAGGTCGCAAGGGAAGGAGCTCCGTTTGACTTTTTCAACGCGGAATTGGCTGGACGCCATGTCGCATTTGTAGAGGCCCTGATGTGTCTAAACAGTGGAAACCCCCCACAAGTGACCCCATTTTGGAAACTAGACCCTCTAAGGAACTTATCTAGATGTGTGGTGAGCACTTTGAAGCCCCAAGTGCTTCACAGAAGTTTATAACGCCCGGGCGTGAAAATAAAAAATCATATTTTTTCCACAAACCTGATCGTTTAGTCCCCAATTTTTTATTTTCACAAGGGTAACAGGAGAAATTGGACAACAAAAGTTGTTGTACAATTTGTCCTGAGTATGCTGATACCCCATATATGGGGGGGGACCACTGTTTGGGCGCACGGCAGGGCTTGGAATGGAAGCAGCACCGTTTGACTTTTTCAAACCAAAATTGGCTGGAATTGAGATTGGACACCATGTCGCGTTTGGAGAGCCCCTGATGCGCCTAAACAGTGGAAACCCCCCACAAGTAACACCATTTTGGAAACTAGACCACCTATGGAACTTATCTAGATCCGCTGTGAGCACTTTGAACCCCCAAGTGTTTCACAAAAGTTTATAATGCCTGGGTGTGAAAGAAAAAAAAAAACAATTTTCCACAAAAATGATTTTTTAGTCCCAAATTTTTGATTTTTCACAAGGAAATTGGACCCCAAAAGTTGTTGTCCAATTTGTCCTGAGTACGCTGATACCAAATATGTGGGGGGGGAAACTGTTTTGGCGCACAGCAGGGCTTGGAAAGGAAGTAATAACGTTTTGGAATGCAGACGTTGGTGGGGGTCATGTTCCGTTTGCAGTGCCCCAGATGAGCCTAAACAGTGGAAAACCCCCACAAGTGACCCCATTTTGGAAACTAGACCCCATAAGGAACTTATCTAGATCTGTGGTGAGCACTTTGAACCTCCAAGTGTTTCACAAAAGTTTATAATGCCTGGGTGTGAAAAAAAAAAATCAATTTTCCACAAAAATGATTTTTTAGTCCCAAATTTTTGATTTTTCACAAGGAAATTGGACCCCAAAAGTTGTTGTCCAATTTGTCCTGAGTACGCTGATACCAAATATGTGGGGGGGGAACTGTTTTGGCGCACAGCAGGGCTTGGAAAGGAAGTAATAACGTTTTGGAATGCAGACGTTGGTGGGGGTCATGTTCCGTTTGCAGTGCCCCAGATGAGCCTAAACAGTGGAAACCCCCCACAAGTGACCCCATTTTGGAAACTAGACCCCTTAAGGAGCTTATCTAGATGTGTGGTGAGCACTTTGAACCCCCTAGTGCTTCACAGAAATTTATAAACGCAGAGCCGTGAAAATGAAAAATCATTTTTTTTCTCAAAAATGATTTTTTTAGCCAGCTATTTTTTATTTTCCCAAGGGTAATCGGAGAAATTAGAACCCCAAAATTGGTGTGCAATTTGTCCTGAGTACGCTGATACCCCATATGTTGGGGTAAACCACTGTTTGGGCGCACGCAGGGCTCGGAAGGGAGGGAGCGCCATTTGACTTTTTGAACGCCACATCGTGTTTGGAGACCCCCTGATGTGCCTAAATAGTGGAAATCCCTCAATTCTAGCTCCAACCCTAATCCCAACACACCCCTAACCCTAATCCCAACCCTAATCCTAACCTAAATCCCAACCCTAATTCCAACCCTAATTGTAACCCTAACCTTAATTATAACCTTAATTATAACCCTAACCCTAATTGTAACCCTAACCCTAATTCTAACCCTAATTATAACCCTAACCCTAAGGCTAGGTTCATTTTGCGTTTTACCAGCCCGTTCAACACATAGCGTTGACGGGCTGGTAATGGTATAGCATAACGCGATCGCATTATGCTATACCCGCTAGCGCAGAGGAATCAGCAGATGATTCATCTGCGCTAGCGGTGACGGAGCCCAAACGCTGCAGCCCGCGTCCGAGGCTCCGTCACTGAATGATGGCACGTCGCAAACGAATGCCGCTTTACGGCATGCGTCGCGAGGCGCCCTCAAATGGGGGTGAATGGCAGCGTTAACGGACTGCGTTACACCGCGTTATACCGCGGTGTAACGCAGTCCGTCTAACGGACTGCCATAACGCAGTATGAACCCAGCCTAACCCTAATTATAACCCTTACCCTAAGGCTGCTTTCACACTTCCGGCGGGCGCCTGTCGGCACCCCCGGCATTTTGCCACAGCGCCGCATCAGAATACCTGATGCGCCGCCGGCGGCCGCATGCGGTTTTTTGCCGGATGGTTTTTGATGCCCGGAGACATCAGAAACCATCCGGCAAAAACAAAAAAACGTTACATGCAGCGTTTTGTCCGGCCGCCGCAATGTACATTTGCGCCGCATCCGGACAAAACCGCATGCAACGCATTGACATCCGGCGCTAATGCAAGTCAATGCAAAAAAAACGCATGCGGCGCATCAGATTTTCTGATGCGGCGCTGCGGCTAAATGCCGGGGGCGCCGTCAGGCGCACACCGGATGTGTGAAACCAGCCTAATGCTAACCCTAACCCTAATTATAACCTTAACCCTAATTATAACCCTAACCCTAATTATAACCCTAACCCTAACAGAAAAATGAAAATAAATATAATTTCTACTTTTTATTATATGTCCCTAACTAAGGGGGTGATAAATGGGGGGGTTATGTGCTGTTTTTTTTATTTTGATCACTGTGATAGTTTATCACAGTGATCAAAATGTACTTTTATGAGAATGAATGAAAAAAAATTTGAATCTGCCGCCAAAGCAGATCGGCGGGCGCACTGCGCATGCGCCCGCCATTTTTTTTTTGCAGGGAGAAGAAGCCGGGATCCTGGGGCCTGCGGGAGGACGGAGGACACCGGTAAGTATATGGGGGGGCGATCGGGGGACCGGGGGACCCTCATTTTCTCCCCTCTGATGTGCGATCACATCAGAGGGGAGAGAAATCATTTTTTTTTTTTTTTTTTGCGATCGCATCTATGCTTGCATAGCCGCGATCGCAACACCGGGATCGGTGAATACCGACCCGGATCATGTTCTCTGGGGTCTCGGCTACCCCCGGTAGCCGAGACCCCAGAGAATATTTGCCCATCCCCCCACCAGCACAGCGGCACATAGCGGCGGGCGCACTGGGCATGCGCCCGCCATTGTCTTAACGGCGCCGGCATCGGGGGACACCGGAGGGCCCGGGGGCCACATGGATCTTATTGGGGGCCACATGGGGGTCCTGGGGACCCTTTTTCTCTGTCCTCTGATGTCCGATGACATCAGAGGACAGAGAAATTAAATGGCACAACTTTTTTTTTTTTTTTGCGGTCGCCGTTATAGGGTTAATAACGGCGATCGCAACATCGGTGTCGGTAAAAACCGACCCGATTCATGTTCTCTGGGGTCTCGGCTACCCCGGTAGCTGAGACCCCGGAGAAAATGCGCCTCTGGGGGGCGCTATTCACTTTTTCCACAGCGCCGTTAATTAACGGCGCTGTGGTTTAAGTACCCTTAATGACCGCCGTTAAAAGGCGTATCGGCGGTCGTTAAGGGGTTAATATAGTATACTGCTTGAAAGATTTAAACCATACATTGACCTCCACATAGATATTTTTGCATGAAGTCTACTAGTTTCTCCATAAAGGGAGCCTGTTACCTCAAAAAATACTATTTACCTGCAGAAATAGTGTTAATCTGCAGGTTAATAGTAATTAAATCATGTCTGACTGATTACTGGAGCAGCAGCTACAGGGAGAAAATAAACATATCCTTCATACAGCCACCCACATTCAGTCATCAGGTGCAGATTGCTATTACAGTCACCACTCACTACATAATGAACACATTGTAATCACTTTGTACACAGAGCAGGCTGTCAATTAATGCACATGGGGAGTGATTACAGTGGGTTCACAATGTAATGAGTGATGACTAACAGCATTCTACACCTGATGACTGGAAGCGAGCGGCTGCAGAGAGAATATGCAGTTGTGCTCAAAAGTTTACATACTCCAGCAGAATGTTTGCTTTCTTGGCCTTTTTTCAGAGAATATGAATGATAACACCAAAAAATTTTCTCCACTCATGGGTACTGGTTGGGTGAAGCCATTTATTGTCAAACTACTGTGTTTTCTCTTTTTAAATCATAATGACAACCCAAAACATCCAAATGACCCTGATGAAAAATTCACATACTCTGGTGATTTTGGCCTGATAACATGCACAGAAGTTGACACAAATGGGTTTGAATGGCTACTAAAGGTAACATCCTCACCTGTGACCTGTTTGCTTGTAATCAGTGTGTGTACATAAAAGGTGAGTTTCTGGGATCCAGACAGACTCTTGCATCTTTCATCCAGCCACTGACGTTTCTGGATTGTGAGTCATGAGGAAAGCAAAAGAATTGTCAACGGATCTACTGGAAAAGGTAGTTGAACTGTATTAAACAGAAAAGGGATACAAAAAGATATCAAAGGAATTCATAATGTCAGTCAGCAGCGTTCAAACCGTGATTAACAAATGGAAAATCAGGGGCTCTGTAAAAACAAAACCATAGTCAGGTAGACCAACAAAAATTTAATCCACAACTGCCAGGAAAATTGTTCGGAATACAAAGAAAAACCCACAAATAATATCAGCTGAAATACTGAACTCTCTGAAAACTAGCAGTGTGGCTGTTTCAAGATACACAGTACGGAAGTACTTGAAGAAAAATGGGCTGCATGGTCGAGTCGCCGGAAGAAAGCCATTACTGTGCAAATGCCACAAAGTATCTCACCTATAATATGCAAAACAGCACGGAGACAATCCTCAAAACTTCTGGAACAAGGTCATTTGGAGTGATGAGACCAAAATAAGTATTTGTTCCCCTACCAACCATCAAGAGTTCTGGCTCCTACTGACCAGTTAGACCAGTGTTTCTCAACTCCAGTCCTCAGGACCCACCAACAGGTCATGTTTTCAGGATTTCCTTAGTATTGCACAGGTGATAATTTTATCACCTGCTCAAGCATTAATTCAATCACCTTTGAGAAACACTGAGTTAGACGCTTCTAATCAACTCGTTACCTTCATTAAAGACAGCTGTCTTACATAGTCACCTTTATAAAAGACTCCTGTCCACAGACTTAATTAATCAGTCAGTCTCTAACCTCTACACATGGGCAAGACCAAAGAGCTTTCTAAGGATGTCAGGGACAAGATCATAGACCTGCACAAAGCTGGAATGGGCTACAAAACCATAAGTAAGATTCTGCGTGAGGAGACAACTGTTGGTGCAATTGTAAGAAAACCTCATCATCAACTATAAAAAATGTCTGACTGCTGTGCTTGCCAACAAGGGTTTTGCCACCAAGTATTAAGTCTTGCTTGCCAGAGGGATGAAAAACTTATTTCTCAATGCAAAATGCAAATAAATGTATATAATTTATAAAATATGATTGTCTGGATTTTATTTTTGATATTCTATCTCTTAATGTTAAAAATAACTTACCCTTAAAATTATAGTCATGTCTTTGTCAGTGGCAAACTTACAAAATCAGCAAGGGATCAAATAAATATTTCCTTCACTGTATATGAGTATATCCTACTTCAGCACGCTTGATAGTGCTCTACCTCTCTATACCTAAGATTTTATATTGAGGCATATTGAGTTTTTTTTGTTGGTACATGTATGTTTTTGAAAAAAACACATGGCAAGTGACATCTAATTGGCTTTGTATACAGGTGTTCTTTTGCTAGAAGTATAGCTTCCACAAGAGGATAGCAGCTTAAACATAGAGGATAACACTTGATGTGACATGGTAAGCCAACAGAATCCACAGGGCTCCTTACTAGAGTTGAGCGATACTTTCCGATACCAATAAGTATCAGATCGGAATTGGTATCGCCGATACCCAAAAAGTATTGGCGATACCCGATACCGATACCGGAAATCCAATGTAAGTCTATGGGAACAAAATATCGGAATTAAAAAAAAAACATTCTTGCCTTGTTGGTTAATTGTACATGAAGGAAAACAACAAAGAGTAATGTAGAATGTATTGGGGGAGGTTGAGGAGACATTAAAGGCATAGATGTTTAACCCAATCAAATGGAATAGCATTAATATTTTTTTTTTTAAAGATGTTCGGATTGACGAAGAAATTGACAATGTTGTTAACCTTTTTTATATTTTGGCAAATATGTATGTTTCACAACTTCCATGCTCTTCACCTTTTTAACTTTTGCCACACTTTCTCCTTCATAATCTTCAGCAGCATCATCTTTTTCATCCAATTATTCTTCATCTTCACCTTCTTTATCTTCTTCTTAAACTTCTTGCTATTCATCTTTTTGTTAACATTACTCATATTGTTCTTATTAAACTAATATTCTTCTTCATATTCTACTTCATCTTCATCTTCTTCATCATATTCTTATTTGTGACAGAGATTCCTGTACTTGTAATCTGTAAAAGTATGAATTTTTCTTCCTTCCGTTCTTGCTGTCACAAAAGATTTAAATTACAACAGTATTTGTCCGTGTTCAGTTTAGCCTGCAGCAGCAGGCATTTTCCAGGGGCACCACGAGGAGGAACGGACTCACCCCCATACACTGCTTAGTCTTCTTCTGCTTAGAATTTAGAGCATATATTTTGCTCTTCATTTTGGTCTTATACTTCATGTTCTTCTGCTTTTTGATCTTCTGCTTATTGTTCTTCTGTCTCTTGTTCTGTATCTTGTAGTTTGTCTTAACCTTCTTTGTCCTGTTGGTGATCTTCTTCTGGGTAATCTTTTATTTCTTCTTTGTGATGGTGTTCAGGCTGGTTGGCTTGATGCTCGTCGTCCTGTGGGTCGTCATCTTCTTCGGGTGGTCATCAGGGTCGTCGTCTTCATTGTTGGAGATCCAGAGTGATTACCCAAAAAAACATTTAAAAAATCTTAAATTTGTAAATGTAGCTAAAGGTACAAGAAGGCTGACTAACTTCCGATAACCAGCTGACGTTACTGGAACCCGGACGGGTATCAGATGGTACAAGAGACAATGGAAGTAACGAGGACCAGCTGACTGTGCTGGAACCCGGAGGGGCAGCAGAAGGAAAAGAGCCAATGGCACAACCGAGGACCAGCTGACGTTACTGGGACACGGTTACTAAGCAGGAGGTACCTGTGCTCCAAAGCACTACCAAGGACCAGCAGACGTTGCTGGAACTCGGATACCGAGATGGAGGCACCTAGGCCAAAGGCACTGCGGAGAACCAGCTGACGGTACTGGAACCCGGACGGGTACCATAAGGCACCCATGAAAATGTAAGTTGACAGGCCGCAAGCCGTCCGCAGTTACCGAATCACACAGTCCTACAGTGGGTGCTTGTCCTATTGTCACAACGGAAACAGCCTTTATTTACATATCCCACAGCACACATAGGAATCACCTAAACTGCAGGCACCATAGAGTCGGCTAACCCGAATGCAACACGACAGGACAACTTATTGGAGGCTAATTGACGTTGACACTGCCAGGAAACAGCTGTCGTGCTGTAACCAGGCTGGGCAGGAGTCAGTACCCGTGCCAATTACTTCCGAGCAACAACTGGCGTTGTTGGAGCCCAGGGATGAGAAGAGAAGAGGGTGGAGGCAGCAGGACTTTTTGCCGTCCACACAGCAGGGGAACAGCTGACATTACTGAACCCCAGTAACACAGGAGCAAGTGTTGACTGTGCTAACAGCACTTCATGGCAACAACTGGCGTTGTTGGAGCCCAGGGATGAGAAGAGAAGAGGGTGGAGGCAGCAGGACTTTTTGCCGTACACACAGCAGGGGAACAGCTGACATTACTGAACCCCAGTAACACAGGAGCAAGTGTTGACTGTGCTAACAGCACTTCATGGCAACAACTGGCATTGTTGGAGCCCAGGGATGAGAAGAGAAGAGGGTGGAGGCAGCAGGACTTTTTGCCGTACACACAGCAGGGGAACAGCTGACATTACTGAACCCCAGTAACACAGGAGCAAGTGTTGACTGTGCTAACAGCACTTCATGGCAACAACTGGCGTTGTTGGAGCCCAGGGATGAGAAGAGAAGAGGGTGGAGGCAGCAGGACTTTTTGCCGTCCACACAGCAGGGGAACAGCTGACATTACTGAACCCCAGTAACACAGGAGCAAGTGTTGACTGTGCTAACAGCACTTCATGGCAACAACTGGCATTGTTGGAGCCCAGGGATGAGAAGAGAAGAGGGTGGAGGCAGCAGGACTTTTTGCCGTACACACAGCAGGGGAACAGCTGACATTACTGAACCCCAGTAACACAGGAGCAAGTGTTGACTGTGCTAACAGCACTTCATGGCAACAACTGGCGTTGTTGGAGCCCAGGGATGAGAAGATAAGAGGGTGGAGGCAGCAGGACTTTTTGCCGTACACACAGCAGGGGAACAGCTGGCGTTACTAAACCCCACTAACACTATAGCTTGTGTATTGGTCTGTGGACACGACACTTCTGAGCAGCAACTGGCAGTGTTGTAGCCCAGGGAGTAGAGTTCAGGTGGTATAAAGTGTGATGCACCAAAGGGGATCTTGCTGGATGGGAGATATATTTCTTCTAGCAGACTGAAGTTTGGTCAGGATTTTCCATGATCACAAGGACCTGTGATGAGGTCATAGTCACGTGATCAGGTCAGCTGATGTGTACCTCACCTGAGGGTGTGAACTAGGCCTATTTAACAAGAAGTTGTGGGAGTATGAGGAGGGGAAGGAAGGAGTTTGGCTGGAGACAGGCTGGAAGAGTGTTTTGTTACAGTGTGTCAGTGTGCACCAGGAAGCGAGTACCAGACCACCCGGAATGGCACCTGGCGGTCTCTGCTGACCTGCAGCCGCTTAGTTAAGGCCGTCCCAAGCAAGGGTGAGTCTGGGACCAGTGGTTCTCCAAACTGGAGTGATTTATGTTCTGTTTTGATTTTGTTATCTGGACTTTTGTTGAACCCGTCATTAAAACCACTGAACTTTGAACTGAACGCCTGTGTGTTTACCTCATTACTGCGCCCGGCCCCTGCCTACCAGAGCGGATCCCTACAAAAGATATACATAACAGGAGACATGGATAACGTTGCCAACCAGTTATTTAATCGGAAACCAGACAGGCAAATCAGGCGAGATCCATGCCTTGTTCATTTTCAGAAAAGTAAGCCGGTCTACATTATCGGAGGATAGTCGCATGCGACGGTATGTTAGTACACCACCTGCAGCACTAAAGACGCGCTCCGATAATACACTGGCAGCAGGGCAAGCCAGCACCTCCAATGCATACTGGCTAAGCTCTGGCCATGTATCCAGCTTAGAGACCCAAAACTTGAATGGGGAAGAGCCATCTGGGAGTACACTGAGAGGGCAAGACAAGTAGTCTGTCACCATCTTACGGAAACGTTGCCTCCTGCTGACTGGAGCCGTCTCGGATGGTGTACACATTGGTGGCGCTGCCACAAAACTTCGCCACATTTGGAACATACTGGTCTTGCCCTGTGCAGAGGCGCTGCTTGTGCTCCCTGTTGTTGCAGAGCTGTCTCCACTGCCTCGACGCACAGAGCTGCTTTGTAAAGCAGTAGCAGCAGCAGTGCTCTCGGCTGGAATGAGAACATTATGGATTGCACCAGTGTGTCTTGGTACTCCCGCATTTTACGCTCCCGGTTCAAAGGTGTGATGAGGCTTTGTAAGTTGTCCCGGTAGCGAGGGTCTAGGAGGGTGTACACCCAATAACAGACGTGGTGAGAATGTGGGCAATGCGGCGGTCGTTTCTCAGGCACTGCAGCATGAAATCAACCATGTGCTGCAGACTCCCAACTGGCCAAGAAACGCAGTCCCCTGCAAGAGGCGTAATCTCTGCCTGCTCTGCATCACCCCACCCTCGCTCTACATACTGACTAGAGCGTTGTGTACCTCCCTCTGGAGCGATGTCTTCCTCCTCCATTGACTCCTCCTCATCCTCCTCACAAAGTGAGCCCTGCCCAGCCCTTTGTGAGGAACCACGTTGCGCTGACTGTCCAGAAGGTGATGGAATTTGTGACTCCTCATCCTCCACCTCTTCCAAAACCTCATCCTTAGTGCTTGCAGTGTTTTTTGAAGCAGGCAGATAAGGGGGACAGTCAGGCTGACTAGTGCATCATCTGCACTCGCCATCCGCGTTGACTCATCAAACGCACGCAAAACGTAGCAGATGTCCTTCATAGAGGCCCACTCAGTAGTGGTGAAGTGTGAACGGCGCAAATTGCGAGTTGATTGCGCCTGATGCAGCTGATACTCCATTACTGCTGGCTGCTGCTCACACAACCGCTCCAACATATGTAACGTGGAATTCCACCTGGTGGCTACGTCACATATGATGCGATGTTCAGGAAGGCGAAATCTGCGTTGCAGAGCTGCAATGCGCGATCTGGCCATGCTGGAACGTCGCAAGTGAGGCACTCTAGGCGGACCTTGTGCAGCAGTGCATCAACATCCGGATAGTCCCTCAAAAAACTCTGCACGACCAAGTTGAGCACATGTGCCAGACATGGTATGTGAGTGAGGTTGCCAAGGCCCAGAGCTGCCACCAGATTTCGGCCATTTCACACACTACCAAGCCTGGCTGGAGATTCGCTGGCAAAAACCACACGTCGCTCTCCTGCTTGATGGCATTCCAGAGCTCCTGCGCTGTGTGGCTTCGATTCCCCATGGAAATTAATTTCAGGACGGCCTGTTGACGTTTGGCCACGGCTGTGCTCATATCGGTCGCAACAGGTAAGCGTTCACGGGTCCATGTGGAGGTAGACCGTGACGGCTCCTGCAGCGATGATTCTGAGGAACTGGAGTAGGAGGAGGAGTCAATGTGTACAGACTTGATTCCTGCAATTCTTGGAGTTGGCAGAACACGTACAGCGCCACTCGCAAGATCTGTACCCGGCTCCACAACATTGACCCAATGGGCAGTGAGGGAAAGGTATCGTCCTGGCCATGGGTACTGGTCCACGCATCGGTGGTCAGGTGGACCTTGCTACTGACGGCGTTTAGTAGCGCATGTTTAATTTTTCCCTCAACATGCTTTTGCAGACCAGGGACGGCTTGCCTGCTGAAATAAAATCGGCTTGGCACATTGTATTGTGGGACTGCCAATGCCATTAAGTTATGGAAACTGTCAGTCTCCACCAGCCTGAATGACAGCATTTCAAGGGACAGGAGTTTTGCAATGCCAGCATTCAGAGCCTGTGCTCGTGGATGGTTTCCCGAGTATGGCCGTCTTTTATCCCATGCCTGTGCTACCGATGGCTGTTTTGTGGCCTGGGAGTGTGAGGATGACAGGGAACTTGCTGCTGTGGGTGGAATAACACTTGTCTCTGGACAACAGTGACCAAGGTTCTTCCATGGCGATCCTGTGAGGAAGCCGAACCAGCTGTGTGTGAGCTGGAGGAAGAGGCTCCAACACACCTGAAGATGTAGGTGGTGCTGTAGGTTGGCCTACATCTCCAGTGTGTCTTTGTAACTCAACTACGTGCTTTGTCCGCACATGTTTCCACATATTTGTGGTATTGAGGTTACTGACACTTTACCTCTTTTTACTTTTTGATTACACAGCTTGCATTTGACATAGCAAATATCATCTGCAAGTGTGACAAAAAAGGACCACGCAGTGCAAGTCCTGGGAGCGCCCGTTTTGACTTTTGGAAGAGAACTGCTCCGAACAGGTGCCAAACTGGAGGCTACAGGCAACCGAGTCTGCAGCCTACCTCTCCCTCCTGTTTGGACCGTTGGGGCATCTCTTCCTCAGAGCTGCTCCCACCACCTTCCTGTTCCTCACGCCATGTTGGGTCTTGGACCTCATCATCTCCACTACCCTCTTCCAACACCTGCTGCTGTTGGGTGGTCTGGCCAGCACCATGCTCAACAGAAACTGCACCTGAGTCTCATCATCATCAGATGCGTTCTGCGGTGTGCTGACCATCGCACTGGCTCACCCGCCTCTTCTGATTCAGAGAGACACAGCTGTTGCGCATCACTGCATACTCCCTCTTCTTCACATTCCAGAATGCTGCTTGGCTGGTCCCCTGTTTGCAAGCCAACAGATTCTGAGAACAGAAGCAGAGACTCAGCTGGCTCCTGTACAGAACTCTCTGACTGCCTGGGCAATTTGGCAGGCGGTGAAGAGACAGATGGTTGCTCAACAGTGCTGTGGTCCTGAGAGGAGGTGGAAGCAATTGAAGTCGATGCATTGGCTGCCATCCAACCAACAACGGCTTCAATTTGTTCTTCCCGCAGCAGGGGGTACGCCGAGCTCCTACAAAAGTGCGCATAAAGGAAGCTCACGGGAAAACTGGTGGATGCTGTGTCACTGGGGGCGCAGCAGCCACAGAATCCCCACGTCCTCTCCCTGCTGAAACTCCACGGCCACGACCATGTGCCTTACTCCCTGCCTTCTTCATCTTGGTAGATTGATAAAGAAAGTCAGAAAAGTTATAAGGTCTAAATGTTGTTATTCCGCAGAGACTGCAGTGAACACTGCAGACAACTGTTCACTAGGTGTGAAAGGCCCCTTTGTGTACTTCTATAGTGTTTGCAACCAATGTATTGTATACGGATGGAAGCGCGTCACACTAATAGATTTGAGTTATTTGAAATAGAATGGAGCAGCACCAATTAGAGAAAAATGTCAAGGATGAGGCAGTGACACAACGCTCAGCAGACTAACAACAGCAGTGGTTGTAAGAACTAACTGGAGCGTGATCTGCACTCAAAAAATAAAAACCTCAGACTACAGTGAACCACTGCACACAACTGTTCACTAGCTGTGAAAGGCTCCTTTGTGTACTTCTATAGTGTTTGCAACCAATGTATTGTATACGGATGGAAGCGCGTCACACTAATAGATTTGAGTTATTTGAAATAGAATGGAGCAGCACCAATTTGAGAAAAATGTCAAGGATGAGGCAGTGACACACGCTCAGCAGACTACAACCAGCAGTGGTTGAAGAACTAACTGGAGCTGATCTGCACTCCAAAAATGAAAACCTCAGACTACAGTGAACACTGCACACAACTGTTCACTAGCTGTGAAAGGCTCCTTTGTGTACTTCTATAGTGTTTGCAACCAATGTATTGTATACGGATGGAAGCGCGTCACACTAATAGATTTGAGTTATTTGAAATAGAATGGAGCAGCACCAATTTGAGAAAAATGTCAAGGATGAGGCAGTGACACACGCTCAGCAGACTACAACCAGCAGTGGTTGAAGAACTAACTGGAGCGTGATCTGCACTCCAAAAATGAAAACCTCAGACTACAGTGAACACTGCACACAACTGTTCACTAGCTGTGAAAGGCTCCTTTGTGTACTTCTATAGTGTTTGCAACCAATGTATTGTATACGGATGGAAGCCCTCACACTAATAGATTTGAGTTATTTGAAATAGAATGGAGCAGCACCAATTTGAGAAAAATGTCAAGGATGAGCAGTGACACACGCTCAGCAGACTACAACCAGCAGTGGTTGAAGAACTAACTGGAGCGTGATCTGCACTCAAAAAATGAAAACCTCAGACTACAGTGAACACTGCACACAACTGTTCACTAGCTGTGAAAGGCTCCTTTGTGTACTTCTATAGTGTTTGCAACCAATGTATTGTATACGGATGGAAGCGCGTCACACTAATAGATTTGAGTTATTTGAAATAGAATGGAGCAGCACCAATTAGAGAAAAATGTCAAGGATGAGGCAGTGACACACGCTCAGCAGACTACAACCAGCAGTGGTTGAAGAACTAACTGGAGCGTGATCTGCACTCCAAAAATGAAAACCTCAGACTACAGTGAACACTGCACACAACTGTTCACTAGCTGTGAAAGGCTCCTTTGTGTACTTCTATAGTGTTTGCAACCAATGTATTGTATACGGATGGAAGCGCGTCACACTAATAGATTTGAGTTATTTGAAATAGAATGGAGCAGCACCAATTAGAGAAAAATGTCAAGGATGAGGCAGTGACACACGCTCAGCAGACTACAACCAGCAGTGGTTGAAGAACTAACTGAGCGTGATCTGCACTCCAAAAATGAAAACCTCAGACTACAGTGAACACTGCACACAACTGTTCACTACTGTGAAAGGCCCTTTGTGTACTTCTATAGTGTTTGCAACCAATGTATTGGATACGGATGGAAGCACGTCACACTAATAGATCACTGTTAATTTCAATTGAATGGAGCAGCACCAATTCCACAAAATAAAAAAAAAAAAGAGTCAGTGAGTGACACGTGCAGATGACTACAAACACCGTTGGATGCAGAGCAAACTGCAGCGTCACCTGCACTCACACACACACCTTGCACAGAGCTGTGAAAACAACACTGCAAGGAAAAAGGATGATTTACAGAGCGGTTTCTCAAATAGCCTGCCTACACAGCAATTCACAAAAACGCTATCTGTAACTGTCCCTCAGAGTCAGCAGAGCAGCGTTCTGTCCCTAACTGAATTCACAGCACAGTGACGCTAAAATGGCGGCGGCGCCTTTTATAGTGCATTCTGACATAATTTCAGCATCCAATCACAGCCATGCCATTAGTTAACATGACCGCAGCATTACAGGATGTGCCCACACTTCGTAGGATTCCTCATTGGCTGTCTAAAATCACATTGCCTCTCAAAGAATTATGGGAACTTCCGATTCCAGTATACGATATATGAAAAATATCGGAACTAAGTATCGAAATTCCGATACAGCGAATATCGGCCGATACCCGATACTTGCGGTATCGGAATGCTCAACTCTACTCCTTACTAGTCAGTCAATCAGGCTCTACTTCCACGGAGCCTTAAAGCGTATTGGGATAAATAGCAGTAGCTTTCTATATAATGGAAAAAAGTTTAAAGGGAACATGTTAGCAGGATTGTGCTGAATCACCTGCAGACACTGTAAGGTCAGCTCCCTTATACTGATTAAAATGATACCTAGAGTGATGAAATACGTCTTATGGTTGTTGTTTCATCTGGATTTTCAGTTTTTAGTTAATGTGATTCTTGTGCTTTAGGGCGGCCTGTGTGGGTGGCTTTATAGATGCTGCAGCTGTAAGGTACGGGCAGGTACGCGGGATGCAGTGACATGCAGGAGGCAGATCAAGAGTTAACAGGAGGATTTATTACAGGGATACTCTATGCAGGGAGGTAGTAATAGGGGGAGCGATTGGCAAAGTTTAAACAGCAAACAAGGGTTTAATAAACACTTGCACTTATCCGTCAGTTGCTCTCAGGGGATAAAGGGGAACAAGATCCGCGATGACATTGTAAGCGATGGGTGAAGACTCTGGCCTGGTCCCGAAGAAACGTGAGACATTGGCTCCGGAACGTCGCAACGTATCCTGACGCTCCTGGAGGTGTTCTGCAAAGTCTCAGCTGAGAGGAAGGTGAAGGCCTGGAATGCAAGGGCCATGAGGCACGGGAGAGCCCGGGAGGGAGTCAGCCGACTACGAGTCCGTTCCCCCAGGTCCGGCCCACAACAATCACCGCCAGCCGACAGCGGCACAGTGCGGGATGTCTCTGAAGTGTCGGGGTTTGAAGCGGTAATGGTCACAGGCTGGAAACAGTCTGACTGCACGTGTGTGGAAATCCGGCCATCTGGCCTGGCTTGCAGGAGCTGAGGTGAGGAGAGTGAGTTAACTTTGCCCTGCTGCGTGCTCTGTCTTCCTGCCAAAAGCCCTGCATTCCTGCGCTCTACCCCTTTTATATCCGATCCAACCCCTGCATTCAGGTGCAAAGGTCGGTCCAGGCTAGAATGTCTTCCCCCCAGCAACTGGATCGCCCGCCAGGGCAGTGGGGTACCTGGTACCAGGCTGCTTCTTAAAGGGGAAGTGTCACAGCGGCAGTGACCCGGTCCGTGGCCCTGGGTGTCTAATAAAAAGGGGTATATTTACAAGGGATAATAGAGTTTGTAATAAAGTGTTTGTGACGCCACCTGTGGTTTCTGGTCAGAGGTGACCAGCGCTGCAGTGCAGATCCTCTGGGACTGGTGGTGATGCAGCAGAGTTGGCATAGCTCTCCACAGGCAGAGCTTAGTCCCATGGCAGATGTAGGATGTAGAAGATGGTAATGTTGGTAGATGTAGCAGTGTTGGATGGGTGATGCAGGAATGATTAGAGGACACAGCTGGGTGCAATTGCCAAAACTTTACTCACAGTTCTTGTGTACACAGATGCCCGCTTGGTGCCATGTCCTCCAGGTGAAGGGCTCAGCAAACTCCCAGGCAGTTCAGGATACACCTTTCCAGGACTCCTTTCAATATGTTCTTTTCTCAGTCGTTTCACTGTGCTGACTTTCCACCTTTCCCTCCTGTCCAACACCTCGCAGTCAGTGTCCCAAACCAGTAGCCGTGGACCTTGGTGGATAACATCCTCTCTGCTTTTCCTTGCTCCCTTATGGTTACTTTTTGGAGAAGATAACTGCGGTTCTGTAGCTGAGGCACCTAGAGATGCCACTGACTCCGGCTTGCTAGCTGAGTCTTGAAGTTCTCCACTAGGCTAAGGGTCGGTGTCCCTTCTGCGACCTGGTCCCTCCACTATTGGATCGGGCCCCATGGATGGACTACTCACTATCCGTGCCCCTAGGACCCCTTCTGTCAATCCAGAAGCTTCTCTTTCTGTTCCTTCTTATCTAACTTCCCCCGTCTGGGAACAAGCTGCTACCAGCTTCAGGTCCCCTCTTATTCTGATCTACAGACGCTCTTTTCCCGCTTTCTAAGCTTCATTTCCCCTCCTTCTCACTTTCTCTACCCACCGCCCATACACTCTTTCCTACCCAGCCTGGGATGAGACCATCCTCCCTCAGGGTACATCCAGGGTGCCCAGCTGCTATAGTCTGTGTTGGGTGCAGGTGTTAGCATCCTGGGTGGTGCTTCCTCCTTACCTGAGAGTGGGGTACCTCACCTCTGGATGAGGTGCAATACCTCTGTGGCGACTGAACCCTCAAGGGCGCCACATAACAATGGTGTCAGTCTCAACAGTTCCGGTCCAGATATGAGAGGAGTGTCACGGACCTGGTCCATCTCCCTACATAGCGCAGGTGCGGCCGTAGCCATTTTGAGAAAGATTTTTTTTTCAGAATAAATGTTTATCCCTAAAAGAAAATAATTTAATGCACATTACAGATGCAATCATGCTGCAGCACAGGTGCCGCTGCCTGCCTGCTGAATGTGTTTTGTTTATTCAATTCATATTATAATCAGTATAACTGCACCAACCTGACACTGTCTGTAGTTTACTGAACACAATCCTGCTGACAGGTTCCCTTTAAGTCTATAGCCAACTGGGCTATGGACAGATTCTGCAGCAATACTAACATCATGTCTGTGAAATCCTAAATAATTTTATAATAATTTACGTAGCCATAAAGTGTCACTACATTTTCATTCACCTTGTAACTGTACCTTACACTTGTCCCTATGAAAAACATCTCAGTAAGGGTATGTCACAAGAGAAAGAATACTAATCATGTCTCCCTAGTGCAGACTTCTTAGAGCCTCTGCGTAGTACTTTTTTCCCAAAAAAGTGGTGTTTAGCTTGTTACTTTATATATCTTTATAACTTTTAGAAGTAGTCAACCAGAGAAGCACTTGTGTTGAAAGCGTTTCCTACTGAACTTTCTAGGGTGTACCTTTCCAGCCATAAATAAATCCATTTACAAAGACAATTGATGAGCATTGGAATCTGAACATCTTTAAAGAGTTATAGACATAAACTCTTCTATTACGTCAAACTGTACCCTCTGGGGAGAAGTCTGCAGCTCTAGAGAAAATAGAAATCATAACCCTGACAAAGGCATTATTTATCTCTTCAGTGTGGAGTCACAGCTCCAGCACAGGTTTGAACACTCAAATGATGCAAATCACTCTCGAAATTTATGAGCAGAATTCTCAGCTGTGTCAAAAAGTACATCGCAAACCTGTTCTAATTTGCTTGGCAAACTAAGTGAGAGTTTTATAGATCTATTTAATCTGGAACTGATAAAACATCAGGACCTGTGTTTTTGGAACACCAGGGGAATAGATATTTACTTGGCAATTCATGACTGAGTTTCTTAATCCTGCTGAGCAAGTTTCGCAGACATGATTTAAGCATGCGGGACCATTTAAAACCAACATTCAGGACTACAACGCATTTAGCTTCAGGGCACTGATGTTCATATTACAAAAATTGTGTTGAGCAATAGAAGCACAGCCTCAGATCCACTTGCTCTTTAGCAAGAAGTATTTAACAAGTGCCTGAAACTAGATACACTATAAAGGCAATAATTGTTTACCGATTGTCCCAAAATGACTTTTGTGACATTTTGATCATAGAAGATTGATCAGTGGGAATGGTTTTGCTGTTATGAAGAACACTGTCTGTTCCAGCCATCTTTAAATAGTGACTAGTGTTGAGCGATACTGCTCGATATCTAAAAATATCGGATCGGAATGGTATCGCCGATATCACTAAATATCGCCGATATCCGATTCCGATACCGGAAGTCCCATGTAAGTCTATGGGAACAAAATATCGCAACCAAAAAAAAAACCTTTATTTCCTTGTAAACACTAAATATACACACATAGAATACATAGAATCATAGAATGGTAGAGTTGGAAGGGACCTCCTGGGTCATCTGGTCCAACCCCCTGCTCAAAGCAGGATTCTCTAAATCATCCCAGACAGATGTCTATCCAGCCTCTGTTTGAAGACTTCCATTGAAGGAGAACTCACCACCTCTTGTGGCAGCCTGTTCCACTCATTGATCACCCTAACTGTCAAAAAGTTTTTTCTAATATCTAATCTGTGTCTCCTCCCATTCAGTTTCATCCCATTGCTTCTAGTCTTTCCTTGCGCAAATGAGAATAAAGATGATCCTTCTACAATGTGACAGCCCTTGAGATATTTGTAGACAGCTATTAAGTCTCCTCTCAGTCTTCTTTTTTGCAAGCTAAACATTCCCAAATCCTGCAACCGTTCCTCATAGGACATGGTTTGCAGACCAGTCACCATTCTGGTGGCTCTTCTCTGAACTTGCTCCAGTTTGTTGATGTCTTTTTTAAAATGTGGTGCCCAAAACTGGACACAGTATTCCAGATGAGGTCTGACCAAAGAGGAGTAGAGGGCAATAATGACCTCATGTGATCTAGACTGTATGCTTCTGTTGATACATCCTAGAATTGCATTTGCCTTTTTTGCTGCTGCATCACACTGTTGACTCATGTTAAGTCTGTGATCAATTAGTATACCCAAGTCTTTTTCACATGTGCTGTTACTTAGCCCTATTCCTCCCATTTTTTATATGCTTTTTTCATTTTTATTGCCCAGATGTAGTACTTTGCATTTTTCCCTGTTAAAATCCATTCTGTTAGTTGCTGCCCACTGCTCCAGTTTATGTATATCTTTTTGAATCCTCTCTCTCTCTTCTCTAGTATTAGCTACCCCTCCTAGCTTTGTGTCATCAGCAAATTTGATCAGTTTACCCTCAATTCCTTCATCTAAATCATTGATAAAGATGTTGAACAATACAGGGCCCAAAACAGAGCCTTGTGGTACCCCACTTGAGACATTCTTCCAACTGGATGTGCAGCCATTTACAACCACTCTTTGGGTCCGATCACTAAGCCAGTTATGAATCCACCTAACAGTTGCCTTGTCCATTCCATACTTAGTCATTTTTTCAATAAGGATTGTGTGAGATACTTTGTCAAATGCTTTGCTGAAGTCAAGATATACTATATCTACAGCATTTCCCTGATCCACCCAGTCAGTGATTCTGTCATAGAAGGAAATTAAGTTAGTCTGACATGACTTATTAGTTACAAACCCATGCTGACTCTGTTTAATCACTTCATTCTTATCCAGGTACTTGCATACATGTTCTTTAATAATTTGTTCAAAGATCTTTCCTGGTATAGAAGTCAGACTCACCGGCCTGTAGTTCCCTGGGTCCACCTTCTTCCCCTTTTTGAAGATAGGAACAACATTTGCTCTTCTCCAGTCTTCTGGGACTTCTCCTGTTCTCCAAGAATTTTCAAAGATTATGGACAGTGGTTCAAGAATTTCTTCTGCTATCTCCTTCAGTACCCTGGGGTGTAATTCATCTGGACCTGGAGACTTGAATTCATTTAGGTTAGCTAAGTGTTTCCTCACTGTCTTTCTGTTTATAGATATCCTGGATTCTTCTATTCCTTTAATAGGACAGTGAAGATCAGTTGATGTTACATTTCCTTTCTGAGAGAAAACAGATGCAAAATAGGAATTTAAAAGTTCAGCCTTCTCAACATCCTGACTTACCATTTCATCATTTTCATCCTGTAAAAATTCTATAGCATCTTTGACTTTTCTTTTACTTTTGACGTATCCCCAAAATCCTTTTTTGTTGCTTTTGACGTCACTTGCAAGCCTTAATTCATTGTCAGCTTTAGATAATCTGATTTGTGCCCTGCAGGTTCTGCAGACGGCATTATATTCTTCTTTAGATATGCCTCCCTCTTTCCATTTGATAAACATTTCTTTCTTCCTTTTTAGCATGTGTTTAAGTTCTATGTTCATCCATCCTGGTTTCCTTAAATGCTTCCCATTCTTCCCTCTTTTCGGAATTGTTAACGATTGTGCTTTGAGAATCTCATTTTTCAAGATTTTCCATCCTTCCTGGACATTTTTGTCCTTAAGGATATCCAGCCATTGGATCCCTCCAATTCTCTTTCTGAGTTCCTTAAAATCTGCCTTTCTGAAATCTAACCTTGACGTCTGAGTCTTCACAGGTCTTCCTCCTCTTGTTATCCAAAATTCTAAAATAGCATGGTCACTACCTCCTAGGGTCCCAGCCACTCTTACCTCCTCCACCATTTCCTCCCTGTTTATGAGGATTAGATCCAAGGTAGCAGATCCCCTTGTTTTCTCCATTACCTTTTGGAAGATAAAGTTGTCAGCAAGAGAGGATAAGAATTTCCTGGACCTGTTAGTTTTGCCTGAGAGAGATTCCCAACAAATGTCTGGATAGTTGAAATCTCCCATGACCACTATGTCATATTTTTTGGAGAACTTGGCCATTTGATGCATAAAGAGTTCATCCATATCTTCAGCTTGCACAGGCGGCCTGTAGTAAATGCCTACAATGGTGTCCTTTCCATTGTTCTGTCCTTGTATTCTTACCCAAACAGTTTCCACAGAACTCCCAGTCTCTGAAGCTTCAATCTCTGTGCAGATATACGCTTTTCTAACATACAATGCAACACCTCCTCCTCGTTTATCAAGTCTGTTTCTTGCAAATAAGTTGTAACCTTCTAGCCTTGTATTCCAATCATGTGTATCGTCCCACCAAGTCTCAGTGATTCCAATGACATCATATTTCTTCTCCTGCGTTAGTAGCTCCAGTTCTCCTTGTTTGTTGCCCATGCTTTGTGCATTCGTATAGAAACACTTTAGTTTGTGATTGGTTTCTCTTTCTTCAATATTTTTATTATGTAGATTTTTTTGTCTTTGTTCTTCCCCTTCACTTCTAATAGCAGAGTTCTCAATAGCATTTGTCAGGTGTATGGCTTTTGCTGGCGTTTTGCTTCCCTTCCCACATTGTTCTAGTTTAAAGCTCTCCTGATGAGTGTAGCAAGGCGACTTCCAAATACATGTTTTCCAGTCTTCGTAAGGTGCACCCCATCTCTAGCAAGTAGTCCATCGTACAGGTAATTCACTCCGTGATCCAGAAATCCAAATCCTTGCTGACGGCACAATCGACGTAGCCAGTTGTTCACCTGCAGAATCTTATTCCACCTCCTTGTTCCATGGCCATCCACTGGAAGGATGGAGGAGAAGACCACCTGCGCTCCCAGTTCTTTCACTTTCTTACCTAAGTTTTCAAAGTCACTGCAGATGGTTTCCAGGTCACTTCTTGTGGTGTCATTTGTCCCCACATGTATTAGCAGGAATGGGTAGTCATCTTTAGGTCTGAAGAGTCCTGATATCCTGTCAGACACATCTTTAATTTTTGCACCTGGAAGACAGCACATTTCTCTTGAGGTTATATCTGGTCTGCAGATAGCAGCCTCTGTTCCTCTCAACAGGGAATCCCCCATGACAACAACTCTCCGTTTCTTCTTCACAACATTTTTCTTTCTCCATTCAGGAGGACTCTGAGGGCGTACAAGGTTACTCTTTGTGGGCAAAGTCTTATCCTGATGTATTTCTTCATCGTTCTCCTGTGTAAGAGCCTGGTACTGGTTTCTGAGCAGAATTGGTGCTGACTGCCTCCTGATCCTCCTGCTTCTCTGGGTCACATGCTTCCATTCCTCTGTTTCTTCAGTTGCACTTCGAATTTCTTCTCTTTCTGTACCATGAAGAGATAATTCTGCTCTGTCTAAGAACTCTTCACCTTCCTTAATGGTCTTCAATGTAGATAACCTCTCTTCCAGATTTTGCAACTTTTCCTCCAACAGGGACACAAGCTTGCATTTGTGGCATGTGAAATTTGGCTTTTCCACTGGTAAGTCTATGAACATGTAGCAAGAAATGCAGCTCACCACATGGCTCCTGGCCTCTTCCATGTTCTTATTGTTCAAGAGATAATCAAGCGGTGAAATATAAGTCAAAACTCGCGCGCCGCGCGGTTTACTGATGTCCTCCTTTCAGCTGCAACAGCCAAAATCCAGTGGTCCTTGAGCTCGCGGAGACTCTTCACTTATCCCAGAAGGCACTGGGAATATGCAAATTATCTCCTCGGGACTCCTCCCCTGGTTTACTGATGTCCTCCTTTCAGCTGCAACAGCCAAAATCCAGTGTTCCTTGAGCTCGCGGAGACTCTTCACTTATCCCAGAAGGCACTGGGAATATGCAAATTATCTCCTCAGGACTCCTCCCCTGGTTTACTGATGTCCTCCTTTCAGCTGCAACAGCCAAAATCCAGTGTTCCTTGAGCTCGCGGAGACTCTTCACTTATCCCAGAAGGCACTGGGAATATGCAAATTATCTCCTCGGGACTCCTCCCCTGTATATATACATGTCATTGTGACATATATATATATATATACATACACTTTATACACTTCTACATAGTAAAATATCCTCTGATTCAATTGCCGGGTAAAGCCGGCTTCTGTGAAAAGACAGAAGCACCCGACATGAAATGACACTTGGTGTACATAGGGTTAACCATGTCTTTTCATGTCGTTTGCAATCTGATTTGCACAAACAATTACATCAGTCTATGTGTGCAAAATTTCACACCTATAGGGGTTAATTAAAGGTGTAAATTCGTTGTAAAAAAAAAACGGACTTTTTTGCTACGAATTTACACCTTTAATTAACCCCTAGAGGTGTGAAATTTTGCACACATAGACTGATGTAATTGTTTGTGCAAATCAGATAGCAAAGGACATGAAAAGACATGGTTAACCCTATGTACACCAAGTGTCATTTCATGTCGGGTTCTGCATTTTCACAAAAGCCGTCAATTGAATTAGCGGCTATTATACTATGTAGAAGTGTATGAACTATAAATATATATATATATATGTGTCACAAACTCAATGACATGTATATATATATATATGAGGTGTAAAATTGCTGAAAAAAATGCGTGGGCTCCCGCCCTATTTTTGCAACCAGACAGACAAAGCCAGTGAGTGGGGGCAGATAATAATAGCCAGAGAGGGACCATTATTTTTGGTCCCCCCCCCCGGCTACTAACATCTGCCCCCAGACACCCCAGAAAGGGCAAATCTCTAATTAGATTTGCCCTTTCTGGCACTTTGCCCGTCTATTCCCATTGCCCTGTAGCGGTGGCGAATGTGTTAATAAGGGGTTAAAATGACCTTGCAATTGAAAGGTCACTTTAAGCCAGGTTAATAATTGAGAGCTGTCAATTAGACAACTATCAATTATTAATCCTATTGTATGAAAGAAAAATCAAACACACACACTTTAATAAAATAGAAGTTTAATGAAATAATCACACAGTTTTTGACCATATTTTATTTACCTGCTAAAACCATTTCCTGTAATAAAAATAAAATAATAAAGCAAAATTATCCTTACCTATCCAATGCACAGTCAGGTCCCACGGTGTAATCCTTCAGAAAGGGTTAATGTTTACTGCAGGGACCGCAGCTAATGCTGCAGCCTCACAGTAAACCCCCAAATGAATGAGCTCCTCTCCTGGCTGACAGGAGAGGAAGTGGAAAGCTTAATTGATTGCTTTCCACTTTCACTTCAGGTCAGCCAGGGACACCATCAGTGACGTCAGAGGGAACTGATTAACAAAAATAGGGGTTCCCTTCGAAAAAAAATGGCGTGGGGTCCCCCCTATTTTTGTTAACCAGCCAGATGAAGCAGACCGCTGAGGCCTGGATTTTCAGGCTGTTAAGGAGCCAAGATCCATGGACCTTGCCAGCCTGATAATACCAGGCCACAGCAGTCTGCATATCTTGGCTGATTAACAAAAATAGGGGATCCCCTCGAAAAAAATTGGCGTGGGGTCCCCCCTATTTTTGTTAACCAGCCAGATGAAGCAGACCGCTGAGGCCTGGATTTTCAGGCTGTTAAGGAGCCAAGATCCATGGACCTTGCAAGCCTGATAATACCAGGCCACAGCAGTCTGCTTAGCTTGGCTGGTTAACAAAAATAGGGGATCCCCTCGAAAAAAAAACGGCGTAGGGGTCCCCCTATTTTTGTTAACCAGCCAAGTAAAATGCAGACTGCTGCGGCCTGGTATTAAAAGACTGTCAAGGCCCATGGATTTTGGCCCTCAACAGCCTGATAATACCAGGCTACAGCAGCCCCACATTTGGCGCATCAAAAGATGTGCCAATTGTGGCACTTTACCCGGCTCTTCCCACTGCCCTGTAGCGGTGGCAAGTGGGGTAATAAGGGGTTAATGTCACCGTTGATTGCACGGTGACAATAAGCCCGGTTAATAATTGAGAGGTGTCAATAAGACACCAATCCATTATTAATCCCAAAGTTTTTAAATGTATAAAAAAAAAGACACAGCAAGAAAAAAGTCTTTTAATGAAATAAAAGAGACAACACAGTTTTCATTAATTTTATTATACACTCATTCCTGCGACGCCATCGATCTCCTGTAAAAAAAGAAAAAAACAAACCAACAGTATACCACCTGTCCGACGCAGTCCATAGTAACGACAGTCCCACGACGATCCAGCTCTGCTACATCGCAATGACAGGCAGAGCCTGTCATCGCAACGCAGCACAGCTGATTACCTGCTTCCCCGGCGGTGACGTCATCGGACTGACTGCTTTACGGCCGGGATTACCCAGCAGTCACTGCAGTTATCGCGAGAAACTGCATGTGACCGCCGGGGAAAGATGATGGCGGCCATGAAGCAGTCCAGCCCGTGACCGCCAGAGATCTTCTGCCAGGTAAGTGCCGCTGACTCCTGACAGACCCGACCGACGGACACTGACAGACCCGACCGACGGACACTCACAGACCCGACCGACGGACACTGACAGTGACAGTGACAAATCCGATTCCGGTATCCGATATGATGAAAATATCGGTACTCGGAATCGAAAGCCCGATACAGCTAATATCGGCCGATACCCGATATTTGCAGTATCGTATCGCTCAACACTAATAGTGACATTGTATTATAGGAAACCAAAAAACAAGAAGTCAACTTTTGAACACATTAATACCAAAAAACGATTCCACATGGTCAAGTGGAGACACCTCTAGACCAATTAAAACTACCAAAAACAAAAAACAGAGCTAGGGATTTAAAATATCATAGATGATGGCTAGTCATAGAAATATGTGGATATTGTAACAAAATTCCTCAAAATCAGTATATAACCCGTCATCATAAAATAAAAAATGAGTAAGAAATAATACCAAATAAAGCAATAAAGGATAACAGGATATCAAAAAATATTACAAAGTTTATTAATCAAAAATACAAAAGTGACAAAAAGTACATGGGTATACAGACATATGAAAAAATGAAAGGGAGATGAGCGTGAAGATAATTACATGCAGTGAATCATCATGCACTAAAGTAAAGAATAAGTGTCTCTTCAGTTATCAATTAACTAATAGCAGAGGAGTAATGATAAATATCAGTTTTTTAGCCACTAAGATTATAAATATGCAAGCTAGATTCCAACTGCGTCTAATCAAGATTATGCATGAGACACATAGAAGTACAGAAATTCAGTGAAAAAATATCTGACACACCAGACAGAGAAAAAGGAATCCCACTAAGAGACCTGCAGGTGCTGACCGCAATATATATAGAAGAATGACACCATCTATACTAATGGAAAAAATGGAGAATGCCTTGTCGTGGCGGGGTGACTCAAAGAATTGATCAATTATTTGCCAAATGTCTCATTTTTAAATACAGTTAGAAACCAATATGTGCATATGCACTTTATGTATTGCATGCTGACCATAAACAGCGCTGGCTTCTCCCCCTTTTTACTTGTGCTTTACATAGTTTTATTGTTAATTACATGGATTACAGCCAATTAAATTTTTGAAATCTAAAGCATTAAAAAAGACATTTTTAATAAAGACTCTACTGTATTTTAGTATGAAATAGGAATAACGACATGTCACCACGTCACATGTGCAAGTTATCAAAAGTTGAAAATAAGATCGACTAAAGCAAACATTTTCCATGCAGGGTACTATATTGTTACTCTTTTTTATAAAGTTTATTTTAAAAAGACTTCAGTGAAAGTAAAACTTTTGTAAAAACAGATTCTAACTAGAAGGCCAGAGGGAAATGAGAAAGTGCATCCAGGAACCATCTTGAGCCTTGAATTTGTGCCCAGATTTTATAAGTGCACTTCTTGCTGTAACTGTGGCCATAGTGTTTGTTAAGTTTGTTTCCTTGGAGGTCAAATCAGCTGTACTAAGTTATGTAAGTGTCTATTTATATGACTAAGTTCAGATTCGTGACTTGCAAGCAATTCCTTGTTTCCTTACCATTAATTTACTTTTAATAGATGCAATGTGCAAGTACAAGACCAATTAGTTTCATGTGCTAATACATGTGATAATATATCCGATAATTAATGGAAGCAAAAACACCCAAAATACTAATAATATATAATCTTTATTCATTTATGACAAACAATCTAAAAACAAATAAAAAAATAGGAGTGTGGAGCAGAAGATCCCCACTTTCCCAGAGGCATGAATTCACAGTACATAGAAAATAATTATCATTTGAATTAAGATATAATACTAAACATCCCCTGGTTATTAATACATAGTCACATGCTAAATCATAATAATGTGGAACAAAATCCTACATACATGAAATAAATACGTAGATAAAAAATACAAACTCATGTGTAAAACATGCAAATATAGCAGCAAGTCCGTGTGAGCTACAGTACAGACCAAAAGTTTGGACACACCGTCTCATTCAAAGATTTTTCTGTATTTTCATGACTATGAAAATTGTAGAATCACACTGAAGACATCAAAACTATGAATTAACACATGTGGAATTATAGATTACACTTTACAAAAAAGTGTGAAACAACTGAAAATATGTCTTATATTCTAGGTTCTTCAAAGTAGCCACCTCTTGCTTTGATTACTGCTTTGCACGCAGAAAAGGTGAACGGATGGACTTTACATGCCTGGTTCCCACCGTGAAGCATGGAGGAGGTGGTGTGATGGTGTGGGGGAGCTTTGCTGGTGACACTGTTGGGGATTTATTCAAAATTGAAGCAGTGAGCGGTCCAGCTCACCCCAAACCATCTCGATTGGGTTCAGGTCTGGTGACTGTGGAGGCCAGGTCATCTGGCGTAGCACCCGAACACTTTCCTTCTTGGTCAAATAGCCCTTACACAGCCTGGAGGTGTGTTTGGGGTCATTGTCCTGTTGAAAAATAAATGATGGTCCAACTAAACGCAAATCGGATGGAATAGCATGCTGCTGCAAGATGCTGTGGTAGCCATGCTGGTTCAGTATGCCTTCAATTTTGAATAAATCCCCAACAGTGTCACCAGCAAAGCACCCCCACACCATCACACCACCTCCTCCATGCTTCACGGTGGGAACTAGACATGTAGAGTCCATCCGTTCACCTTTTCTGCGTGCAAAGCAGTAATCAATGCAAAAGGTGGCTACTTTGAAGAACCTAGTATATAAGACATATTTTCAGTTGTTTCACACTTTTTTGTAAAGTGTAATGTATAATTCCACATGTGTTAATTCATAGTTTTGATGCCTTCAGTGTGATTCTACAATTTTCATAGTCATGAAAATACAGAAAAATCTTTGAATGAGAAGGTGTGTCCAAACTTTTGGTCTGTACTGTATATAAATTCAATTCCATCACAAAATACTGTGGAACATGAGCCCTGTATAAAGATTACATACAGTATATAAACTATATTCATAGATAACTCCAAATTTAGAATGATGTGTAACAATGTCGTAAAAGAAACTCTTTCTGGTCTGCCTCCCAAATGCCCTGCTCCATTATGCCTCACTAGTGCGCTGTTTCATTCTGCCTGCATAGTGCCCTGCTTGGTGGCCTGCCTCACTATTTCCCCGCTTGGTGGTCTACCTTACTAGTGCCCTGTTTGGTGATCTAACTTACTATTACCTTGCTTTATGATCTAGTCACTTGTGCCCCGCTTGGTGGTCTACCTCACTTGTGCCCCGCTTGGTGGTCTATCTCACTAGTGTCCTGCTTGCTTGGTCACTCAATTTTTGAGTGCATTATGTATGTCTATCTAGGATACAGTAAGTTTGTTACTCTAAGCTATTTTCTTTTCATAAACCCTATTGCAGAAAAGAATTCCCCCAACCAAGACGAGAGTAGAAAAGTGCTAAGTATGTGTTACATAGACGACCATTCATGTGAATGGTTAACATAAAATACTAAAAAGTAGACTTTTAAGCCGGCTTCAAATTTAGTTTAGGTGTGGAAATGGTCTTCCAAACTGCGATTATTTTGTTATTAATTAATAGTATGGACTGATATCATCTCTGCTCTTTTCTTCCATTCACAACAAAATACTCCACATTTATTAAATTTTAAACCTGAAAATCCCCAATTTTGTTGCTGCCCTGCTACATTATATACAATTGGTAGAGACAAGATGTGGTGATGAATTCTAAAACAATTTTAATTCCATCTATTCAATTCTTAAGCAACAGCTACTTCATGAGCAAGTAATTTTCATCCGTATACTTGCTGCTTATTTTTATAACCATTCTTTTTTTCCAAGAGATATATTTTGCTTGGCATAGGGGAATTCGTGACTCACAGCATGAAGAGATTCAGCGGAAAGCTACTGAAAATGGACTTTATCCCCTTGAGAGTATGCAGTGAAACATGATATTGACATTAAACCGTTTCTCCCTTATGAAATGCTGAGTGCTATCAGCTGGTGCTCACATACTGCAATATTCCTTGTTTCCGAAAATGTTACCATGTGCACTCTGCAGGTGACAGTTCTGGTTGCTGTCATGTTTGCTAGGTGTTTAAAATCCATCTACCCTTTTACAATTATTCCTGTCAGTGATGTGTTTTCACCCTCACAGAGAGACAGGAAATCCCTATTGTGTCATCTTCCATACTTTCCATCAGTAACACAGCAGATGGAATGTGACGTTAGACTTACAGGCAGATAAACTTGTGTTTTTCCATCTCCTTTTGCATCTTTCTTCGAATTTTATTACTAAATGTATAGGTTTTACTTTAAGAAAAGGTGCAAAGAACACTTGTGATGTCAATCTATAAAGAGTGGCTTACAGGGGTTCTCCTACAATCAATATTAGGCAAAACAATAATGGATAGTTAATAGTGATGAGCGAGTATACTCGTTGCTTGGGTTTTCCAGACCATGCTCGAGTGTCTTCCAAGTATTTGGGCGTGCTCGGAGATTTCGTTTTTGTCACCGCAGCTGCATGATTTGCGGCTACTAGACAGCCTGAATACATGTGAGGATTTCCTAATAAACAGAAAATCCCCACATATATTCAGGCTGTCTAGCAGCAGCAAATCATGCAGCTGCAGCGACAAAAACTAAATCTCCTAGCACACCCAAATACTCGGAGAAAACCCGAGCAACGAGTATACTCGCTCATCACAAATAGTTAACAAAATCTTGTAAGTCTAGATCTAATTGTTATGTTCTTTACACCTCTCCCTCCAACCTAAGCCTTCTTTCAAAATATCCACCAAATAGCCCCTATTCATTATTTGTGGATTTTTTAAATCACTTTTCTTTTTTAACTTGTTGTTTTCACTGATGTTTTTTGCATAAAAATGGCACACATTAATTATCAATTTTGCTCAAAGCCCAAATTGTCTTTGTTTCTTTTTTTGGCGACAATCTAGCTGAAATGTCTCTAGTTTTTTTTGAAAATGCTGCAAAAAATGGGCTAAAGTAAAAGTAAAAGTTGGACATAATCTATCTGGGAGGGATTTTAGTTGAGTTGCATTAAGTTTTGCAACTTTTTAAAAATGTTGCATTACATGAATCAGTCCAAAACATCTGGAAAATCCGCATTGATGGTAAAATAGGAAAACTAACCGAATCATGAAAGAAAAACTAAATAAAGGTTCAAATCATTTGATGAATTTGTCACTAATCAAAAAGTCACTCATTGTGAGGTAGTCACGCCAATAAACTGAGGAAAATTCAATGATGAATCAGGCTCAATGTGTCTATTGCCGGTGGTCACTCTTGTACACAGACGTTCCTGCTATTATTTCTCTTTTGCAGGGAAGGCAGCAATATTTTACATACTATGCACAGCTTCTTCTCATTAGCACTCTAGGCAGTAGGAAGCTGTACCAAGGGGGATTTAAAAGAGCAGCAGTTGGCATCACAGTGTGTCATTTCACACTTGTACATAGTTTATGAAGGAACTCGGCACAGAGGTTGTTCCAAATATCTTGGTGAACTAACCACAGATCTTCTGTGCATGTAGGGTTACATAAATCCTTCTATCTCTTTTCGTGTAAACCCAGAAAAACTTGATGTTGAGATGAGGGCTCTGTGGGGAACATATTATCACTTCTTGGACTCCTTGTTCTTCTTTACACTGAATATAGTTCTTAATGACATCAGTGTATGATTGAGGTTGTTGTCCTGCTGAAAACTAAATTTGGAGCTAATCAGATCCATCCCTTATGGTATTGCATGATGAGTAAGTATCTGACTATATTTGTTAGCATAGATGACACTATTAATCATGCCCGAATCATTAGCTTGATTTGCTGGCAGGCAGCCCCAAACTTGCAAGGAACCTCCACCATGCTTCACTGGTGCAACCCCAAACATACAATCTTTGTCAGTAAAAACTATCATCCTAGAAGTGATTATATGGCCACCAACAGAGACCTGATCTGTACGCCGTTGATTCTGTATGGGATTACATAAACAGAGAAATGTTTGCACAAGTCTATACCACAGATGATCTGTGGTTAGTTCTCCAAAACGTTTGGAGCAAACTTTCTGCAGAGTTCCTTCAAAATGTGTTTGCAAGCGTAACTGGGCTAAATAAAGTTTTGATACTGTTCTGAAGTTAAAAGGTGGTCACACCAAATTGTGATTTGATTTAGATTTCTGTTTTATTTATTCACTTTGCATTTTCTTAATTGATAAAAATAAATTATTAACACTTCAATTTTTCAAAGCACTCTACTTTGCAACATTTTTTCCACATCTGCCTAAAACTTCTACACAGTGGTGCATATATACATATATATATATATATATATATACACCCTAGATTAGCTTTCACAACCATCAACCATGAAAGCCATGAAATTTCAAAATGGAGACAGTTTTGTCAATATGACCGGGATCATGAAACAAAGGTAATAATAGAAAGCTTTCTTAAATTCTAGAGAAACTGCAAATTTACTGATACTCATATCACAACTCTTCGACAGTTGGCATCATTACACTGGTTGTAGTTTTTCAGCTGTTGCTTTAATTTTGCCAGTTGTAGCGGTTGAGTTTTTGGCACAATAATTTCCTCACACATCTTTATCCTTGCTACAGCCTTTAAGTATTACAAATATTATTAGTCTTGTCAGCTTTATGACTATAAATTCACATTTTATTATAAATCTTTTTCTTGGTTGGAAAACAAATCATAAAGGAAGCCAAGCATGGACTCTGATGAACGTGCATTTTTTCTACAGAACTACAGAGGTCAAGTAAGCTACAGTTACTGTTTATTTCTTCTGAGAATTGCGTAACTTTCTTAATATTTCATTGCCCATAAACTATGTAATCTGGGGCATTCTGATGATAAATCTCATGGTTTATAGCTTTCCAACAGTTCATTTCCATTAAAACATTCATAAATCATTTATAAAGAGGTGCATGCTAGATAGATATAGATGACTAGGTAGATCAATATGGTTAACCCCATTATGCCATTGGACATACTATCCCATCCATGTGCCCTGGGCCTTAATTCCCATGGACGGGTTAGTACATCATGGGCGATCAGCCGTGCTCACGGGGGGAGCGTGGCTGATCGCGGCCGAGTGTCAACTGATTCTCACAGCTGACACCTGGCACTGAGTTCCAGGAGCGGTCACGGACCGCTCACAAGACTTTAACCCCCGGAACAATGTGATCAAACATGATCGCAGCGTTCTGGAGCCGGCAGAGGGCTAACAACCCCTCTGCCTTTGGATCGGAGACCCCAAGGCATGATGTGGGGTCCTGATCGCTGCCATAGAGACCCGACATCACTATGACGACATCCGGGTCTCCAGACCTGAGAGACTTCCTGTCATGCGCAGTGATGACCAGGAAGTCTCTCAGGTCAGTGTAATAGAAACTGCAGCGCTGACAGCTTCTATAGCATGCAGATCTGCATGCTATAGAAGTGATCAGCCTGCACAAAATGAGTGTCCCATAGTGGAACAAAGTGTAAAAGTAAGAATTAAATTAAAAAAACATTTTTTAAATAATTGTAAAAATATTTAAAAAATAATAAAAAATAATAATTAAAAAAATGAATATTTATTCCATCAATAAATATTTGAATTAAAAAAATCTAAACAATAAAAGCACACATATTTAGTTTCGCCACGTCCGAAACGACCCGACCTATAAAACTGTCCCACTAGTTAACCCCTTTAGTGAACACCATTAAAAAAAACAAGGCAAAAAACAATGCTTTATCATCATACCGCTGAACAAAAAGTGGAATAACATGCGATCAAAAAGATGGATATAAATAAAAGTGGTACCGCTGAAAACTTCATCTTGTCCCGCAAAAACCAAGCTGCCATATAGCTCCATCAACGGAAAAATAAAAAAGTTATAGCTCTAAGAATAAAGCAATGCAAAAATAATTATTTTTTAATATAAAATACTTTTTATTGTATAAAAGCGCCAAAGCATAAAAAATATATAAATAAGGTATCACTGTCATAGTACTGACCCAAAGAATAAAACTGATTTATCTATTTTACCACACGCGGAACGGTATAAATCCCCCAAAAGAAATTCATGAATTGCTGGTTTTTGCTCCTTCTGCCACCCAAAAATCGGAATAAAAAGCGATCAAAAAATGTCATGTGCCCTAAAATGGTACCAATAAAAACGTCAACTCGTCCCGCAAGAAACAAGACCCACATGCCTCTGTGCTCCAAAATATGGAAAAATTATAGCTCTCAAAATGTGGTGATGCAAAAACTATTTTTTGCAATAAAAAGCGTCTTTTAGTGTGTGACAGCTGCCAAACATAAAAAAACGCTATAAATAGTAAATCAAACCCCCCTTTATCACCCTCTTAGTTAGGGAAAAATAATAAAATGAATAAAATTAATTTATTTCCATTTTCCCATTAGGGTTAGGGTTACGGTTAGGATGAGGGCTAAAGTTAGGGTTAGGGTTGGGGCTAAAGTAAGGGCTAGGGTTGGGGCTAAAGTTAGAGCTAGGGTTGAGGCTAAAGTTAGAATTACGGTTACGGTTGGGATTAGGGTTAAGGGTGTGTTAGGGCTAGGTTTGTGGTTAGGGTTAGAATTAGGGTTAGGGTTGTGTTGAGGTTAGGGTTAGAGTTATAATTGGGGGGTTTCCACTGTTTAGGCACATCAGGGGGTCTCCAAACGTAATATGGTGTCTGACCTCAATTCCAGCCAATTTTGCATTGAAAAGTCAAACAGCGCTCCTTCCCTTCCGAGCTCTGCCATGCGCCCAAACAATGGTTTACCCCCAAATATGGGGTATCAACATACTCAGGACAAATTGTACAACAACTTTTGGGGTCCAATTTCTCCTGTTACTCTTGGGAAAATAAAGAATTGGGGGCGAAAATAATTGTTATGAAAAAAATATGATTTTTTTTATTTTTACGGCTCTACGTTATAAACTTCTATGAAGCGCTTGGGGGTTCAAAGTGCTCACCACACATCTAGATAAGTTCCTTAAGGGGTCTACTTTCCAAAATGGTGTCACTTGTGGGGGGTTTCCACTGTTTAGGCACATCAGGGGCTCTCCAAAATCGATATAGCGTCCGATCTCAATTCCAGCCAATTTTGCATTGAAAAGTCAAACCACTCTCCTTCCCTTCCGAGCTCTGCCATGTGCTCAAACAGTGGTTTACCTGCATATATCGGGTATCAGCGTACTCAGGACAAATTGTACAACAACTTTTGGGGTCCAATTTCTCCTGTTACCCTTGGTAAAATAAAACAAACTGGATCTGAAGTAAATTTTTTGTGAAAAAAGTTAAATGTTCATTTTTTTTTTAAGCATTCCAAAGATTCCTGTGAAGCACCTGAAGGGTTAATAAACTTCTTGAATGTGGTTTTGAGCACCTTGAGGGGTGCAGTTTTTAGAATGGTGTAACTTTTGGGTATTTTCTATCATATAGACCCCTCAAAGTGATTTAAAATGTGATGTGGTCACTAAAAAAAATGGTGTTGTATAAATGAGAAATCGCTGATCAACTTTTAGCCCTTGTAATTTCCTGACAATAAAAAATTCTGGTTCCAAAATTGTGCTGATGTAAAGTAGACAAGTGTAAAATGTTACTTATTAAGTGTTTTGTGTGACATATATCTGTGATTTAAGGGCATGAAAATTCAAATTTGGAAAGTTGCGAAAATGTCATAATTTTCTCCAAATTTCCGTTTTTTTCACAAATCATATCAAAGAAATGTTGTCACTATCATGAAGTACAATATGTCATGAGAAAACATTGTCAGAATCACCATGATCAATGGAAGTGTTCCAGAGTTATTACCTCATAAAAGGACAGTGGTCAGAATTGTAAAATTTGGCCTGGTCGTTAACCTGCAAACCACCCTTTGGGTAAAGGGGATAAAGAAGCATAAGAGTAAAATATAATTCCACTCTAATATATTCACTCAACTCATATATATTGTTGTGGGTGCAATACTTCCACAAGCAACCAGAAAAAACCTCCAAATATAGAAAAAAATAGAGGGCAAGCAGTTCTCTAATGGAAATAAGTGAATACGGGGGACTTTATCAACTCAGATGTCAACTTTTCATTAGATTTCTTTCTCAATATGAACTATACTAGAATGGATTTTAATTCTACTCAAATTTTATTTGCACAAAATCAAAAGGTTAAAAAAATCCTTATAAGCACTTTATCGCTCACCTGTCTGGCCTCTCCGCTAATCATCTTTACCCGTCACGAGCACTGAAATCTCTATGTCTCTGACATTGAGTTGGCTTTCGTTCTCTGATGAGGCCCAGGAGTTTTCAGCACATGCGCCCAAGGTCACAGCATTCCTTGATATATAGCTATATATTTACATATATATATTGTAACAAGACCAGGGGAAATGTGTTTGATGATGCGTACTTTTTCCGTAGATTCCAATCTTATACTGTGTAAATAAACCAGTCTTGCAGTTTGGTGTCAGGAAAATGTGTATTTCCCTGCTCCATTTAGCCACTCCAGCTTTTCAGAATAATTGTGGTTAATCACTTGCAATTAGAGATGAGCGACTTTGGCTCCGGGAGGGTCTAGTCGGGTTTTGGACCACCCGACTTTCACAAAAGTCGAGTCGAATGAAGTCGGCAGACTAACGGAAAAGGTCAAGTTGGAGTAGAAAATCCGACACCAATGCAAGTCAATGGGGAATAAAAGTCGACAGGGAGTGGAGGACAGTAAACACACCTACAGTGCCCATTTCAATGCCAATGTCATCAATTCTTATTACTTAAGCTTGTCAACCTTAATTTACTTTATAATAATAGTAACGCATTGAAAACTGGGGGTTATTTGGCTAAAGTTGGGGGGGTCAAGGCTGACTCCAGGTTTTCATGGGCCCCAGGCGAAAGAGTCTCAGTGGGCCCCTTTAACACATACCACAATTCATGATGCTCCAATAAGGCAGAGAAATATAGTTATAGTACAATGCCAAACACTTCACTTCTTACATTACATGGGTGATATCTATTGTAAATTCTACAATAGCTCAAAAAAGGACAGTATAGTCCTCCATACAGTATTATGGGCACCACATAGTGCGCCATACAGAATAATGAGCCCCATATATTGCTCCATACATAATTGGTCCCATATAATGTTCCATACAGTATATGATGAGCTCCACATAATACTCCAGTATATGATGGGCCCAATGGATGATGCTCCAGTGTATGATGGGCTATATAATGCTCCATATATAATAGCCTCCATATGGTGCTCCAGTATATGATGCTCCAGTGTATGATGGACCAATATAATGTTCCATATATAATGGGCCCCATATAATGCTCCAGTGTATAATGAGCCCCGTATATGATGCTCCAGTGTATGATGAGCCCCATTTATAATGCTCCTGTGTATGATAGGCCCCATATATAATTCTCCAGTGTAAACTGCTCCCCATATATTGCTCCAAACATTAAAAAAAAATTAAATACCTCTCCTCGCTGGGCACTGCTGTACTCTGGACTCCTAAGCGTCGCCATCTTCCACTTCTCTGCACTGTGACTATTCAGGCAGAGGGCGCACAGACGTGACATCATCGCGCTCTCTGACCTGAATGGCACTGTCAGGAATCATGGAAGACGTCACAGCGGTGGAGCAGGGAGAGGTAAGTATTGCAAGTGCTGGGGCCCTGAGCAAGCAGGGGCCCACTCGTGGGCGACGGCACTGGCACAGGGCCCCTCATAGTACGCCGGTGTTCCTGACAGTGAGTGGGCCCCCACCGTCAGAGACACCGGCGTACTATGAGGGGCCCTGTGCCAGTGCTGTCGCCCACGAGTGGGCCCCCCCATCTGCTCAGGGCACCGGCACTTGCCCGGGTGTGCCAGGTGCTGACCCCAGCCCTGGGGGGGTACAGCCCAGTTAGGGAGGTTGAAAAAAGGGCATATGTTGAGGTGTAGGCTGGAGGTTCAGCAGCTGCAAATGGAGGAATTGGAGAAGTCGGAGGAAGAGGAGGACAAAGTGAGCCATTTTGCTGGCAACCTATGTGTCATCAGGGGAAGGTGGTACAAAATCCTTTGAAACCCAGGCATGGTTCATTTTAATGAAGGTGAGATCACCAACGCTTTGGGTCAACAGCCGTGTCCTTCTTTCTGTCAGGATTGACCCAGCAGCACTGAAGACTATTTCTGATAGCACACTACCAGCAGGGCAAGCAAGCTCCTGTAAGGTAAATTGTGCCAATTCAGGCCAGGTGTCCAGTTTACAGGCCCTGTAGTCAAAGGGGAATGAACTGTGAGGGAGAACATCGATAGGGGAGGAGAGGTAATTTTGAACCATAGTTGACAACTGCTGTCTCCTGTCTGTTGCAATCGATTCAGTATTACCAGTCGTGTGAGCAGTACTCTAGAGATCAGTCCACAACATGGTCATGAAACCACTGTCTCCAACGTCACTTCGGCTGTGTGCACCACAAACACCTCTTCCATGTTGCCCAGTACGGCTCGTTGTAGAACCTGCATCACTGCTATGTGCTGGGAATGCATCTAACAAACGGTTTACCAGAGTTGCTTGTTTGTTCGCCAATATTAGCTCCAGGTTCTCCTGTGGCATGATGTTCTGTAATTTGCTTTTATAGAATGGATCGAGAATGCTGGCCAACCAGTAGTCGTCATCCTTCATAATTTTGGCAATGCGGGAGTCCCTTTTTAGGATCCTCAAGAGATAATCACACATGTGGGCCAATGTTCCAGGTGTCAATGATGCACTGCCAGTGGTGGGTAGAGGAGCACTTTCTGCCAAATCCACATCCCTCCAGTCACGCACAAACCCTGTACCTGACCTTGGCAAGCCAACATTTTCTCTTGCCCCCTGAGAAGCATCCTCCTCCTTAAAATAATCATCCCCCTCATCCTCCTCCTCCTCTTCCTTTTCTTCCTCAACCTCATCCAGGACAGTTCCCTGAGCAGACAATGGCTGACTGTCATCAAGGCTTCCCTCCTCCTCCTACTCCTCCTCCGCTGCAGATGCCTGATCCTTAATGTCCATCAAAGTTTGCTTGAGCAGACACATAAGTGGGATGCTCATTCTTATGATGGCGTCGTCTGCGCTTACCAGCAGTGTGCATTCCTCAAAACACTGAAGGACTTTACAGAGGTCTTTCAGCTTTGACCACTGCACACCCGACAACTCGATGTCTGCCCTCAAACTGTCTGCCCGTGTATCCTCCCACAAATGCATTGCAGCCTGCCTCTGTTCGCACAGCCTCTCCACCATGTGCATGGTGGAGTTCCACCTTGTTGCAACGTCTATGATTAGGCAGTGCTTGGGGAGGTGGAGCAATCGCTGCAGCCTCTGCATACGACTGGAGTCTATGGGCGAGCGACGGATGTGCGAGCACAGTCTTCGCACCTTATGGAGCAGGGCTGGTAACTCCGGATAATTATTTATGAAGCACTGCACCACCAGGTTCAAGGTGTGAGCCAGGCAAGGTATGTGTCTGAGTTTTGCCAGGGTTATGGCCGCCACAAAATTACGTCCGTTATCACTGACTACCTTGCCTGGCTCAAGATGTAGACTGCCCAGCCATGACTCAGTTTCTCGCTGCAAGTAGTCGGCCAGTACCTCCTCGGTGTTGTCGCCCAAAAACATCATCTTTAAAACAGCCTGCTGACGCTTACCACTAGCTGTTCGATAGTGGGACACCTCGTGTGCAACACTGGCAGCTGCAAATGGAGTGGTCGTGTGACTGTGCTCTGTCGACGAGCTTTCGCTTCTGGAGGAGGAGGAGGGTCGAATGCCTACAGCCAACTGTTGCCTATACCGTGAGCTAGGCAGCACTGTCCCACCGCCGCTGTCCCCTGTGGACCCTACATCCACCACATTAACCCAGTGCGCAGTGATGGACACGTAACGGCCCTGGCCATGCCTACTGGCCCGTGCATCTGTTGAGAGGTGCACCTTTCCACTCACTGATTGTTTGAGTGCATGGACAATGCGGTCTTTCACATGCAGGTGGAGTGCAGGGATGGCTTTTCTAGAAAAGAAGTGCTGAATGAGTGGGTCATAGCATGGGACAGCGTAGGCCATGAGCTCTCGGAACGCTGCACTTTCAACCAAATGGAAATGCATCATCTCTAATGAGATCAGTTTGGCAATGTAGGCAATGTTCAAAGCCAGTGTACGCGGATGAGAGGAGGAGTACTTTCTTGTCCTACTCAGAGTGTCTGCTGGGGTGAGCTTGACTTGAGAGCTGCATATGGGAGAACAAGCGGTGGACATGGTGGACTGAGAGGGGATTGGTGATGGTGATGGTTGTGGTGGTGGTGATGGCCTAGATTCAGTCTTTCATTGCAAAAACATTGTGATTTCCTGACTGCTTTGGCCTTGCGACGACACCTCAACATTCCTTGCTGATGGTATGCTAACCGGTGGGCTCACAGTGGGGGTAGCGATGTAGCGTTGCTAGCTACCTTCAGTCAAAGCAGGTGCACGTGTGCTACCTGAGGTATTGTGGACCGTACACGCTTGCAAGTGCATGGTGTTTAAATGTCTAAGCATGCAACTGGTATTCAAATTTCAGAGATTTTTCCCTCGGCTAAAGGTCCTTCCGCACTTCTTACAGATAATCTTTGCCTCATCAATAGGATTTTGGTCAAAAAAGTGCCACACTGCACTCTTCTTACTATTGGATAAATTTTCAGGGCTTGCACGCTGTGCTAATTTGACCATCTGGCCAAGCTGTCCTGCAACTCTTTTTGTTTTTTTAACAAGTTTTTGGACTGCTACGGGCCTGCCAGATAACCGCAGCTGCGATGTCGATGCCTGCTGCGGATCCTCCTCCTCTTCTGAGCTATTGCCAGCGGCACCCTCTTCCCCCAATGGATGCCAATCCGGGTCAACAAATGGGTCATCCATCACCTCCTCTTCAATTTCATCTGCACCTTCCTCTGTGTCACCGTGTAAGGTGGTATAGTATGCGGGAAGGGGCACCAGAGTTTCATCAGGGTCAGAATCTGGCTCAGTAGACTGCGAGGGCAATGCAGTGCTCTAGGTGAATGTACCAGCAGAATCATATAGCAGTGGCTGTGTATCATTGCACTCCATGTCATATTCATCTTGGACTGGGGAATTCAGGATTTGACTTGATAACCCAGGCATGGTATGTGAAAAGAGATCCAGGGAGTAATCTGAAGTGTGGCCTGCCACATCCATCACTTGTGGTGGGGGTGAAGGACACAAGAAAAGGTGTCGTTCCTGACCAGGAGCCTGCACTGACGACTCAGTGCTTGCATTTTTTTAAACTTCAGAAGAGGAGGCGATAGAGCTGGAGGCTGTTTTGGCAATGCAAGCCAAAATCTGTTCCTGATGCTCTGCAGAAAAGGTGAACGGATGGACTCTACATGCCTGGTTCACACCGTGAAGCATGGAGGAGGTGGTGTGATGATGTGAGGGTGCTTTGCTGGTGACACTGTTGGGGATTTATTCAAAATTGAAGGCATACTGAACCAGCATGGCTACCACAGCATCTTGCAGCAGCATGCTATTCCATCCGGTTTGCATTTAGTTGGACCATCATTTATTTTTCAACAAGGCAATGACCCCAAACACACCTCCAGGCTGTGTAAGGGCTATTTTACCAAGAAGGAAAGTGTTGGGGTGCTATGCCAGATGACCTGGCCTTCACAGTCACCAGACCTGAACCCAATCGAGATGGTTTGGGGTGAGCTGGACCGCTCACCGCTTCAATTTTGAATAATCCCCAACAGTGTCACCAGCAAAGCACCCCCACACCACCTCCTCCATGCTTCACGGTGGGAACTAGGCATGTAGAGTCCATCCGTTCACCTTTTCTGCGCGCAAAGCAGTAATCAAAGCAAAAAGTGGCTACTTTGAAGAACCTTGAATATAAGACATATTTTCAGTTGTTTCACACTTTTTTGTAAAGTGTAATGTATAATTCCACATGTGTTAATTCATAGTTTTGATGTATTCAGTGTAATTCTACAATTTTCATAGTCATGAAAATATAGAAGAATCTTTGAATGAGAAGGTGTGTCCAAACTTTTGGTCTTTACTGTATATGGTACTATATCAGAAGCGTACAGCTGTATACAGTAAATACTTCCGATAATTACATATGAACTTCACACAATATATAGGAAAAATATAACTCTTTATTAAATCTCAAAATGTAAAATACTTCCACACATAACTTAAAAAGGTGGGAACCCGATAGAGGCACCACAACACACACTTAAATACTATAGAGGTTTACACATAGAAAAATTCCCCAACGGTGGCTTTGCCCTGACAGCTATTTAGCTGTATGGGAGGATATGATGGGGAATTTTTCTATGTGTAAACCTCTATAGTATTTAAGTGTGGGTTGTGGTGCCTCTATCGGGTTCACACCTTTTTAACTTATTTGGAAGTATTTTACATTTTGAGATTTAATAAAGAGTTATATTTTTCCTATATATTGTGTGGAGTTCATATGTAATTATCGAAAGTATTTATTGATTTTTGGATTCTGTGATAGTTCCAGTGTTTAGTATGGGCATCTATACACTTTAAAGTATGCCTTATAAAGTGACTTCAACATTTTTGTTAATTATTACTAGCTGTATACAGTGTAGGGGAAAATTTCAATCTCCGTACATATTTCCGGAGTCACACACAGACGCTCACTCAGTATGGATTTGACCGTAATACAAAGAGTAGATATACAGTACTGTATCAGAAGCGTACAGCTGTATACAGTGTAGGGGAAAATTTCAATCTCCTTATATATTTCCGGAGTCACACACAGATGCTCTCTCAGTATGGATTTGACCGTAATACAAAGAGCAGATATATGGTACTGTATCAGAAGCGTACAGCTGTATACAGTGTAGGGGAAAATTTCAATCTCCGTATATATTTCCGGAGTCACACACAGACGCTCACTCAGTATGGATTTGACCATAATACAAAGAGCAGATATACGGTACAGTATCAGAAGCGTACAGCTGTATACAGTGTAGGGGAAAATTTCAATCTCCGTTTATATTTCCGGAGTCACACACGGACGCTCTCAGTATGGATTTGACCGTAATACAAAGAGTAGATATACAGTACTGTATCAGAAGCGTACAGCTGTATACAGTGTAGAGGAAAATTTAAATCTCCGTATATATTTCCGGAGTCACACACAGACGCTCTATCAGTATGGATTTGACCGTAATACAAAGAGCAGATATACGGTACTGTATCACAAGTGGACAGCGGTATACAGTGTAGGGGAAAATTTCAATCTCCGTATATATTTCCGGAGTCACACACGGACGCTCTCCCAGTATGGATTTGACCGTAATACAAAGAGCAGATATACGGTACTGTATCAGAAGCGTACAGCTGTATACATTGTAGGGGAAAATTTAAATATCCGTATATATTTCCGGAGTCACACACAGACGCTCTCTCAGTATGGATTTGACCATAATACAAATAGCAGATATACGGTACTGTATCACAAGTGGACAGCTGTATACAGTGTAGGGGAAAATTTCAATCTCCGAATATATTTCCAGAGTCACACACGGACGCTCTCTCAGTATGGATTTGACCGTAATACAAAGAGTAGATATACGGTACTGTGTCAGAAGCGTACAGCTGTATACAGTGTAGAGGAAAATTTAAATCTCCGTATATATTTCCGGAGTCACACACAGACGCTCTCTCAGTATGGATTTGACCGTAATACAAAGAGCAGATATACGGTACTGTATCACAAGTGGACAGCTGTATACAGTGTAGGGGAAAATTTCAATCTCTGTATATATTTCCGGAGTCACACACAGATGCTCTCTCAGTATGGATTTGACCATAATACAAAGAGCAGATATATGGTACTGTATCACAAGCGTGCAGCTGTATACAGTGTAGGGGAAAATTTCAATCTCCGTATATATTTCCGGAGTCACACACAGATAGTCAGCATGTATTTGTCCGTGATTCAAGCCGATACACGATAGTGTGTGAGAAGCGTACAGCTCTATACGGTGTGAGAAAAAATGAACGCTCGGTAACTGTGCTGAAAAAAAGAATAAAAGTATTAGTGCTGTGTAAAAAGCAGTCTGCACAGCAGTGTACACACAGCAATACAGCTATCAGGCAGCCTACTAACCAGAGCTGCTGCACACAGGAGAATCCTCCCCTGTCACTACACACTAACTGTACAGCACAATTGCTGTCAGAACAAGCACAGAAGAACTTCTCTTTCCAGCCCTCTCTCCCTACTGATACACAGCGTCAGCAACCTCTCCTTACTGTTAAGATCGGCAGAAGTAAAATGGAGGTCGGCGCTCAGGGCTTTTATAGACACTATGACGCACCCCAAAGCAAGCCAATCAGTGCAATGCCCTTCTCTAAGATGGTGGTGGACACTGCCCATGTCATCTCGTTGCCCACAGTGTACGTCCTTGCTTATTGGCTGAAAAAAGACGCCTGCAAGCATTATGGGAAAACCGACTCGGGCGCTCGGGTCGACGACCGCATGGCCAACTGCACGCTATGGCCGGGTTTCGGCCAACAAAACCCGACTTTGGCGAAAGTCGGCGACTTTTGAATCTGACTGACCTGTTTCGCTCAACTCTACTTGCAATGCTTAGGTTTGGTATACAAAGGCAGAGAGTCCACAAGGTGATGACTTTTTGTGCCCCTGAGAAACTGCTGTGAGTACTATGATTGTTCAGTTGACAATGGTGAACTAGGCCCAGTTCTCAGCCATCACACCTATTCTGCCTGTTGTGAGCTGTGTCTTTGGAATTCCTGAAGCCAAGGAGATGACGATCACATGATCTAATCCCCTAACCTATCCAAACAAATATATATATGAATTATAAATTAACTACATGATAAACTACTTCCTAGGATGCTGAAAGAGATAGCAGGGGAAATTGCATAACTACTAGCCAGAATCTTTGAAAATTCCTGTAGAACAGGAAAAGTTCCAGAAGATTGGAGAAGGGCAAATGTTGTCCTTATCTTCAAAATAGGAAAGAAGATGGAGCCAGTAAATAACAGGCCAGTGAGCCATACTTCTATGCCAGGAAAAATCTTTAAACAAATTATTAAACAATATGCTTGAAAGTACTTGGATACAAATACAATAATTATCTAGAGCCAGCATGGGTTTGTAAACAAACAAGTCATGCCAGACTAATCTAATTTCCATCTATGATGGAATCACTGACTGGGTGGATCAGGGAAATGTGATAGATATAGTATATCTTAACTTCAGCAAAGCATTTGATAAAGCATTTGATAAAGTATCTCATACCATCCTTTTTGAAAAAAAGACCAAATATGGGATTGACAAGTCTACGGTTAGGTGGACTCATAACTGGCTCATTGATCATACACAAAGAGTGGTAATAAATGGTTGCACATCTGATTGGAGAATGTTTCCAGTGGGGTACCACAAGGCTCTGTCCTGGCCCCAATGTTGTTCAGCATTTTTATAAATGATCTAGATAAGGGAACTGAAGGTAAACTAATCAGATTTGCAGACGATACAAAACTAGGAGGGATAACTAACATTAGGAGAATGTTAGGAGGGATAACTAACATTAGAGAAGACAGAGAAAGGATTCAGAAAGATCTAGATAAGCTTTAACAATGGGAAGCAACTAATAGAATGGTATTTAACAGGGAGAAATGCAAGATTCTACATCTGGGCAAGAAAAATGAAAATTACATCTACAGAATGGAAGGAATCGAACTACGTAACAGCATGTGTGAAAAAGACTTGGGCATACTAATGGATCACAGGCTACACATAAGTCAACAGTGTGATGCAGCAACAAAAAAGGCAAACACAGTACTGGGATGCATTAAGAGAAGCATAGAGTCTAAATCATGTGAAGTATTTACCTCCCTCTACTCCTCCTTGGTCAGACCTCATCTGGAATACTGTGTCCAGCTCTGGGCAGTACATTTTTAAAAAGACATCGAAAAAGTGGAGCAAGTTCAGAGAAAAGCTACCAGGATGGTGAGCGGACTGCAAAATACATCCTACGAGGAAAGGTGAAAGGATCCGCGAATGTTTAGCTCGCAAAAAAGAATGCTAAGAGGAGACTACAAATCTGCAAATATCTGAAGGGAAGTCACAGTGTAGAGGGATCTGGAAATGTTTAGAAAAAAAGAAGACTAAGAGGAATGCAGAAGTAGGTATACAGCTTAAATAATAGTTGAGTGAGTTATCATTTTTTCCATCTGTGCATGTTTTTTTTTGTATGTACCTAGTCTTTGATAATTCCCCCCACAAAAAAGTCCATCTGGGTAAGGCCCATTCAATCAAGCCTTGTCTATCTATATAATAAAATAATATGAATAGGCACTATATGCCTGCACAGGCACCCCCTGTCTACATTATCTAGTGACTGTTAACCTTGTAGGTTTATAATCTAAAGATTGGGGGCTATCCATGGTCAAAAGTACATTCACACCACTTACTTTCTAGTCTTCCACTTCAACTCAAAAAAAAATTCCTAGTTTCTTTTCATGTTAGATTATGTATAGGAAAAAGAAGCATATTAAATAATTACATGGAGCTGAATCTACTATAGTTAGCATTGAGCCAAATTTGCAAAATTTGTCAAATTTACATTCTAGAGTCCACACCTCACAGACTTTGTGCTTTGCTTGCCTTGCATAAGGTGGAGAAGAGAGCTAATGCAGAGTGAAACAATTAGGGACCCTCATGACTAGAGTTGAGCGATACTTTCCGATATCCAAAAGTATCGGAATCGGAATGGTATCGCCGATATCACTAAAATATCGGCGATACCCGATACCGATACCGGAAGTCCCATGTAAGTCTATGGGAACAAAATATCGCAACTAAAAAAACCTCTTTCTTTCCTTGTAAACACTAAATATACACACATAGAATACATATATATATATATATATATATATATATATATATATATATATATATACACACATGTCATTGTGACATGTATATATACATATATGTATAGTTTATACACTTCTACATAGTAAAATATCCTCTGATTCAATTGCCGGGTAAAGCCGGCATCTGTGAAAAGACAGAAGCACCCGACATGAAATGACACTTGGTGTACATAGGGTTAACCATGTCTTTTCATGTCCTTTGCTATCTGATTTGCACAAACAATTACATCAGTCTATGTGTGCAAAATTTCACACCTGTAGGGGTTAATTAAAGGTGTAAATTCGTTGTAAAAAAACTGACTTTTGCTACGAATTTACACCTTTAATTAACCCCTACAGGTGTGAAATTTTGCACACTTACACTCATGTAATTGTTTGTGCAAATCAGATATCAAACTACATGAAAAGACATGGTTAACCCTATGTACACCAAGTGTCATTTCATGTCGGGTTCTGCATTTTCACAAAAGCCGGCAATTGAATTAGCGGCTATTATACTATGTAGAAGTGTATGAACTATAAATATAAATATATATATATTTATATGTGTCACAAATTCAATGACATGTATATATATATATATATATATATATATATATATATATATATATGAGGTGTAAAATTGCTGAAAAAAAATGCGTGGGCTCCCGCCCTATTTTCGCAACCAGACAGACAAAGCCAGTGAGTGGGGGCAGATAATAATAGCCCAGAGAGGGACCATTTTTTTTGGCCCCCCCCCGGCTACTTAACATCCGCCCCAGACACCCCAGAAAGGGCAAATCTCTAATTAGATTTGCCCTTTCTGGCACTTTGCCCGTCTATTCCCATTGCCCTGTAGCGGTGGCGAATGGGTTAATAAGGGGTTAAAATGACCTTGCAATTGAAAGGTCACTTTAAGCCAGGTTAATAATTGAGAGCTGTCAATTAGACAACTATCAATTATTAATCCTATTGTATGAAAGAAAAATCAAACACACACACTTTAATAAAAAAGAAGTTTAATGAAATAATCACACAGTTTTTGACCATATTTTATTTACCTGCTAAAACCATTTCCTGTAATAAAAATAAAATAATAAAGCAAAATTATTCTTACCAATCCGATGCACAGTCAGGTCCCACGGTGTAATCCTTCAGAAAGGGTTAATGTTTACTGCAGGGACCGCAGCTAATGCTGCAACCTCACAGTAAACCCCCAAATGAATGAGCTCCTCTCCTGGCTGACAGGAGAGGAAGTGGAAAGCTTAATTGATTGCTTTCCACTTTCACTTCAGGTCAGCCAGGGACACCATCAGTGACGTCAGAGGGAACTGATTAACAAAAATAGGGGTTCCCTTCGAAAAAAAAATGGCGTGGGGTCCCCCTATTTTTGTTAACCAGCCAGATGAAGCAGACCGCTGAGGTCTGGATTTTCAGGCTGTTAAGGAGCCAAGATCCATGGACCTTGCCAGCCTGATAATACCAGGCCACAGCAGTCTGCATATCTTGGCTGATTAACAAAAATAGGGGATCCCCTCGAAAAAAAAACGGCGTAGGGGTCCCCTTATTTTTGTTAACCAGCCAAGTAAAATGCAGACTGCTGCGGCCTGGTATTAAAAGACTGTCAAGGCCCATGGATTTTGGCCCTCAACAGCCTGATAATACCAGGCTACAGCAGCCCCACATTTGGCGCATCAAAAGATGTGCCAATTGTGGCACTTTACCCGGCTCTTCCCACTTGCCCTGTAGCGGTGGCAAGCGGGGTAATAAGGGGTTAATGTCACCGTTGATTGCACGGTGACAATAAGCCCGGTTAATAATGGAGAGGCGTCAATAAGACACCGATCCATTATTAATCCCAAAGTTTTTAAATGTGTAAAAAAAAGACACAGCAAGAAAAAAGTATTTTAATGAAATAAAAGAGACAACACAGTTTTCATTTTTTTTATTACTCTCTCATTCCTGCGACGCCATCGATCTCCTGTAAAAAAATTAAAAAAACAAACCAACAGTATAACCACCTGTCCGACGCAGTCCATAACGACAGTCCCACGACGATCCAGCTCTGCTACATCGGAATGACAGGCAGAGCCTGACATCCCGGCGCAGCACAGCTGCTTACCAGCTTCCCCGGCGGTGACGTCATCGGACTGCTTTACGGCCGCGATTACCCAGCAGTCACTGCAGTTATCGCGAGAAACTGCATGTGACCGCCAGGGAGAAGAGGATGGAGGCCATTAAGCAGTCCGGGATGTGACCGCCGGAGATCTTCTGCCGGGTAAGTGCCGCTGACTCCTGACAGACCCGACCGACGGACACTGACAGTGACAGTGACAATTCCGATTCCGGTATCCGATATGACGAAAATATCGGTACTCTGAATCGGAATTCCGATACAGCCAATATCGGCGATACCCGATATTTGCAGTATCGGAATGCTCAACCCTACTCATGACCTTAATTTTCAAAATTATAAAAATGTGCCTGCAGTTTTACTGTAAGGCACTTTACAGAACACAATAGCATTATAGAGAGATGTTGCTTTATATTTCTTGGGAATACAACAGACATTATGTTGGGTCAAGCTTTATAATTACATTCCAAAAAATGACACCATTATTTTGCCATGGACCAACACAATTCAAATTATTCTATTATATAATGTATGTGTGTTCACATTTGTAAAGATTCTATACTCTTTGAAATACTTCAGAGGTTTTCTCCTTGTGTATTGGCTGCAGTGGTGACATCATGACGCACAACATTGCTGCAGCCAATCACTGAGCTCAGCAACGCTGCTAATGGCATGAAACACTGAGATCAGTGTTTAGCTGCAGCGGTGATGTACCCTCACATTTTGTTGCCATCTCTGCAGCTGGTACACAGAGACTGGAGCAGTGGTAGAGAGTCTATGTTGGACCCAGGGAGGATGAGTACTATAAAGTTATATTATAACACAGTGCAGGGAAATAGAGGCCTCAAGTCTATAAATGGAAAACCCCTTTAAATTTTGTCAAAATGAATTTCATGTGTAACATGAAATTGTCTGTACAAACTTGAACATTGGCCCATCCAATGACCTTTTTCAGAGGAGCCACAACACAGAAGAGTCAAGATGGCAGAACTTTGGATCAAAGTGAAGAATCTTTTAAATATAAAAGATGCAGCACACAAAGAGACAACATTTTGGACATTTTCTATGGACTTTTATACCAAGACAGTAAAACATTTTCTATCTATCCCATTCTATCTATCCTGCAGCAGAGAAGAAAACTTTGACTCTTTTATTCTTCTGGAATCTCACAGTGATTGATTGGTTGGGTCACTTTATAAAGTTTGAGATCTAAGGGGTAAGGTTTCTCCTTGTGGAGAGTGACATACCAGCTCTGGCTTGTCAAAGTAAGGAGGCTTATTCGTCGTGCAATGCTCCTCTGGGAAATTTAATATGCAAATTGCCTCTTCAGAGAAAAAGAGGACTTGAACTCTATAGCGCCACCTGTTGGAAGTAGCGATCGCTACTTCCAACAGGTGGCGTTATAGAGTTCAATCAAGTCCTATTTTTCTTTATAAAGTTTGGAAGAGCTATAGTATGTTGTGTTTTGCAGGTGACACCAACTTGTTACTGGTGTTAAAGGGATTTTCCAGGCTTGGGGTTCAGGTCTTCAGTCACTTCATGTGACTGCAGACTTATGAGTCCATAGAGCGCTCACAGTGCGTGCTGCCAGGATCCTCCGATGATGGCGCCCGGAGTGAGCTATCATGTGACTTCAAGTTTTAAATTTGTATACTTATGGCCACCTTACAAATAGATATGTCCAGCCTCACTCAACTCACTTGTCATGAATGTGGATGAGCACATCAAGTTGTCAGATGTCTGCATGTCTGACTTCTATACCAGGAAAGATCTTTGAACAAATTATTAAAGAACATGTGTTAGGGTTCGAGTTCCCGCTCCTGCACAAGGGGAGTCTCGAACCGGTGCCGCTGCGGTCTCCCATTCGTCCCCGGCCGCAGTGGAGCCTGCTCAGCAGAGACGTTGTTCCAAGCGTCTTGCCCACTCCACTACTGGGCAGTGACTTGCTGCTGCCTTTCCTGGATCTGCTATTATAGCCAGTTCTGGAGCAGACGTCTTTGGGATAAAGTCCTGCATTTTCCCTTCTGAGCGTGCCCAGAGTGAGATCTCTCATTGGAGATCAGGGGTCACATGCTCAGGTACTGCAGCAGCTCCTATTGGCCCGCCAGGAAGGCCCTGTTACTACTAGTCTTCTGAACAGGTTCTCATTGGTCCTTGTTCCTGGAAGGTCCTGTGGCTGTTGCTATAAAAGGGTAGCATGGCTGGGCCGCCATGCGCTAATATCAACCATTGTATGCTATGCGCCAGTGTGGTCATGCGTGTGTGTGGTTAGGGACCCGGCTGAAATAAGCCACTAGAATACCGACTTAATCGGTGAGGAGTTTAGTGTGCTAGCTGGTCAGGGTCGGTGTCCTAGATGCCCTAGATTACCGGCATAACCGGTGAGGAGTTTGATTGCCGTATTCAGGGTCTGGCGTTCAGACGCCATAGATTGCGGGTGACTCCCGCGAGGACATTAGCGCATGACCACGTATTATGCTCGCTTAGCAATTAACCGTGTGCCTGAGAGCCTGACAGGACACGGCGTTTGTTCTCAGCGGCTCTGTGACGTAACAGGGTTCGCTCTCGACGCTAGACAGCGCCCTAGCGTTTTTCTTTGCGGCTCACTGAAGCTAAGTGAGTTCGCACATATCGCCATATAGCACTGTGGCATCCCGTTAGCGGCTCTGTGAATTAACAGAGTCTGCACTTACTGCCACAACGCGCTACGGCGTTTATTTTAGCGACTCTGCGGGATAACAGAGTTCGCTACTTTCGTCATCTTACTAGCAGCAGGCTTTGCTTGCACGGTGGACCCGGGCTGCGAACGCACCTCTCCACTTTATATATTTGGTGCGTTCCGCAGACCCTAACATAATATTAGCGCCAGGGTCTGGCTAGTAAAATGGCGGACGAACAGCGTCTATTGCAGTACATCCAGCAGCTGAAGGGTAGGTTGGAGGCTCTTGAGAGCACAACCTCAGCTGTGGATGTTACCGCAGTCGCTGTTCAGGCTGCTAGCGTGGCTGCAGCCAGTTTGTCCTCTGCCACCTCTGCCCCTACATTATCCCACCTCCCGCTTCCTGACAAGTTTGCCGGTGATAGCAAGCAATGTCGGGGATTCGTGAGTCAGTGCTCTATACATCTTGAGCTTCTGGCTGCATGTTTTCCCACGGATCGGGCACAAGTGGGTTTTGTACTTTCTCTACTCTCGGGCAGAGCGTTGGAGTGGGCAACGCCGCTGTGGGAGCGCGATGATCGTGTGGTGCAGAGTGCTCCTCGTTTCTTGGAGGCTCTTAAAAAGGTCTTTTTAGGACCCCAGGTCACCCACGATACGGCGCTACAACTGCTGGCATTGACACAGGGTTCGTCTTTGGTCAGTCAGTTTTCCGTCCAGTTTCGGACTCTGGCTGCTGAGCTAGATTGGTCTGATAAAGTTCTTATTCCTATCTACTGGCGGGGACTGGCTGACCATGTTAAAGACGCTTTGGCTACCAGGGAGATTCCCGCCACACTGGAGAAGCTTATCTCCATATCTACCCGCATTGACCTCCGTTTTCACGAGCGGAGGTTGGAGCGGGCCCAGTGTAGGCAGAGGTTTCGGTTGGCTCCTACCTTTGCCAAACCTCTCGAATTCCCCGATCTGGCGTCCGAACCTCAAAAGGCCACAGAAGTTCCTCATGCAGGACCTAAGTCTCGGTCCGTCCGAGTATCCGTGGTTTGTAACCATTGTCAGCAGACAGGACACTATGCCAACAGATGTCCACAGCGATCGGGGAAGCGATCGCGTCTAGTGGCCCTGGGAGGAGGTTCACTAGAGACAGCGGCATTTTCCTCCAAGATAACATTTAAAGGGACAATCACTGTTGGTACTTCCATTCTCACCACCGACCTTTGCGTGGACTCAGGAGCAGAGGGGAATTTCATGTCCTCAAGCTTTGCTCGCCGTCATGCAATACCTCTGGTGGCGCTTGACAAATCAGTGACTGTTCGGGTAGTGAATGGGTCGTCATTGCCCTCACAAATTACTCACCAGACTGTCCCACTTGCATTGTCTGTATCTCCTTCCCATCAGGAATTTATTTCCCTACTCGTCCTTCCCGAGGGAATAGACGAGATCCTACTAGGTATACCTTGGCTCCGTTTCCACTCCCCACATATAGAGTGGACTTCGGGTAGGATACTGGGTTGGAGTGATGCATGTACAGGCAGATGTTTCAGAAGTTGCGTTCAGGTTACCACTACTGAGTTACCCGCAGATCTTACTCCACTTCCCAAGCACTACTGGTCATATGCAGACGTGTTCTCCAAGAAGGCTGCGGAGACTCTTCCGCCTCATCGCCCCTATGACTGTCCTATCGACCTCTTGCCTGGCGCAGAACCTCCTCGGGGAAGGGTCTATCCCCTCTCTCTTCCTGAGACAGAGGCCATGTCGCAATATATTCAGGAGAACCTGGCAAGAGGGTTTATTAGGAAGTCGGTGTCACCGGCAGGGGCGGGATTTTTCTTCGTGCAGAAGTAAAACGGAGAATTGCGTCCGTGTATTGATTACAGGGGTCTTAACGCCATCACCGTTAAAAACAAGTACCCGTTGCCCCTGATCTCTGAGCTATTTGATAGGCTTCGGGGAGCAAGGGTATTCACTAAACTAGATCTGCGCGGTGCTTATAACCTGATTCGCATCCGTGAGGGGGACGAATGGAAGACGGCTTTTAATACCAGGGATGGGCATTACGAATATCTGGTGATGCCCTTTGGGCTCTGTAATGCTCCAGCCGTTTTCCAAGACTTTGTCAATGACATCTTCCGGGATATGCTCTCCACCTCGGTCGTAGTCTATCTGGATGATATACTCATCTTCTCTCCAGATATTGACTCCCACCGGAGGGATGTTGGCAGGGTCTTCGACCTCCTACGGGCAAATTCCCTTTACGCAAAGTTGGAGAAATGTGTGTTTGAGCAGGAGTCCTTACCTTTCCTGGGCTATATCATCTCCGCCCAGGGATTGGCTATGGATCCTGCCAAACTACAGGCGGTGATGGACTGGCAAGAACCCCACTCTCTAAAGGCGGTGCAGCGCTTTATGGGGTTCATTAATTACTACCGTCAGTTCATTCCCCACTTCTCAACTTTGGTAGCTCCCGTGGTTGCCCTTACCAAAAAGGGAGCTAATCCCAAATTGTGGTCTGAAGAGGTCTCCAAGGCCTTCACGTCTATTAAGTCTCATTTCGCTAGAGCTCCCATCCTACATCGCCCCGATGTTGATAAGCCATTTATATTGGAGGTGGATGCCTCGTCCGTTGGTGCTGGAGCAGTCCTCTTCCAAAAGGATGCTCAAGGTCGGAAGCATCCATGCTTCTTTTTCTCCAAGACCTTCACACCAGCAGAGAGGAATTATTCCATCGGGGACAGGGAGTTGCTAGCAATGAAGTTGGCCTTCTCGGAGTGGAGACATCTGTTGGAGGGAGCTCGCTTTCCCTTCCAAGTCTTCACGGATCACAAAAACCTGGTATATCTTCAGACAGCCCAGCGGCTTAATTCTCGCCAAGCCAGATGGTCCTTGTTCTTCTCCCGGTTTCATTTCACACTGCATTTCCTCTCGGGAGAGAAGAACATTCGTGCCGACGCTCTCTCTCGCTCTGTGGTGTCCTCGGAGGAGGAGGTGGAGGAGCCTCGGCTTATCGTCCCCACAGAGAGCCTGAGAACAGTGGCCCCGGTTTCGCTAGAGTCTGTGCCCCGGGCAAGACTTTTGTGCCTACTAATTTGCGACCGGAGGTACTCTCTTGGGCACATTCGTCCAGGGTGGGTGGACACTTTGGGGCAAAGAGGACATCTGAGTTGCTGGCGAGGACATATTGGTGGCCGCATATGGTCCGTGATGTTGGGGACTATGTTCGGGCGTGTGTCTCCTGCGCCAAAAATAAGTCTCCACGACAACGGCCAGCTGGGTTACTTTACCCTTTGCCGGTGGCAGACAGGCCCTGGGAGATGGTTGGGATGGACTTTGTGGTGGGCTTGCCCAAGTCTCGGGGTTGCACCATCATTTGGGTAATCACCGACCATTTCTCTAAAATGGTGCATCTGGTGCCACTACCACGGTTACCTTCTGCACGGGCTCTGGCAGCGTTGTTTGTTAGGCACATCTTCCGTTTACACGGCATGCCGGACAAGATTGTCAGTGACCGAGGTCCCCAGTTTGCGTCTCGGTTCTGGAGAGAGCTTTGTCGTCTACTCAGTATTGAGTTAAATCTCTCTTCAGCGTACCATCCTGAGACGAATGGGTTGGTAGAGAGGGCCAACCAGACCTTGGTCACCTATCTACGACATTTTGTCTCAGCCAGGCAGGATGACTGGGCATCCTTGCTACCATGGGCTGAGTTTGCATTAAACAATGCTGTGGCTGATTCCACCGGACAGACCCCATTCCTCCTGAACTACGGTCAGCATCCGCGGGTACCAGTGCCTATGCCGTGTCTTCCGCCGATTCCAGGGTGGCAGACTGGGCTGTGGAGGCACGGGACATTTGGGACCGCACGCAGGATGCCATTCAGGCCTCCAAAGAGAGGATGAGGTCTTCGGCCGATGCCCATCGGCGCCCCGCTCCTACATTTGCTCCTGGGGATTTGGTGTGGCTCTCCGCCCGTAACATCAGGCTGCGAGTTGAGTCCACTAAGTTGGCACCCCGCTACCTGGGTCCTTTCAAGGTCCTCGAGCAGGTTAACCCTGTGGTATACCGTTTAGCTCTTCCACCACGCCTGGGTATCTCCGACACCTTTCACGTGTCCCTCCTGAAACCCGTGCTCATGTCCCGGTTTTCTGAGTCATCTGCCGGGACATCGGGTTCATCTGCGGATGACCATGAGGTGAACGCCATCGTGGGGTGTAAGGTGGTACGGGGCAAAAAGTTTTATTTAGTGGACTGGAGGGGCTATGGGCCTGAGGATAGGTCTTGGGAGCCTGCCGAGCATGTTCACGCTCCGCAGCTCATCGCTGCCTTTGAACGCAGCGAGGCCCAGAGAAGGGGGGGCCCTAGGAGGGGGGGTAATGTTAGGGTTCGAGTTCCCGCTCCTGCACAAGGGGAGTCTCGAACCGGTGCCGCTGCGGTCTCCCATTCGTCTCCGGCCGCAGTGGAGCCTGCTCAGCAGAGACTCGTTCCAAGCGTCTTGCCCACTCCACTACTGGGCAGTGACTTGCTGCTGCCTTTCCTGGATCTGCTATTATAGCCAGTTCTGGAGCAGACGTCTTTGGGATAAAGTCCTGCATTTTCCCTTCTGAGCGTGCCCAGAGTGAGATCTCTCATTGGAGATCAGGGGTCACATGCTCAGGTACTGCAGCAGCTCCTATTGGCCCGCCAGGAAGGCCCTGTTACTACTAGTCTTCTGAACAGGTTCTCATTGGTCCTTGTTCCTGGAAGGTCCTGTGGCTGTTGCTATAAAAGGGTAGCATGGCTGGGCCGCCATGCGCTAATATCAACCATTGTATGCTATGCGCCAGTGTGGTCATGCGTGTGTGTGGTTAGGGACCCGGCTGAAATAAGCCACTAGAATACCGACTTAATCGGTGAGGAGTTTAGTGTGCTAGCTGGTCAGGGTCGGTGTCCTAGATGCCCTAGATTACCGGCATAACCGGTGAGGAGTTTGATTGCCGTATTCAGGGTCTGGCGTTCAGACGCCATAGATTGCGGGTGACTCCCGCGAGGACATTAGCGCATGACCACGTATTATGCTCGCTTAGCAATTAACCGTGTGCCTGAGAGCCTGACAGGACACGGCGTTTGTTCTCAGCGGCTCTGTGACGTAACAGGGTTCGCTCTCGACGCTAGACAGCGCCCTAGCGTTTTTCTTTGCGGCTCACTGAAGCTAAGTGAGTTCGCACATATCGCCATATAGCACTGTGGCATCCCGTTAGCGGCTCTGTGAATTAACAGAGTCTGCACTTACTGCCACAAAGCACTACGGCGTTTATTTTAGCGACTCTGCGGGATAACAGAGTTCGCTACTTTCGTCATCTTACTAGCAGCAGGCTTTGCTTGCACGGTGGACCCCGGGCTGCGAACGCACCTCTCCACTTTATATATTTGGTGCGTTCCGCAGACCCTAACAACATGTATGTAAGTACCTGCATAAGAATGAAGTGATTAAACAGAGTCAGCATGGGTTTGTAACTAATAAGTCATGTCAGACTAACTTAATTTCCTTCTATGACAGAATCACTGACTGGGTGGATCAGGGAAATGCTGTAGATATAGTATATCTTGACTTCAGCAAAGCATTTGACAAAGTATCTCACACAATCCTTATTGAAAAAATGACTAAGTATGGAATGGACAAGGCAACTGTTAGGTGGATTCATAACTGGCTTAGTGATCGGACTCAAAGAGTGGTCGTAAATGGCTGCACATCCAGTTGGAAGAATGTCTCAAGTGGGGTACCACAAGGCTCTGTTTTGGGCCCTGTATTGTTCAACATCTTTATCAATGATTTAGATGAAGGAATTGAGGGTAAACTGATCAAATTTGCTGATGACACAAAGCTAGGAGGGGTAGCTAATACTAGAGAAGAGAGAGAGAGGATTCAAAAAGATATAAATAAACTCGAGCAGTGGGCAGCAACTAACAGAATGGATTTTAACAGGGAAAAATGCAAAGTACTACATCTGGGCAATAAAAATGAAAAAAGCATATACAAAATGGGAGGAATAGGGCTAAGTAACAGCACATGTGAAAAAGACTTGGGTATACTAATTGATCACAGACTGAACATGAGTCAACAGTGTGATGCAGCAGCAAAAAAGGCAAATACAATTCTAGGATGTATCAACAGAAGCATACAGTCTAGATCACGTGAGGTCATTATTGCCCTCTACTCCTCTTTGGTCAGACCTCATCTGGAATACTGTGTCCAGTTTTGGGCACCACATTTTAAAAAAGACATCAACAAACTGGAGCAAGTTCAGAGAAGAGCCACCAGAATGGTGACCGGTCTGCAAACCATGTCCTATGAGGAACGGTTACAGGATTTGGGAATGTTTAGCTTGCAAAAAAGAAGACTGAGAGGAGACTTAATAGCTGTCTACAAATATCTCAAGGGCTGTCACATTGTAGAAGGTTCATCTTTATTCTCATTTGCACAAGGAAAGACTAGAAGCAATGGGATGAAACTGAATGGGAGGAGACACAGATTAGATATTAGAAAAAACTTTTTGACAGTTAGGGTGATCAAGGAGTGGAACAGGCTGCCACGAGAGGTGGTAAATTCTCCTTCAATGGAAGTCTTCAAACAGAGGCTGGACAGACATCTGTCTGGGATGATTTAGAGAATCCTGCTTTGAGCAGGGGGTTGGACCAGATGGCCCAGGAGGTCCCTTCCAACTCTACCATTCTATGATTCTATGATTCTATGTATGCAAATCGCACACTTGCAATCAAGCGCCTACCCTCTCCTGACACCAGCAATGGAGAATACTTACAGCGCACACTGTGCACACTGTGAGGATTCACAAATCTGCAGACACATAGAGTGACTGTAGACTTAAACCCGAAGCCTGGACAACCCCTCTAAGCCTTTCAACAAAAGTGACAGTTACTACTAAGTGGAATGTTCCTAATACTGGTTTATTAATAAACAGAATTTACTTTTGCTTATATGATTAACATGCTAGATTCTCTAAAAATCACACAGTGCACAATATGTTAAAATGAAGGAACTTTTACCTGAACGTTAAGCAGGGCCTTTAGGCGGGAAGTGCACTCAAGTATGAAGTTTGAACTCAGTATCAGATATACTAAATTTACAATTCATTGAAATCAAATTAAACCATGCTATAGACATCGACAAGCATAGCCAAACCACGGCTGGCTTGAATTGTATAAATATAACTGATCATGGGCACCGCTCTATTTCTTGCATACAATATTATTTATAAATCCAGAATGTTGCTATGGAGCAAAGTTTTTGGTAAATGCAAGCATAAATTGTTTCCACTATCTCAAATTGTTTTTTATAATAGTTGGATTATATTTAATATGTATCTACTCTACATGTGTAACTATGTGGTAGTTTAGGAATACAACATGATAAACTTAAGCAGGTTGTTTATAAGAAGCCTTGCTTGGCTGTATATAGCGTTCTGGTTTACATGTCCTGAAGCTTCATGCTCGAATGATGCGGTATGTAAAGACAGACACAGGACAAGTACAAATAATACATTATGGACATTGCCTAAAATCAATTTATAAATAAATTGTAAACTTCATATATAAGATCTCAGGATGAACAAGGACGTCATACTGTAACTTAAAGACTTGGCAGTCATCCTTTTAACCATATGATATCAAAGATTATTAATTGTGTAAAAGTCAATACTGTTGTCATCTTTATAAAGCAGAACCTAGGATAAAAAATAAAATGAGTATATGTCATGCAGGAAGTAAATAGTAATAGTACATATAAATAACTGTCACGGGAAGCAGTGGGAAAACAGGAGATGAGGAACCTGAACTGCCCCTCAGGATAGGGGAGCCCTGTCTTTCCTTAACTCAGGGGTACCCTTGATGGTAGGGAGGCCTGAGTCACCGAACTGTCCCTATCTCCTGTTCAGCCCTGAGATAAACCCTCAACCCCCAACCCAGGAGGTGAATCATAACGGAAACTACAGATGAAGACCGACAGGGATAAAACAAACTGCACCACAAAGCAAACTATCAGGACAACACAATATATGTGTGAGGGGAACACAATACAAATAGGGAAATGAACAAACAACAAAGTATACTTCACCAAACTCCTAAATAGAGACTTGAGTATCAACAGCTACTCCAACACAGGACCGGGAAGCAAGAGACACGCAAATGCTATAGTCGGCATTAGAGATGAGCGACTTTGCCTCCGGAAGGGTCGAGTCGGGTTTCGGTCGGCTCGACTTTTCCAAAAGTCAAGTCGAATGAAGTCGGCAGACTATCGGAAAAAGTTGAGTCGGAGTCGGAAACTCAACCCCAATGCAAGTCAATGGGGAATAAAAGTCGCCAGTGAGTGGAGGACAGTAAACACATCTACAGCGCCCATTTTAATGCCAACGACATCAATTCTTATTACTTAAGCTTGTCAACCTTAATTTACTTTATAATAATAGTAACGCATTGAAAACTGGGGGTTATTTGGCTAAAGTTGTGGGGGGGCAGGGCTGACTCCAGGTTGTCGTGGGCCCCAGGCGAAAGAGTCGCAGTTGGCCCCTTTAACACATACCACAATTCATGATGCTCCGATACGGCAGAGTATTATAGGTATAGTACAATGCCAAATACTTCACTTCTTACATTACATGAGTGATATCTATTGTAAATTCTACAATAGCTCAAAAACCGGACAGTATAGTCCTCCATACAGTATTATGAGCACCACATAGTGCACCATACAGAATAATGAGCCTCATATATTGCTCTATACAGAATAATAAGCCCCATATATTGTTCCATACAGAATGGGCTCCATATAATACTCCATACAGAATAGGCCCCATATGTTCTCCATATGATGCTCCTTATATAAAGGGCCCTATATCATGCCCCATAAATAATGAACCCCATATGATGCTCTAGTATATGATGGGCCCCATATATCATGCTCCAGTGTATGATGAGTCCCATATAATGTTCCAAATATAATGGTCCCCATATATAATGATCCATATATAATGGGCTCCATGTGATGCTCCAGTTTATAATGGGCCCCATATATGATGTTCCGGTGTATAATGGGCCCCATATATAATTCTCCAGTGTATAATGCTCCCCATATATTGCTCCAAACATTAAAAAAATGAAATACCTCTCCTTGCTGGGCACTGGTGTACTCTGGACTCCTCAGCGTTGCCATCTTCCAGCTCTCTGCACTGTGACTATTCAGGCAGAGGGCGCACAGACGTGACATCATCGTGTTCTCTGGCCATGAATGTCACTGTCAGGAAACGCGGAAGACGTCACAGCGGTGGAGCAGGGAGAGGTAAGTATTGCAAGTGCTGGGGCCCTGAGCAAGCAGGGGGGGCCCACTCATGGGCGCCGGCACGGGCACAGGGCCCCTCATAGTACGCCGGTGTCTCTGACTGCGTGTGGACCCCCCCACCTGCTCAGGGCCCTGGCACTTGCCCGGGTGTGCCAGGTGCTGACGCCGGCCCTGAGGGGTACAGCCCAGTTAGGGAGGTGGAAAAAATGGCATATGTTGAGGTGTAGGCTGGATGTTCAGCAGCTGCAATTGGACGAATTGGAGAAGTCGGAGGAAGAGGAAGACAAAGCGAGCCATTTTGCTGGCAACCTATGTGTCATCAGGGGAAGGTGGTACAAAATCCTTTGAAACCCAGGCATGGTTCATTTTAATGAAGGTGAGATCACCAACATTTTGGGTCGACAGCGGGATCCTTAATTCTGTCAGGATTGATCCAGCAGAACTGAAGACTCTTTCTGTAGCACACTACCAGCAGGGCAAGCGAGCTACTGTAAGGCATGTTGTGCCAATTCAGGCCAGGTGTCCAGTTTACAGGCCCAGTAGTCAAAGGGGAATGAACTGTGAGGGAAAACATCGATAGGGGAGGAGAGGTAATTTTGAACCATAGTTGACAACTGCTGTCTCCTGTCTGTTGCAATCGATTCAGTATTACCAGTCGTGTGAGCGTTACTCGAGAAATCAGACCACAACATGGTCATGAAACCCCTATCTCCAACGTCACTTCGGCTGTGTGCACCACGAACACCTCTTCCATGTTGCCCAGTACGGCTCGTGGTAGAACCTGCACCGCTGCTGTGTGCTGGGAATGCCTTTAACAAACGGTTTACCAGAGTTGCTTGCTTGTTCGCCAATATTAGCTCTAGGTTCTCCTGTGGCATGATGTTCTGTAATTTGCCTTTATAGCGTGGATCGAGGATGCTGGCCAAACAGTAGTCGTCAATTGTTATTCTTCATAATTTTGGCAATGCGGGGATCCCTTTTTATGATCCGCCCTACATAATCACACATGTGGACCAATGTTCCAGGTGTCAATGATGCACTGCCAGTGGTGGGTGGAGGAGCACTTTCTGCCAAATCCACATCTCTCCAGTCACGCGCAAACCCTGTACCTGACCTTGGCAAGCCAACATTTTCTCTTGCCCCCTCAGAAGCATCCTTCTCCCCAAAATGATCATCCCCTTCATCCTCCTCCTCCTCTTCCTCTTCTTCCTCCACCTCGTCCAGGACAGTTACCTGAGCAGACAATGCCTGACTGTCATCAAGGCTTCCCTTCTCCTCCTCCGCTGCAGACTCCTGATCCTTAATGTGCGTCAAAGTTTGCATGAGCAGACGCATAAGTGGGATGCTCATGCTTATGATGGCGTCGTCTGCACTTACCAGCCGTGTGCATTCCTCAAAACACCAAAGGACTTTACAGAGGTCTTACAGCTTTGACCACTGCACACCCAACAACTCGACTTCTGCCCTCAAACTGCCTGCCTGTGTATCCTCCCACAAATGCATTACAGCCTGCCTCTGTTCGCACAGCCTCTTAACCATGTGCATGTTGGAGTTCCACCTTGTTGCAACATCTATGATTAGGCGGTGCTTGGGGAGGTGGAGCGATTGCTGCAGCCTCTGCATATGACTGGAGTCAACGGGCGAGCGATGGATGTGCGAGCAGTCTTCGCACCTTATGGAGCAGGGCTGGTAACTCCGGATAATTATTTATGAAACACTGCACCACCAGGTTCAAGGTGTGAGCCAGGCAAGGTATGTGTCTGAGTTTTGCCAGGGCTATGGCCGCCACAAAATTACGTCCGTTGTCACTGACTACCTTGCCTGGCTCAAGATGTAGACTGCCCAGCCACGACTCAGTTTCTCGCTGCAAGCAGTCGGCCAGTACCTCCGCGGAGTGTCTGTTGTCGCCCAAAGACATCATCTTTAAAACAGCCTGCTGACGCTTACCACTAGCTGTTCGATAGTGGGACACCTCGTGTGCAACAATGGCAGCTTTGGATGGAGTGCTCATGCGACTGCGCTCTGTCGACAAGCTTTTACTTCTGGAGGAGGAGGGTCGAATGCCTACAGCCAACTATTGCCTATACCATGGGCTAGGCAGCACTGTCCCACCGCTGCTGTCCCCTGTGGACCCTGCATTCACCACATTAACCCAGTGCGCAGTGATGGACACGTAACCGCCCTGGCCATGCCTACTAGCCCATGCATCTTTTGTGAGGTGCACCTTTCCACTCACTGATTTCTTGAGTGCATGGACAATGCGGTCTTTCACATGCAGGTTGAGGGCAGGGATGGCTTTTCTAGGAAAGAAGTGCCGACAGGGTAGGTTATAGCGTGGGACAGCGTAGGCCATGAGCTCTCGGAATGCTGTGCTTTCAACCAAACGGAATGGCATCATCTCTAATGAGATCAGTTTGGCAATGTAGGCGTTCAAAGCCAGTGTACGTGGATGAGAGGATGAGTACTTTCTTGTCCTACTCAGAGTGTCTGCTAGGGTGAGGTGGACTTGAGAGCTGCATATGGGTGAACAAGCGGTGGACATGGCGGACTGAGAGGGGGTTGGTGATGGTGATGGTGGTGGTGGTGATGGCCTAGATTCAGTCTTTTACTGGAAAAACATTGTGATTCCCTGACTGCTTTGGCCTTGCGACGAAACCTCAACATTGGTTGGTGGTGGTGTGCTAACCGGTGGGCTTACAGTGGAGGTAGCGATGTAGCGTTGCTGGCTACCTTCAGTCGGAGCAGGTGCACGTGTGCTACCTGAGGTTTTGTAGTCCGTCTACGCTTGCAAGTGCACGGTGTTTAAATGTCTAAGCAAGCAACTGGTATTCAAATTTCAGAGATTTTTCCCTCGGCTGAAGGTCCTTCCGCACTTCTTACAGATAACCTTTGCCTCATCAATAGGATTTTGGTCAAAAAAGTGCCACACTGCACTCTTCCTACTATGGGATAAATTTTCAGGACTTGCACACTGTGCTAATTTGACCATCTGGCCAAGCTGTCCTGCAACCCTTTTTGTTTTTTAACACGTTTTTGGACTGCTACGGGCCTGCCAGATAACCGCAGCTGCGATGTCGATGCCTGCTGCGGATCCTCCTCCTCTTCTCAGCATTTGTCAGCGGCACCCTCTTCCCCAATGGATGCCAATCCGGTCAACAACTGGGTCATCCATCACCTCCTCTTCAATTTCATCTGCACCTTCCTCTGTGTCACTGTGTAAGGTGGTATAGTATGCTGGAAGGGGCACCTGAGTTTCATCAGGGTCAGAATCTGGCTCAGTAGACTGCGAGGGCAATGCAGTGCTCTGGGTGAATGTACCAGCAGAATCATATAGCAGTGGCTGTGCATCAGTGCACTCCATGTCATATTCATCTTGGACTGGGGAATTCAGGATTTGACTTGATAACCCAGGCATGGTATGTGAAAAGAGCTCCAGGGAGTAATCTGAAGTGTGGCCTGCCGCATCCATCACTTTTGGTGGGGGTGAAGGACACAAGGAAAGGTGTTGTTCCTGACCAGGAGCCTGCACTGACGACTCAGTGCTTGCATTTTTTGAAACTTCAGAAGAGGAGGCGATAGAGCTGGAGGCTGTTTTGGCAATGTAAGCCAAAACCTGTTCCTGATGCTCCGGCTTTTAAAGCGGTTTACCTACTCCCAGAAAAGGGAGCCTTCCAGGCCTTCTGGAGCCAAAATATGATGCAGGCTCAACACCTCCTGCCTTAGGTGCTATTGTGCTTTTGGCACTATCAGCAGATGCACCACTACCACCACCATCATTACCAGCTGGCCCACCCCCGCCCACGTCCGCGGCCTCTTCCACCATACTTCCTCATGTTTGGGAAAATGTACCAAAAATACCAGCAGATATATGGTACTGTATCAGAAGCGTACAACTGTATACGGTGTAGGGGAAAATATAAATCTCCGTATATATTTCCGGAGTCACACACAAATGCTCACTGAGTATGGATTTCACCGTAATACAAAGAGCAGATATACAGTACTGTATCAGAAGCGCACATCTGTATACGGTGTAGGGGAAAATTTAAATCTCCGTATATATTTCCGGAGTCACACACAGACGCTCACTCTGTATGGATTTGACCGTAATACAAGGAGCAGATATACGGTACTGTATCAGAAGCGGACAGCTGTATACGGTGTAGGGGAAAATTTCAATCTCCATATATATTTCCGGAGTCACACACAGATAGTCAGCATGTATGATACCAGCCAGTACACGGTAGTGTGTGAGGAGCGTACAGCTCTATACGTTGTGGGAAAAAATGAACGCTTGGTAACTGTGCAGAATAAAAGTATTAGTGCTGTGTAAAAAGCAGTCTGCACAGCAGTGTACACACAGCAACACAGCTATCAGGCAGCCTAATAACCAGCGCTGCTGCACACAAGAAAATCCTCCCCTGTCACTGCACACTAACTGTACAGCACAATTTCTTTCAGCACAAGCACAGAAGAACTTCTGTTTCCAGCCCTAACTCTCTCCCTACTGATAAACAGCGTCAGCAACCTCTCCCTACTGTTAAGATCGGGAGAAGTAAAATGGAGGTCGGCGCTCAGGGCTTTTATAGACACTATGAGGCCCCCAAAGCAAGCCTATCACTGCAATGCCCTTCTCTAAGATGGTGGTGGATGCTGCACATGTCATCTCGTTGCCCACAGTGTACGTCCTTGCTCATTGGCTGAAAAAAGGCATCTGAAAGCATTCTGGGAAAACCAACTTTGGCGCTCGTTTTGCCGACCGCATGGCCAACTGCACGCTATGGTCGTGTTTCGGTCAACGAAACCCGACTTTGGCGAAAGTCGGCGACTTATGAATCTGACCGACCTGTTTCGCTCAACACTAGGCAGCATCCCTGAATGTTCTGAGCCATACTTAAAGTGTTTCCAGCAGCCTCATTCTTCAATTGAAACTAATCAAAAAGTTAACTCCTGCAAAGCTGAATATCATAGAATAAACCACCGCCGACGCCCAAACTCAGGCTGAGCAACAGGAAGATCTACCGTATTTTTCGGACTATAAGACGCACCGGACTATAAGATGCACCCAGGTTTTAGAGGTGGAAAATAGGGAAAAATATATTTGAAGCAAAAAATGTGGTAAAATATTTAATAACATAAATAACATACTATTATATGTAGTGTTATTATATATAATAGTATGTTATTATGTTGGAAGCTACGGGTAGGAGATGGTGCTGCGGGACCAGTGTGGTGTCTGTAAAGTACTATGTGAAGACGCTGGAGGGTGAGTATATGAATGGGGGCACGGGGCTTATATTTAAAGCACCACTCCAGCACTGAAAAATAACACTGGAGTGCTGCTTTAAGATCCCATGGGAGAACTATAACTCTCAGCATGTCCTGCAGATCCTATGGCATGCTGGGAGTTATAATCCACCACAGGATGGCAGAGTGATTTTTTATGTGCTGTCATTACTAACCTTTTAATTAATTCTCTGTTGTACAGTGTGTCTGCAGGACCTGTGATGACATCATGAAGAGGCAGGGCTTTATGTGGTCATGTGATGCTCCAGCCCGCCCTCTTCATGACCTCATCACAGGTCCTCCACAGGAGCATTCAGCATGGCATCAGCACAGCCCCTGTGCTGTCAGGTATGCGATGCCTCCTGCTGCACTCTGCTCCTGTCGCCTCCTTCTACTTCCAACACACATCTCCCCAGCTGCTGCAGGAATCAGGTGCTGGGGAAACCATGTGGCTCTGTCATTTGCTGCTCCCCGCTCACTGCTCAGCTGATAGGTGGGCGGGGAAGCGGCTAATGAATATTCACTGCACTTAAGTATCGGGACCAGTGGTTTCCCCAGAGCTGGATTCCTGCAGCGGAGGGGATATTTTCCTGCCTCCTGTGATCTCACTCCACCGCTGCCCCCTTCCCCCCTCCCCACGTTACATTCCGACCATAAGACGCACCCACACTTTCCTCCCAAATTTGGAGGAAAAAAAGTGCGTCTTATGGTCCGAAAAATACGATAATGACTGCAAATCAGACTCCCCGATGTGAACAGAGACTGAAGCCGGCATGACAATAACATTCAGTACTTATTTAACACTATTTTGCTCAAAAGAGCATAAAAGCCACCTAACTGAGACAAAATGTACCCAAACGGGATGGTCCCTAACTATATGAAAGCAGCATAAGGGCAGGTAATATTTTGTCTACAGGAGAGATCTATGACACAGTTCTGTATAGGAACATAGTTACTTAAATGTTAACATTTTTTAACTTGGAAATTTTAGTTTGAAATACTTTTACAATCCTTAGGGCTTGTTCAAACGATGCATTTTTGCTGACTTTTTGCTTCATAAAAAAAAAAAAAACACAGTTAAGTGAAGAAAAAAATCCACATGACGGCAACTAGATAAAATCTTCCAAACTTTATTTCAAGACATAAAATGAACTTTCATGTTGGTAGATGGAGTAACACTCAGACGCGTTTCAGGCATGATCACTGCGTAGTGCATGTGCAGTTCATGCCTGACACGTGTCTGAGCGTTAGTCCATCTACCATGAATTTTAAGTTTATGTCTTGAAATAAAGTTTGGAAGATTTTATCTAGTTGCTGCCATTTGGAATTTTTTTCTTCATATTTTACCATGGGTCAGCGGTTTTCTTTGGAGTGGCAGTGCTATATTGTGAATAGTTCTCATATTGAACATGGTGAGGTTTTCTACTTTTTTCTTACTATATGAATGCAGCCAGTAAAGTGAATGTGATTTCTGAAATTTCATGAACATGCTGATTATTTTCTCCTTGTGAATTTGAACCTTTTTTTTTTCAAATCTGCAGAATGTCAATTCTTTCAATGTTTTAACCGGAATTTTCACCTATTCAAATGTGGTGAAAATGCATGTTAAAAACGTGGTAAAAATGCCCATATTTTATGTAATTTCTTTCCTGCAAACACTCAGGTTTTTGCAGAAGAAAAAGCTGTTTCAAATAGTAAATGTTTGCACATACCCTTAGACACTGAATGTGGCATATAGGGTTGTTCACATCAGAGTAAGTGATGGCATATAAATAAAATCATCTCTTTATGATCTAACTGTCTGAACCTCAACTGATCCTGCGACTGAAGGGACTGCAGCCCTGGTTTTTGCTCTGTACCCCTATCAAAGTTTCTCTCTGTGCAGTGCTGTTCCTAGTCATAAGCTGTTCAGGCAACTTCTCCATGGCCTCATTCCTAGGAATAGACTTCATAGCGGTTGGGAGGTAACTTGCTGTGCATTAGATTTAAAACTATTGTGTATGAATTGATTTTTTTATGGTAATGAGAATTTTTTGCTCTCCCCCTCCAGCTTATTAAAGGGAATCTGCCCTTAGGACTTTGCCACCTCATTTGAGAGGTGCATGAAGAAGTGATAAAGACCCTGATTACAGCAATATGTAATTTACTTGTCTCAGTAGCCTAGCTCACTGGGTGGGGCAGCGGGGCAGTTGCCCTGGGCCGTGTGGATAAGAAGGGCTTGCCCAGATTTACTGTTACCTTTAACTGTATCAGCGTATCCAGCATGCCGATATAGTTAAACTCTGCAGTAGAGCAGGAAGACATGATCTCTATATTGTCCTCATACACGTTATCAGGGTGTGCGATGAGACATGTAGCTAAACCCCCTGTCTTCTGAGGCAGTAGGATTGTAACCTTCTTTTATTGATTGCAAATGTGACAGGAAAGGGTGAAACTATAGAATGCAATAACCGGAGCATTTCAGAGTATATAAACTGCACAGAGCATGAAACACAAATAGTTTGCAATACACAGGTAACATGAGGTAATACACAAACTGATTACCTACTTAGTACAACAAACTTACTGATAAACACAGGATTATAACACTTAGATAGTGCTTACCGACTATGCTTAGAGCAGGCTGTTTAAGAAGCATGAAGAACACGAATGGTGTAGTTTCTCCTAAGACACATGGAGGAATAATGGCTGCTGTTCCCTTCACAGTGTCATAAACAAGACCATGATGCAACAGGAACCATCCCACAATGCCCTCGGAACTTCCCACAAGACATTGCAAATTAAACTAGAATCTATGCATTAAAAGTCCAGCAGGTGGTGCTGTTACCTTACAATATGAAATGTATGAAGGACTAATACACCCAAAAATACAATGTCTATATTGGAGACATAAAAAATGACTAGACTTTCTAGACAGCAATTATATGGCTGGACAGAACAATCTCCCTACATTACCCAACTCCGTTCTGGAAACCGTAGGTCGCGTTATGCCTGCGTTCTACAGAATGGCAGTGTGATGCATTGGTGGTGGCAGCGGAGCACTCATAGGACATATGGTACCCGATGTGGTGACGTAATCATGCCAGGACTCTGACGTCCTGTACGTGCATCGTCTTTATGATATCGCAATGTGATCCATATGGCCTTCGTCAGGATCCTGGATTAGGTGAGTATATGATGTTTTTATTTCAAATAAAACTTGTGTTGTCATTGTGGGGGCATTATACACAATGAAGGGGGCCTCAAATAGTGTGGGGCTTTCTGTAAGGGACCCTGAAACAGGGTCAGGGGATTCATACATTGTAGGAACTACTTTTGGGGCTCTCAAAGTGTGGGGTCATTATACACTTTGGGGCTAATGTGGGGTCCATAATACAGTTTGGGGCCTACTGTGGGGTCCTTTATACAGTGTGGGAGTTAATGTGGGTGCCATTACACCATGTGGGTTCTACTGTGGGGTTCATTATGCTATGTTTTGGGGAGCAGTGAAAACATCATACTGTGTATAGGAAAGCTGTGGTGGTCCAATTATTTTGCGTATAAGGAAGCTGTGTGGGCCTTATACTGTATATAGTAGAGGGTTACCCCCTTATATTGTTTTTAGGGGAGCTGAGGGTCCACATTACTTTGTCTAGGGGAGATGTTGGAGTATGATACTGTACAGTCATGGCCAAAAGTTTTGAGAATGACACAAATATAAATTTTTACAAAGTCTACTGCTTCACTTTTTCTAATGGCAATTTGCATATACTCCCGAATGTTATAAAGAGTGATCAGCTTAACAGCAATTACTTGCAAAGTCAATATTTGGCTAAAAAATGAACTTTATCCCCCAAAACACATTTCAACATCATTGCAGCCCTGCCTTAAAAGGACCAGCTAACCTCTTTTCAGTGATTGCTCCATTAACACAGGTGTGGGTGTTGATGAGGACATGGCTGGAGATCAATCTGTCATGATTAAGTAAGAATGACACCACTGGACACTTTAAAAGGAGGCTGGTGCTTGGCATCATTGTTTCTCTTCTGTTAACCATGGTTATCTCTAAAGAAACACATGCAGTCATCATTACAATGCACAAAAATGGGCTAACAGGGAAGAGTATCGCAGCTAGAAAGATTGCACCTCAGTCAACAATCTATCGCATCATCAAGAACTTCAAGGAGAGAGGTTCCATTGTTGCCAAAAGGCTCCAGGGCGCCCAAGAAAGACCAGCAAGCGCCAGGACCGTCTCTTAAAAGTGTTTCAGCTGCGGGATCGGGCTACCAGCAGTGCAGAGCTTGCTCAGGAATGGCAGCAGGCAGGTGTGAGTGCATCTGCACGCACTGTGAGGCGGAGACTCTTGGAGCAAGGCCTGATCTCAAGGAGGGCAGCAAAGAAGCCACTTCTCTCCAGAAAAAACATCATGGACAGACTGATATTCTGCAAAAGGTACAGGCAGTGGACTGCTGAGGACTGGGGTAAAGTTATTTTCTCTGATGAATCCCCTTTTCGATTGTTTGGGACATCAGGAAAACGCCTCATTCGGAGAAGACAAGGTGAGCGCTACCACCAGTCTTGTCTCATGCCAACTGTTAAGCATCATGAAACCATTCATGTGTGGGGTTGCTTCTCAGCCAAGGGAATCGGCTTTCTCACAGTATTGCCTAAAAACACAGCCATGAATAAAGAATGGTACCAGAATGTCATCCAAGAGCAACTGCTCCCAACCCTCCAAGAGCAGTTTGGCGATCAACAATGCCTTTTCCAGCATGATGGAGCACCTTGCCATAAAGCAAAGGTGATAACTAAATGGCTCAGGGAACAAAACATAGAGATTTTGGGTCCATAGCCTGGAAACTCCCCAGATCTTAATCCCATTGAGAACTTGTGGTTAATCATCAAGAGACGGGTGGACAAACAAAAACCTAAAAATTCTGACAAAATGAAAGCATTGATTGTGCAAGAATGGACTGCTATCAGTCAGGATTTGGTCCAGAAGTTGATTGAGAGCATGCCAGGGAGAATTGCAGAGGTCCTGAAGAAGAAGGGTCAACACTGCAAATATTGCAAAGCAGTCATCAAAGCAAAAGGTGGCTACTTTGAAGAACCTAGAATATAAGACATAATTTCAGTTGTTACACACTTTTTTGTTAAGTATATAATTTCACATGTGTTAATTCATAGTTTTGATGCCTTCAGTGTAAATGTACAATTTTCATAGTCATGAAAGTACAGAAAAATCTTTAAATGAGAAGGCGTTTCCAAACTTTTGGTCTGTACTGTACATATATAATATGTGTCATCCATATCCACATCACTTTTATATAAAGCTGATAAAAAAAATCTTTTTTAGTCTATCACAGCAGAAAAAAAAGATGAGTCACTACTGCCAGGAATCTGAGCCTCGACCCTTAGATTTTCTGCAGATGTTATGGATGGATGCCAATGAACTATCTGTTGTGGAGAAGCTATACAATTTAATCATCGAGGATTATCATAACAATTTATATTTCATATTTAATATAAACTCAAAAGCTTTATGCGGAATTGCCCTTTTTGCATCTCTGGCAGCTTCGTACCTTTAGCTATAAACACAAGGTCATTTCTTCAATCCTTAAATTAGCTATCCTCCCACTTCTCGCTGTTGCCTGATATTCAAGTACATATTGGGAAGGGTCCAAAGAATGCACACTTGTAGATGGAAGCCCAGGCCCACAAAGCATGTGTGTTCTGTGAAGCCCTTTTAAAGTGTGTTTCCCTGCAATTAAATATTAAAGAACTTATCCCTGACTAAGACTGATCTGATTTTTTCCTTATGTGGTTAAACTTTATTACTGGGATACGTCAAACGCTTGGCTCTTTTTACATCTTTCAAATCCCCTCGCTTTCTTATTATCTTTTGTTATTTTAAAAAGCACAAGTCAAAGCTGCCCCTCCTAAGGCTACTAATACAACGGGAATTCATGTTGTGGCTTCACATGGCCGACATACGATACACCCAATCTGGTTTCATCCTTACAGGATGCCAATGCCCAACACCACTTATTTATGTAGCCATGAAGAGCTCATTATCCAATGTATGCTGACAGTTTGCAAATGTATTTATTTTGTTATCAATCTCCATGACAAACATATTGGTATATTTTCCCTTTTGGCTGTGGATGTCCGATATTAAACTGTAATTTGCACAGATTTACTGTCAAAAGTAGGCTTCACATTTGACAGCTATATCAAAATGTGCATTGCTCAGCTATTGCTAAGCACAGTTGGGAGCGATGTTGGCTATCTTAATAGGGTCAGCCCTGTACAACAGGAGATGGGAAAAGAGTAGAATGAGAGCAGGAAAATAGTCACAAGTGGTCATCATTAGTAAATAAATAATATCATTACAAAAAAATAATAAAAAAATTCTATATATAATCTTTTTCTAATTTCTGTCTTTTAATCATTATCTCCTTCACTAGGAAGAGTTATTTTTTTTTTATCCTGGATTAAAGTATAAGAACACTACAGCATCTGACACCAACGCCGCTTTTCAAGAACAGAAGATCACTTTTAGGGTATGTTTCCACATTCAGGAAACACTCCGGATTAGCTGCGTGTTTGATGTTGTGCGCTGGCGCAGCGTCAAACATGCAGCGTCCAGATGTTACAGCATAGTGGAGGGGATTTCAAGAAATCCCGTCTCCACTATGCTTACAAACACGCAGGCGGAAGACCTGCGTTTCTGGACATGCGGCGCGTCTTTTTAGACCGCAGCATGTCCTATTCCCTTGCGGAGACGCTGCGTCGCCGCAAGGGAAATAACACAGGACTATGCAGCCCTGCGATCATTCCGGATGTGTTCCTGATGTGTTCAATGAACACATCCGGATTGACCGCGCGTTCACTAGGGGGCGGGGCTTTGGGCGGAGCGGACTTTCCGCTCCGTCCAAAGCGCTGTGTTTCCTGAGCGTGGAAACACAGCCTAAAGCTGAGTTTGAGGGGCTTATTGCACAATAATGTGGGATAGTTTGCAGCATGTAATGGAAAATTTGCCATAAAACCCATTACACTGATGGAAATTTTAGCTTCTATAATGAATCTCAGTCAGATACAAAAGGACCTTACATATATTATAGGGTTTAAAGGGAATCAGTCACCAGGTTTTTGCTATCCCATCCGAGAGAGGCATGATATAGGGGCAGAGACCCTGATTTCAAAGATGTGTCAAATACTGGGCTACAGTTTTGATAGAATCCTTGTTTAATCTGCTGCAGATCTACCAATTCTCTGAATGCTGAGCTCTGTATATCCCCGCTCACACACCACTGATAGTGTATAAGCAGAAAGCTGCCAATTAGTGGTGGGGCGGGGTTATACAGAACTCATGAATATGGAAGACTAAATCGCAGCAGGTGTACTAGTCCTATTGTAATAATCTCCTGCTGAGAAAGCTATTATTTAATAAAAACTACAACAAGCAGACCAGCAGCGGCATAGCTAGGGTTTCAGTTCAGGGGAGGTGAAACATCTAAGTGGGCCTCTAAATACAACTATGGTGGCTAATTGTGGGTATAGGAGAACCTCAGCAGATGACTATGCTGCTACTGAAAATAAATCTACACAAAGGCCAACATTGATATTACTGCAATATGATGTCTATATAGTGCTAGATACCAGTCCTGCAGAACATATTAGAGATTACAGCACAGTTACATATAGTGACTTACAGCTGACGTTCTTTCTGATGGAGTCATTCATTTTACCATCTTTTTTTTCTAGCCCAGACCGATATGACAACTTTTTGTATCCATGTTTCATCTGCATGGATTACATCAAATACGCATTTGACTTCTCAGATTTCCTGCATCGTCCCCATCGGAACCTGCACAATCCTGCTGTCACCCCATTGATGAGCTGCTGCTGCCGTATGTGTCCCTATTACTGCACCTGCTGTTTGGCACAATAACAGCCCTCCTCTTACTGCCCCACATAGTAATGCTCACCAATGTACCCCTTACATGGGAATAAAGCCTCCCGTGTACCCTCCAGATGGTGAAATTGCCACCCAGAAAATGTTAATGCTCTGTGCAAGTTCCCTAGAAAACAGTGCCCATATTTTGCCCTTAGAAAGTAATAATTACCCCTGTGCATCTTTGATGGTCACGATACCCTGAGTGCCCCTATAACAATAATGCTTCCTAAGTGCCCACTTAACAGCTGATAATGTCCCCTGAGTCCCCTCATGTACAGTTCCTCCATATACAGCTTGATGGGCCAACAGCTTAACTAAACACAGTATGATGCCTCCACAGCTCCCTATATACAGTCATGGCCAAAAGTTTTGAGAATGACACAAATATTATATTTTCTCATGATCTGCTGCCCTCTGGTTTTTATGTGTGTTTGACAGATGTTTTTATCACAGACAGAAATATAATTGCAAACATATGAGTAACAAAAGCTTATATTGACAGTTAGAATGAGTTAATGCAGCAAGTTTTTCGGACTGACTGACCTTCCTTTTTTAAAGTAATGATGGCCACTCGTTTTTCTTTACTTAGCTGCTTTTTTCTTGCCATACTACAAATTCTAACAGTCTATTCAGTAGGACTATCAGCTGTGTATCCACCAGACTTCTGCACAACACAACTGTTGGTCCCAACCCCATTTATAAGGCAAGAAATCCCACTATGAAGTGAAAACTATTCCCGGTGACTACCTCTTGAAGCTCATCAAGAGAATGCCAAGAGTGTGCAAAGCAGTCATCAAAGCAAAAGGTGGCTACTTTGAAGAACCTAGAATATAAGACATATTTTCAGTTGTTTCACACTTTTTTGTAAAGTGTAATGTTTAATTCCACATGTGTTAATTCATAGTTTTGATGCCTTCAGTGTGAATGTACAATTTTCATAGTCATGAAAATACAGAAAAATCTCTAAATGAGAAGGTGTGTCCAAACTTTTGGTCTGTACTGTATATAAATATACAGGGGGTGGAATAAGTATGGAGCGCGTCACCAATTTTCGAAGTAAATATATTTCCAAAGGCATTAGTGATCTGAAAGCTGCTTTATTGTGTACATGGCTGAATCCATGGTTGTTATTAATATTGTTCTTGTGTTCTACTCCAGTTTTAGCATTATCTAAAGCATAAGATGGTCAAACAAGACCTGGTAGACCCTCATAGTAATTCTGTGGAGCCCATCAAAATTGTTGGGCACCTTTTGAAATAGTTATGGCTTCTTTACAAATGATAGCCATGACAAAATTCTGAGCTGAGCTTGACATTCATTTCTTTCCAAAAGCCTCCAGATATGACAGAGAAAAACAGAACTACGGCAGGTACAAGGATCATTTACCTCGATACAATACTTATCACGTAGTCATTCCATTTTCAAATTACACACATACCTGGTGTTCCCACCAATTTGGCACTAGGACGGTAATAACAAAATTAATAGAAAAGTAATGTGATTAGCTCCATTTGTGTTTTGTCCTTTGGGCGTCATAATTATTTATTACACCCATTGACACATTGATGATAAGTAAATCAATTATTTATTTTTTGTTTCACACCCAATTCAGTCTTTTTACAAATAGCAATTTGTGAATTAGCAACATACCATCACTTAGCCATAAAATTCCCTGTGAGCAAATTTATGATTGAATTCAACAAAACAATTCTCAGGCCCATGGCTCAGCAGCCAAATCAGTAGTCTATGGCTGCTAGACCGGCGCTCTGTACCCCTTCTTCTGATTTTTCACCCCCAGCGTTATGTGTGCTTCTCGCCATTACTTAATTACATTGCAGGGCCTACTAATCAGAAGAAAAGCCAGAGATGCTGCAGGCAGTAGATTCCTGCTTGTCTGGTCTGGCGGCCATCGTACTAACGTGGCTAATGGAAGAGGGTCCTGAAAATATTTTTGCTTTACGGTCGCAGTTTTTTCAACAGTATGACAAGGAGTCAAACATTTCTGAATTTCTCCATGAACTAGGCATTACTGTTTATAGACACATGATCAAACTTTGTTGAAGGTAATCACATTGTGGCAGGAACTTCCTCTAATGGTTACAGGAACTGTAAATGAATTTTCATTATCCACTGTGCCTATAAGGAGCCATACTCTCTATAATACTATTACAAATCCTACTGAGCAGTGAGACCAGCTAAATAACATGCTTATGTCATTAGTATCTCGTTATATTAACTCTATTAGAGCTGTCAAAAATCCATTGTGGAAATGAGCAGTCTTCTGCATTCTCCATTAGATTGCTTTCAGGTTTACTTAATGCGTTTAACAATTACAGGGTATAATAATGCCAGTGACTGTTCAGATTGAATGAACTGTTTTCAAAATGAAATCTATTCTTTTTCTAACATAAAACCTTAGAGCCATGATGCACTGTATTCTCATTAAGCAGAAACAATTTATTTTCCCAGAGAACATACAGTAATAATAGAAATGACAAAGGAATGTGTCTGTGTCTGTGACTGTTGTCACAATCATAAAAGGGGAAATGACTTACGTGTATGAAAGCACCAGAACATATAAACAATGGTGAAGTCTATCAGCCAAAGTGATTTTTTTTAAACATTATCAAGAATATGTCATATTAAGTATTTTTTTCATATTTTCATAAATCACATCCAAAAATTTAAACACGTTTTTAAGTTTTGGGAGGGTTTTCAAGTCACTTTCTTTTTTTTTTGTGATATTAGTTGTTGTTTTTGGTGGCACACTTGATTTATTAATTTGACGCAAAGTAAAACATGGGCTTTATTCGTGTCTTGAAGTGTTTTAATTTTGATGCCAAAAGTTGCATTTTAGTGCCAAAAGTCACAAAAATTAAGCCAAAATTTGGGGAGGGGAACTGGAGTAAAATTGCTCCAAATTTTGCAACTTTTAATAAGCCGCAGTTGATGAATAAGACGAAAACATCTAGAATCGCTACATTCTGTCTAGAACACGGGAAAAAAAGATAGGAGAGACCATATAAAATAGACTTAAAACTAGGCGCAAATATAAGAATGAATTGGGTCAAAACAAAAATAAGGTGCAAAACACAAAACTAGACAAAATACAATTTTTACTCCTACTAAACAGAAAAGGGTTGGCTAGGGTGGCACTGGATATGATTTAAACATGATCCTACAGCACATTTGATTTTACGAACAGGCAAATTAACCCTTTTCTCTGCACATCATTTTGCAAGTGTTTTTTCAAATTATTTTCACTCACTTAATACTACTATAAAAAAAATACTATCAAATACGACCCATGTAATACTATTATAAATTGCCCAAATAATCACTTTTGTTTCAACAAACTTTACATAAAACAATAGTACAAGTGAGTATAAGAAACTTTGTAGTATATCATATCAGAAAAACATGTTTCTCTATTTATGAAACACATCTTCCCCTCCTTCTGCCACTTAAATTCACCATCCACTCTGAAAAAAAACAGCATAAATAATTTATGGTTAACACAAAACTGACTGCCATGACAGTGAGAAGCCATGTTTCACCTCCTGAACTCTGTGGAGAAGGAAGGGAGAGGAGAAGTGAGGAGTAGTGAAAGAGAGGTAGACCCAAGGAAGAGAAAAAAGCAGATTCTGTTGTGGATTCTACCAAAGTTATTTCACTGCAGTGCTGAATTCACAGCAACATGGCTCAATATTGCTGTATGATGTCTTCCATTCTGCTTCAGCTTCTGATCATGTGCTACAATAAAGAAGAGTTGGGATATGTGTTCCTATGTGTACTGTGTATGACAGATGTTATACCAGCTAGTCTCTACCACTCTGTCTGAGACAGCTGATTATTTGCGAAATAACCTGCAGAGGGGAAACATGGTGAAAATGCAAGATTTAAATCATATAATAACTAGAAATAGTTGTAGCTTTTTTTAACAGTTACATGAAACAATAAGTTAATCACTTCTATAATTGCTCTAATTTCATGCCAAATAGGCACAAACAATTTGCTTTGGGCAAGCCATACAATACTTTAGATTTCAATGTTTAACTGTAAATGTGCAGGTGCTCATAGTATGAGATATGTAAACATGGGCATATATAGAAATCATGGGGCCTAATAGCAAAAGTTTAATTCCCTCCAATGCAGAGTAGTTGGAGTTCTGACATAGTCCCCATAGAGTATGATGCACCAAAAATGACCCCCTACAAATACAGTATAACAACCCCAAAGTGAATTTGCCCCCACAAACACTGTCTAATGTCCCTAGTAGAGTTGAACGAAACAGGTCAGTCTGGTTCTAAATTCGCCGACTTTAGCCAAAGTCGAGTTTCGTCAACCGAAACCTGACCATAGCGTGAGGTCGGCCATGCGGTCATCGAAACGAGCGCCAAAGTCGTATTTCCCAGAATGCTTGCAGGCGCCTTTTTTTCAGCCAATGAGCAAGGACGTACACTGTGGGAAACGAGATGACATGTGCAGCGTCCACCACCATCGTAGAGAAGAGCATTGCAGTGATTGGCTTGCTTTGGGGGGCGTCATAGTGTCTATAAAAGCACTGACCGCCGACCTACATTTTACTTCTGGCGATCTTAACAGTAGGGAGAGGTTGCTGATGCTGTTTATCAGTAGGGAGAGAGTTAGGGCTGGAAAGAGAAGTTCTTATGTGCTTGTGCCGATAGTAATTGTGCTGTACAGTTAGTGTGCAGTGACAGGGGAGGATTTTCTTGTGTGCAGCAGCGCTGGTTAATAGGCTGCCTGCTAGCTGTATTGCTGTGTGTACACTGCTGTGCAGACTGCTTTTTACACAGCAGTAATACTTTTATTCTTTTTTTCTGCACAGTTACCGAGCGTTCATTTTGTCCCACACCGTATAGAGCTGTACGCTCCTCACACACTACCGTGTACCGGCTGGTATCACAGACAAATACATGCTGACTATCTGTGTGTGACTCCGGAAATATATACTGAGATTTCAATTTTCCCCTACACCCTATACAGCTGTATGCTTCTCATACAGTACCATATATTTGCTGTTTTTATTACAGTCAAATCCATACTGAGAGAGCGTCTGTGTGTGACTCCGGAAATATATACGGAGTTTTAAATATTCCACTACACCGTATACAGCTGTATGCTCCTCATACAGTATCGTATATCTGCTGGTATTACGGTCAAATCCAAACTGAGTGAGCGTCTGTGTGTGACTCCGGAAATAAATACGGAGATTTAAATGTTTCCCTAAACCGTATACAGCTGTACGCTCCTCATACAGTACCGTATATCTTCTGGTATTATGTTCAAATCCATACTGAGTGAGCGTCTGTGTGTGACACCGGAAATAAATACGGAGATTTAAATTTTCCCCTACACCGTATACAGCTGTACGCTATTCATACAGTACCATATATCTGCTGGTATTTTTGGTACATTTTCTCAAACATGAGGAAGTATGGTCGAAGAGGCTGCGGACATGGGCGGGGGGGGCCAGCTGGTACTGATGGTGGTGGTGGTGCATCTGCTGGTAGTGCCAAAAGCACAATAGCACCTAAGGCAGGAGGTGTTGAGCCTGCGTCATCATCTGGCTCCAGAAGGACAGGAAGGCTCCCTTTTCTGGGAGTAGGTAAACCGCTTTTAAAGCCGGAGCATCAGGAACAGGTTTTGGCTTACATTGCCGAAACAGCCTCCAGCTCTATCGCCTCCGCTTCTGAAATTTCAAAAACTGCAAGCACTGAGTCGTCAGTGCAGGCTCCTGGTCAGGAACAACACCTTTCCTTGTGTCCTTCACCCCCACCAAAAGTGAAGGATGCGGCAGCCCACACTTCAGATTACTCCCTGGAGCTCTTTTCACATACCATGCCTAATTTATCAAGTGAAATCCTGAATTCCCCAGTCCAACATGAATATGACATGGAGTGCACTGATGCACAGCCAGTGCTATATGATTCTGCTGGTACATTCACCCAGAGCACTGTATTGCCCTCGCAGTCTACTGAGCCAGATTCTGACCCTTATGAAACTCAGGTGCCCCTTCCCGCATACTATACCACCTTACACGGTGACACAGAGGAAGGTGCAGATGAAATTAAAGAGGAGGTGATAGATGACCCAGTTGTTGACCCTGAATGGCATCCATTGGGGGGAAGAGGGTGCCGCTGGCAATAGCTCAGAAGAGGAGGAGGATCCGCAGCAGGCATCGACATCGCAGCTGCGGTTATCTGGCAGGCCCGTAGCAGTCCAAAAATGTGTTAAAAAAAACAAAAAGAGTTGCAAGACAGCTTGGCCAGACGGTCAAATTAGCACAGCGTGCAAGCCCTGAAAAGTTTTCCCATAGTAGGAAGAGTGCAGTGTGGCACTTTTTTGACCAAAATCCTATTGATGAGGCAAAGGTTATCTGTAAGAAGTGCGAAAGGACCTTTAGCCGAGGGAAACATCTCGGACATTTGAATACCAGTTGCATGCTTAGACATGTAAACACCATGCACTTGCATGCGTGGACGGACTACAAAACCTCACTGGCTTTGAATGCCTACATTGCCAAACTGATCTCATTAGAGATGATGCCCTTCTGTTTGGTTGAAAGTGCAGCATTGCGAGAGCTCATGGCCTACGCTGTGCCACGCTATGACCTACCCAGTTGGCACTTCTTTTCTAGAAAAGCCATCCCTGCCCTCCACCTGCATGTGAAAGACCGCATTGTCCATGCACGGTGCACCTCACAACAGATGCATGGGCCACTAGGCATGGCCAGGGCCATTACGTGCCCATCACTGCGCACTGGGTGTATGTGGCGGATGCAGGGTTCACAGGGACAGCGGCGGTGGAACAGTGCTACCTAGCCCACGGTAAACTGAACCACGGTATATTGGCTGTAGGCGTTTGACCCTCCTCCAGAAGCGAAAGCTCGTCGACAGAGTGCAGTAGCACTAGCACTCCATCCGCAGCTGCCAGTGTTGCACACGAGGTGTCCCACTATCGAACAGCTAGTGGTAAGCGTCAGCAGGCTGTTTTAAAGATGATGTCTTTGGGCGACAACAGACACACCGCGGAGGTACTGGCCGACTACTTGCAGCGAGAAACTGAGTCATGGCTAGGCAGTCTACATCTTGAGCCAGGCAAGGTAGTCAGTGATAACGGATGTAATTTTGTGGCGGCCATAGCCATGGCAAAACTCAGTCACATACCTACCTTGCCTGGCTCACACCTTGAACCTGGTGGTGCAGTGCTTCATAAATAATTATCCGGAGTTACCAGCCCTGCTTCATAAGGTGCGAAGTCTGTGCTTGAACATCCGTTGCTCGCCCATAGACTCCAGTCGTATGCAGAGGCTGCAGCGATCGCTCCACCTCCCCAAGCAACCGCGTAATCATAGATGTTGCAACAAGGTGGAACTCCACCATGCACATGGTTGAGAGGCTGTGTGAACAGAGGCAGGCTGTAATGCATTTGTGGGAGGATCCACAGGCAGGCAGTTTGAGGGCGGACATGGAGTTGTCGGGTGTGTAGTGGTCAAAGCTGAAAGACCTCTGTAAAGTCCTTCAGTGTTTTGAGGAATACACACGGCTGGTAAGTGCAGACGACGCCATCATAAGCATGAGCATCCCACTTATGCGTCTGCTCATGCAAACTTTGACGCACATTAAGGATCAGGCATCTGCAGCGGAGTAGGAGGAGGAGGAGGGAAGCCTTGATGACAGTCAGGCATCGTCTGCTCAGGGAACTGTCCTGGACGAGGTGGAGGAAGAAGAGGAAGAGGAGGAGTCGGAGGATGAGGGGGATGATTATTTTGGGGAGGAGGATGCTTCTCAGGGCAAGAGAAAATGTTTGCTTGCCAAGGTCAGGTACAGGGTTTGTGCATGACTGGAGGGATGTCGGTTTGGCAGAAAGTGCTCCTCCACCCACCACTGGCAGTGCATCATTGACACCTGGAACATTGGCCCACATGTGTGATTATCTCTTGCGGATCCTAAAAAGGGACCTCCGCATTGCCAAAATTATGAAGGATGACGGCTACTGGTTGGCCAGCATCATCGATCCACGTTATAAAGGCAAATTACAGAACATCATGCCACAGGAGAACCTGGAGCTAATATTGGTGAACAAACAAGCAACTCTGGTAAACCATTTGTTAGAGACATTCCCAGCACACAGCAGCGGTGCAGGTTCCACCACGAGCCGTACTGGGCAACATGGAAGAGGTGTTCGTGGTGTACACAGCCGAAGTGGCATTGGAGACAGGGGTTTCATGACCATGTTGTGGACTGATCTCTCGAGTAACGCTCACACGACTGTTAATACTGAATCGATTGCAACAGACAGGAGACAGCAGTTGTCAACTATGGTTCAAAATTACCTCTCCTCCCTTATCGATGTTCTCCCTCACAGTTCATTCCCCTTTGACTACTGAGCCTGTAAACTGGACACCTGGCCTGAATTGGCACAATATGCCTTACAGGAGCTCGCTTGCCCTGCTGATAGTGTGCTATCAGAAAGAGTCTTCAGTGCTGGTGGATCAATCCTGACAGAAAGAAGGACCCGGCTGTCGACACAAAATGTAGGTGATCTCACCTTCATTAAAATGAACCATGCCTGGGTTTCAAAGGATTTTGTACCACCTTCCCCTGATGACACATAGGTTGCCAGCAAAATGGCTTGCTTTGTCCTCCTCTTCCTCCGACTTCTCCAATTCCTCCATTAGCAGCTGCTGAACGTCCAGCCTACACCTCAACATATGCCAGTTTATGCCAGTTTTTCCACCTCCCTAACTGGGCTGTACCCCCCCCCAGGGCCGGCGTCAGCACCTGGCGAACACCGGGGCAAGTGTCGGGGCCCCGAGCAGGTTGGGGGGGCCATCAGAGACACCGGCGTACTATGAGGGGCCCTGTGCCAGAGCCGGCGCCCATGAGTGGGCCCCCCCTACTTGCTCAGGGCGCCAGAGCTTGCAATACTTACCTCTCCCTGCACCACCGCTGTGACATCTTCCACATTTCCTGACAGTGACATTCAGGTCAGAGAGCGCAATGATGTCACGTCTGTGTGCCCTCTGCCTGAACAATCACAGTGCAGAGAGCTGAAAGATGGCGACGCTGAGGAGTCCAGAGTAGAGCAGTGCTCAGCGAGGAGAGATATTTCTTTTTTGTAATGTTTGGAGCAATATATGGGGAGCATTATACACTGGAGAATTATATATGGGGCCCATCATACACTTGAGCATCATAGATAGTGTCCATTATACACTGGAGCATTATATATGGAGCCCATCATACACTGGAGCATTAAAAATGGGGCCCATCATACACTGGAGCATCATATACGGGGCCCATTATACACTGGAACATCATATATGGGGCCCATTATATACTGGAGCATCATATGGGTCCCATTATATATAGAGCATTATATAGGCCCATCATACACTGGAGTATCATCCATGGGGCCCATCATATACTGGAGCATCATATGAGGCTCATTATATATGGCGCATCATATGGGGCACATTACATATGGAGCATCACATGGAGCACTTTATATATGGAGCATTATATAAGGGGACCATTATATATGGAGCATTATATGGGGCTCATCATACACTGGAGTATCATATATGGGGCCCATCATATACTAGAGCATCATATGGGGTTCATTATTTATGGGGCATCATATAGGGCCCTTTATATATGGAGCATCATATGGAGCACATATGGGGCCTATTCTGTCTGGAGCATTATATGGAGCCCATTCTGTATGGAGCAATATATGGGGCTCATTATTCTGTATGGCGCACTATGTGGTGCCCATAATACTGTATGGAGGACTATACTGTCCGGTTTTTGAGCCATTGTAGAATTTACAATAGATATCACTCATGTAATATAAGAACTGAAGTATTTGGCATTGTACTATACCTATATTTCTGTACCGTATCGGAGCATCATGAATTGTGGTATGTGTTAAAGGGGCCCACTGAGACTCTTTCGGCCGGGGCCCACGAAAACCTGGAGCCAGCCCTGCCCCCCCACAACTTTAGCCAAATAACCCCAGTTTTCAATGCGTTACTATTACTATAAAGTAAATTTAGGTTTACAAGCTTAAGTAATAAGAATTGATGTCGTTAGCATTGAAATGGGCACTGTAGGTGTGTTTACTCTCCTCCACTCACTGGCGACTTTTATTCCCCATTGACTTGCATTGGGGTCGGGTTTCCGACACCGACTCGACTGTTTCCGATAGTCGGCCGACTTCGTTCGACTCGACTTTTGTAAAAGTCGAGCCGACCGAAACCCGACTCGACCCTCCCGGAGGCAAAGTCGCTCATCTTTAGTCCAGCAATGTATGAAGCCCTAACACAAAATTATGTCTCTACAGTTCATAAACAGCATATAATGGCCCCCACAACCACCTATATACAATATTGTGGCTCCCGCCATTCCCATATATGCAGTATGATGCCCCTACAGCCTCACTATACACAGTATGATGTTCTCATAATCCTCTATATGCAATGGAGTTGTCCTATAGCCCCCTATACATAGTATGATGGCCCCATAGCCCCCTAAATATTATGAAGGCGAAGGAAGTAATCATCAGCTCTTTCCTCCACCATTATATTGAACAGTATCAGCATCCTGAGCGTGCAGATGCCATTAAAACCCAGAATGTGGGGGCCCAATGCCATTTGGTACCAGGCCCTCCCGACTCACGAGCCCCATAGAAGGCGCATGATCTGCCATTATGGGCAGTATGCCGATTCATCTAAACAGTCTGACAATGCAACAGATTTAATAGATTGTGGGTGTTTTAATTATACAAAGCAATAATTTATGAGATGAATGGGTTAAGTTTGCATTTTTTTTTTTAGATAATGGTATTCACATGTTTGTCTATGCTGTAATTGTATTCAAAATGCAGACATATCTATTCTTGGCTTTGATTTATACATCAGTGCCAATAATGCTGTTAGTACAGCCCATTTGTCCTTGTCATCACTGTGAGAAGTGGTTTATTGAGGAATATCAGATATTTAGAAATAAAATGACCCAGCACCATATTAGGTTATGTAATGGTGTTAAATCTGAGAAAATTGTGTTATATTATTTTCTTAGATTTGATCGGGCATTGCGATTTGGTTTTGGCTTTTTATTGTTTCCTGTAAAGTGTGTTAACAAGCTTTTCTCTAGTGATTCCCAGCAAATTCTTTACCTAAATACAGCTGCTTTTACATGCGTTTTATGGCTTGCTGTGCATCATTAATGTCCTACTAAAATCTTCCCCATTTGATTTCTTGAATAGATATCAACCCTGCTGTTATACCATATATGCTACATTGGGTACAGAAAGTATTCAGACTCCTTTAAATTTTTCACTCTTTGTTTCATTGCAGCCATTTAGTAAATTCAAAAAAATTATTTTTTTTCTCATTAATGTACACTCTGCACCCCATCTTGACTGAAAAAAAACAGAAATATAGAAATTTTTGCAAATGTATTAAAAAAGAAAAACTGAAATTTCACATGGCCATAAGTATTCAGACCCTTTGCTCAGTATTGAGTAGAAGAACCTTTTTGAGCTAGTACAGCCATGTGTCTTCTTGGGAATAATGCAGCAAGTTTTTCACACCTGGATTTGGGGATCCTCTGTCATTCTTCTTTGCAGATCCTCTCCAGTTCTGTCAGGTTGGATGGTGAATGTTGGTGGACAGCCATTTTCATGTCTCTCCAGAGATGCTCAATTGGGTTTAGGTCAGGGCTCTGGCTGGGCCAGTCAAGAATGGTCACAGAGTTGTTCTGAAGCCACTCCTTTGTTAATATAGATGTGTGCTTAGGGTCATTGTCTTGTTAGAAGGTGAACCTTCGGTCAAGTCTGAGGTCCAGAGCACTCTGGAAGAGGTTTTCATCCTGGATATCTCTGTACTTGGCCGCATTCATGTTTCCTTCAGTTGCAACCAGTCGTCCTGTCCCTGCAGCAGAAAAACACCCCCATAGCATGATGCTGCCACCACCATGTTTCACTGTTGGGATTGTATTGGGCAGGTGATGAGCAGTGCCTGGTTTTCTCCACACATACTGCTTAGAGTTATCACCAAAAAGTTTTATCTTTCTCTCATCAGACCTGAGCATCTTATTTCTTTAAGTCTGGGAGTCCTTCATGTGTTGGGCTTTCATATGTCTGGCACTGAGGAGAGGCTTCCGTCGGGCCACTCTGCCATAAAGGCCCGACTGGTGGAGGGCTGCAGTGATAGTTGACTTTGTGGAACTTTCTCCCATCTCCCTACTGCATCTGTGGAGCTCAGCCACAGTGATCTTGGGGTTCTTCTTTACCTCTCTCACCAAGGCTTTTCTCCCACGACTGCTCAGTTTGGATGGACAGCCAGGTCTAGGAAGACTTCTGGTGGTCCCAAACGTCTTCTATTTAAGGATTATGGAGGCCACTGTGCTCTTATGAACCTTGACTACTGCAGAAATTCTTTTGTAACCTTGGCCAGATTTGTGCCTTGCCACAATTCTGTCTCTGAGCTCCTTGGCCAGTTCCTTTGACCTCATGATTCTCATTTGGCCTGACATGCAATGTGAGCTGTGAGGTCTTATATAGGCAGGTGTATGCCTTTACAAATCAAGTCCTATCAGTTTAATTAAACACAGCTGGACTCCAATGAAGGAGTAGAACCATCTCAAGGAGGATCACAAGGAAATGGACAGCATATGACGTAAATATGAGGATCTGAATACTTATGACCATGTGATATTTTAGTTTTTCTTTTTTAGTAAATTTGCAAAAATTTCTACATTTCTGTTTTTTTCTATTCAAGATGGGGTGCAGAGGGTACATTAACCCCTTTCTGCCATATGACGTACTATCCCGTCCATGTACCCTGGGACTTAATTCCCAAGGACGGGATAGTACGTCATCGATCAGCAGCACTCACGGGGGAGCATAGCTGATCGCAGCCTGGTGTCAGCTCTTTGACCCCCGGAACAGTGCGATCAAACATGATCGCAGCATTCCCGAGCTGGCAGAGGGGCTGACAGCCCCTCTGTCTCTGGATCGGAGACCCCGCGGCATGACGCGTGGTCCCGATCGCTCCCATGGTAACCCAATGTCGTCATGTCGACATCAAGGTTACCAGAGCTGATAAATTTCCTGTCATGCGCAGTGCATGTTAGAAAATCTCTGAGGTCAGTGTGCACAGAGTGCAGCGTTGATAGCTTATATGGCTTGCAGATCTGCATGCCATATAAGTGATAAGCCTGCACAAAATGTATGTCCCATAGTGGGACAAAGTGTAAAAGTAAGAATTAAATTTAAAAAAAAAAAATAATTGTAAAATTATTTTAAAAAATAATAAAAAATAAAAAAATCAATATTTATATCACTAAATAAATATTTGAATTTAAAAAAATCTAAACAATAAAAGTTCACATATTTGGTGTTGCTGTGTCCGTAACAACTGGACCTATACACCTGCCCCATTAGTTAACCCCTTTAGTGAACACCATTAAAAAAAAAAAGTCAAAAACAATGATTTATCATCATACCACCAAACATAAAGTGGAAAAACACGCAATCAAAAAGATGGATATAAATAAACATGGTACCACTGAAAACGTCATCTTGTCCCACAAAAAACAAGCTGCTACACAGCTCCATCAGTGGAAAAATAAAAAAGTTATAGCTCTCAGAATAAAGCGATGCAAAAATAATTTCTTTTTATATAAAATAGTTTTTATTGTATAAAAGCACCAAAACAAAAAAATTATATAAATGAGGAATCTCTGTCATCGTACTGACTCGAAGAATAAAACTGCTTTATCAATTTTACCACACACGGAATGGTATAAACGCCCCCCCAAAAGAAATTCATGAATTGCTGGTTTTTGTTCATTCTGCCTCACAAAAATCGGAATAAAAAGCGATCAAAAAATGTCATGTGCCCGAAAATGGTACCAATAAAAACGTCAACTCGTCCCGCAAAAGACAAGACCTCATAAGACTCCGTGGGCCAAAATATGGAAAAATTATAGCTCTCAAAATGTGGTGATGCAAAAACTATTTTTTGCAATAAAAACCGTCTTTTAGTGTGTGAAAACTGCTAAACATAAAAAACCCGCTACAAATAGTAAATCAAACCCCCCTTTATCACCCTCTTAGGGAAAAATAATAAAATAAAAAAATGCATTTACTTCCATTTTCTCATTAGAGTTAGGGTTAGGGTTAAGGCTAAAGTTAGGGTTAGGGTTGGGGCTAGGGTTGGGGTTGGGATTAGGATTTGGGTTGGGATTACGGTTAGGGGTGTGTTAGGGTTAGGTTTGTGGTTAGGGTTATGGTTAGGGCTGGGATTATGGTTAGGGGTGTGTTGTGGTTAGGGTTGGAGTTAGAATTTTGGGGTTTCCACTGCTTAGGCACATCAGGGGCTCTCCAAATGTGACATGGGAACTGATCTCAATTCCAGCCAATTTTGCATTGAAAAGTCAAACAGTGCTCCTTCCCTTCCGAGCCCCGATGTGTGCACATACAGTAGTTTTCTCCCACATATGGGGTATGAGCATACTCAGGACAAATTGGAAAACAACTTTTGGGGTCTAATTTCTCCTGTTACCTTTGGGAAATTGGAAAAATTGGGGACTAAAAGATCAGGTTTGTGGAAAAAATATGATTTTTTTATTTTCATGCAAGGCATTATAAACTTTAGTGAAACACCTGAGGGTTCAAAGTTCTCACCACACATCTAGATAAGTTCCTTGGGGGGTCTAGTTTTCAAAATGGGGTCATTTGTGGGGGGTTTCCACTGTTTAGGCACACCAGGGGCTCTCCAAACGCAACATGGCGTCTGATCTCAATTCCAGCCAATTTTGCATTGAAAAGTCAAATGGCGCTCCTTCCCTTCCGAGCTCTGCTATTTGCCGAAACAGTGGTTTACCCCCACATATGTGGTATCGACGTACTCAGGAGAAATTGCACAACAACTTTTGGGGCCCAATTTCTCCTGTTATCCTGGGTAAATAAAAAAATTGGATCTGAATTAAGTTTTGTGAAAAAAAATTAAATGTTCATTTTTTTAAAACATTCAAAAAATTCCTGTGAAGCATATGAAGGGTTAATAAACTTCCTGAATGTGGTTTTGACTAACTTGAAGGGTGCAGTTTTTAGAATGGTTTCACTTTTGGGTATTTTCTATCTTATAGACCCCTCAAAATGACTTCAAATGTGATGTGGTCCCTAAAAAAAATGGTATAAAAATAAGAAATTGCTGTTTAACTTTTAAAAATGAACTTTTTTGAATTTACCAAATGGCTGCAATTAAACAAGAGTGAAAAATTTAAAGGATTATGAATACTTTCCGTACCCACTGTATTCTCATTCTGCTTTGTCTGTGTATGCAGTTTCTAAATTCCTTTATTACCAATCTAACTGACTTAGCCCAAGTTCAAAATCTATAAGGGTATGTACCCATAATCAGGAAGAACAGTATTTTGAGGCAGCTCACCTGCGTTGTATCCAAAATGTTGCGTTCTACATTAGAAGCAGGAGTGCTTGGGATTTATAGAAATGTCATGCAAAAATACGATGTGTCCAAAACGCTGCTATTTCCTGATCGTGGGCACATAGCATAACAGAGACCCTGTCTCAATACAGACCAGTCCACTTCTGACCAGCATTAACACCCACCCACCACTTGTTATTTGGGCTCACAATCAAGTCAATCCACAAGAACTCACAGATACTGTACAAGGAATGTACCTAATGTGCTATTTCTAATACTGATGTCTGGTATAGCATGGGTCCTTGGGCCCTCTCAGACACTACAGCTTAGGCACAATTAATAACACTGAAGCCCTTATACCTCTGCTACTGAACAATATCATTGGGCTGAGTAGTGTCATGAGTAGAGATGAGAGCGAATGCGAACAATTTCAGCAATATAGATATGAAGAGAAAGTCCTAAAACATTGGACAGAAACTACCGTATATTCAAAAATCTATTCTACAACAGCAGCACTGAATAAGATATGAAGTAGTCTGTGAATGATCTAGAGATTCAATTGATAGGGAAAAGAGATATGAGAGGTGCCCACAGCAGCAGTGACAGATCAGTGATATTGTGTATCAGGCATTTGTCCTGCTTCATTTCAATTATAATTATACATAGATGGCCTAATACAATGAGTACCACAGACTGCTACCATGCCCACAATTATTCTACAGGCAAGATGCAGATAGAAATTCTTTTTTTTTTTAAGGCTGGTGGAGCTTTGTACAGTCATGGACAAAAGTTTTGAGAATGACACAAATATTAATTTTTACAAAGTCTACTGCTTCACTTTTTCTAATGGCAATTTGCATATACTCCAGAATGTTATAAAGAGTGATCAGCTTAACAGCAATTACTTGCAAAGTCAATATTTGGCTAGAAAATGTACTTTATCCCCAAAACACATTTCAACATCATTGCAGCCCTGCCCTAAAAGGACCAGCTAACCTCTTTTCAGTGATTGCTCCATTAACACAGGTGTGGGTGTTGATGAGGACATGGCTGGAGATCAATCTGTCATGATTAAGTAAGAATGACACCACTGGACACTTTAAAAGGAGGCTGGTGCTTGGCATCATTGTTTCTCTTCTGTTAACCATGGTTATCTCTAAAGAAACACGTGCAGTCATCATTGCAATGCACAAAAATGGGCTAACAGGGAAGAGTATCGCAGCTAGAAAGATTGCACCTCAGTCAACAATCTATCGCATCATCAAGAACTTCAAGGAGAGAGGTTCCATTGTTGCCAAAAAGGCTCCAGGGCGCCCAAGAAAGACCAGCAAGCGACAGAACCGTCTCTTAAAAGTGTTTCAGCTGCGGGATCGGGCTACCAGCAGTGCAGAGCTTGCTCAGGAATGGCAGCAGGCAGGTGTGAGTGCATCTGCACGCACTGTGAGGCGGAGACTCTTGGAGCAAGGCCTGGTCTCAAGGAGGGCAGCAAAGAAGCCACTTCTCTCCAGAAAAAACATCATGGACAGACTGATATTCTGCAAAAGGTACAGGCAGTGGACTGCTGAGGACTGGGGTAAAGTTATTTTCTCTGATGAATCCCCTTTTCGATTGTTTGGGACATCAGGAAAACGCCTCATTCGGAGAAGACAAGGTGAGCGCTACCACCAGTCTTGTCTCATGTCAACTGTTAAGCATCATGAAACCATTCATGTGTGGGGTTGCTTCTCAGCCAAGGGAATCGGCTCTCTCACAGTCTTGCCTAAAAACACAGCCATGAATAAAGAATGGTACCAGAATGTCCTCCAAGAGCAACTTCTCCCAACCCTCCAAGAGCAGTTTGGCGATCAACAATGCCTTTTCCAGCATGATGGAGCACCTTGCCATAAAGCAAAGGTGATAACTAAATGGCTCAGGGAACAAAACAATAGAGATTTTGGGTCCATGGCCTGGAAATTCCCCAGATCTTAATCCCATTGAGAACTTGTGGTCAATCATCAAGAGACGGGTGGACAAACAAAAACCTAAAAATTCTGACAAAATGAAAGCATTGATTGTGCAAGAATGGACTGCTATCAGTCAGGAATTGGTCCAGAAGTTGATTGAGAGCATGCCAGGGAGAATTGCAGAGGTCCTGAAGACAAAGGGTCAACACTGCAAATATTGACTTGCTGCATTAACTCATTCTAACTGTCAATATAAGCTTTTGTTACTCATATGTTTGCAATTATATTTCTGTCTGATAAAAACATCTGTCAAACACACATAAAAACCAGAGGGCAGCAGATCATGTGAAAATATAATATTTGTGTCATTCTCAAAACTTTTGGCCATGACTGTATTAGTGGCCTACTTTAATCTATACAACCTTATTGAACATCATATTAATCATTAAACTTGCCTTTCAACGTTTTTAGATTTACTAGATGTGCACATTTGTTTGGTTGTATGATTGTGCTCAAACACTCACATACCTGTAACCATCTGGTCTCTGTACAATCTAGAAAAGAACCTAACAGCACAACAATCTAAACCTCCTTTTACTTTGCTCCTTAAAAAACCATAGAGGGGTTTTATTTGTACATCCTGAGGAACCAGAGTGGAGGCCGCAACACAAGTCCAACAAAAGTAGAGGAAAGCATGCGGGGAGACAGGAGAACAGAGGGTGAGAAACCAAAACATGTTCACAAAGAATAGATAGGGATAAATAAGGAAATCCAAAAAACAAACAGAATAAGTGATACCTCCCAGACCACCTAATGTAAAGAAGAAGGGAAAGGTGCTGATTGCAACAGGAAAAAGAACTGTGGCTTACCAGACAAGATAAATCCCTAGCTGAGGAACTGGAACTCCAGCCACCAATCTATATGGAAGTATAGCTAGCAAGTGTAATAAGAGAAAGGTGAACATGTATAACCCATCCCAAAATGTGATAGGACAAAGCCAAAAGGGAAAATGTAAAACAACTGGAGAGAAGCCAACCAAGAAATGAAAACCAAGAAAACCAACAAAAAGAAACCATCTGCATTTGTACAAAGAAAAAGTCTGTAGCCCCGCAGAGAGGGAAACTGACCACGCAGCAAAAGGTCACTAGATCGAATTCCTAAACCGAGCCATGTCAGTTGGCGTATTTTGCTCCATTTTATTGCACCAAAATGTTGGTGCAGTTTGGTAAACATGGTCACATTTCAAGCCATGCCCCTTCCCCAACAAAGCCACATCAACTTTTTCAGGTGGTATCCAAACATTGTTTTAGGGCTCATTCGAATATCTGACTTTCCCATACAAGTGATAGCCGTGTTTTTCACAGATAGCACTCGTACCTGTGATAGTCTATGAGGCCATTCAAATGTCCATGATTGTTTAAGGGCTGGATAAAATCGGCATTGCAAGTCAATGGGTCCATGAAAAAATCAGACCACACTCGGATGAGATCAGAGTGTAGTCTGATTTTCACAGACTGTTAGAATGGAAAAGGTGCATTTTTTTATTGCATTTCTCCATGTGCAAGAAAAATGGATGACACTTGGATCATACTCTGTTCAAACTGTGATCAAAGTCTGATCAGAATAATTGATCCGTTTTTCTCATACATGGAAAAATCGGATGTTTGAATGATCCCTTAAAAATACAATATATGTCTAAAACTAGATACAACCATTTGTGCCAAAATGCGCAAATATTTGGTGCATTTTCTGATAAAGTTGAAATGCACCCTTAACAGCATATTTTCCCATAGGCGTGGAGCGTATATTCATTTCCTTAATGAGCAGTACCACATGACCGCTCAGCACAGGAAGAGCTGTCGCGCTGGGTCAACGGAGATGCAGCGATGGCGCTAGGACAGTGAGTAGGATGGGGAGGGGGTAAGCCATACATACAAGTATGGGAGGGGGCCGGGGGAGCCATGCATACAGCGATGGGACTGGGGGAGCCATGCATACAGCGATAGGACTGGGGGAGCCATGCATACAGTGATGGGACTGGGGGAGCCATGCATAAAACGACGGGACAGGGGGGAGCCATGCATACAGCGATGGGACCGGGGAGCCATGCATACAACAACGGACAGGGGGAGCCATGCATACAACAGGGGGAGCCACACATACCAGGACAGGACGGGGGATCCACGCATAACAGGACAGCGACGGGGGAGCCACGCATAGCAGGACAGGGATGAGGGGACAATGCATACCCGTTTATACTCAAGTCAATAAGCTTACCCAGTTTTCCGTGGCAAAATTAAGTGCCTCGGCTTTTTCTCGGGTCGGCTTATATTCGAGTATATATGGTAATACAAATACAATTTCATACAAAAATATTAGTTCAGTATGTGGTTATGCTGTTACTGAGTATGCACAACCATAGTTTAATTTATATATATGTACAAATATGATGATATGCTGTTAATAAGCTATGTTCTGTACTATTCAGACTTGCAAATTTTCATGAGCTGTATCTGTACAGTGACATTACAGTCTGTGCATGGTTGTTTAAAAATAAAGTGCAAAGTAAGCAGATAAAAATGCTATCTAATTATCTTATCTCAGACCTTGAAAATTTTAGTCTGTTTCCTAGAAAAGTGATTTTGTCATACAAAGCATTTTTTCTGCCAGTGAAAATTTCTTGGCTGTTGATCTCATGTTCTACCCTGGAATCTGACCTGGGCTAGAAAATAATGCTGTGGTTGCGAGGCTCTCGCCCTCTAGAGCACAATCAATCGGTAGCTAAGCACCTCTATAGGCAGCCTCCCTATCATACACCTTTCATGTCCAGCTCACTTTCTTTCATGTGATTACCTACGAGTGCCAGTTTAATTACATTGATTGGTTAATGCCTATACATTTAAAGGCACTGCCACACTTAGCGATCACGATAACGACTTAACCTGGTGAGATCGCTAGTGCGATCGCTATGTGATCGCTAGTTAGATTCCAAACACAACTCATCAGCGATCTGTGATTCCAAACACAACTCATCAGCGATTTGTATAACGACCTCTGCGGTCGTTGGGAAAACCTAGTCCCACCTGCGATGCTGGTGAAGTCGTTCATAAAGGGTGTCACACTCAGTGATTCAGGCTCACCAGCGGGACACCAATGACCGAAAACCGGCTCAGAATGTTCATAAGCGATCAGCGACATCTCAGCAGGGGCCACATCGCTGCTACATGTCACACACAGCTAAGTCGCTAACGAGATCGCTACTGCGTCATAAATGGCATACCCTTAACTGACTGCAGGAATCTAAGGACATGCTTATGGGTGTAGAGCATCATGAGCAAATCTGATTATTTTGTTTTTTTTGTTTATTTTTTTTGAAAAAAAAACATCGGATAGTACTCGGCCATGTTATACGCTCATGTGAACAAGCCTTTAGGCTGACATCAGTTTCTTTCAAGTACAAGAAAAAAAGACTTTCACCTGTGATTTTCATCATAGCGTCATCCGAGTTTCATCCATTTTGGTCCTGATTTTCATCCGTTTTTTGGTGAAAGAAAAGAAAGAAAAGTTTTCCCTAACAGTCCATGAAAAACATAAAACACTCGAATGGCATCCAAGTGCTGTCCAGTTTTGTCACGGACCCATAAACTTGCATTGCCCAGTTTGATTCGAGACTCTGAACAATATCGAACAAGGCTTTCACGATTTTGCACACACCATTCAGTCCACAAAAAAATACAGATATGTGAACAGCACCATAGACTATCATAAGTACAAGTGCTAGCACTCATATGCAAAAAAATGACATTTGAACAAGGTCTGACACTGATGGAAGAAATTCTCAGGTAACTATTGAGCTAGTCACCGCCTCCAAATGTTTGTGCAAAAATAAAAATGACCAGCAACTCAGAATAAACAGAATAAAGCAAATTTGAACAGGTGCAAGCTGCTTTGACTGCATTATACACAAATTAAAGAATGCAGCAGCACTCTGTGTGCCAAGATAAATGCAAGCAGTGAGTATGTGAATTTTACATTACTGCAATATATACTGTACTATACTTAATTGTATTTAGTGCACAAGTTACCCAATTGAAATATGCCCACCATTCACAAACAGCCAACTTTTTTTTTATAAGGACCTAACTTTACGACTTACCTATCCTAGATCAAAGCCTACAAATGTGGTTTAAAATGCATATATTTAAAGGGAATCTGCCAGTAAGATCAGCCATCCTAAGCCGTCTATATGGGCAAGGAGGTCATAGGAAGTTGCATAAAATAATACCTTGATATCTTTAATGTCTTATTCCAAAGAATTCCACATTTTGGCAATATGTAAATGAGGTGTTGAGATCTATAGGCCGGACATAGATCTCCCTCTAATGGCTGCTATCTGCTCTCCTGTTCTCACTGCAGAGCTGTGTGTGATTATAACTAACACGTAACATCACTAAACAAATCTGCGTATGTCCCCTCATAGGACTTCAGCCTTCATCACATGGGCAGACATTGTTGCAATTTAGCAGCATTGTGACAGCTGCAGCAAATGTGTTTGTAAGAAAAGTTCAGGTCTACTGCTTTGTGTTAGTTACAGGCCTCACACTGGTAGCTCCCCCTTTTACTAAAAATAAGCTCTGGAGGCAAATTCTCATATAGATCATTATCATGCAAACCTGGAATAGCTCACTTACATACAAGTAAATTATGGTTATCTCTGGATAAGGCATTGGATCACATACTGTATATCAAGGTATCACCTTATTCAGCTTTCTACGACCTACGTGCCCATATAGACAGCTTTGGAGAGTTGATCCTATTGACAGATTCCCTTTCATGTTGTATACAGTACAGACCAAAAGTTTGGACACACCTTCTCATTCAACGATTTTTCTGTATTTTCATGACTATGAAAATTGTAGAATCACACTGAAGGCATCAAAACTATGAATTAACACATGTGGAATTATACATTACACTTTACAAAAAAGTGTGAAACAACTGAAAATATGTCTTATATTCTAGGTTCTTTAAAGTAGCCACCTTTTGCTTTGATTACTACTTTGCACGCAGAAAAGGTGAACGGATGGACTCTACATGCCTGGCTCCCACCGTGAAGCATGGAGGAGGTGGTGTGATGGTGTGGGGTGCTTTGCTGGTGACACTGTTGGGGATTTATTCAATATTGAAGGCATACCGAACCAGCATGGCTACCACAGCATCTTGCATCAGCATGCTATTCCATCCGCTTTGCCTTTAGTTGGACCATCATTTATTTTTCAACAGGACAATGACCCCAAACACACCTCCAGGCTGTGTAAGGGCTATTTGACCAAGAAGGAGAGTGTTGGGGTGCTACGCCAGATGACCTGGCCTCCACAGTCACCAGACCTGAACCCAATCGAGATGGTTTGGGGTGAGCTGGACCTCTCACCGCTTCAATTTTGAATAAATCCCCAACAGTGTCACCAGCAAAGCACCCCCGCACCATCACACCACTTCCTCCATGCTTCACGGTGGGAACCAGGCATGTAGAGTCCATCCGTTCACCTTTTCTGCGTGCAAAGCAGTAATCAAAGCAAAAGGTGGCTACTTTGAAGAACCTAGAATATAAGACATATTTTCAGTTGTTTCACACTTTTTTGTAAAGTGTAATGTATAATTCCACATGTGTTAATTCATAGTTTTGATGCCTTCAGTGTGATTCTTCAATTTTCATAGTCATGAAAATCCAGAAAAATCTTTGAATGAGAAGGTGTGTCCAAACTTTTGGTCTGTACTGTATATCTTGGGCAGACACAATGCGCTGCTGCACTCTTTGGTTTGTACTGTTTATAACACAGTCACAGCATCTTGTGCCTGTTCACATTTGCTTTATTCTGTTAGGAGGTGCAAGTCAAATTTGTTTATTGCATGAAAACCAAGTCAGACAAAGCATGGTCTTGTTGCTACTAGAATTGTTGATCTTAACTAAAAATGCTAATTTTTCAGGGATCAAGTCCAAGAGCACAACTAGCATTTAATAGTTTAACAGGTAATCAGGAAAATGAGGTTTAAGGGAACACTACTCTCAAATAGATGGGGCCCTTCTATATAATTTGTTTAATTATCCCTGACCTTAGCTTTCTGGACTGGATTTCAGTGAGAATAATGTGGAAAAGTGGGTTAAAGGAAATTTATTTTACACATTAGAACTATATAGTGATATAAGTTATTTTTTCTCTGTTTTTACCTTTTTATATACATATTTTCATTATATGATTATGTGGTCAGGCATTTTCCCCTGAGATTGTGTTAACAGCAGTCAATAATATGCGTTATTGAAGCTACATGGGCTATAGGAAACAATAGGCTGGAGTTGTTCATTGACTCCTGTGGGAAGTTTTCTAGGCATTTTCTGTCATTTGTGCAGTGATCATTGAGCAGAGATAGGGAGGAGGTGAACTGTGTCCATCATCTATTGTGAATGGCAGATCCTGAATTATCAATATACTGTAGATGTTACTGCTTAAAAAATATTGTGGAGACACAAAGGTCAGTGCATGCTCTCGTCTGCTGACATAGCTGTCTTTAGAAAGACCACAGGGACCAGAACTGATCCCACTAAATGCCTGTACTCCTTGCCTGTGGGAACAATACTGCTCAGACAATACAGGGTGAGCATAACACACTTCAGTAATATTTTATTGTATCAGCAACAGTCAACAACATCTAGTACAGTTCCAGCAAACACACAAGATGATGCAAATGACAGTCTCATTCTTCCGCTGGCTCGCTGGGGATTAGAACCTCTGCGACTTCGGAGCATCCAGGGCCAACTACCCCAACCAGTAGCATTTTTGGTGGGCATCCAAAGATAGGAAGTAGAGGCAAGCTTAGGAACCTGACCGAGGACAGGTGACCTTATTATCCCAACCTGGGTTCTCCAAACATCTTTGCAGGTTCAGTGATGGCCAGTGGAGCAGATCTGTATTCCACCAGCTGGAGCCATGGTATCTCACCTAATGTCCTGTAGAGCCTCACTGGAGAGATCGTGAGAGACAGGCCCCTTTTAAACCAACAGCTCTCATTCAGGCATTCTCTCACAGGATTGGGGAAGCTGGTGAGGTAATCTTTCATCGTTCGATTGTTCAACTAACCTGCATATTTTTCCTCCAAGGTGTGTAGACTAGTAAACCACAGGGGGTTGATACAATATGTAATCAGCAGACATTCCACAAATTAACAGACAACAAGAATCATCATACAGTCTCATATGCAACAATGGCTCATGTCCCTTAACCTACTGAACAAAGGAACAATATATCTGGCATGATTAATAATAATTCACCCCCTTCACTAATGGAAAGGGTGACGAATCTGACGATGTGTCGCCACAATTATCTTCCATAAGACAAAGTAAAAGTCTAATATTAGGGTACATGAAGGGTGTTTTTTTTGAAAAAAAATCAAAAAAAGAAAAAACGACCACAGATCCAAGTATATATTATCAAAAATATACAAAAGCTTTATTGGTACACATATAGATGGGACAGGAGTATCCAGACAGTGAACAAATACAGTGGTGAGTATCTATAAAAAATATACACATAACATATATATCAACCTGGGTTCCTATAAAATATATCTGTAGGGCACACAAAAATATGCATGGGGGCTGAAGCAGTAAACATGTATTTTAAATCATGAATTCAAATCCAAATGTCAATACATATAATAGAAAACATGTGACTGCACCAACAGTGCATATGAATATCAATATTGCTGCATGTGATCAAATTTCATGCATCTACATAGAGATTCGCTAGCTACCCAGAGTTGGAAAGCAGCAATTATAACCCAAAATGCCCATTGTGAAAGTTTGGGAGTGCCAGTAAGCTTCCATAAGTCACATGGAAGACGGCAATCTGCCGCTCATAACACAAATGCTGTGACTAACATGGAGTGAATGGGGAGAACATTACCTCCAAAATTTGTAGCTGGCGCTCACAGGGGAAACCAGGATGATGAGAACGTGCCCCGACGCACGTTTCGGTAATTAAAGGGGGCCCCCTGACGAAGGTTTAATTACCGAAACGTGCGTCGGGGCACGTTCTCATCATCCTGGTTTCCCCTGTGAGCGCCAGCTACAAATTTTGGAGGTAACGTTCTCCCCATTCACTCCATGTTAGTCACAGCATTTGTGTTATGAGCGGCAGATTGCCGTCTTCCATGTGACTTATGGAAGCTTACTGGCACTCCCAAACTTTCACAATGGGCATTTTGGGTTATAATTGCTGCTTTCCAACTCTGGGTAGCTAGCGAATCTCTATGTAGATGCATGAAATTTGATCACATGCAGCAATATTGATATTCATATGCACTGTTGGTGCAGTCACATGTTTTCTATTATATGTATTGACATTTGGATTTGAATTCATGATTTAAAATACATGTTTACTGCTTCAGCCCCCATGCATATTTTTGTGTGCCCTACAGATATATTTTATAGGAACCCAGGTTGATATATATGTTATGTGTATATTTTTTATAGATACTCACCACTGTATTTGTTCACTGTCTGGATACTCCTGTCCCATCTATATTGTGTACCAATAAAGCTTTTGTATATTTTTGATAATATATACTTGGATCTGTGGTCGTTTTTTCTTTTTTTGATTTTTTTAAAAAAAAAACACCCTTTATGTCTATAGCGATAGATCCTTTATTTTTCCAACAAGCAGCCTAGATATTTGATCTTATTATCATTATGATTTTGCTGCTATTAGTTTTGTGTCATATTTGTTCAGTATTAGGGTACATGGCAAGAGTAAAGTATACGAATCATGAACAATTCTTTAAAAATATGTATGACATAAAAACTTGCTGTAAACAATAATCATTTTCTTATGACATATTCACTATATACATACAACATTGCTCTCTACACTGGAATTGATATGTCAACTACTTTTTTAGGGCTGAAAAAGTATATTGGGGAGTAATGAGAAATGTACTTTGCATAGATCACTTTCTGATTTAAGAAGATGGCTTTTAGGTTAAAAAGCTGTCTCTTAACATCTGTTCATTGAATAAAAAAGCCAGGGCCAATTAGTGAGTCATGTATTCTTCAGCCTGGATCTCCTTTAAACGTGACCTGTTACTGACCTGATGTAATAAACCTACTGTTTTGTCTGTGATTTTGATGAGATGCTGATTTTGAATTTGCCTGGACTGCACTTATCCCGTTTCCCTTGTTGCAGATTGTATACATTTTTGAAACACTTAGAAGGTGAGAGAGCAATCTCCATTCACAGCCTCCAGTAGATAGTTAAGGGTTCACTCAGTTGTATTGGTGGTATCTAGCTAGTTGCTTTATGCCTGAGCTGGACATAATTGTTGAAAACATCAGGCACATTGTGCACTGGCCCATCGGCTATGGCTGAACAGATCAGTGCTGCAGTCAACATTTTCTACCCCAGGCCCTGAAACCTCATGACTTGCTAAAAAAAATCCTATAGAAAATTGTAGGATCGGTTCTAATGTCACACATTGGATGAGAAAATATAAGTGAGTACATGCCAACAGTTAGTACAGTAAGACTGGGTTCACATTGCGTCAATGGCAATGCGCTGATGGCATCCGTTACATAGTGGCACTAAGGCGAAGTAACGGATGCGTTAGCGCACCCATTGACTGCCATTATGTAGCGCACCGCTAACGCATGTCATAATCGGCATGCGTTAGCGATGTGCCGTCATTCTATGACGGACCCTCGGATGCGGTCTGCTGTGTTCAGGGGTCCGTCACTGCTAGCACAGATGGAGCATCTGTGCTAGCGCGATCACATAACGCAATCTTTAAAAGCTCTTGCGTTAGCGCAGTCCGTTTAACGCATGCGTTGAACGGACTGCACTAACGCAATGTGAACCTAGCCTAACACATATCAATTTCACTGTTGTAAAATGCATTAGTCAATATTCAAAAGACAAAAAACCTGACTGGCACTTCCAGACTAATGTGAACTAGGTGCAAACCAAAGGGAGCTACCCCCATGTAAAACATACAAAAAAAGGCTGCACTCAAGCATACTAAAGCATGACAACATAGAATACATGAAATTTTGAATAGCAATATGGCTTTGGAGTATAAGGAAAAATTTGAGACCCTTAGTATAAACATTTGGCCAGACATTTTAAAGCCCACCAACTATCGTCAAGGTGGTCTCAATTCTGGTGAGTCCCTGACCTAATGTGAACATACCTCTATTAGGCTGATATCTGAATTTCTGGGTGAATATGCACCTCTGTCAGTAATGCCTGCATTTATGGGTAAAGTAGGGACCTGATGTAATTAAAATCACCACCTGGTGGGGGCGGAGTGCTCGGTCAGTAAGCTAAAATTCAAAAGACAAAAAACCTGACTGGCACTTCCAGACTAATGTGAACTAGGTGCAAACCAAAGGGAGCTACCCCCATGTAAAACATACAAAAAAAGGCTGCACTCAAGCATACTGAAGCATGACAACATAGAATACATGAAATTTTGAATAGCAATATGGCTTTGGAGTATAAGGAAAAATGTGAGACCCTTAGTATAAACATTTGGCCAGACATTTTAAAGCCCACCAACTATCGTCAAGGTGGTCTCAATTCTGGTGAGTCCCTGACCTAATGTGAACATACCTCTATTAGGCTGATATCTGAATTTCTGGGTGAATATGCACCTCTGTCAGTAATGCCTGCATTTATGGGTAAAGTAGGGACCTGATGTAATTAAAATCACCACCTGGTGGGGCGGAGTGCTCGGTCAGTAAGCTAAAATTCAAAAGACAAAAAACCTGACTGGCACTTCCAGACTAATGTGAACTAGGTGCAAACCAAAGGGAGCTACCCCCATGTAAAACATACAAAAAAAGGCTGCACTCAAGCATACTGAAGCATGACAACATAGAATACATGAAATTTTGAATAGCAATATGGCTTTGGAGTATAAGGAAAAATTTGAGACGCTTAGTATAAACATTTGGCCAAACATTTTAAAGCCCACCAACCATCGTCAAGGTGGTCTCAATTCTGGTGAGTCCCTGACCTAATGTGAACATACCTCTATTAGGCTGATATCTGAATTTCTGGGTGAATATGCACTTCTGTCAGTAATGCCTGCATTTATGGGTAAAGTAGGGACCTGGTGTAATTAAAATCACCACCTGGTGGGGGCGGAGTGCTCGGTCAGTAAGCTAACATTCAAAAGACAAAAAACCTGACTGGCACTTCCAGACTAATGTGAACTAGGTGTAAAACCAAAGGGAGCTACCCCATGTAAAACATACAAAAAAAGGCTGCACTCAAGCATACTGAAGCATGACAACATAGAATACATGAAATTTTGAATAGCAATATGGCTTTGGAGTATAAGGAAAAATGTGAGACCCTTAGTATAAACATTTGGCCAGACATTTTAAAGCCCACCAACTATCGTCAAGGTGGTCTCAATTCTGGTGAGTCCCTGACCTAATGTGAACATACCTCTATTAGGCTGATATCTGAATTTCTGGGTGAATATGCACCTCTGTCAGTAATGCCTGCATTTATGGGTAAAGTAGGGACCTGATGTAATTAAAATCACCACCTGGTGGGGGCGGAGTGCTCGGTCAGTAAGCTAAAATTCAAAAGACAAAAAACCTGACTGGCACTTCCAGACTAATGTGAACTAGGTGCAAACCAAAGGGAGCTACCCCCATGTAAAACATACAAAAAAAGGCTGCACTCAAGCATACTGAAGCATGACAACATAGAATACATGAAATTTTGAATAGCAATATGGCTTTGGAGTATAAGGAAAAATTTGAGACGCTTAGTATAAACATTTGGCCAAACATTTTAAAGCCCACCAACCATCGTCAAGGTGGTCTCAATTCTGGTGAGTCCCTGACCTAATGTGAACATACCTCTATTAGGCTGATATCTGAATTTCTGGGTGAATATGCACTTCTGTCAGTAATGCCTGCATTTATGGGTAACGTTTTTTGTCTTTTGAATGTTAGCTTACTGACCAAGCACTCCGCCCCCACCAGGTGGTGATTTTAATTACACCAGGTCCCTACTTTACCCATAAATGCAGGCATTACTAACAGAGGTGCATATTCACCCAGAAATTCAGATATCAGCCTAATAGAGGTATGTTCACATTAGGTCAGGGACTCACCAGAATTGAGACCACCTTGACGATGGTTGGTGGGCTTTAAAATGTTTGGCCAAATGTTTATACTAAGCGTCTCAAATTTTTCCTTATACTCCAAAGCCATATTGCTATTCAAAATTTCATGTATTCTATGTTGTCATGCTTCAGTATGCATTAGTCAATATTGTTAGATGACAGACCAATGACGATGCTACATGAATTGGAGTGAAAAGTAATAAGATGGGGATGACACAAAGAAATCATATAAAACAAAAATTTGAAACACTGAACAAAAGGACATATAATGTGGCACATAGAACAATCATTGCCGTTAGGCAATCTAAATTGCTCAACACCAATTCCCACCCTGCTGAAGCATCAGAGAGTGGGCTAACGCCATTTTGCTTAATTTTTTGCTCTTATGGTCAATGATATCCTCGCTCGCCTGTATAGTGTATGCTCTTATGGTCTGCTGGGTTCTCTCTTTTTGCTCTACAGAGTGTAAGCTCCTATACTTAGCAGAGTCCTTTCTCTCTTTCTCTCTCTCTTGTGTAAGGCTATGTTTTCACGCTGCGTGCTGGCAGTGCTTTGGACGCAGCGGATACCCGGCTCCGCCCAAAGCGCTGCCAGCTTCTCTACGCACGGTGATTCCGCATGTGTTCATTGAATCACCGCATCTTATCCATAGACAGAGTTATTTATCTTGCTTCTCCGCAAGATAAATAGACATGCCGCGGTATGGAAAGACGCGCCGCATGTCCGGATACGCAGGGTCGCGGGATGCAGCCCTGCACGCATAGTGGAGACAGGATTTCATAAAATCACCTCCACTATGCTGTAACATCTGGAAGCTGCGGATTGGACGCTGTGGCTGTATGCAGCGTCCAATCCGCAGCAAATACTGATGGTTTCCTGACCATGGAAACATAGCCTAAAGTGTGAGTGCTCATGATCAGCAGGGTCCTCTATCTTTCTCTCTCTTTCTCTTGCCTGTAGAGTGTAGGCTCTTATGGTTGGCAAATTACTCTTAATCCATTCTGGTGAGAGTAAGCTCTTAAGGGTATGCCACACTAAACAGCGTCGCTAACGAGATCGCTAAAATACGTCACTATTTAGCGATCTCGTTCGTGACGCTAACGTGTGTGGCATGTAGCAACGATGTGGCCCCTGCTGTGATCTCGCTGATCGTTCACTAGAGTTCTGGACCGTATTTAGATCGTTGGCGTCCCGCTGGTGAGCCTATATCGCTGTGTCTGGCACCTTTTGTAAGCGATGTGCGCTGTTTTTTACATCGCAATGACCGTTAAAGTCGTTAATGAGATCGCTAACCGCTTATGCGTCGTTAACGAGATCACTAAGTGTGGCAGCTACTAGCGACATTAAAACGATCACAAAAACGATCTCATTAGCTTGCGTCGTTATTGAGATCGCTAACGAGATCACTAAGTGTGGCAGTACCTTTATGGTCAGCAAGGTCCTCTCTTTCTCTCCTGTACAGTGTATTCTCTCTTCTCTCTGTCTCCTGTAGAGTGTAATCTCTTATGGTCAGCAGAGTTATCTCTATCTCCTCTCCCCCATGTGTACCTTCCAAGAAATTACAAGTTTACCAGTATTGAGATTCACACAAATTTATTCACCACAAATCTATTTTTTGGGAAGCAAAATGGCAAACTTGACTAATCTTAATCATCATATTTCTTTATTTGATATATAATGCAGGACTCATGAGCCTTTGGAGCATTTTGCATCATACAATCAATTTTATTAGGTTACTATAATTGAGGCTCCGGAATGACAAATATTTGTGGTCATACCTCAATGACTGATGCAGTAGTGGTGAATCTGTCATGAATGAATATGCATACTGTCCACTTGTTCAACACCTTCTCTAAAAGGGAAAGAAAAAAGCATCAGTAATAAAATGATTCACATGCATAATTTATAGAGTATGGCAAATATTAAAAAGTGCTGTAAAGTTAACAGGGAAGAAAAAACATTAAATATTTAGTTAGTCTTGTCACTTGAGTTCTCCGAAGTGCTGATAGTTTTGTCACTTCATGTTGTAGTAACTGGAGCATAAGGTTTTGTTATATTATTTATCATGATTAATCCTCAGCTGATTTTTAGTAAGTAATAAGGTTAAAAAGGAGAATAATATAGATAAAAATGTAAAAACAAAAGGTCAAATTTCAAATATTCATTATCCAGTGTTTATTTCTATTCATAAAAACACGTATTCTTGACCATCGGCCTGTGTAAACATACCTCTGATAAATAGACTAAAACCCAAAATGTTTGTTCACTCGAAGGCCGAGTAGATCACTAAGGCCAGCTTCACATTTGCAGATGGCAGAGCTGCGGAGGGCTGCGGACTTCCTCCGTGAAGCTCTGCCCACTGCCGGACCTCCTCTGTTCAGCTCCGCCTACGTCTACATTTTGCCTGCGTACCTATCTTTAACATTTGGTGCGCAGACCGTGCGGATGTATGCGGATGCCTCCGCATGCGTCGTTTTGACGATGCGGCGACCTGCGTCAAACGCAACATGTTGCTGTTGCAATTTGTTGCAGTCGCCGCATTGTCAAAATGACGCATGCGGAGGCATCCGCATACATCCGCACGGTCTGCATACCCAATGTTAAAGATAGGTACGCAGGCCAAATGCAGACGTAGGCGGAGCTGAACAGAGGAGGTCCGGCAGTGGGCAGAGCTTCACGGAGAAAGTATGCAGCTCTGCCATACGCAAATGTGAAGCCGGCCTAATGTGGGCAGAAATATCATCATTGTCAACAGAAAAGCTTTGAAAAGTCGCACATTTTTAGTGCAATGGGGACTTGCACAACAATTTTGCAATTTTTGGCATTTTCATGTCAGTTTGAATCAGCTCTGCCAAAATGGACAAGAGAGGTGTAGAATTTTATATGGAGCAGCCACATTTTTCTAATCCTGGACAATCCCATTGACCCAAATCTGTAGACAAATCAGAAAACGGATACAAAATGTGCCACTTAGTCTGTGGATCCAGCGCTATTATACGTTACATGGATAGTCTATTAATTTCTGTGGAATATTTTTAATGTATAGCTCTCTACCCTAGTATATTAGTTTAGCTATCATTGTCATGTGTTCTATAAATCTATCATTATTTCTCACTCAGGTAAACCAGTGGGGTATGGATACAGCAGTCGACGTTCACATCACAGAGGGATAGTGGATGAGTGCTGCTTCCAAAGCTGTGACCTAAGGAGGTTAGAGATGTACTGTGCACCCGCCAAGCCATTGAAATCAGCGCGATCCGTGCGTGCTCAGCGTCACACTGATATGCCAAAAGCTCAAAAGGTAATCTAGCATTATAAGAAGACTTTTAGATGTCATAGGATGTTGTAGAAGAAATGCATTGATGCCTTCAAATTAAATACTTATAATGAAATTATTATGACTGTGTACCCACAGTCATTCGTGGATGTGTTTAAGCTCACTATAGATGTCGATGAGGATTTGATTCCGCTTAATGCCCACAGGGCAAAGCTTAAGACTGCAAGAGCACATGTAGTAAAAGGTAGCATAGGAGTTGAAATGCTGCTTACTATAGGTCTGTGAACATATTTTTTATATGTATAGATGTAAGAGAGCCATGTTGTTGAAATCTATGACTTTAGACCAGAATTGGTTTCCTAGAAACACCTCTATACAACATTAAATTCAATTGAGCAACTAAACGATTTTGTTGTAAATGTAATTATCCTCCAGAAATTGCAAAATTATGATTTTTTTGTATTGTTTAATTATCTTAGTTTGCTAAGATCTCTTGCTCCTTTAGAAGCTTCTCTCAACTGCTGCCCAGGAAAAATATACCATTTTCAGTCTGTATATAGGAAGTCTCCTGTTAGAGTACCAGGGTTGGGAATAGAGAGTGTCAGATAGCGGAATTCTCTTACACAGACTGTTAGAATATAGTGTACATATGATTGCCGAGCAGCAGTTCAAAGAAGTTTCTAAAGGAGCATGATCTGGGCATTAAAGCAGCACTGCAGCATACTGTCTGGGAGAGAAGCAAGCAAAATAAGGTAATGAAGTATAATGATTAATAATAACTAGTATAAAAATAAATTGTCTGAATGATAATTACGCTTAACAAAATTTAGATATTCTTTAACACAACATTCTAAACACACTGCCATTCATTTCAAAAACATTATTTGCCAGAATAAAAATACTACATATTTGTTTAAATGTCACGTCGTCAAATTAAGACTCTGTTAGCAGGAAATTATTCATTAGGAGCACTAAAACACACACAGAAGAGGTTCCCATGTGCAAAAATAATATATAAGCCCTTTGTAGTCCAGTAGTTCATCATAATGCACAATTCCACCTTTGGGGTAGAAGTGGGCCCCCTAACAGCTTGAGACCCTTTGCGGCTGCGAAAGTTGCACCAACTATGTGTTGGCCCCTGATTAGGAGGAACAAAGGGAGGGATACAGAGTTCAAAAGAAACAAGAAGTTAATCCTTTCTTTGTAACAAAAAATCCTGTTTTGACTTTTCTACAGAATTCTACTTTATTGTATTTCTCTTGTTCACATTTTGTGCCCATAGATATACTCTGATATGTCCCTATGTATGGAACATTTAGCCACTGTTCACTAAAAATCAAATATGACCAAAAGATTATCTTTGTCCAATCTTCATCTTCAATTGGTTTGATAGTTTTATACAGGCCTTTCATTCTAAAAAATGAATGGTGACACAAGATGACAGATGCCACCAATGTGATCTTTTCATGAAAGTCTATGATGTATCAGAAGATAATTTTTGCCTGGTTTAGTTAAAGCTTGAATTTTGGCATTTTTTAACTTATTTGTGGTGTTTTTTAGTAAGTTGGTGTATCTCTATGCTTACAGGAAGTACATTTGAAGAATGCAAGTAGAGGGAACACAGGAAGCCGGAGCTTCAGGATATAATGCTATTGCCACTTAAAGTCTTGAAGAATGAATGTGCCATCTGCAGGATACATCACTGAAATGGAACAAAATCAGATAAAACAGGGAAAGACTTCACTTCTCTCAATCAGTGGGCATTCTTCCTTCGTACGATGCAAATACACATTCCAATATTATGTATTCCAGACAGAATCATGACAATTCACTTAGCTGATCCTATACTGTGTAATCTTTCACCTGTTTTACATGTCCTGCACAAACATTTCTGTTAGTAGCCTGTATCCCCTAGAGGTCCAAAAATAAACAGCCTTTTTGATGGCTCCAATTGCACTATACTCATCCAATGTTCGATGGGTGCTGGAAGAATGACCCAGACATGTCTGAGAGTTCTTTCTTATATTTGCACTTCTCTTCATGGACTGTTTTATTATCCAGCACCCATTAACATTGTTTGCCTGCCCTTCTGTATTTGCAGTTTAGCTTTTCAGTATCAAAAAATGTTTTATTTCTATCCTTATGTTCATGAATCCCATCATCCCAATATATGCAGATTGTGGGTTAGGTTTTACATTTCACTACGGCTTGATTCATTCACCTTTTGCTAAATATGGTATGATGCTACAGTTAAACACGTGTCTAAGCTCATAAACATCACAAATCACTCTAGGTAACAAGCTAATTAATTGTCCAACAATATACATTCGTGCTCAGTCCATACAATACCTGTATATCACTAATCCACATATATCATTTGGTAAGTAGAGCTGTAAAATAGTACAATGGTGCTACCGTATGTTGTAGTGAGTGTTGTGTAATGATCTGGCCAATAATGTTATCTGGTAAAAGCAAACTTAAACAACAAACTGGGGCCTTATTGTAAATGTCAAGAACTTTTTTATTGAGTTTTACCGTCTAATTGTACTGGACTTGAAAGAAAATTAGAAATGTGAACAAAAAATATTTATTATTGGGAGATGAGTTAGAGCCCGTTTGGACAGGTTGTTAATCAGGAACCAGCGTTCCTAGGAATTTTTGTGTCCCAAGTATCAGCCTGTCCAAGTAGGCCATTAGTCACCCGGTGAACAAGCAAAATACTTGTTGTTTGGGTGTGATGATTTTTAAGCAAGATTACAATCATCGTTTTTAGCAACACATCATCCTCGGTAAACAAGTCATGTGCTGCCAAGAACATGAAGTTATATGCGCACACAATTGGGTTACCGATCATTCTGAGCACATGGATATGCAGTTGACTTGTCTAAACAGGCCATTTAACTACCACTGATGGACTTACATGTAACTGATCACCAATTGATCATTTACCATCCACAACTGTGCAGTGTAAATCCAACCTACCGTAAGTGATGAGGGTCTATTAATCCCACATTTCTGAAAGACTATTTTATCTCTCAGTATCTACAAACTGTCCACTTCCAGTAGTTTTTTTTGGTCCTCTTTAATTGGTTGTAAAAATAAGACAACCCTTTTCAGTTTTAAGCATTATCTGATTGGGCCTGGCTTAAGAAAACCCTTTAAAAAAAAAAAAAGGGACGCATTGGCCCTCAGTCATTAGCCACAGCAGGGAACAAGCAGAATTTAAGAAAGCAGTATACCCAATGTATGTTAAGATTGATGGGGATGTAAATGTTGGCTTAACCCTATTTCTTCTCCAGGTTTTTGCCATACTTAAAGCATATGGGAACACGACCATTTTAATTAGGCACGTGCTATCCGTGGTTTTGATGGATAGCACTCATACCCATGTTATTCTTTTGGGCTGTGCATGTGTCCAATTTTTTATTTGGACAAAGTGGTCCAAGTTAAAATATCACAGCATGCACGATTTACTTACGAAAATCTTATGGCACTCGTCCATTCAAGTCCTTGGGTCCGTGAAAAAGATCAGACCACACTAGGATGACATTCAAGTGCAGTTCGATTTTCACGGACTGACATAATGGACAAGGTGGACAAATTTTTTTTTCTCTCCCCCCTCCAAGAAAATCGGATCCCACTCTGATTTTGATGTGTGATTTGATGTGTGATTAGCATAATTGGACCAATTTTCTCGGATGGAGAGAAAACGGTCGTGTAAGCCTAGCCTAAGAGAGTAGCAAATAAATTGTCAGTTTCACAGTTCAGGCTTTCAAGGAGTTTGCCATGTGTAGAGCTTGATAATAGGGCTGGGCTACTTCCAAAACCACAATGTATAGGAAGGAACATTATACCAGCAGACACAAAATATGCTTGTCTTGTCTTGTCTTAACCCCCTCTCCTTGAACAGATTGAAAGGCAATTTTTCAGTATCCAAAGTGAAAAAGTGTTAATAGCTGCTAATTCATACCAAATGAAAAGAGTTTTTCTCCAAGAGGGTCCTGTCATAGTTTTAAAATGATTTCTTCAGTCATCTCCCAGTAAAGAAACTGTATACCATTTAAAAGTTTTGTTGTGTTTAATTTGTACAGCAGATGTCAAAAAGGAGAAATCTCCTGAGTCAATTTACGTCAATTCATTAAATCATGACCCCCATTCCATATGTGGCTTGAAGAGGAGGTTTATTCAATTTATGGGAAAGGAAAATCCTGCTTTCCTTACATGAATAAAACTATTTTTAAAAGTTAATAATTCTACCATAAATGAAAAGCGTATCATTGAAATTGATCCTGGCAACCCATAAAACAAGGACTTTTGTGTCTTACACTAGTAACTGTTGACTCAATAAAGGAAAGTACAAGATAGAACCTAACAAAAAAATCTGCAATTCTATATGAAAGCTGGTTTCCTTATTCATTTATGCTATTTCAACAGCAGTACATGTATATTAATAGCTAAATGTCTATATTATAAAGCAATAGGTAGTTGAGTAGAATAGGAAATACGTTTTTATTTCTAGGCAGGTATCTCTACATATTGAGATCTTACCAAGTCTTTCCAGCCATCATAAGATTCCTGGATGCCAATGAAAAGACCAAGGCCTGGTAGTGATTGCGACCTCCGAACCTACAGAAACCTTTATATGTAATAGTGTTCTCTATATTCAAGGAATTTTTATAACTGAGATTGACAAAAAAGTGATAAGTGAGGTCTGTAGCACTCTGCACTGAAATATGAAGGGGATTAATTCAAAACTTACATTAATACAAATTTTATGCAAAAAATAATTGTCATCTACAAATACTTGCAAAATTGTATTACCTTCATGAAATTTAGTTTCAGAAATGAAGTCAATTTTTCATCTTCAGTAAGGACACTTTTTACATAGAGTCATACAAATACAAAGTATAAAGAATACTGGAAGAAGACAGAACCTAAATGAAGTGGTTGCCTCTGTCAAAGTCACCATAAATACAACAGCCATCCTTACGAAAAATAACTGATTAACATCAGCAAATGTAAATCCTATTTTACTCTCTGCAAGCTAGGCTCAAAATTAACTAAAAATTGTCAATAAGCTGCTTTTGTTTGATCAGTTATTCTTAAAGAAGCATTCACATCAATGTTTTTCTCCCTTTAATATATTGCAATCATGATATTATATAGCACTATGTACTTGCTCATTTTACCTTTCTACCCAGTAAATTCTTCTCTTTTCCATTAGGTCTATGACATCACGTGATTAAATACTGACTAGCTGAATCCTTCCAAGCTCTATGTAGAAACAGAAGGTCTCTTTTACTTGCATGAGTCATCTTGCTCTTCTGACCAGGCTTCTCTGCTCCTTATTTCTGCCAGGGACTTTGCAGTGATGTAGAATTGTAGTTCTAATGATGATTCATGCAGGGTAAAAGGGAAAAAAGGACTTCCTGTTCCTACATAGAGTTTAGAAGGATTCAGCTAGTCAGTTTTTAATCATGTGATGTTATAGACCTAATGGAAAAGAGAAGACTTTACTGGATAGAAGGGTAGCTTGTGCAATTGTACGTGCATAGTGCCCTTTAATATGATGACTACATGTATTAAAATAATAACAATTTTGAAGGCGGTGCTTCTTTAAGCTTCATGCACATGATAAAACTGTGTTCAGACATTTTTCAGAGACAGTATGATGGCAGAGTTTCATATTATAGTTCTGTAGGCATTCCAAGTTTTGTCACATAATGCTAACATAATGTGACTTGTGGCCATGTCATCATTCTCAGTGCCTGAGACCTAATTCTTAGTCTGTATTTTGGTCATCTAATTGGCTAGAACCATGCACCACTGCTAATTAAATCGGTTGTTTTATCTCATTAAATGGGTAAAATTGCAATATATTTGTAAAAACAAGAAACTTTCATTTTACCTCTTATTAAAAATCCTCTCAGTTCCTTAGAATAGAGGGATTTTTAATTCTATTGTGTACTGCTCATTGACAAGGTTACTGAGAGAGCAGAGGTGGCCAGTTTCCTAGGCAAGAAACGTGCGCTTCTCTATGCTTTATATGCCCCAGAACTTCTATACTGCAGAGGCTTGAAGCATGGGAGATTGCACACTTTGGACCAGCTGTCCAACCATGCCACCGGTCCAAAATGTCAATCTTTGGGGGCGCCCCTCCCATGGCAAGCAGGAAGCCGTGAGGCAGAGATGCTGTGTGCTCCTAAAGGCAGAAGATGATATAATAACCTTTTGAAAGGGGACCTTTCACCAAATTGTCCATGTTGAATGAAATAGTGGCTGCAGAGTGGAATAAAACATTTTGGTGTTTTTTTCCACTTCAGCTTTCTGTTGCGGAGATATTAGCAATCAAAATATTGGACATCTAATGAGTTAACTTTTGTTAAGTCAAAGTGGGCATTATCAGGCTAAGTGCACACGGCAGGAATTTTCGCGTTTTTTCGCGTTTTTTCCCGCGGCAAAAACGCGAATAAAACGCAAGCATTAAGCATCCTATTCATTTAAATGGATTCCGCAATTTTTGTGCACATGCAGCGTTTTTTTCCGCGAAAAAAACGCTTTGCAGAAAAAATAGCAACATGTTCATTAATTTTGCGTAATCTCGGTGGAATCGCCGCCATAGAAATGAATTGAACCGCTTACTTTCCGCATGTGGCTATGCGGAATGTAAGCGGTTCATGTGCGATGGTACCCAGGGTCCGGAGGAGAGGAGACTCTCCTCCAGGCCCTGGGTACCATATCCCTGGTAAAACAATAATTAAAATAAAAAATAATGATATTCTCACCTTCCGGCAGCCCCCGCAGCTTTCCCGCCTCTCAGCGACGCTCCCGTTCCCAGGAGTCCTTTGCGAGAATCACCCAGATGACGTCGCGGTCTCGCGTGATGCTACGTCATCTGGGGTCTGTCGCAAAGGACTCCTGAGAACGGGAGTTGCCGGGAGCATCACTGAGAGGCGGGAAAGCTGCGGGGGCCGCCGGAAGGTGAGAATATCATGATTTATTATTTTTTTTAGTATTTTTAACAGATCTTTTTACTATTGATGCGGCATCAATAGTAAAAAGTTGGTCACACGAGTCAAACACTATGTTTGACTCGTGTGACCAACCTGTCAATCAGTTTTCCAAGCGATGCTACAGATCGCTAGGAAAACGCTAGCATTCTGCAAGCTAATTACACTTGCAAAACGCTAGTTTCTGGCGGGAATACGCATACAAAAAAAATGCGTATTTCCCGCGGCAGAGAAGTGCGGGATTGCCGCGGAAATTTCCGCGGCAATTCCGCAACGTGTGAACTTAGCCTCAGAGTTTTCACTGGGGGCATGTACTTCCTTACCTTTTTGATGCTGACCAATCATAAGCAGGCAACACTCAGGAGAAAGAAAACATGCTCCATCATAGCTTAGTGCAGGTTCTCTACCTGTGAGATGTAAGCCCTGATCTCTTGGTCTGCCTGCTTGTCATTGATCAACATCATACAGTAACAAATACACACCCCCAGTGAAAGCTTTCTGATAACACCCACTTGGACTTAACAAAAGTTAACTCATGATGTGAGAAATTCTTTGATTGATAATATTTCCAAAACGGAGAGACAAAAGTGAAAAAAAAAGTTTTCTTCCATTTTACAGCCATTAATACATTGGTGAGAGGTCTTCTTTAACACTTGACTTCTCAATGTAAGCCTAAGACTCATTAACAACAATGGCTACTTTTCTTACTTGAAAAGACACCATAATTTAACACTTGTAAATTATTTAAAGATGGGAATGAAAGTGTCATATAGGCCTTCAATAAAAGTAATAAGAACATTGTAGGGATTGTACCAATTACCATTACTACTGTATGCATGCACCTTAATTGATAGGTTAGTAGGACATTTATTTGTTGTTTTCTTCATCATGAAAAAAGCTGAATCCATATGAAAGTAGAATTAGGAAATAGGATTTAAAGTGGATCTATCATCGAATTTCACTGTGTACAATAGTAGATAGATCTCTTAGACATCATGTGGCTGATGTACTTAAAAAATCCATATCACTATGGATGTATAATCCTTTCTGGAATAGTTCCCCACCTGATATTAACATGAACTAGACCTTAACTCATAAAATGTTATTAAAATGCTTATCCTCATATGATAACTACACAGCCATCGTGACATGTACCGGTATGTTCACAATACGTACTCCGCCATCGTCAGGTCTAAGAGATCTCTTTAATAATGTATGCACCTTTCTTGTGAAATCTGGCGACAGATTTTCAAATCACATATATGCTAGATCACTTTTAGAACACTTATTGCATTGCATAATATACACTGATATGTAGCATATTTGCTTTTACCAGTTGCATATTGGACCAGGAGTGGTAAAGTGGTGCTATTGTTATTTTTTAAATGAAGTACTTGACTAAAATATAAAAATAAAGCATATAAAATATATATTTTTAAACAAAGAAACTGACAATCCTTGTGTAAATAGATTACTTATTGAATTGTTTTTTCTATGTTGATATCTTGAATTTTGTGCCATCTGAAATTTTAATAACGTCATCGTAAATCGTAATGTGTCAGCTGGAGCCAAAGCTTTACAAGGTTCCGAATGTTTCAAATACATGGACTTTAATGTCTGATAATAAGACCAAAAGCTGTGCAAACAGACATTTTGCCTTTGTTGGTAATGTTTTATTTTTCTATATAGTGCTGACCAAGCTTCTTGCACTTTATAAGATATATTTGGAATATTATGTGAGTTTGTGGCAGACTGCTAAAGTGAAAAATCCAGATGCAATCAGTCCTCTGTCAGTTGTCTTGTATAACCCCTCGGATGTTTGGAAAGACCACAAGACAAAGGTTTTACTGCATTTTAGGCCGCATTATACATATTGTGAGTGATCCTATAGTAATTGTCATGGCTGGATTAAATTAAAATTCCAAGACAATTGTTGATTATTTTACACCTTGATGTCAATAAAGGGGTTTACCATCTTCATATCTACCATCTTCAGTGGCTGCATCACTTGTTTTATACAAAAATATTCTCATGCTGGTCATGAATTGAGTAGTGCCAAACAATTTCACTTTCTCTCCACTAATATGCTGGCCAGGAGCAGGCACACCATTGGTGCAACCTGTGCAGATGCACAAGGGCCCAAGGAGCAAGGTGGGCCATGTCCACCTCCAAAGCAGTACATAAAGGGGTGCATGGTGATGAACTATTGAACTTCAAACAGACTACTCTTTCTCTGTCTGCCCCTGGTGTTGACTATAGGATGTATAGTTTATCTGTACTACTAGACAAACAAATTGGCTCTGATATCAGAATTTAAAGACACTTAGCTCTTCTGAAGCCATGCCCAACGATAACAAAAATCAAGTGAACATCCCATACAAATTCTAAAAACAATGGCTAACATGTATTAATCAGTCTAAGTCACTGTTTACACACATACATACATTTACCTATTCAACAAAAATTTGAAAATTGTGCAAACATTTTTGGTTTCATTTGCCAAATACTGTAAATCTGCTTTAATAATTTCAAATGTAAAGCTATAGCTATTACATATTATCTACCATTTCTAATACTGGTGTTTTCTTACATCAGAAATACATGTTTGCCACCTTCTCCTTGAACTATGGACTTGGCTATTCACCTTCTACAGATAATACATTGAATAAGAGGTCTGTCTGAGGGAAGTCATTGAAAGGCGCATGTATTTGAAACCAATAAATATGAGTTGATTTTAGCTATTAGTCTACTGCATTCTCGAACATCAAAAATGTTTTATTCATTGAGCTGCACAAAAATGTGCTATCCATTCAGCAGTTTATTTCTCTGTAAATTTGGAAAAACCCTACAATTGTAAAAGTCTTCTTAGGGAAATTAAAGTGTTTTTTAAAAGGGCTGTCCACTACTCGGACAACCCCTTCTGAATCCCTTTATTTCCCTCAAGTAAAATTCTATCACTTCTACCCACCTCCAGTCCTGCTGCCATTCCAGCAGTGTCGGCACTGGCTCTTCCAGGGATCACGTGACATTGTTATGTCACGTGATCCCTGCAGCCAATTATTACTGACTTCACTCTCATCTGACGTAATTGACATCCACAGGAAGTGAGAGGGCAACAGCACACACTTCATCTGGATGTTTTCATTTGTGTGAAGAAGAGGAGAGGGAAGCCAGTGCTGATTGGCAGCAGGGATCACATGACATAATGTCACACAAACACAGGGAGGGCCAGTGCCGACACTGCTGGAATGGCGCCAATAAAGGAGGTGAGTATAAGTATTATTTTTTTACTTTGAGGAAACATAGGGATTCAGAAGGGTTGTCAAAGTAGTGGACAATCCCTTAAACTATGGTAATATTCTCTAGCCAGCAATAGTGATCCAAAAGACAAAAGGAATAAATAACAACAAATCTAATCAAGTTCATCCATCCAATAAAAAATATGAGAAAAGAATAAATTAAGTGACCAAAAAAATGAGGTGATCTGGAGCCCCTGAGGGTCCAGTCATCACAGAGGTGTTGCATCTCACCCAGAGGTGTGACACCTGACTCTCAGGTAAGGAGGAAGCACCCCTTAGACTCCAACACCGCTTCCAACACCATGCCAGCTAAGCATACGGACGGACCCTATGGGAGGATGGTCTGACTCAGACTGGTTAGGAAAGGGTGTATAGCTGGGTGGGTGGAGCTTAGGCAGCACTTAGGCTGCAAGATAGATTAGAGAGCAGCCAGTCTTGGACTGTGGCTTCTCATGAGTACATCTCTGGGAGCAACTGCTGTAGAGGAGCGAGATGGTCCTGGGCAGAGGCAGTGATTGAAGCTGTAGCCCATTCTAGGATTAGAAGGACCAGGCCAACACGGGGCACGGGCCCTAGACTAGCGGGAAAGCTTCAGGCTCTGCTAGAAAAGCCGACAGCGGTAGTCACTTCACGGGCCATTGCGATACCACCAGCATCTTTACCGGAAGGCAGCACTATGGGGTCAAGTACGTGCAGATACAGGAGTGATCTGTTTACTGAAAGGGCTCACAGCTCCCTTCGTCTGAGAGCTCTGAACTGGGGAAGGTGCAAGGAAGTAAGGAGTAATAGCACGGAGAGAAAGATAGAAGGCCAGAAAGGAACATTACCGAAAGGGAGTCTTTGGGAGTGCGACCAATCTACCTGGGGGTTGCTGGACCACCTACCTGGAGGACACAGTGCTAAGCGGGCACCTGTACTGTAGGCAGACTGAGTAAAAACCATGAACTGCACTTGGACTGTTTCCTAGAGTTATTCCAGCGTCGCACACTCCCCTCTGCTACATCGCAAGCACCATTCCTGCACTACCACATCTACCTGCCCTGGAAGGACACAGCCTCACCTGTAGGAGGCTTATCATCTAGCTGCACAACACCATCCCTTCCAGAGGACCTGCACAGCAGCGCTGGTCACCCTGACCAGATACTACAGGTGGCATCACGAATCATCATACGAACACTAATTCCCCTGTAAATATCCCCTTTTTGGTGAGCGCCCAGGGCCACGGACCGAGCCATGGCCACGTGACATCCTCCATAGAAGTCGACGGGCTCGGGTCCGAGTACCCCACAGCCCATGTCACAGCACATGCATGGAGAGCCCAACACTCTGCTCCATTAAGGTGATAGGGACCCACTAAGATTTTCCGTGACGTAGCAGTGGGCTTCATACAGTCTGATCAGAATATTAAACTAAGAACCTCATGTTCAGTTATATATATTTTTTGCCTAGTGGCATTACATCAATGTATGATTATTGGAGGTGCTGCCAATTATCTTTTTCAGCAAAGCCCAGACATTTGACTATTTACCTGTAAAAACCTTTAAAATCCACTTTATATTATTTTAGCCAGATTATCGGGTGTCAGCAACTCAGCATGAGAGGTTAATGAACTGATTCAATGAAAATTAAATTTCTACAAATTTCATGAAATTTGTGGGTCCCAGTGAATGTGAACAATTTGAAATCTGTTTTAAGCAAATCGCCCAAAATGTGTCTGCTTCCATTTTATACATCACAGAAGATTGTGTTAGCTGTAAAAGACTCACATGACCTCAGGTGTGACTATGTGGTCTTCCCCATAATACCTTGCAGCTATCACATCATATGGTATAGCAAAGCCAATCAAGAGGTACTATTATAGCCTTTATAAAAGCTAAGGCAGGGAATGCTGCAGCCATTTTAAGGTGATTTTGGATAGTGAGAGGACTATAGAGCCAAAAGCTCAGCAATAGAGATACAAAGAGAAAATAAAAAAAATTGGACAAATATTCTAGACAGTATGTGTTGTAAAACTGCAGCAGAGAAGAGGAGTGTAGTCTGACATCAGAGCGCAGTCCGATTTTCAAGGACTGTAAGTAAGGAGTACGTGGATAAACTTTTTTTTTGTCTCCATGTATAAGAAAGGCTATGTTCACATATTAAGCATTTGGTCAGTATTTTATATTAGTATTTGTAAGCTAAAAACAGGGGTAAAACATTCAGAGGAAAATTATAGAAACATGCTCACTTATTCTGCAGTTTTCACCCACTCCTGGTTTTGACTTACAAATACTGATGTAAAACACTGACCAAATACTGAATGTGTGTACGTGGCTTTGTTCTGCAATAGTGGGGAAGTACAGATTGCAGAAGACACATCCAATGAGGAAATTTTGGACATTTTTGGAATCAAGAGAATAACAAGTGGATACACAAATCAGCAATTAGGAGTAAGTGCAAATCTAGTGGATTTTCTGCAGTGTATCTACTGCAAAATCCAAAAGTGCCACAAGCATTGCATATGGTCATGGATTTCGAGAATTTCACCCTGCAATCTCTGATAAATTCTACACAAAGAATTGTCAGTAGCCATATTGACATGCTTTGGATTTCAAAATTCTCACCAGATGTTAATTCACGAATGGAAAATTCAACAACTACAATATGCAGTGTGTGCTTTTAGACAGAGTTATGCATTAAGCTAGACATCGAACACTTATGGCCCTATTCATCAGGGAAATGAAACACTACGAGCAAAAATTTTGTAACTTGTTGTTTCGAAAAGTGTGCAGATATGGGTGGGAATGGACTTGGCCAAGTCCACTGACAAATTCATCATAATCTGCACCACAAATGTGCCAGAAATAATGACAGAAATGTATGCCTTCCACTAGCTGGAGTAACCCTTATAGTGGATTTGCATGGAACTTGCAAAATGAGCCAAATTCATTAAAGGTAATCTGTCACCCCATTTTATATTATACTCACCTGGGGGCGGTCCAATGGGGTCCGGTCCGGCGCCTCCAATCTTCTAGCGATGACGTCCTCCTCCTTGCTCTGTCGCGCTCCTGTGCAGGCTTATTTTATCTGCCTTGTTGAGGGCAGAGCAGAGTACTGCAGTGCGCAGGCACCTGGAAGGGTCAAAGAGGCCCAGTGCCTGCGCACTGCAGGAATCTGCTCTGCCCTCAACAGGGCAGATCAGTACGCCTGCGCAGGAGCGGGACAGGAGCAAGGAGGAGGACGTCATCGATACAAAATGGGAGGCGCCAGACCTGGACCGCGAAGCCCATCAGACCGAACCGCATTGGACCGCCCCCCCGGGTGAGTATAATATAACTAGTTTTTCTTATCTTTCAGGTTACATCGGGGGCTTATCTACAGCATTACAGAATGCTGTAGATAAGCCCCTGATGGCGGTGGCTGCAGCTTATATACGAAAAATGGGGTGACAGATTCACTTTAAGAGGTGCGCGTGGATGCAAAGCATGTCAGAGAGACGTCAGCTGAAAAGTTTTATAAGACATCATCCTATTTATCTAAGTTGAGTCTGGGGTCCCTAGTAGAGATGAGCGAATTTGTTTGGATTCAGTTCCGAATACGATCGGATTCGAATATTGTTTTTGCAATATTTGTTGAACACAGCCGAACTTCATTACTTCATTACAGTCAATGGGAGTAAAAATTTCCGAATATGTTCGGAACCGAACATAAGACATATATTCGGCACGAATAGTGTTAGAATATGGCCCGAATGTGTCAAAAACATTCGGGGACAAACAACAAACAAATTTGCTCATCTCTAGTCCCAAGTAGAGTACAACTATGATGTGCAGATGCAAAGAAGGTCTTTTTTGAGTTATTTGGTTTTGCATTATTTACATTTAAATTGCACAATTAGCACACATACAAAAATGTTCTGATATTAATGCAGCAATAGCGCTTTTGTAGACACTAAACTAATAGCATACTCACCAATTTACACATATAAGAAGAAAGTTTGCAGGCACTAAAAGTGTGTAAAATGTAGAGAAGAAAATAACGGTATTTTCACATGGAGCTTTTTGAACTTTTTGAGGAGTTTTTTGGACACGATTCACTCTAAAGAATGTGTGACAATCTAGTTGAAAGAAGCTAAAAAGACTTATTCTATTCATTTGTATTGTAAACCTACTAAGTTGTCTTTTCAGAGATTCTTTCGACTTCAGGTGTTGAAAAATGCTTGATGGGAAAAAAAAGAAAATTAATATCACTTCTTTAATGTGGATCCTGATTGAATATGCTCCAAACTAAACACTGTCCCATTAGAAATCTTGCAAAACTCTTCAGTAATTGAAAAACTCCTAAAAGGTGTGTTCTCTATTGTTTGGTGGGTAGTAGAGGAAGGGGTTGAGGTTAATGCCCTAAATACATGTGGTAAGTATAGCTGCAGTCAGAAAGCGAGAGGACGGGGTTATGTATATGTAAGAATGTGTCACATAAAAGATGAAAATCCCCAATACTGTGTGGCATTTATAGGGGAAGACTTCCATCTACTGTTCGACCTTGCAGAACCAGCCGCCTGGAGGAGAGTTTCAACAGGGACGAGTTTGGATGGAACACCATGTCAGGTGATCTTGTTGGAACAGTTCCCTGGTATAAAAAGCCAGTGCACCACAAGGAGGAGATTTGGCGCCAAGAGGAAGAAAGGTCTCAACGTATGCGGGAGAAGACATTGAGACTGGAGTGACAGGCTGCAGCAGAAAGCATGAGCCAGGTGGTTGTGGCGCGACTGGAAGCAGAACCCCAGTGGTGCCAGATGAGTACTGGAACCCAGACGACGCCGGTCAAGGCCCGAATACCAGACTTCCGCAGGGTTAAGATCGGGAACCCAGACCACACCAATCAAGACCTGGGGCCCAGTCCTCACCTCACCGGGCATGAGATGTTAGAACCCTCTTGTTAGGTTTTGTTTCAGTTTGCTGGTCACATGACCTTTTTTCCCTATTTTGTCTGGCTCCGCCCTTCTGGCTTTGCTGTACTTCATTGTATTATCTACTCTTAAGCTAGCCGGGTGCTTAGGTGCCTTTCTCATCAGTGTTTGCTTGATCTTAGGATCTCTAAGTAATTTGTTTTCTGTTTTATTTTCCCTGCTACAATTTCTGCTAGGAGGTGTCCACCTTTTCTCACAGTCCCTAGATCTTGTAGGGATTCCTTCCTCGCAACTATAGGTCTTCGTTCAGACTAGCTGAGGACTTTAGCGGGTCTGGTCGCAGGATCAGGTTCCCTGTTACATCGTAGGGATCCAGCTTAGTTCTATTGTAGGGACAGAATTCCCATCTTTCCTTAGTGCTTGTAGCAGATCATAACAGTAAGTCCAGCCCAAAAAAAAAAAAAAAATCTCTAAGGCTCTAAGGAAAGATTTTCTGTTTCCATCATGGTGTCAGTTCAGGATTTGGCTCAACGCCTGCAGGGACTTTCTCTGGAGGTGGCTGAGATCCAGCAACACGTGAGTAGTTGTTCTGGAGCACATTTCGTGGAGCCAAAGGTACGTTTGCCTGATTTATTTTTTGGTGAACAACAAGATTTTTTTTCTTTTAAAAATGCTTGCTTGTTGTATTTCTGTTTGAGACCCAGATCCTCTGTGCTGTGATTCATCACCATAGGGTTCATAATGTCTCTTTTGCGCAAAGAACCTCAGGACTGGGCCTTTTCTCTGCAGCCTAGTGATCCATGCTTTAGATCAGTGGATAGTTTTTTTTCTGCTTTGGGGTTATTGTATGACGATCCTGATCGTGTTTCATCAGCTGAGACAGAATTGAGACGTTTGAGACAGGGATCAGGTAATGTGGAAAAATATTGTACTCACTTCCGAAGGTGGTCCACTCAGGTGGGGTGGAACGATTCAGCTTTGAAAAGTTTATTTCTTGCAGGGTTAAGTGAAAGGGTTAAAGATTTGCTGATTGCTTATCCTATACCTGGTAACTTGCAAGAGGCTATGCAATTAGCCATACGGGTGGATAGGAGACTGCGTGCAAGGGTTAATGAGAATAAATCTGCCTTGTCAGCTCCAAGTCTGGAGAGGGACTGTACTGACATTGGAGAGCCGATGGAAATTGGAGCAATGACACCTCACTCTCGGGAAAAAGAACGCAGATTTGCTGAAGGTTTGTGTTTCTATTGTGGCAAATCTAAGCATTTTATTAAGAACTGTGTGCTTCTTCGTCTTCGTTCAGACTAGCTGAGGACTTTAGCGGGTCTGGTCGCAGGATCAGGTTCCCCGTTACATCATAGGGATCCAGCTTAGTTCTATTGTAGGGACAGAATTCACATCTTTCCTTAGTGCTTGTAGCAGATCATAACATGAGAGACAGTCATCGTCAGTCAAGCAGCGAAGATCTGTGAGGATGCTCAGGTCAGGAGTGGACGCCTGCGATTGTGAACGAGAGGCGCGATTGAGCCAGGCCTGTTGCTTCCAGCACTGACGTACGGTACAGGGGTTGGCCTGGGCTAGGAAAACAGACAGGGTAAGGGCTGGTTAATGCAAATGAGGCCCAATGAACCTTGTTAGACTCTGTTAGGAGGACTTATGCCCTAGCAGGAAGAATCTGGAGACCCCCGCTAAGGCCTGTGCTAGAGGAAGAGATAGTACTGTAACTCTCATGACATCAGAAGCACAACCCCTATTAAAAAGTTATAAGAACATCTAACCAGAGACTTCTGTAATAGTGTGAACCTGAGGATTCATTGTATACCCTGTAATCAGGGGTGGAACTATCGTGGAAGCAAGGGAAGCAGCTGCCACAGGGCCAGGGCTAGAAGGGGGCCCGTCCCTGCTGCAGCTGCTTCACCTACCACCACGGTAGTTCCGCAAGCAGCCGGTGGTGTGAGCAGGGGCGTATATGGGGGGGCAGCCAGCAGGGGGGTGCAGTCGGGCCCCTAATGCGGCGGTCCGCAGTGTCTCCCCTGCGGCTGCGTTCTGCCGCCCCTGGCCTGGGAGTCGGCGGTTCCCTGTGCCGGCTGTCAAGCTGACAGCCGGCGCAGAGAAGCTGCTGCGTGCCGGCTCCCTGGGATCAATTGCACTGGCGTCTATACAGACGCCAGTACAATTGAAGCTCTGACCGCCGGGTCAGAGCGACGTCTGCAGCGTGATCAGGTCATGTGATCACGCTGCTGACGTCACTCGTCGGCGCCCAGAAGGGTGAAGATTTGTGGTGAGTGTGCTCCATTATGGAGCTGAAGATACCACAGAAGATAAATGGGGGACATACTGTGTGAGTGTGTGTGTATGGGGGGGATTTACAGTGGGGATGTGGGTTCTTTTATGTGTGGGGGATTTGGAGTGGGGATTGTTGTGAATGGGTTTGAGATGAGTTCTGAGCAGAGGCTCCCTCTGGTGGTTACAAGCCGTGCTAGTGAGGATTGTGAGGACTGGGAATCAGGTGTTACTGACTGGTCTTATATAAGGGAGTCATTTTCCCATCAGGGTTGCCGGTGATCAATTGTTCTGGTCTGAATCCTTCATTCCAGTTTCCCTTGTAGCCTGCTGTGTTTTGTCTTCATCTCCTGCTTACAGATAAGACTTTTGCTTCTTTGTGTTTTGCTGTGTTTTTGCATTTTGTCCTGCACTTCTTTGGGGGCCTTCAGGGTCCCCTCCGGGGGCTTCTGCCCTCTCAGTTTGGTTCAGCCACTGAGTTTTGTTCTTTTGCTTTTTCCAGTTTTTTCAGTGGCTGCTGTTTTGATTTTGTTACACCAGAGAACTAATTTAGGTGGTAGAGGTCGTGTGATCTCAGGTGATTTTGAAATTAGTAGAGTTGGTGCTTTTCAGGGTTTTCTGGGATTGCAGTAAGTACCCTTCCTATCCTTTTCTATTTAGATAGTTTGGGCCCCAGCGTTTGCTCATACTATTTTCTTTCTGTGTCAGTATTTCCTCTTGTCTAACCGCCATTACATGTTTGGGGGCTTTCTGTTATCTTTGGGGTTCTGCTCCGGGGCAGATAGCTTTCCTATTTCTATCTTTAGGTGTAGTTAGTTTCTCAGGCTGTGACAAGGCGTCTAGGACCAACGTAGGAACGCTCCACGGCTGCCTCTAGTTGTGGTGGTTAGTCAGGGTACTGCAATCTCATAGATTCCAACTGCTCTGGTGTATTGCCTTTTTTACCTGCACTCCTCAGCTACCGAAACATAACAGTATCACCGGCCAAAAAATTGAAAATTGTATGGTACTCACAGAAGGGAAAAAAAAAATATTGTGAAAGAAAAAAGGTTGTCAGAGTTGTCAGAGATATTTTTCTGTTGGTTGCATTTTTTTTTTTTTTTTTTCCTCTGTATCTCTGGGTGCTGGGGAGTATCTTTTTTCCAATGGAGTTTGCACAGTTGTCTGGCCGTGTGGATCAGCTTGCCACTGAGGTTCAGAGTATTGCTGCATATCTTGCTAGGTTGCCTGTTGTGGAACCTAGGATCCCCATGCCAGATTTGTTTTTAGGGGATCGAGCTAAGTTTCAGAATTTCAAAAATAATTGTAAATTGTTTTTTGCCTTAAAATCTAAGTCCTCAGGAAACGCAGCGCAGCAGGTTCAAATTATCATCTCTCTCCTGCGCGGCGATCCTCAGGATTGGGCTTTTTCCCTGATACCTGGGGATCCTGTTTTGAGTGATGTTGATGCGTTTTTTCAGGCTTTGGGGTTATTGTACGATGAGCCTAATGTCACTGATCAAGCTGAAAAAACCTTGTTGGCATTAAATCAGGGGCTTGATGACGCTGAGTTATACTGTCAGAGATTCCGTAGGTGGGCAGTCCTGACCAAATGGAATGACGACGCTTTGGCGGCCCTTTTCCGGAAGGGTCTGTCAGATAATGTAAAGGATGTTATGGTGGGATTCCCTGTCCCCTCTGGTCTCAATGATTCTATGTCATTAGCGATTCAAATTGACAGACGTTTGCGTGAGCGGAGAAGTATGCGTGGAATGGTGTTGCCTTGTGAACCAGCTTCTGAACCCATGCAGTGTGATAGAGTGGTGTCTGGGGCACAGCGTCATGAGTTTCAAAAGCGCAATGGGTTATGTTTCTACTGTGGTGATGCCTCTCATGCTATTTCAGTCTGCCCTAAGCGGGGAAGACGTTTTGCACGTTCAGTTGTCTTGGGTAGTGTTCAGACTAAGTTTTTATTAACTGTCACTCTGATATGCTCTCTGTCCTCATTTTCTGCTCAGGCTTTCGTTGATTCTGGAGCAGCTATTAACCTGATGGATTATGATTTTGCTAAACGTTGTGGGTTTCCCTTGATACCCCTACAGAAGTCTATTCCCCTACTGGGGATCGATTCTACCCCTTTGGCTGAGAATAAACCCCAGTTTTCTACTCAGGTGATAATGAGGGTTGAACCTGATCACCAGGAGTGCTGCAAATTTTTGGTTCTGTATAATCTGCATGACATTATCGTGCTGGGTTTCCCTTGGTTGCAGTCTCATAATCCTGTTTTGGATTGGAAATCTGTGTCTGTAACCAGTTGGGGCTGCCAATGTGTTAATACCAACACTCCTGTTTTTTCTGCCTCCCCCAGGCTCAGGATGTTCCTGACTTTTTGTTTGATTTTTCTGATGTGTTTAGCGAAAGTAAATCTGCATCCTTGCCTCCCCATAGGAGCTATGACTGCGCTATTGAATTAGTGCCGGGTAGTAAATTCCCTAAAGGTCGCCTTTTTAACTTGTCTGTACCTGAACATGACGCTATGCGGTCTTATATCAAGGAATAATTGGAGAAGGGTCATATCAGACCATCCTTTTCACCCTTAGGTGCCGGTTTTTTCTTTGTGGCCAAAAAAGATGGTTCATTAAGGCCGTGTATTGATTATCGTCTCTTGAACAATATTACTGTGAAATATCAATACCCGTTACCCTTGATTTCTGACCTGTTTTCCAGGGTGAAAAACGCTACTTGGTTTACCAAGCTTGACCTCAGGGGGGCGTATAACCTTATTCGCATTAAGCACGGGGATGAATGGAAGACGGCATTCAATACCCCTGAAGGGCATTTTGAGTACCTAGTGATGCCCTTTGGGCTCACTAATGCTCCTTCCGTCTTCCAGTCCTTCATGAATGACATTTTCAGGGATTTTGTGGACAAATTTCTGATTGTTTATTTGGATGATATCTTGATTTTTTCTAATGACTGGGACTCTCATGTGAAACATGTTCGAACTGTATTCCAGATTTTGAGAGAGAATGCTCTGTATGTGAAGGGATCAAAGTGTCTTTTTGGCGTACAGAGGATCTCATTTCTGGGATTCATTTTGTCCCCATCTGTTATTGAAATGGACCCGGTCAAGGTTCAGGCCATCTGTGATTGGGTCCAACCTACTTCATTAAAGGCTCTTCAGAGATTTTTGGGTTTTGCCAATTTTTATCGTAAATTTATTGGTAATTTCTCGGTTATTGGTAAACCATTAACTGATTTGACCAGAAAGGGTTCTGATGTGGTGAATTGGCCTCCTGAGGCAGTCTATGCATTTCAGGAACTTAAGCAGAGATTCACTTCTGCTCCTGTTCTACGGCAGCCTGATGTTTCTCTGCCATTTCAGGTGGAGGTTGATGCCTCTGAAATTGCGGCAGGTGCCGTTTTGTCCCAAAAAGATCCAGAGACCTCTAAAAGTAACCCTTGTGCCTTTTTCTCTCGAAAATTTTCTCCTACTGAACGTAATTATGACGTAGGTAATCGGGAGTTATTGGCCATGAAGTGGGCTTTTGAAGAGTGGAGACATTGGCTGGAGGGAGCCAAACATCAGGTGGTGGTCCTTACGGACCATAAGAATCTGGTCTATCTGGAATCTGCCAAGCGACTCAATCCTAGACAGGCCAGGTGGGCCTTGTTTTTCACACGTTTTAATTTTGTGGTTTCCTTTCTTCCTGGCACTAAGAATGTTAAGGCGGATGCCCTCTCGAGGAGTTTCCTTGCGGACTCTCCTGAGTTATCTGATCCTTCTGTTATTTTGAAAGAGGGTGTAGTTCTTTCCGCCATCTCGCCCAATTTGAGACTTGCTCTGGAGGGGTGTCAGGAGGATAGGCCCGAGCGCTGCCCTGTTGGAAAATTGTTTGTCCCGGACCAATGGAAAAAGAGTGTGATGTCTGAGATTCATTGTTCCGCATTGGCTGGGCATCCCGGAATTTTTGGTACCAGAGACTTGGTTAGCCGGTCCTTTTGGTGGCCTACCTTGTCTCGTGATGTCAGGGAATTTGTGCAGTCCTGCGGGACTTGCTCTCGCTCCAAGCCTTGCTCTCGCTCTAGTGGTTTGTTGATGCCATTGCCTGTGCCCAAGAGACCATGGACCCATATCTCTATGGATTTCATTTCCGATCTTCCTGTTTCTCAGAGAATGACCACCATCTGGGTAATTTGTGATAGGTTTTCCAAAATGATACATCTTGTGCCATTACCTAAGTTGCCTTCCTCCTCTGAATTGGTGCCGTTGTTCCTTCAGCACGTGGTTCGTTTACACGGCATTCCTGAGAACATTGTGTCTGACAGAGGGTCCAGTTTGTTTCCAGATTTTGGAGGACTTTTTGTTCTAAACTGGGTGTTCAATTGTCTTTCTCCTCGGCATTTCATCCTCAGACCAATGGTCAAACTGAGAGAACAAACCAGACATTGGAGACTTATCTAAGATGCTTTGTGTCTGCTGATCAGGATGACTGGGTCTCTTTTTTGCCTTTGGCTGAGTTTGCTCTTAATAATAGGGCTAGCTCTGCCACTTTGATGTCTCTGTTTTTCTGTAATTCTGGGTTTCACCCTCGATTTTCTTCAGGACAGACGGAGGCTTCTGTCTGTCCAGGTGTTGACTCTGTTGTGGAGCATATGCAACAGATTTGGGACCAGGTAGTGGAGAGGTTGTCCCTCTCTCAGGAGAAGGCCCAGCGGTTTGCTAACCGGCATAGGACTGATGGTCCTCGGTTTAAAGTGGGGGACTTGGTCTGGTTGTCCTCAAAGAATATTCCTATGAGAGTAGCATCTCCTAAATTTAAGCCTAGGTTCATTGGACCTTATAAGATCATGGAGATTATTAATCCTGTTTCTTTTCGTTTGCTTCTTCCAGGGACATTTAAGATCCATAACGTGTTCCACAAGTCCTTGTTGAAGAGGTTTGTTGAGCCAGTGGTTCCTGCTGCTGTGCCTCCTGACCCTGTTTTGGTTGAGGGCAATCTGGAGTATGTGGTTGAGAAAATATTGGATTCTCGTTTTTCTAGACGGAAACTCCAATATTTGGTTAAATGGAGAGGTTATGGTCAGGAAGACAATTCTTGGGTGTTTGCTTCGGACATCCATGCTAGGAGACTTATCCGTGCGTATCATAGAACTCATCCTGACCGACCTGGTTGCTCAAATGAGGGTTCGGTGACCCCTCCTCAAGGGGGGGTACTGTTGTGAATGGGTTTGAGATGAGTTCTGAGCAGAGGCTCCCTCTGGTGGTTACAAGCGGTGCTAGTGAGGATTGTGAGGACTGGGAATCAGGTGTTACTGACTGGTCTTATATAAGGGAGTCATTTTCCCATCAGGGTTGCCGGTGATCAATTGTTCTGGTCTGAATCCTTCATTCCAGTTTCCCTTGTAGCCTGCTGTGTTTTGTCTTCATCTCCTGCTTACAGATAAGACTTTTGCTTCTTTTGTGTTTTTGCATTTTGTCCTGCACTTCTTTGGGGGCCTTCAGGGTCCCCTCCGGGGGCTTCTGCCCTCTCAGTTTGGTTCAGCCACTGAGTTTTGTTCTTTTGCTTTTTCCAGTTTTTTCAGTGGCTGCTGTTTTGATTTTGTTACACCAGAGAACTAATTTAGGTGGTAGAGGTCGTGTGATCTCAGGTGTTTTTGAAATTAGTAGAGTTGGTGCCTTTCAGGGTTTTCTGGGATTGCAGTAAGTACCCTTCCTATCCTTTTCTATTTAGTTAGTTTGGGCCCCAGCGTTTGCTCTTACTATTTTCTTTCTGTGTCAGTATTTCATCTTGTCTAACCGCCATTACATGTTTGGGGGCTTTCTATTATCTTTGGGGTTCTGCTCCGGGGCAGATAGCTTTCCTATATCTATCTTTAGGTGTAGTTAGTTTCTCAGGCTGTGACGAGGCGTCTAGGACCAACGTAGGAACGCTCCACGGCTGCCTCTAGTTGTTGTGGTTAGTCAGGGTACTGCAATCTCATAGATTCCAACTGCTCTGGTGTATTGCCTTTTTTACCTGCACTCCTCAGCTACAGAAACATAACAGTGTTCTCCAGGTGAGGGGCTCAGCAAACTCCTAGGTAGTTTGGGATTCACCTTTCCAGGACTCCTTTCTATTTGTGCTCCTTTCACTGGCCGTCTCACTGTGCTGATTCCCACTCCTTTCTTCCTTCCCACCACACCACAAACAGTGTCCCAGATCGGCTGCTGCGAATCCTTTCAGATAACGTTCTCTCTCTGCGCTTCCTTGATTCTATATAGCTGCCTGTCCGGAGAAGATGAATGAGGTTGTTCTCTGTGACCCCTAAAGTTGCCACAGCAGTCGGCTTGCTAGCTGAGTCATAAAGTTCTCTACTAGGCTATGGACCGAGTCCCTTCTGCGACCTAGTCCCTCCACACTTGGATCGGGCCCCAAGGATAGATCACTCACTATCCGTGCCCCTAGGACCCCTTCTATCCTTCCAGAAACTTCATTCGCTTCCTTGCTTCTCCTCTCTCGTTCTCTGTTTGGGGACAGCTGCTCTCAGCTCCATGCCCCCTCCCAGACTTTCTCTCTGCAGCTTCCCCTGACAGGGAGTTGCCTGTCAGCAGGTCTTCTTCCTTTCACATTCTCTTCATGTCTCTCTCACTCTCCTGCTCACTAAAGCTTCACCTCCCATCTTCCTCACAAGCTCCACCCACCCATACACTCTTTACTACCCAGCCTGGGATGAGACCATCCTCCCATAGGGTACGTCCAGGGTGCCCGGCTGCTATAGTCTGTGTTGGGTGCAGGTGTTAGAGTTCTGGGTGGTGCTCGCTCCTTACCTGAGAGTGGAGTATCACACCTCTGGATGAGGTGCAATACCTCTGTGGCGACTGAACCCTCAGGGGCGCCACAACTCCTTGTTACGAAGCAGTCATCTCCACCCCTGCACACCATCAGGTTGCCTCTTCTCCCTACACATTTCCAATCTGGCCTGCAGCTTGTCTGCTGAGCCTGTGAGAAGGCCCCACACCTCCTCTCCTGTGCACACATCAGCTTAGACATGGTGAGACCCGTGTGTTAAGTAGAGCCGCATGCTTATGGGCGGTCCTCTGTTCGAATGATAGGATCAAGGCTCCAAACAGCAATACAACAGTGCCTTGTTGTAGGTGTTGGATTTTGGATGTGTACCTTCTTAACCTTTCTTATCACATCATTTTTGGGAGGTGGGTTGAACTTTGCTAAATAGAAAAAAGTTAAAAGAAAGTGAACATTTAACTGCTCATGTTAGTTTTTGTACACCTGTACCATACCTATATTGTGGCCTGCAGCCACATTTTGATTGCTGTTTGTGTACCTACCTACCAAGAGTTTCCTATCATGTCCCTTTTGACCCGGGTTGAATAGAGACTAAAAGATTGTCAAAAGTTAATTAAGTTGTTATAAAATTTGTATTGTTAAACAAAAAGTTACAATGGACGGGGTTTAGTAAAATACTAAATAGTAATAGAGAATCCGGCACTGAAGGGGAGTATGGTGCCTAATAATTTTAATTCAGTGGTCCACAAATGATGTATTTACAAAAGTAATGTTTCGGTCGTATGACCTATATCAAACAAATATATATATGGGCAATCACTGGGCTTGAAGGAAGAAGTGGGAAGGCTGCACTGTGTGATACACGACCCCTGTCGCTATGTTAGTTTGACAGACAGTTCTGTAGTTCAATAGAAAACAGTCTACCTGATCAAAAAGGATTAAGAGATAATTTTTGGACCTTTTAGTTATATTTAAAACACATAAAAAGTCTGTTACTGTGCTATTAAATGTATAGCAAGAAAATTCTCTAAAACATCCTATCACAATTTTTAAGATGCCTGACTTTGCCTAATGCATATGCAACATAGCGACTCATTACAATATACCATACAAGAGAGAGACTGAGTCAGTGCTATAAATGTGAAAAAGTACAAATTTTATTCAATATCACAATAGTAATCACACATAATAAAAATATAAAATAATAGAGCAGACTAATAATTAGATCAATATAACCAAAAATGGTTTCAGTGACAATAATCCAAATAAAATCAATAGGTGTGGACCTCACACAGCCAGATCATATACCGTCACACAATGAAATATATGGTTGACATGCTGCACAACATCATTATCCCAGATAGTTAGTCACCCAATAATGTATAAGGATCTATCCTGGGACAATAGGACCCACGGTAAAAATTGGAAATATCTTTCTATTGGGTGATGACACATAGTGTCAACATGGGGGCCAAGCCCTCCGTGGAGCGAGGCCCATACACAGAGGCATGCGATGTATCAACATTTGTTCTATGTACCCACGATGAGTGCGCATGGGTCTGTGTATGGGCCTCGCTCCACGTGTCCTCCTATCTTCTGCGATGTGTCGGGTTGCGCGGCAATGGCTAGGCGCCGGCCGTCTCACGCGACCTTGTGTATCTGATGGGATGATGCATTGTTGTGGGTGTCTCGTAGGCAGTACGCATGCGCCACAGCAACATCCCTATTGGTTGTCATGGATCATATGACCGGAGATATCGGGTATAAAAATTCAGACATGGGATTTGTTAAGCCATATCCCCTGAAGAAGGAAATACACACCGAAACATGCGTTGGGGATCTAGGTGTTGGACTCACACAGCTCACCATGACGGGTATTTATTAGTTTTGCTTTTTTACTATCATCTCTGTATGCTGCCTCCTCTGCATTAGCTAATGAACTACTGAGGTTATTAGAACTAGTGGGACTGGTAACAATTCATCATGGGTATGATGGAGGGCTTGGCCCCCATGTGGACACTATGTGTCATAACCCAATAGAAAGAGATTTCCAATTTTTACCATGGGTCCTATTGTCCCAGGATAGATCCTTATGCATTATTGGATGACTAACTATCTGGGATAGTGATGTTGTGCAGCATGTCTATGTGGAGCCCAGCTACGCTTGGTGCCACAGATCCTAGAAGGGTGCATTAAAGGATTCATCCACAAGAGGCCCTCAGAGCACACACACACCTTCACCCTTCCTCAGACCACCAGAGGGAGCCCGTATAGGGAGATAAAAAGGAGGGAGGAGGCAGGAAGTTAGAAGAGACTCAGATCAAAACACTGTAGAGAACACATTCTAGGAAACTCACTCTAGCAAAGACTTCTGGCAAAGGAGTCTAGTCTTGCAGTGTGAGACACAGAATTAGCTCAAGTCAGCGAGCTAGGAACGTGCCGACACTCTAGAGAGCGGCAGAAGAGGCAGCCCACCAAATGCCGGTGTGTATAGCCTTGTGAGGGCCCGAGTAGGCCGAAGGCTAGAGGAGAGAGTAGCAAGGGGGCAGAGGAGCCTTACCAGCTCACCCCAGAAAGCACATACTGGACACCGGGTCCAAACTTACAGGGATCTCTACAACCCAGTAAGAGACAACTGTAACTCCTGGAGGACTACAGGTCCCCGGATCACCAAAGAGCTGATACGTAACAGAGCCAGGGAACACGGAGACCCTACAGCAGGGAGTGTGTACTCCAGGAGAAGGCCCTACCACAAAGTCAGATGGTGCAGGACAGAGACAAAGTTAGGCCTAGCTACAAGCAGGTCAGAAACTTACTACAGAGAGGCAAGAAACAGGAGGCCCTACACCTGCTCACTGGGGAGAATCTGGACGTGCACCTTTCACCCTACAGTGATGTTCCTGCACTAATTCCAGTTAAGGTACAGAAGTGACTTGTGAGTGTGCTACCATTCTTGCTCTTACCCGGCTGGGTTCCCTCCATCCTGCATCCCTGAAGGCCTGCTCCACCTGTGGGGAGCGATACCATGTAAGCTGCCACAACACCGGCCTCAGTGGACTGCTGCAGCGCTGGTGATCCTCACCAGACACCACAGGTGGCGTCACGAATCACTGACATTATCCCCTGTAAATATATCCCCTTTTTAGTGAGCGTCCAGGGCCACGGACCGAGTCATGGCTGCCGTGACATCCCCCATAGAAATCAATGGGCTCGGGTCCGAGTACCCCACGGCCCTGGCAGGCGGCTCATCTACCATATGTTTCATTGTTTGACGGTATATGATCTGGCAATGTGAGGTCCACACCTATTGATTTTATTTGTATTATTGTCACTGAAACCATTTTTGGTTATATTGATCTAATTATTAGTCTGCTCTATTATTGTATGTTTTTATTATGTGTGATTACTATTGTGATATTGAATAAAATTTGTACTTTTTCACATTTATAGCATTGACTCAGTCTCTCTCTTGTATGTGCTATTAAATGTGCTGTTGGTTACTAACAGTTACCACCTGTTTCTATAGTGAGCTTGCTTTGACATTACTAAGGCTGTGCTTGAGCTTGAAAGGGAGTGGATACAGTCCTAGGTTATTGAAGAGTGTTACATGCATTTTTTCAGGGTAATTGGAGGCTTTGTACTATTGAGATTTGTGGGAATCAATTAGCTGAAAATCACTAAAAAAAATTTGGTCATCTCTAGTCAGCACATGACAGAAGAATTGACACAGAGAGTTCATGGGCATGACATTTAGTCTGTACAAAGAGTACAGCTATTACAGAACTGGCATAAAAGGTAAAATATCCCCTTTCCCTTATCCACCTGGCAGAAAATTGGGTTTGCCTAGTTTTCTCTTTTAAGCAATTTGGAACTAAAAATACATTATGCATTTTACTTTGTTGTTTTAATTTGGACTAATCATAAAAACTTAGTTTTAATGTGTATAATGAGTATTTCAAATAAGATATACTGTACCTATTGATAGTGTAGTCCACCTATGTAATCCCACAAAATTGGAGCCCTAACCTTGAATAAACTCATACACGTCACTTGGGTTGAGACCTTTTTACATATCCTACTATAAAAAGGAATTATCAGTTCTCCCAATATCATAAGCTTACAGACAGCTTAGGGACCTGATTACAGATTTGCTTTCATTGCTGCTTCATCAAAGACAATTATGAATCTGCTTCCACTGTCTGAATCTACAGTGGGGGAAATAAGTATTTGATCCCTTGCTGATTCTGACAAAGACATAAACAGTCTATAATTTTATATAGGAAAGATGTGTATCTTCGTACCGTGTTAGCCAGTAGATAGAAAAATATTTAGACTTGAGAGTCCTCAGTGGTTGATACCTTTTAATGGCTAACTGAAAAGATGGTAACAAATTGCAAGCTTTCGAGACTACTCAGGTCTCTTCATCAGGCGAAGACTAATAAATATTTTTCTATAATTTTATAGGTAGTTTAAGGCCTCTTTCACACAGCCGTCTTTTTGTATCAGGCATGATCCGTCGAACACCTGAAGGGACGGATCCGGCGCTGAAACAAAAAAACTGATGCAACGGATCCGGTTTTTTGCTGGATCCGACCTGAACTTTTGAACCCAGAAAAAGAGGGTTTCTGATGCCCGGAGACACTGGAAAATGTAGTAGTAGTAGTTTTCCAGAATCCGGATCAGACTTTTGCCGGATTGCACAAAAGTCTGATCCGGTTCTATTGAATTCTATTGTTTCTGGCCGCCTGATGCGCCGCTTCAGGCACATCAGGCAGCTCCGGCAAAAAAAAAAAAAAACGTTACATGCTGCGTTGTGTCCGGCCGCCGGATCCGGACAAAGACGGATACAACGCAATGACATCAGGCATGATCCGGCGCTAATGAAAGTCAATGGTAAAAAAACCGCATCCGGTACCGGATCCGTTTTTTTACCAACACGCCGGATCATGCCTGATTCAAAAAGACGGCTGTGTGAAAGAGGCCTAATTTTCACATAGAGAGATAGAATACCAAAAAGAAAATCCAGAAAATCACATTGTTTAATTTATATAAATATATTTGCATTTTGCAGTGAGAAATACGTATTTGATCCTTCTGTCAAACAAGACAAAATACTTGGTGGCAAAACTCTTGTTGGCAAGCACAGCAGTCAGACATTTTTTGTAGTTGATGATGAGTTTTGCGCACATGTCAGGAGGAATTTCGGTCCAGATCATCTCTAAATAATTAAAATTTTGAGGCTGTCGCTTGGCAACTTGGAGCTTCAACTCCCTCCATAAGTTTTCTATGGGATTAAGGTCTGGAGACTGGCTAGGCCACTCCAAGACCTTAATGTGATTCTTTTTGAGCCACTCCTTTGTTGCCTTAGCTGTATGTTTTGGGTCATTGTCTTGCTGGAAGACCCAGCCACGACCCGCTTTTAATATCTTGGCGGAGGGAAGAAGGTTGTCACTCAGGATTTTATGGTACATGGCTCCATCTATTCTCCCATTGATGTGGTGAAGTAGTCCTGTGCAGAAAAACACCCCCAAAACATGATTCCACCTCCATGCTTTACAGTGGGGACAGTGTTCTTTGGTCATAGGCAGCATTTCTCTTCCTCCCAACATGGCTACTTGAGTTAATGCCAAAGAGTTCAATTTTTGTCTCATCTGACCACAGCACCTTCTCCCAATCACTCACAGAATCATCTAGGTGTTCATTGGCAAACTTCAGATGGGCCTGCACATGTGCCTTCTTGAGCAGGTGGACCTTGCGGGCACTGCAGGATTTTAAACCTTTACGGCGTAATGTTTTACCAGTGGTTTTCTTGGTGACTGTGGTTAATGATCGCAAGCCAGCTGGGACAAGTTCCCCCATGTAGTTTTAGGCTGATCCCTCACCTGCCTCATGATCAAGGATACCCCACGAGGTGAGATTTTGCATGGTGCCCCAGATCGGTGTCGATTGACAGTCATTTTGCATTTGTTCCATTTCTTACTATTGCACCAACAGTTGTCTCCTTCTCACCCAGCGTCTTACTTATGGTTTTGTAGCCCATTCAAGCTATGTGCAGGTCTATGATCTTGTCCCTGACATCCTTAGAAAGCTCTTTGGTCTAGCCCATGTTGTAGAGGTTAGAGTTTGACTGATTAATTGAGTCTGTGAACATTAAACTTTTATAAAGGTGACTGTGTAAGACAGCTGTCTTTAATGCAGGTAACGAGTTGTTAGGAGCGTCTAACTGGTCTGTAGGAGCCAGAACTCTTACTGGTTGGTTGGAGATTGAATACTTATTTCCCACTGCAAAATGCAAATAAATTTATATAAATTTATTCAATGTCTTTGTCTTTGTCAGTGGGCAAACTTACAAAATCATCAAGGGATCAAATACTTATTTCTCCCACTGTATATATTTGCCAACAGACTGCACAGCCCTAATCCTTGTCTACAAACTGAAGTCTGTCACTCTCCCTGCTCCTCTGACTCTCTCTCCCTCCCTAATCTAAATGAAGATTGTATGTGCTGCAAACGATTAGCTGTTACAAGGACTGTTGTTATGATGGTTCAGCTTCAGCACCAGTATCATCACTACAGGCCTCTGATTCTTTATACTGTGCACACAGGCCTAGACAAGCACTCTCTCTCTCTCTCTCAATGTTAAAATTAACATACCCTTAAAATTATAGACTGTTCATGTCTTTGTCAGTGGGCAAACTTACAAAATCATCAAGGGATCAAATACTTATTTCTCCCACTGTATATATTTGCCAACAGACTGCACAGCCCTAATCCTTGTCTACAAACTGAAGTCTGTCACTCTCCCTGCTCCTCTGACTCTCTCTCCCTCCCTAATCTAAATGAAGATTGTATGTGCTGCAAACGATTAGCTGTTACAAGGACTGTTGTTATGATGGTTCAGCTTCAGCACCAGTATCATCACTACAGGCCTCTGATTCTTTATACTGTGCACACAGGCCTAGACAAGCACTCTCTCTCTCTCTCTCAATGTTAAAATTAACATACCCTTAAAATTATAGACTGTTCATGTCTTTGTCAGTGGGCAAACTTACAAAATCAGCAAGGGTGCAAATATTTATTTCCCCCACTGTAGCTGCAGCTTTCTTTGGGGGGGGGGGTGAAAAAATTGAATATATTTTGATTCCTCAAGTATTACACCATTTGTGTTACTTTTTTGTTTGTTACATTTTCTTGGGTAGATTTTGATGGTATATTATCCTCAAAAAACTGAAGTTACCTCACTGGAAAATTACCAACGGTAGGGGGTCATACCAAGGGATCAGGTGATAAACATACCAAGGGATCAGGTGATAAGGGATCAGGTGATAAACATACCAGGGGATCAGGTCCCGCTGCACGGGAGACAGGACAGCCAGGGGATGCACTGACACCGCAGTGCGCGAGATATAATGGAGCAGGACCTGGCAGATCACGTGACGGCTGGGAAGGCACCAGGGGCAGAGCCAAACTCCATGAACGGACGGGAGCCGACAGCTGGGTCAGCGCCGGATGCATAGTCAGGCAAGCCGAGGTTAGAAGCTGGGAAGACGAGTAGTAGCCAGGGACAAGACAGAAGGATGGTGGGGGAGAAGCAGAGGTCAGTAGCCAGGCGGGAGCGCGGAACAAGAGGGCAAGACAGAGTGGTCCAGGACAGAGCCGAGTATCAGAACCAAAGAGTACAGAGCAGAACCAAACTGAGAGAGAAAAGCAGAAACAGAGTCCTAGCTGGGTCATACACTGGAAAATACAAACACTCAGAGGCACAAAGATATCAGAACGTTAGCCTGGGTCAGCAACTCAAGCCGGGTAAGCAGATGTTTCACTGACACAGAACCAGGCCAGAAGCAGACCTAAATAGCCCTCCCAGAACCAAAGAGAGGCTCAACAAGGTTAACCCCTACCTGACCAGGACAGGAGCAAAAACCCCGTCCTGAGTCATGACACCACCATCCCAAGGGTCTCCAATCACAAATAGTAGTTAGGCTGGAGTAGGAATACTGTCCTGGTTTGTCCACTGCACAATGTGCATAGGGTTAGTAAAAATTAGCCCTATGGGCCGAGTCATGGTTGACACAGGAAGCCACAATCCCAAAGGTCTCCAATCACAAATAGTAGCTAGGCTGGAGTAGGAATACTGTCCTGGTTTGTCCACTGCAAAATGTGCATAGGGTTTGTAAAAATTAGCACCAAGGGGTTGAGTCATGGTTGACGATGGAAGGAAACGGGTTTTATGGGAAGGGGTTGACGTTAACAGCAGTAGCATGAATCAGCATTTTTGGTGAATTTAATTTGGCTTGCTGTCATCTGGAGGGATTGCAAACTCTGATATCCAGTCCTTGTTGAATTTAATCAGCGTAAGTCTGTCTGCATTTTCCGTGGAGAGGCGTGTGTGCCTATCAGTGATGATTGACCCAGCGGAACTGACATCACACTAGCAGCTGGGCAGGCCAGCACTTCCAAGATGTATAAGGAGAGGTTGGGTCAAGTGTTCAGCTTGGAAAACCAATACTTAAAGGGAACTGAAGCATCAGAAAGGACACACGTATGGTCTCTTAAGTACCCCTTGACCATGTTCTGCAACTTCTCCCTCCTTGGCATTGTTACAGGCACAGATAGCCCTTGCTGTTGTGCTGGTTTATTGAAAATTGCCCAATTTGTGCACATTTTCCCCCCACCTCTGTTGGACCTGGTGTTCGTGTCTCTCCCCATTATCCCTAGGGGCTGAAAACATCAGCTACCTCTGCCACCAGCATTGTCTTAGGGTGATGTTTTCAGCAACTGATCTACAACAGCCGTCTTGAACAATTCTACTGTAAAACTCTTTGGTGACTCCAAAAGGAAAGAAGGAATTTTCTCCTTGTACCGTGGATCGAGTATTGATTGTTGGATAAAATGTGTATCAATGCGAGGGTCTTGCCACAGACACTTACACATGAACTGTGCCATGTGAGCCAAGCTGCAAAAAGTCAAATGTTTTTTGTCCCCAACAGTAGAAACAGTATCCATCCTCTCCACATGCTGACTCGCATCCTCCTCCTCCACCTCCTCCTCCTCTCCAGCCCATCCAGGTTGCAAAGACATGAAACTTGGGTTGGGTGTCCCTTCTATAGCATTAGGAGTCCCCTCAGTAACACAGAAAAACAAGTCCTTTCCCTCTTCATCCTCCTCATCTTCCTTCTCATTACCCAATGTTACCTCAGAATATTGGCTGGGCTGGGTTGCATCAATAATTGTGAAATCTGGCTCCATACAAACATGCTGGGCACTCAAAGCTTCCTCTTTGAGATTATTCAGTGACTGTTTCAAGAAACAGCAGCGGGATGGTTACGCTGATAATAGCCTGAACACCACTCATAAGGTTGGTGCAGTACTCAAAGTTCTCAAGAAACGTGCAAATGTCAGCAATCCACACCCACTCGACAGTTGTTATATGTGGTGGCTGACTCTCAGTCTGATGTTGAAGCTGGTATTCAGCTACTGCCCTCTGCTGCTCACTAATCCTTGCCAACATATGATATGTTGAGTTCCACAGCATGGACTAATGTGGACATCAGAAGGCAGGCTGTGGCCACAAAAACAGCTGTGAAAATGGCCTGGTGCGGTCTTGGTAGCAGGCAGTAGGAAATGTTTGGACTACTGCTTTGCATAGGACGCTAACCGCCTTTTTCAGTGGACTAATATGGACAGCAGAAGGCAGGCTGTGACCAAAAACACAGCAGGGAAAATGGTCTGGTGCATGCTTGGTAGCAGGCAGTAGGAAATATTTGGACTACTGCTTTGCATAGGACACTGCCTTTTTCAGTGGACTAATGTGGACAGCAGAAGGCAGGCTGTGCTAAAAAAAACAGAGGGGAAAATGGCCTGGCGCGTACTTGGTAGCAGGCAGTAGGAAATGTTTGGACTACTGCTTTGTGTAGGGCACTAAATGCCTTTTTAAGTGGACTAATGTGTACAGCAGAAGGCATGCTGTGACCACAAAAACAGCGGGGAAAAAGTCCTGGTGCATGCTTGGTAGCAGGCAGTAGGAAATATTTGGACTACTGCTTTGTGTAGGGCACTAAACGCCTTTTTAAGTGGACTAATGTGGACAGCAGAAGCCAGGCTCTGACCCCAAAAACAGCGGGAAAATAGGCCGGTGCTTTAAAAAAAAATGGCAGCACTAAATGCTAGTACTCTGTGTGCTGGAAAAATATTGCTTTGCCTCTAACAAGAGCTGTTTTAAGATGGACACTGGAAGAACACTTTAACCTCTCCCTACTTAATACACAATCTCTCCCTCCCTGTACTCTGACTTTGTTGTGTGTCTTCAGCTCTGAAAAGTGCTATTTTTTGATGGTATTATGGAGCTAGTGACCGGCTCCTTTAACCCCTTAACGACCGCCGATACGCCTTTTAACGGCGGTCATTAAGGGTACTTAAACCACAGCGCCGTTAATTAACGGCGCTGTGGAAAAAGTGAATAGCGCCCCCCAGAGGCGCATTTTCTCCGGGGTCTCGGCTACCGGGGGTAGCCAAGACCCCAGAGAACATGAATCGGGTCGGTTTTTACCGACACCGATGTTGCGATCGCCGTTATTAACCCTATAACGGCGACCGCAACAAAAAAAAAAAAAAGTGTCATTTAATTTTTTTGTCCCCTGATGTCATCGGACATCAGAGGACAGAGAAAAAGGGTCCCCGGGACCCCCATGTGGCCCCGATGTCCTGTATGTGGCCCCAGGGCCCTCCGGTGTCCCCCGGGGCCGGCGCGATGAAGAAAATGGCGGGCGCATGCTCAGTGCGCCCGCCGCTAAGTGCCGCTGTGTCCTGGGGGGGATGGGCAAATATTCTCTGGGGTCTCGGCTACCAGGGGTAGCCGAGACCCCAGAGAACATGATCCGGGTCGGTATTCACCGATCCCGGTGTTGCGATCGCATCTATGCAAGCATAGATGCAATCGCAAAAAAAAAAAAAAAATGATTTCTCTCCCCTCTGATGTGATCGCACATCAGAGGGGAGAAAATGAGGGTCCCCCGATCGCCCCCCCGTATACTTACCGGTGTCCTCCGTCCTCCCGCAGGCCCCAGGATCCCGGCGTCTTCTTCCTGCAAAAAAAAAAAAAATGGCGGGCGCATGCGCAGTGCGCCCGCCGATCTGCTTGGCGGCAGATTCAAAAATGATTTCATTCATTCTCCAGAAAGTGCATTTTGATCACTGTGATAAACTATCACAGTGATCAAAATAAAAAAAACAGTACATAACCCCCCCATTTATCACCCCCTTAGTTAGGGACATATAATAAAAAATAGAAATTATATTTATTTTCATTTTTCTGTTAGGGTTAGGGTTATAATTAGGGTTAGGGTTATAATTAGGGTTAGGGTTATAATTAGGGTTAGGGCTAGCATTAGGGTTAGGGTTATAATTAGCGTTAGGGTTAAGCTGGGTTAATACTGCGTTATGGCAGTCCGTTAGACGGACTGCGTTACACCGCGGTATAACGCAGTCCGTTAACGCTGCCATTCACCCCCATTTGAGGGCGCATCGCGACGCATGCCATAAAGCGGGATGCGTTTGCGACGTGCCATCATTCAGTGACGGAGCCTCGGACGCGGGCTGCAGCGTCTGGGCTCCGTCACCGCTAGCACAGATGAATCATCTGCTGATTCCTCTGCGCTAGCGGGTATAGCATAACGCGATCGTGTTATGCTATACCGTTACCAGCCCGTCAACGCTATGTGTTGAACGGGCTGGTAAACGCAAAATGAACCTAGCCTTAGGGTTATAATTAGGGTTATAATTAGGGTTAAGGTTACAATTAGGGTTAGGGTTAAAATTAGGGTTAGGGTTACAATTAAGGTTAGGGTTGGAATTAGGGTTGGGATTTAGGTTAGGATTAGGGTTGGGATTAGGGTTAGGGGTGTGTTGGGGTTAGGGTTGGAGCTAGAATTGAGGGATTTCCACTATTTAGGCACATCAGGGGGTCTCCAAACACGACGTGGCGTTCAAAAAGTCAAATGGCGCTCCCTCCCTTCCGAGCCCTGCGCCCAAACAGTGGTTTACCCCAACATATGGGGTATCAGCGTACTCAGGAGAAATTAGAACCCCAAAATTGGTGTGCAATTTGTCCTGTTACCCTTGGGAAAATAAAAAATAGCTGGCTAAAAAAAAACATTTTTGAGAAAAAAAATGATTTTTTATTTTCACAGCTCTGCGTTTATAAATTTCTGTGAAACACTTGGGGGTTCAAAGTGCTCACCACACATCTAGATAAGTTCCTTAAGGGGTCTAGTTTCCAAAATGGGGTCACTTGTGGGGGGTTTCCACTGTTTAGACACATCAGGGGGTCTCCAAACACGACGTGGCTTTCAAAAAGTCAAATGTCGCTCCCTCCCTTCCGAGCCCTGCCGTGCGCCCAAACAGTGGTTTACCCCAACATATGGGGTATCAGCATACTCAGGACAAATTGCACACCAATTTTGGGGTTCTAATTTCTCCTGTTACCCTTGGGAAAATAAAAAATAGCTGGCTAAAAAAAACATTTTTGAGAAAAAAAATGATTTTTCATTTTCACGGCTCTGCGTTTATAAATTTCTGTGAAACACTTGGGGGTTCAAAGTGCTCACCACACATCTAGATAAGCTCCTTGGGGGGTCTAGTTTCCAAAATGGTGTCACTTGCAGGGGGTTTCTACTGTTTAGGTACATCAAGGGCTCTGCAAACACAACATGACGCCCGCAGAACATTCCATCAAAGTCTGCATTACAAAATGGCGCTCCTTCCCTTCCAAGCACTCCCATGCGCCCAAACAGTGGTTTCACCCCACATATGGGGTATCAGCGTACTCAGGAAAAATTGCACAACAACTTTTTGGGTCCAATTTCTCCTGTTACCCTTGGGAAAATAAAAAAAATAGCGGGCTAAAGAATCATTTTTGAGGAAAAAAATGATTTTTTATTTTCACGGCTCTACGTTTATTAATTTCTGTGAAGCACTTGGGGGCTCAAAGTGCTCACCACACATCTAGATAAGTTCCTTAAGGGGTCTAGTTTCCAAAATGGTGTGATTTGTGGGGGGTTTCGACTGTTTAGGCGTATCAGGGGCTCTCCAAACGCGACATGGCGTCCAATTTCAATTCCAGCCAATTTTGGTTTGAAACAGTCAAACGGCGCTCCTTCACTTCCAAGCCCTGCCGTGCGCCCAAACAGTGGTTTACCCCCACATATGGGGTATCGGCATGCTCAGGACAAATTGCACAAAAACTTTTGGGGTCTTTTTACCCTTGGGAAAATAAAAATTGGGGTAAACAGATCGTTTTTGTGGAAAAAATATGATTTTTTATTTTCACGGTTCTATGTTATAAACTTCTGTGAAGCACTTGGAGGTTCAAAGTGCTCACCACACATCTAGATAAGTTCCTTAGGGGGTCTAATTTCCAAAATGGGGTCACTTGTGGGGGGTTTCCACTGTTTAGACACATCAGGACCTCTACAAACACGACATGACGTCCAGACAATTCTGCGCTGAAAAAGTCAAACGGCGCTCCTTCCCTTCCAAGCTCTGCCTTGCACCCAAACAGTGGTTTACCCCCACATATGGGGTATCAGAATGCTCAGGACAAATTGCACAAAAACTTTTGGGGTCTTGTTACCCTTGGGAAAATAAAAATTGGGGTGAAAAGATTGTTTTTGGAAAAAATATGATTTTTTATTTTCACGGTTCTATGTTATAAACTTCTGTGAAGCACTTGGAGGTTCAAAGTGCTCACCACACATCTAGATAAGTTCCTTAGGGGGTCTAATTTCCAAAATGGGGTCACTTGTGGGGGGTTTCCACTGTTTAGACACATCAGGACCTCTACAAACACGACATGACGTCCAGACAATTCTGCGCTGAAAAAGTCAAACGGCGCTCCTTCCCTTCCAAGCTCTGCCTTGCACCCAAACAGTGGTTTACCCCCACATATGGGGTATCAGAATGCTCAGGACAAATTGCACAAAAACTTTTGGGGTCTTGTTACCCTTGGGAAAATAAAAATTGGGGTGAAAAGATTGTTTTTGTGGAAAAAATATGATTTTTTATTTTCACGGTTCTATGTTATAAACTTCTGTGAAGCACTTGGAGGTTCAAAGTGCTCACCACACAACTAGATAAGTTCCTTAGGGGGTCTAGTTTCCAAAATGGGGTCACTTGTGATGGGTTTCCACTGTTTAGACACATCAGGGCCTCTACAAACGCGACATGGCGTCCAGCCAATTCTGCGTTGAAAAAGTCAAATGTCGCTCCTTCCCTTGCAACCTCTGCCGTGCGCCCAAAAAGTGGTTTACCCCCACATATGGGGTATCGGCTTAATCAGGAGAAATTGCACAACAAATTTTGTGGTTCATTTTTTCTTTTAACAGTTGTGAAAATAAAAAAAAATAGGTTCCGAAGTAAAGTTTTTGCAAAAAAAGTTAAATGTTAATTTTTTCCTTCCACATTGCTTCAGTTCCTGTGAAGCACGTAAAGGGTTAATAAACTTCTTGAATGTGGTTTTGAGCACCTTGAGGGGTGCAGTTTTTAGAATGGTGTCACTTTTGGCTATTTTCTATCATATAGACCCCTCAAAGTGACTTCAAATGTGAGGTGGTCCTAAAATAAAAATGGTGTTGTAAAAATGAGAAATCGCTGGTCAACTTTTAACCCTTATAACTTCGTAACAAAAAAAAATTTTGGTCCCAAAATTGTGCTGATGTAAAGTAGACATGTGGGAAATGTTATTTATTAAGAAATTTGTGTGACATATCTCTCTGATTTAAGGGATAAAAATTTAAAGTTTGAAAATTGTTAAATTTTCAAAATTTTCGCCATATTTCCGTTTTTTTCATAAATAAACAAGTCATATCAAAGAAATTTTACCACTAACGTGAAGTACAATATGTCACGAAAAAACAATCTCAGAATCAGCGGGATTCGTTAAAGCGTTCCAGAGTTATAACCTCATAAAGTGACAGTGGTCAGAATTGTAAAAATTGGCCCGGTCATTAAGCTGCAAAATGGCTCTGTCACTAAGGGGTTAAACTGTCTCTGCTTGAGTTTCTCTCTCTCCCTACTCTACAGTGACCTAGTATACAGTGCAGGTAGCTCTGATAAGGGCTTTTGTGTTATCAAGAGGCCTAAAGACTCTCCCTAGCAGCTGAGCGATCTCTCCCTATGCTTGTAGAACGCAGGCTCTGGATGCAATGTGCACAAAATGGCGACAGCAGGGCTTAAATAGAACCTATGACGCTGGGTGGCCAGCCAATGACAGTAATGCCACAACCAAGATGTCTGCAGTATTACTGTGATTGGTTAAGAAGCCCAACATGTTTAGTGACTGCAAAGGAGGCACCAAAACTGCAGGGCGGGACATCCGAATATAGCGAGGCGAGTACACAAATACTCGCAATGTAATAAGTAACCTGAATACCGTAACATCCGTGCGAATAGCAACAAATACACTCGCTCATCACTAAACGTGATCTTTTTAAGGGCAAGAACACAAAGACCAGAACAGGTAAGAGAGGGAAGAAACTCTCAAAAAAGAAAATAAATAGATGAACTACCCTTTCAGAAAATTTACAATTTGAGCTCATACACATTAAGAAAAGAGGAGGAAGCGCTCCTCCAAAAAGGCTTGAAATTTGCTCCATCCTTAGAGGCTCGTCCCTTTAATTTATACATTAGTATGAAAAAATATCTAAGGAATTTGGGTCTAAAAAAGTATTTTATTAAAAAGGGACAGGAGTGTAGCAAATCGGCTTGCAACAATGACTCAGTATACATACACCCCACAATATCTAACCGATCCACTTTCAAACCAATTAATAAGTATTCTAGTGCCTTGAAAACTTTTGACCATATTGTTACCTCAGATTGGAGGAAAATTAGGAAGAGCAACCTTATATACTATATATGTACCACAAAACCTCACCAAAAAAAGAAAAAGAGGCGATTGTCCTTCTGTAAGAAAATAATGACATTTTAATCCGCCATGCTGACAAGGGAGGGGTATTGTGATTTTAAACCAGGCAATGTATAACGAGGAGTCACTCTAACATCCTAATTCATACAAGAAACTGCTAAGTGACCCTAACTAGATATATTAAAGAACTTAATGCATTGGCCCTGAAAGGGAAATCCTCGGGTATCCTCAATAAAAAGGAATACCAATTTATAATAAACTAGCTGTACCCGGCCACGCATTGCTGTGGCTCAGTCTGGTTAAATGGAAAAAAAAGAAAAGAGAAAACGCACGATTCTAATATGTTTAATTTTACAATGCTTGTGGATATACAGTATTTTCTATTGTTCCATTATCTGTGTAGATATAGAGATTGTCTGGTTTGCCAACTCTAGAACATGCAACGTCTAATTGTCCATGTGAGCAGCAATCCGTGTCTAGATCTAAACCGCACAATTCTAAAGATTGGCCCTGAGCTTTGTTGATGGTTATTGCAAACACCAATCGAATTGGGAATTGCAATCTTTTAAATTGAAAAGGCATATCCGTTGGAATCATTGTTATGCAAGGAATAAGGACATCTTCACCTTTGAAAGGTCCTGTCAAAATTGTTTGTTCTATGACGTTATTCATTAATTTTTTTACTCCAAACCGCGTGCCATTGCAAAGCTTTGGCTGGTTGATATTTTATAGCATGATAATTGGCAGCCCGATTTTCAGTTGCAGTACGTGCGGTGGAATCCCTGGCAGATCGAGTGAATACAAAAATTCTATTGGGGGGCGTGACGTGGCAATGGCTGCAAGTGGATGTGTTCACTAAAGCTCCTGCGGATTCAAGGGCCATGGACAAGGCTAAACGCTGCAAGAAAGAGCTCTAAGACATCAGGCATCTAGTAACAGCAAAGAAGAGGTGAGGAGGATGAGCAGTTGTGTATTTGCGGTGATGAGGAAGCCGTTGAGAGGAGAGAGAAGAGGGCCTTCTTCAAGCTTGCAGCAGAGCAAGATCCTTCCAGCTGAAACTGTCTTGGACCCCTTGGGATGAATATACTACAGCCTACTGTGTGGAGAAAAGCATGTAGGGAGCTGCGTGTCTGTGCATCAGGTCCCAGTGTGCTCCCCCTGGCAATGCTTATCAGGGCTGTCCCTGGATGGACACACAGAATCTGAGAAAGTGTACCCCCCCGTCAGCACTTAACAGGATGCTCTGCTCTCTGGCTGACCACATTGAGTCTTGGGATGCGGTGAATAGGGCTGAGCATCCCTCATCCCCCCTTCTCCTGTCAGTGCTTATCAGAAGCTCTATAGCTGCCACATAAATTCTGGAACTCTGAGAAAAGTGAATGGCAGGCAGGAAGACCAGGTGGAAAAAAGGGCTGATTGTTATTACACTGCAGGCAACCAATCCTCCGTGGTGAACTCTGGCAGAGCCCCCTCTGTATGAACTGAGGGAAGTATGTTACACCCAGTCCCAGCCCCTCAACAGCTCCTGCTCCCGGGGCTGTCTCTGTTCCTCTGCAAAGTCCCTGTCAGGATCTTTGCTCTCTGTCTGTCCCTTGGCGTCCTGCTGCTTCTGCTCTCTCCTCTACTTCCTGGTACACTGCCAGCAGGCTTCCAGGGAGAATGCTTAGGACGCGAGCGCGCTTCCCTCTGGTCTCTTAAAGGGACAGTGCGCATTTTTTAAAAAATATCAATTAACCAATGGCAGCGCACTGATTACTATTTCTGGCCACTTCGCCATAGGGGGAGTGCCGGAGCAACGAGTATCTACCATTGCTACATCCGGTTCTGTCTCTGACCTGTCTGCGCTGCGTTAGCAGTCTCTGTGCACTTGCTCATACTATTTGTCTCCACAGAGTATCGGTATTCTGTATCCTGCTATCTCTGACAACCTCTGCAATCACTTGTGCAAGTGTCATCCCGTTCCGTCAACAGCCATCCGAATCTGTGGACTGTGACATTATTGTACTGGGTTTCCCTTGGTTACAGACTCATAATCCTGTTTTGGATTTTAAATCTGTGTCTGTGACCAGTTGGGGCTGCCAATGTGTTAATACTGACACTCCTGTTTTTTCTGCCTCTCCCCAGTCTCAGGATGTCCCTGACTTTTTGACTGATTTTTCGGATGTGTTTAGTGAAAGTAAGTCTGAATCCTTACCTCCTCACTGGAGCTATGATTGCGCTATTGAGTTAGTACATGGTGGTAAATTTCCTAAAGGTCGCCTTTTTAATTTATCTGTACCTGAACACGATGCTATGCGATCTTATATCAAGGAGTCTTTGGAGAAGGGTCATATCAGACCATTCTCTTCACCCTTGGGCGCCGTTTTTTTTCTTTGTGGCCAAAAAGGATGGTTCGTTGAGGCCGTGTATTATCGCCTCCTGAATAAGATCACTGTTAAATATCAATATCCGTTACCCTTGATTTCTGACCTATTTTCCAGAGTGAAAAGTGCTAGTTGGTTTACCAAGCTTGACCTCAGGGGGACGTATAACCTTATTCGCATTAAGCACATGGGGATGAATGGAAGACGGCGTTTAATACCCCAGAGGGGCATTTTGAGTACCTAGTGATGCTTTTGGGCTTACTAATGCCCCTTCCGTCTTCCACTCCTTCATGAATGATCTTTTCAGGGATTTTGTGGATAAATTTCTGATTGTTTATTTGGATGATATCTTGATTTTTTCCAACGACTGGGACTCTCATGTGAAACATGTTCAGACTGTGTTCCAGATTTTGAGAGAGAATGCACTGTATGTGAAGGGATCAAAGTGTCTTTTTGGCGTACAGAAGGTCTCATTTCTGGATTCATTTTGTCTCCGTCTGTTATTGAAATGGACCCGGTCAAGGTTCAGGCCATCTGTGATTGGGTTCAACCTACTTCATTGAAGGCTCTTCAGAGATTTTTTGTTTTTGCCAATTTTTATCGTAAATTTCTTGGTAATTTCTCCGGTATTGTTAAACCATTGACTGATTTGACCAAAAAGGGTTCCAATGTGGTGAATTGGCCTCCTGAGGCAGTTTCTGTGTTTCAGGAACTTAAGCAGAGATTCATTTCTGCTCCTGTTCTACGGCAGCCTGATGTTTCTCTGCCGTTTCAGGTGGAGGTTGATGCCTCTGAGAATGGGGCAGGTGCCGTTTTGTCCCAAAGTGATCCTATACCTCTAGGAGTAACTCTTGTGCCTTTTTCTCTCGAAAATTTTCTCCAACTGAACGTAATTATGACGTGGGTAATCGGGAGTTATTGGCCATGAAGTGGGCCTTTGAAGAGTGGAGACATTGGCTGGAAGGAGCCAAACATCAGGTGGTGGTCTCCACGGACCATAAGAACCTGGTTTATCTCGAATCAGCCAAGCGACTTAATCCTAGACCGGCCAGGTGGGCCTTGTTTTTCACACGTTTTAAATTTTGTGGTTTCTTTTCTTCCGGGCACTAAGAATGTTAAGGCGGATGCCCTCTCGAGGAGTTTCTTTGCAGATTCTCCTGAGTAGAGTTGAGCGATACTTTCCGATATCCAAAAGTATCGGAATCGGAATGGTATCGCCGATAACATTAAAATATCGGCGATACCCGATACCGATACCGGAAGTCCCATGTAAGTCTATGGGAACAAAATATCGAAATTAAAAAAAACCCATTCTTGCCTTGTTGGTTAATTGTACATGAAGGAAAACAAGAAAGAGTAATGTAGAATGTATTGGGGAAGGTTGAGGAGACATTAAAGGCATAGATGTTTAACCCAATCAAATGGAATAGCATAAATATTTTTTTTTTAAAGATGTTCGGATTGACGAAGAAATCGACAATGTTGTTAACGTTTTTTCTATTTTGGAAAATATGTATATTACACAACTTCCATGCTCTTCATCTTCACCTTTTTAACTTTTCACACACTTTCTCCTTCATAATCTTCTGCAGCATCATCTTTTTCATCAAATTATTCTTCATCTTCACCTTCTTTATCTTCTTCTTAAACTTCTTGCTATTCATCTTTGTTAACATTACTCATATTCTTCTTATTAAACTATTATTCTTATTCATATTCTGCTTCATCTTCTTCATCATATTCTTATTTGTGACAGAGAATCCTGTACTTGTAATCTGTCAAAGTATGAATTTTTCATCCTTCCGTTCTTGCTGTCACAAAAGATTTAAATTACAACAGTATTTGTCCGTGTTCAGTTTAGCCTGCAGCAGCAGGCATTTTCCAGGGGCACCACGAGGAGGAACGGACTCACCCCCATACACTGCTTAGTCTTCTTCTGCTTAGAATTTAGAGCATATATTTTGCTCTTCATTTTGGTCTTATACTTCATGTTCTTCTGCTTTTAGATCTTCTGCTTATTGTTCTTGTGTCTCTTGTTCCGTATCTTGTATTTGTAGCACAATCTTGTACCAGCTGATGTTACTGGGACACGGTTACTAAGCAGGAGGTACCTGTGCTCCAAAGAACTACCAAGGACCAGCAGACGTTGCTGGAACTCGGATACCGAGATGGAGGCACCTAGGCCAAAGGCACTGTGGAGAACCAGCTGACGGTACTGGAACCCGGAGGGGCAGCAGAAGGAAAAGAGCCAATGGCACAACCGAGGACCAGCTGACGTTACTGGGACACGGTTACTAAGCAGGAGGTACCTGTGCTCCAAAGCACTACCAAGGACCAGCAGACGTTGCTGGAACTCGGATACCGAGATGGAGGCACCTAGGCCAAAGGCACTGTGGAGAACCAGCTGACGGTACTGGAACCCGGAGGGGCAGCAGAAGGAAAAGAGCCAATGGCACAACCGAGGACCAGCTGACGTTACTGGGACACGGTTACTAAGCAGGAGGTACCTGTGCTCCAAAGCACTACCAAGGACCAGCAGACGTTGCTGGAACTCGGATACCGAGATGGAGGCACCTAGGCCAAAGGCACTGCGGAGAACCAGCTGACGGTACTGGAACCCGGAGGGGCAGCAGAAGGAAAAGAGCCAATGGCACAACCGAGGACCAGCTGACGTTACTGAACCCCAGTAACACAGGAGCAAGTGTTGACTGTGCTAACAGCACTTCCGAGCAACAACTGGCGGTGTTGGAGCCCAGGGTCAAGGAGGATGTTTAAATACTAGATCAAGTAATTTCCTTGTTACCTGTCAATTTTAAATGTCTATACTTCAAACAAGAGAAAGATAACCTTTACTACCATAAGATGATGATTTCATTTAAACTAATATCTAGATAAATAAAGAATTGACAAACATAAACACATACATTAACATGTTGAACAGCAATGCAAACCACAAAATAAATTAGTTAAGGAATCTGCTATACGGTTGTACATAAAAGCATACAAGTATATATCTGAATCCATTAATGATGGATAAGTAACAGTATGTACACCATTTTTATTGTATAGACAATGAATGTCTGACTTCAAAACATCATCAGCATTACAAGTTATCTGTGATATTACTAAAATGTTCCATTTGCTGAATAATGTCACTAAATATTTTATACAAAATTATACAATTTCCATCATGTAATACTCATAATATGTGGCAATAATCATTTTTATTAACAAACATAACCTTTAAAAAGTGCATAGTGCATAGTGAAAATTGCTATTTATGGCTGACTGTCGACTTGGAAGCATGACAACAGATAGATAAGGTATATATAGATGAGACTGCATAGCCACAGATGGTGAATGGCGATGTAATACTGTACCTCAATAAAGTGTGCGTCACTACTACATAATTTTTTTTATATAGCTTTATAAACAGTGTACATGGATGTATGCTTGTGCCTTTGTTTTGACGCACAGACTGCCTTCCTGCTGAGACGCATTGGGTAGTGAACAGTTGTGTGCAGTGTTCACTGCAGTCTCTGCGGAATAACCACACTTAGGCCTTATAACTTTTCAGACTTTCTTTATCAATCTACCAAGATGAAGAAGGCAGGGAGTAAGGCACGTGGTCGTGGAGTTTCTTCAGGGAGAGGACGTGGGGATTCTGTGGCTGCTGCGGCCCCCAGTGACACAGCATCCACCAGTTTTCCCCGTGAGCGTTCCTTTATGCGCACTTTTGTAGGAGCTCGGAGTACCCCCCTGCTGCGGGAAGAACAAATTGAAGCCGTTGTTGTTTGGATGTCAGCCAATGCATCGACTTCAATTGCTTCCACCTCCTCTCAGGACCACAGCACTGTTGGGCAACCATCTGTCTCTTCACCGCCTGGCAAATTGCCCAGGCAGTCAGAGAGTTCTGTACAGGAGCCAGCTGAGTGTCTGCTTCTGTTCTCAGAATCTATTGGCTTGCAAACAGGGGCCCAGCCAAGCAGCATTCTGTAATGTGAAGAGGGAGTATGCAGTGATGCGCAACAGCTGTGTCTCTCTGAATCTGAAGAGGCGGGTGAGACAGTGCCGATGGTCAGCACACCGCAGAACGCATCTGATGATGATGAGACCCAGGTGCCAGTTTCTGTTGAGCATGGTGCTGGCCAGACCACCCAACAGCAGGTGTTGGAAGAGGGTAGTGGAGATGATGAGGTCCAAGACCCAACATGGCATGAGGAACAGGAAGGTGGTGGGAGCAGCTCAGAGGAATAATAATAATATTTATTTATATAGCGCCATCATATTCCGCAGCGCTTTACAGTTTAGCAGTTTCAGAACACAAGTCATAAGTAACAACGTTAACAATACAATAATTTAAGCTAAATAAGTCGCCCCTGCTCGTGACAGCTTACAATGTACAATGAGATGGGGGAGATACAAAGTATAGGTGTTTATATACAATGGTGCATTTACAATGATGTTCCAGCCATCTTAAGGGACTGAGGGATGGAGATAGTGAATGGGCTAGAGACACACACACAGTTACACAGAATACATAGAATGACTTTGATTAGTGAATGTGATCGGCCGCTCTGAACAAATGTGTTTTGAGGGAGCGCCTGAAACCATGCAAATTGTGGATAGTCCTAATTTCTTGGGGTACAGCATTCCAGAGGATTGGCGTAGAGCAGGAGAAGTCTTGGAGTCGGGAGTGGGAGGTACGGATTAGTGCAGAGGTTAGTCTAAGGTCGTTTGCAGAGTGCAGCAGTCGGTTAGGCCGATAAATATAAATAAGGGAGGAGATGTAGGGGGGTGCTGCGCTGTGGAGAGCTTTGTTGGTGAGAACCAGTAATTAGAATTGGATCCTATAATGAATGGGCAGCCACTGCCAGTGTAATGAGTGGCGAATAACTCTGAAGGATATCTGCCACGTTTTGCGTGCGTTTGATGAGTCAACGCGGATGGCGAGTGCAGATGATGCACTAGTCAGCCTGACTGTCCCCCTTATCTGCCTGCTTCAAAAAACACTGCAAGCACTAAGGCATGAGGTTTTGGAAGAGGTGGAGGATGAGGAGTCACAAATTCCATCACCTTCTGGACAGTCAGCGCAACGTGGTTCCTCACAAAGGGCTGGAGGACTTTCAAAGTACCATGCTGTATCAACAATTGAACCTCCAGAGTCGCTGTCTATATTTTCATAACCATTACAAACTTTTAATGTATTTACAAAGCACATAATGTACATTTTTTGTCTATCCTTTTGTAATGCTATTGTGTTTCCATAAACTGATGTTACAGAATTATGATACAAAGTTTTTAAATTTTGAGTTTTAAATTTTGTAAATTTATATGTATTTGAAGGACTTTGTGAAGAGGATGAGGAGGAGTCAATGGAGGAGGAAGACATCGCTCCAGAGGGAGGTAGACAATGCTCTAGTCAGTATGTAGACCAAGGGTGGGGTGATGCACAGCAGGCAGAGATGACGCCTCTTGCAGGGGACAACGTTTCTTGGCCAGTTGGGAGTCTGCAGCACATGGTTGATTTCATGCTGCAGTGGCTGAGAAACGACCGCCGCATCGAACACATTCACACCACGTCTGATTATTGGGTGTACACCCTCCTAGACCCTCGCTACCGGGACAACTTACAAAGCCTCATCACACCGTTGAACCGGGAGTGTAAAATGCGGAAGTACCAAGACACACTGGTGCAATCCATAATGTTCTCCATTCCAGCCGAGAGCGCTGTGCTACTGCTTTACAAAGCAGCTCTGTGCGTCGAGGCAGTGGAGACAGCTCTGCAACAAGAGGGAGCACAAGCAGCGCCTCTGCACAGGGCAAGAACAGTATGTTCCAAATGTGTCGAAGTTTTGTGGCAGCGCCACCAATGTCTACACCATCCGAGACGGCTCCAGTCAGCAGGAGGCAACATTTCCGTAAGATGGTGACAGACTACATGTCTTGCCCTCTCAGTGTACTCCCAGATGGCTCTTCCCCATTCAAGTTTTGTGTCTCTAAGCTGGATACATGGCCAGAGCTTAGCCAGTATGCATTGGAGGTGCTGGTTTGCCCTGCTGCCAGTGTATTATCGGAGCGCGTCTTTACTGCTGCAGGTGGTGTACTAACAGACCGTTGCATGCGACTATCCTCCGATAATGTAGAACGGCTTACTTTTCTGAAAATTAACTAGGCATGGATCTCGCCTGAATTTGCCTGTCCGGTTTCAGATTAACTAACTGGTTGGCAACGTTTTCCATGTCTCCTGTTATGTTCATCTTTCTACCACCTGAGCTATACTCCCTGGGCTACAACACTGCCAGTTGCTGCTCAGAAGTGTCGTGTCCACAGACCAATACACAAGCTATAGTGATAGTGGGGTTCAGTAACGCCTGCTGTTCCCCTGCTGCGTGTCTGACAAAAATTAATGCTGCTAACTCCAAATTAAAGTTCAAACATCTCATACTAGGCCTCAGGCTACACCCTCCTTGACCCTGGGCTCAGAAGTGTTGGATGCACAGATCAAAACAATCGATGATGTGTTTGTGGGGTTCAGTAACGCCTGCTGTTCCCCTGCTGTGTGTCCGGCAAAAATTACTGCTACCTAGCTACACATGTTGAAAAAAACATGACATGTTAAAGTGGCTAGTGCTACACATAGATATCAGGCTACACCCTTATTTCTAAGCTGTAAACAAGTGAAACGTCAAATTTAAAACCATTCAATGATTAGTGTTGGTAACAAATCTGTAACTAAATAATTGTGACATATTATGGCAGATATCCACATGTCTAACACAAATGCTAACACAAAAGCATACTTATGCTATAGGGTACTGATGGTGAACCTTCTCACTCCATAACTTTGACAAATCCAACTCACATCATGCCTCAAATGCTGCAATGTTGGAAGTGCATAATGTGGGTTGAACTTTGACAACAGCTGCAGTGCGAAGGTTATCCTTCTGTGTTCTTGGCTTTTAAATAAAAGCATACAAGTAAATATAATAATACATTGTTGATTAAGGGACATGATGTACACCTGTAATATTGTGCAAACAATGGATGTAGGAGTATTCCTCTTCAACATTACTTATATTTGTGTCATTTGAAAAAATACATATTTTAGTTAAAAATTAAAAACCCATGTTCAGTAGCTGTGAAAGGCCCGTTTGTGTACTTCTATATTGTTTGCAACCAATGTATTGTATACGGATGGAAGCACGTCACTGTAATAGATTTGAATTATTTTAAATAGAATAAAGCAGCACCAATTTTAGAAAAATGACAAGGATGAGCCAGTGACAGACACTCAGCAGAGTACACGCAGCGGTGGTTGAAGAAGTAAATGGAGCGTGATCTGCATTTAAAAAAAAAAAAATAAAAAAAAAAAATACCTCACAGACTGCAGTGAACACTGAAACACAACTATTCACAATCTGTGAAAGGCTACTCCTTTGTCTACTTCTATAGTGTTTGCAACCAATGTATTGTAAACGGATGGAAGCGCGTCACAGTAATAGATTAGATTTTTTTCAAATATAATGGAGAAGCACCAGTTGGAGAAAAATGAAAAGGATGAGCCACTGAGACACGCTCAGCAGAGTACAAGCAGCAGTGCTTGAACAAGTAACTGGAGCGTGATATGCACTCCAAAAATAAAAAACACAGACTGAAGTGAACACTGAAACACAACTGTCCACAATCTGTGAAAGGCTACTCCTTTGTCTACTTCTATAGTGTTTGCAACCAATGTATTGTATACGGATGGAAGCGCGTCACAGTAATAGATTAGATTTTTTTCAATTATAATGGAGAAGCACCAGTTGGAGAAAAATGAAAAGGATGAGCCACTGAGACACGCTCAGCAGAGTACAAGCAGCAGTGCTTGAACAAGTAACTGGAGCGTGATATGCACTCCAAAAATAAAAAACACAGACTGAAGTGAACACTGAAACACAACTGTCCACAATCTGTGAAAGGCTACTCCTTTGTCTACTTCTATAGTGTTTGCAACCAATGTATTGGATACGGATGGAAGCGCGTCACACTAATAGTTAATTGCATGGAGCTGCAAGAATTACACTGAAGAAAAAAAAAAAAGAGTCTGTGAGTGACACGTGCAGATGCCTACAGACAGCGTTGGATGCAGAGCAAACTGCAGCGTCACCTGCACTCACACACACCTTGCAGAGCTGTTAAACAAACACTGCAGGCAAAAGGAAGCTTTACACAGCGGTTGGTGCTAGCCTGCCTACAGCACAGTACACTAAATCGCAATCTCTAACTGTCCCTCAGAGTCAGCAGAGTAGCGTTCTGTCCCTATCTGAATTCACAGCACAGTGACGCTAAAATGGCGGCGGCGCCTTTTATAGTGCATTCTGACATCATTTCAGCAGCCAATCACAGCCATGCCATTAGTTAAGATGACCGCAGCATTACAGGATGTGCCCACACTTCGTAGGATTCCTCATTGGCTGACTAAAATCACATTGCCTCTCAAAGAATTATGGGAACTTCCGATTCCGGTATACGATATTGAAAAAGTATCGGAATTAAGTATCGGAATTCCGATAACGCGAATATCGGCCGATACCCGATACTTGCGGTATCGGAATGCTCAACACTACTCCTGAGTTATCTGATCCTGCTGTTATTTTGAAAGAGGGTGTAGTTCTTTCCACCATCTCGCCAAATTTGAGACTGGCTCTGGAGGGGTGTCAGGAGGATAAACCTGAGCGCTGCCCTGTTGGGAAATTGAAAGTCCCAGACCAGTGGAAGAAGAGTGTGATGTCTGAGATTCATTGTTCCGCGTTGGCTGGTCATCCCGGGATTTTTGGTACCAGAGACTTGGTGAGTTGGTCCTTTTGGTGGCCTACTTTGTCTCGTGACGTCAGGGACTTTGTGCAGTCCTGTGGGACTTGCTCTCGTTCCAAGCCTTGCTCTCGTTCTAGTGGTTTGTTAATGCCATTACCTATACCCAACAGGCCATGGACCCATATTTCTATGGATTTTATTTCCGACCTCCCTGTCTCTCAGAGAATGACCGTTATCTGGGTAATCTGTGATAGGTTTTCCAAGATGATACGTCTTGTGCCATTACCTAAGTTGCCTTCCTCCTCCGAATTGGTGCCTTTGTTCTTTCAGCACGTGGTTTGGTTACATGGCATTCCTGAGAACATTGTGTCTGACAGAGGAGTCCAGTTTGTTTCCAGATTTTGGAGGACTTTTTGTTCTAAACTTGGTGTTCAATTGTCTTTCTCCTCTGCTTTTCATCCTCAGACCAATGGACAAACTGAGAGAACAAACCAGACATTGGAGACTTATCTGAGATGCTTTGTGTCTGGTGATCAAGATGACTGGGTCTCTTTTTTGCCTTTGGCTGAGTTTGCTCTTAATAATAGGGCTAGCTCTGCCACCTTGATGTCTCCATTTTTCTGCAATTCTGGATTTCACCCTCGATTTTCTTCAGGACAGGCGGAGGCTTCTGTCTGTCCGGGTGTTGACTCTATTGTGCAGAGTATGCAGCAGATTTGGGACCAGGTAGTGGAGAGGTTGTCTCTCTCTCAAGAGAAGGCCCAGCGGTTTGCCAACTGGCATAGGACTGATGGTCCTCGTTTTAAAGTGGGGGACTTGGTTTGGTTGTCCTCAAGGAATATCCCTATGAAGGTTGCATCTCCAAAATTTAAGCCAATGTTCATTGGACCTTATAAGATCATGGAAATTATTAATCCGGTTTCCTTCCGTTTGCTTCTTCCAGGGACATTTAAGATCCATAACGTGTTCCATAAGTCCTTATTGAAGAGGTTTGTCGAGCCAGTGGTTCCTATGGCTGCGCCTCCCGACCCTATTTTGGTTGAGGGCAATTTGGAGTATGTGGTTGAGAAAATATTGGATTCTCGTTTTGCTAGACGGAAACTCCAATATTTGGTTAAGTGGAGAGGTTATGGTCAGGAGGACAATTCTTGGGTGTTTGCTTCAGACATCTATGCTGGGAGACTTATCCATGCCTGTCATCGAGCTCATCCTGATAGGCCTGGTTGCGCAGGTGAGGGTTCGGTGACCCCTCCTCAAGGGGGGGTACTGTTGTGAACACTTTGGAGGCGACTTCTGAGCTGGGGTTCCCTCCGGTGGTTGCTGAGGGTAATGAACTAATTACTGAATGGCCTTCAGCTGGCACTGAATGGTTTGATATAATTGACCTGAGTTCCCATCAGCCTTGCCGGTAATCAATTGTCCTCCTGGTCTTACTTGGAGCACAGCTTGCTTTCCTGCTCTCATTCAGATAAGTGGTTTTTTTTTTTCCTCTGTTGGATTTTCACTGCTGGTTTGCTGCTTGCAGTGGACTGCAGCCTGGTCCCCTTTTGGGGTCTGGCGCTGCAATTGTGCTCATTTTGTGTTTGCACTTTTGCTTTGTTCCTTTGTCACTTTTTATTTGCTGAATTGTGAGTTACTCCAGAGATCTGATTTAGATGGTAGAGATCATGTGATCTCAGGTTTTTTGTTAATCAGAAGTGTTGGTATTTTTGTCAGGGTTTTTTTGGGTTGCAGTCAGAATTCTTTCCTATACTTTTCTATATAGACAGATTGGGCCCCAGCGTTTGCTCATTCTATTTTCTGTCTATGTCCGTGTTTTCTTCTTGTCTAACCACCATTACATGTTTCTTTCTTTCTGCCTTTAGGTGTAGTTATCTCTCTGACTGTGACGAGGTGTCTAGGATCACCTTAGGTACACTCTACGGCTACTTCTAGTGTGGCGGTTAGTTTAGTGTACTGCAATCCAATATGTTATGAATGTTTTAGAAATAAATTCTGAGCAGAAGCTCCCTCTGGTGGTTACAAATGGTACTGAACCATTCAATGAGGATTGGCAATCAGGAATCACGGACTGGCTGGATATAAGGGAGGTTTCCCCCCCATCATGGTTGCCGGTGATCAATTGTTCTTGTCTCAACGTTGTTTCCTGCTTCACTTGGAAGCTTGCTGAGTCTTGCCTCTTCTCCTGCTCTCAGATAAGATATTTTCTGTTTTTTGTTTTTGTGCTTGCCATTTGCAATTTTCTCTGCATTTCTGTGAGGTTTGCCAGGTTCCCCTCCTCGGGGGGCTTGGTCGCCTCTTGGTTCCTCTGGAGCCACTGTTGTTTGTTAATTTGCCCCAGCGTTTGCTCATACTATTTTCTGTCTGTGTCTGTATTTCCTCTTGTCTAACCGCCATTACATGTTTGGGGGCTTCCTATGTTCTTTGGGGATCTGCTCCGGGGCAGATAGCTTTCCTCTTTCTATCTTTAGGTGTAGTTAGCCTCTCAGGCTGTGACGAGGCGTCTAGGACCAACGTAAGAACGCTCCACGGCTGCCTTTAGTTGTGGTGGTTAGTCAGGGTACTGCAATCCAGTAGATCCCAACCTCTCTGGTGTATTGTCTTTTTTGCCTGCTCTCCTTAGCTACCAAAACATAACAGTATCACCGGCCAAACTGAAAATTATATGGTACTCACAGAAGGGAAAAATAGTGTGGAAAGAAGTTGTCAGAGTTGTCTGAGATTTTTATTTTTTTTTCTGTTTGTTGCATTTTTTTTCCCCTCTTTTTCTCTGGGTGCTGAGGAGGATTTTTTTTTTCTCTCAATGGAGTTTGCACAGTTGTCTGGCCGTGTGGATCAGCTTGCCACTGAAGTTCGGAGTATTGCTGCATATCTTGCAGGGTTGCCGGTTGTGGAACCTAGGATCCCCATGCCAGATTTGTTTTGGGGGGGGATCGAGCTAAATTTCTGAATTTCAAAAATAACTGTAAGTTGTTTTTTGCCTTAAAACCTAAGTCCTCAGGGAACGCAGCACAGCAGGTTCAAATTGTCATCTCTCTCCTGCGCGGCGATCCTCAGGATTGGGCTTTTTCCCTGACACCTGGGGACCCGTTTTGAATAATGTTGATGCATTTTTTCTGGCTCTGGGGTTATTGTACGATGAACCTAATGTCACTGATCAAGCTGAAAAAACCTTGTTGGCATTAAATCAGGGGCTTGAGGACGTTGAGTTGTACTGTCAGAAATTCCGAAAGTGGGCAGTTCTGACCAAATGGAATGATGATGCTTTGGCAGTCCTTTTTCGGAAGGGTCTGTCAGAGAATGTAAAAGATGTTATGGTGGGTTTCCCTGCTCCCTCTGGTCTCAATGATTCTATGTCATTGGCGATTCAAATTGACAGACGTTTGCGTGAGCGTAGAGGTATGCGTGGAATGGTGTTGCCTTGTGAGCCAGCTTCTAAACCCATGCAGTGTGATAGAGTGGCTTCTGGGGCACAGCGTCATGAGTTTCGAAAATGCAATGGGTTATGTTTCTACTGTGGTGATGCCTCTCATGCTCTTTCAGTCTGCCCTAAGCGGGAAAGACGTTTTGCACGCTCAGTTGTCTTGGGTAGTGTTCAGACTAAATTTCTGTTGACTGTTACCCTGATTTGCTCCCGGTCCACATTTTCTGCTCAGGCTTTTGTTGATTCGGGAGCAGCTATTAACCTGATGGATTTTGATTTTGCTAAACGTTGTGGGTTTCCCTTGATGCCCCTACGGAAGTCTATTCCCCTTCTGGGGATTGATTCTACCCCTTTGGCTGAGAATAAACCCCAGTTCTCTACTCAGGTGATAATGAGGGTTGAACCTGATCATCAGGAGAGTTGCAAATTTTTGGTGCTGTATAATCTGCATGACATTATTGTACTAGGTTTCCCTTGGTTGCAGTCTCATAATCCTGTTTTGGATTGGAAATCTGTGTCTGTAACCAGTTGGGGCTGCCAATGTGTTAATGCCAACACTCCTGTTTTTTCTGCCTCTCCCCAGGCTCAAGATGTGCCTGACTTTTTGACTGATTTTTCTGATGTGTTTAGCGAAAGTAAATCTGCATCCTTGCCCCCCCATAGGAGCTATGACTGCACTATTGAATTAGTGCCTGGTAGTAAATTTCCTAAAGGTCGCCTTTTTAACTTGTCTGTAACTGAACATGACGCTATGCGGTCTTATATCAAGGAGTCATTGGAGAAGGGTCATATCAGACCATCCTCTTCACCCTTGGGTGCCGGTTTTTTCTTTGTGGCCAAAAAGGATAGTTCAATAAGGCCGTGTATTGATTATCGTCTCTTGAACAATATCACTGAAATATCAATATCCATTACCCTTGATTTCTGACCTGTTTTCCAGGGTGAAAAGTGCTAGTTGGTTTACCAAGCTTGACCTCAGGGGGGCGTATAACCTTATTCGCATTAAGCACGGGGATGAATGGAAGACGGCGTTTAATACCCCAGAGGGGCATTTTGAGTACCTAGTGATGCCCTTTGGGCTCACTAATGCTCCTTCCGTCTTCCAGTCCTTCATGAATGACATTTTCAGGGACTTTGTGGATAAATTTCTGATTGTTTATTTGGATGATATCTTGATTTTTTACAATGACTGGGACTCTCATGTGAAACATGTTCGGACTGTGTTCCAGATTTTGAGAGCGAATGCTCTGTATGTGAAGGGATCAAAGTGTCTTTTTGGCGTACAGAGGATCTCATTTCTGGGATTCATTTTGTCTCCATCTGTTATTGAAATGGACCCGGTCAAGGTTCAGGCCATCTGTGATTGGGTCCAACCTACTTCATTAAAGGCTCTTCAGAGATTCTTGGGTTTTGCCAATTTTTATCGTAAATTTCTTGGTAATTTCTCTGTTATTGTTAAACCATTGACCGATTTGACCAAAAAGGGTTCTGATGTGGTGAATTGGCCTCCTGAGGCAGTCTCTGCGTTTCAGGAACTTAAACAGAAATTCACTTCTGCTCCTGTTCTACGGCAGCCTGATGTTTGTCTGCCATTTCAGGTGGAGGTTGATGCCTCTGAAATTGGGGCAGGTGCCGTTTTGTCCCAAAGAGATCCTGAGACCTCTAAAAGTAACCCTTGTGCTGTTTTCTCTCGAAAATTTTCTCCAACTGAACGTAATTATGACGTGGGTAATCGGGAGTTATTGGCCATGAAGTGGGCTTTTGAAGAGTGGAGACATTGGCTGGAGGGAGACAAACATCAGGTGGTGGTCCTCACGGACCATAAGAATCTGGTTTATCTGGAATCAGCCAAGCGACTTAATCCTAGACAGGCCAGGTGGGCCTTGTTTTTCACACGTTTTAATTTTGTGGTTTCCTTTCTTCCTGGCACTAAGAATGTTAAGGCGGATGCCCTCTCGAGGAGTTTCCTTGCGGACTCTCCTGAGTTATCTGATCCTGCTGTTATTTTGAAAGAGGGTGTAGTTCTTTCCGCCATCTCGCCCAATTTGAGACTGGCTCTGGAGGGGTGTCAGGAGGATAAACCCGAGCGCTGCCCTGTTGGGAAATTGTTTGTCCCAGACCAGTGGAAGAAGAGTATGATGTCTGAGATTCATTGTTCCGCGTTGGCCGGTCATCCCGGAATTTTTGGTACCAGAGACTTGGTGAGTCGGTCCTTTTGGTGGCCTACTTTATCTCGTGACGTCAGGGAGTTTGTGCAGTCCTGTGGGACTTGCTCTCACTCCAAGCCTTGTTCTCGCTCTAGTGGTTTGTTGATGCCATTGCCTGTGCCCAAGAGACCATGGACCCATATCTCTATGGATTTTATTTCCGACCTCCCTGTTTCTCAGAGAATGACCGTTATCTGGGTGATTTGTGATAGGTTTTCCAAGATGATACATCTTGTGCCATTACCTAAGTTGCCTTCCTCCTCCGAATTGGTGCCTTTGTTCCTTCAGCACGTGGTTCGGTTACACGGCATTCCTGAGAACATTGTGTCTGACAGAGGAGTCCAGTTTGTTTCCAGATTTTGGAGGACTTTTTGTTCTAAACTTGGTGTTCAATTGTCTTTCCCCTCTGCTTTTCATCCTCAGACCAATGGACAAACAGAGAACAAACCAGACATTGGAGACTTATCTGAGATGCTTTGTGTCTGCTGATCAAGATGACTGGGTCTCTTTTTTGCCTTTGGCTGAGTTTGCTCTGAATAATAGGGCAAGCTCTGCCACTTTGATGTCTCCATTTTTCTGCAATTTTGGGTTTCACCCTCGATTTTCTTCGGGACAGACGGAGGCTTCTGTCTGTCCGGGTGTTGACTCTGTTGTGGAGCGTATGCAGCAGATTTGGGACCAGGTGGTGGAGAGGTTGTCCCTCTCTCAGGAGGGGGCCCAGCGGTTTGCCAGCCGGCATAGGACTGATGGTCCTCGGTTTAAAGTGGGGGACTTGGTCTGGTTGTCCTCAAGAAATATCCCTATGAGAGTTGCATCTCCTATGTTTAAGCCTAGGTTCATTAGACCTTATAAGATCATGGAGATTCTTAATCCTGTTTCCTTTCGTTTACTTCTTCCAGGGACATTTAAGATCCATAACGTGTTCCACAAGTCCTTATTGAAGAGGTTTGTCGAGCCAGTTGTTCCTATGACTGCGCCCCCTGACCCTGTTTTGGTTGAGGGCAATCTGTAGTATGTGGTTGAGAAAATATTGGATTCTCGTTTTTCTAGACGGAAACTCCAGTATTTGGTTAAGTGGAGAGGTTATGGTCAGGAGGACAATTCTTGGGTGTTTGCTTCGGACATCCATGCTAGGAGACTGATCCGTGCGTATCACAGAGCTCATCCTGACCGACCTGGTTGCACAAATGAGGGTTCGGTGACCCCTACTCAAGGGGGGGGGGTACTGTTATGAATGTTTTAGAAATGAATTCTGAGCAGAAGCTCCCTCTGGTGGTTACAAATGGTACTGAACCATTCAATGAGGATTGGCAATCAGGAATCACGGACTGGCTGGATATAAGGGAGGTTTCCCCCCATCATGGTTGCCGGTGATCAATTGTTCTTGTCTCAACGTTGTTTCCTGCTTCACTTGGAAGCTTGCTGAGTCTTGCCTCTTCTCCTGCTCTCAGATAAGATATTTTCTGTTTTTTGTTTGTGCTTGCCATTTGCAATTTTCTCTGCATTTCTGTGAGGTTTGCCAGGTTCCCCTCCTCGGGGGGCTTGGTCGCCTCTCGGTTCCTCTGGAGCCACTGTTGTTTGTTCATTTGCCTTTTCCATTTTTTTCTGTGGCTGCGGCTTAGTTTTGTTACACCAGAGAACTAATTTAGGTGGTAGAGGTCGTGTGATCTCAGGTGTTTTTGCAATTAGTAGCGTTGGCTTTTTTTAGGGTTTTTTTGGATTGCAGTAAGTATCCTTCCTATCCTTTTCTGTCCAGGCAGATTGGGCCCCAGCGTTTGCTCATACTATTTTCTTTCTGTGTCAGTATTTCATCTTGTCTAACCGCCATTACATGTTTGGGGGCTTCCTCTGTTCTTTGGGGATCTGCTCCGGGGAAGATAGCTTTCCTCTTTCTATCTTTAGGTGTAGTTAGCCTCTCAGGCTGTGACAAGGCGTCTAGGACCAACGTAGGAACGCTCCACGGCTGCCTTTAGTTGTGGTGGTTAGTCAGGGTACTGCAATCCAGTAGATCCCAACCTCTCTGGTGTATTGCCTTTTTTGCCTTCTCTCCTCAGCTACCAAAACATAACACCAATAGTTTCCAGCCTGTCTGGTGTATTACTACTTTGGCTATTTTTTTGCAATTTCTTCTCAGCTACCGAAACATAACAGGGAGATTTAAAATTACCCCAACACTGTATACAGCTGTACGCTACTGATACAGTACACTTTTTATGCTTTTCATATTCTGGTGTTATCCATACTGAGCCTGTGAGCGTGTGTGTTACTGCTAAAAATATATGGGGATATTTAAAATTACCCCAACACTGTATACAGCTGTACGCTACTGATACAGTACACTCTTTATGCTTTTCATATTCTGCTCTACTCCATACTGAGCCTGTGAGCGTGTGTGTTACTGCTAAAAATATATGGGGATATTTAAAATTACCCCAACACTGTATACACCTGTTTTATCAAAAAACCTATACCAGGCCTATGTAATGGCACTTCAATAAGGGGTAATATATAAAAAAAGAAATACTAGAAGTATTGCCATAATATTAACAACTTTATTTAAACAAAATATTAAAACCAATAAAAGAGATACATTCAAATGCCACAATGGTCTAAATGACCAGACATATAATCAAAATTGTAATCTGCCACTGCACTCCAAGCAACAAAAAATGTGTACACCCCTGTGTATCAATGGATGAGGGATATTGATATCCACAACAAAAAGAGGGGGGGGGGGGCACACATATATTTAACCAATAAGTCAGATAAAGATCCCTCCTTTTTTATATATAAATGCAAATTGTCATACAGCCAAAGATAAGTAAAATCAGAGTGTGATATCTGTACACATAAATATAAGCTGTTTATAGACACAAAATAAATGATACACACCTAAAGTGCAATAGTGCATTTGTAAGGTGATAAAGAGGGGGCTAAGGGCCCAGCAGCAATAGTGCGGATTCCCCTAAATTGCCATATGGCCAGTAAAGACATAGAATCTCAATGTAATACATGTGTATATAAATATCCACTGGCTATATATCCATGCATAGGCATCAGAATATATACATATGACAAGTACAAAGAGGCATAAAAGGCATAGAAAAAAAAGGACATATGACCTGTTAGAAGTAGTCCAGCTCCCCGAAGCACGTTTCGCGTTATCTTTCTCCTAGGGGTAGGTTAAACCTTTTTTTCTATGCCTTTTATGCCTCGTTGCACTTTGTACTTGTCATATGTATATATTCTGATGCCTATGCATGGACATATAGCCAGTGGATATTTATATACACATGTATTACATTGAGATTCTATGTCTTTTCTGGCCATATGGCAATTTAGGGGAAACAGCACTATTGCTGCTGGGCTCTTAGCCCCCTCTTTATCACCTTACAAATGCACTATTGCACTTTAGGTGTGTATCATTTATTTTGTGTCTATAAACAGCTTATATTTATGTGTACAGATATCACACTCTGATTTTACTTATCTTTGGCTGTATGAAAATTTGCATATATATATATATATATATATATATAATATATATAATATATATATATAATATAAAAGAGGAGGGATCTTTATCTGACCTATTGGTTAAATATATGTGTGCCCCCCCTCTCTTTTTGTTGTGGATATCAATATCCCTCATCCATTGATACACAGGGGTGTAGACATTTTTGTTGCTTGGAGTGCTGTGGCAGATTACAATTTTGATTACATGTCTGGACATTTAGACCATTGTGGCATTTGAATGTATCTCTTTTATTGGTTTTAATATTTTGTTTCAATAAAGTTGTTAATATTATGGCAAAACTTCTAGTATTTCTTTTTTGATATACTGTATACACCTGTATGCTACTGATACAGTACACTTTTTATGCTTTTCATATTCTGGTGTTATCCATACTGAGCCTGTGAGCGTGTGTTTCTCCTGAAATATATAGGAAGATTTCAAATTACCCCAACACTGTATACAGCTGTGCGCTAGTGATACAGTATACTTTTTATGCTTTTCATATTCTGGTCTACTCCATACTGAGCCTGTGAGCGTGTGTTACTCCTCAAATATATACGGAGATTAAAATTACCCCAACACTGTATACAGCTGTACGCTAGTGATACAGTACACTTTTTCTGCTTTTCATATTCTGGTGTTATCCATACTGAGCCTCTGAGCGTCTGTGTATTACTCCTGAAATATATACGGAGATTTAAAATTACCCCAACACTGTATACAGCTGTATGCTACTGATACAGTACACTTTTTTGCTTTTTATATTCTGGTGTTATCCATACTGAGCCTGTGACCGTGTGTGTTACTCTTGAAATATATACAGAGATTTAAAATTAACCCAGCACCGTATACGGCTGTACGCTTCTGATACAGTACACTTTTTTGCTTTTTATATTCTGGTGTAATCCATACTGAGCCTGTGAGAATCTGTGTTACTCTGCAAATATATACGGAGATTAAAATTTTTCACCCTCACCATATACAGCTGTACGCTTCTGATACAGTACCATATACTTGCTGGTATTTTAGGTACATTTTCACAAACATGAGGAAATATGGTGGAAGAGGCCGCGGAGGTGGCCGTGGGGGGCCACCTGGTACTGATGGTGGTGGTGCATCTGCTGGTAGTGCCAAAAGCACAATAGCACCTAAGGCAGGAGGTGTTGAGCATGCGTCATCGTCTGGCTCCAGAAGGCCTGGAAGGCTCCCTTTTCTGGAACTACGTAAACTGCTTTTAAAGCCGGAGCAACAGGAACAGGTTTTGGCTTGCATTGCCAAAACAGCCTCCAACTCTATTGCCTCCTCTTCTGAAGGTTCAAAAACTCCAAGCACTGAGTCGTCAGTGCAGGCTTCTGGTCAGGAACAACCCCTTTCGTTGTGTCCTTCACCCTCACCAAAAGGGAAGGATGTGTTAGGCCACACTTCAGATTACTCCATGGAGCACTTTTCACATACCATGCCTGGGTTATCAAGTCAAATCCTGAATTCCTTAGTTCAACATGAATCTGACATGGAGTGCACAGCCACTGCTAGATGATTGTGCTGGTACATTCAACCAGAGCACAACATTGCCCTTGCAGTCTACTGCTGAGCCAGCATGTGACCCTGATGAAACTCAGGTGCCCCTTCCTGCATACTATACCACCTTACACGGTGACACAGAGGAAGGTGCACATGAAATTGAAGAGGAGTTGATGGATGACCCAGTTGTTGACCCTGATTGGCATCCAGTGGGGAAGAGGGTGCCGCTGGCAATAGCTCAGAAGAGGAGGAGGATCCACAGCAAGTATCGACATCGCAGCTGGGGTTATCTGGCAGGCCCGTAGCAGTCCAAAAAGTTGTTAAAAAAAGAAAAAATGTTGCAGGACAGCTTGGCCAGATGGTCAAATTACCACAGCATGCAAGCCCTGAAAATTTATACTATAGTAAGGAGAGTCCAGTGTGGCACTTTTTTGACCAAAATCCTATTGATGAGGCAAAGGTTATCTGTAAGAAGTGCGGAAGGACCTTTAGCCGAGGGAAAAAATCTCAGAAATTTGAATACCAGTTGCATGCTTAGACATTTAATGAACATGCACTTGCAAGCGTGGACGGACTACAAAACCTCAGGTAGCACATGTGCACCTGCTCTGACTGAAGGTAGCCAGCAACGCTCCATCGCTTCCCCTACTGTAAGCCCACCGGTTGGCACACCACCAGCAAGAAATGTTGAGGTGTCGTCGCAAGGCCAAAGCAGTCAGGGAATCACAATGTTTTTGCAAAGAAAGACTGCATCTAGGCCATCATCACCACCACCACCATCACAGTCACCAACCCCCTCTCAGTCCGTCATGTCCACCGATAGCTCCACCATATGCAGCTCTTAAGTCCAGTTCACCCTACCAGACACTCTGAGTAGGACAAGAAAGTACTTATCCTCTCATCAGCGTACACTGGGTTTGAACGCCTACATCGTTAAACTGATCTCATTAGAGATGATGCCCTTCCATTTGGTTGAAAGCGCAGCGTTCACAGACCTCATGGCCTCTGCTGTCCCATGCTATGACATACCCAGTCGGCACTTCTTTTCTAGAAAAGCCATCCCTTCCCTCCACCTGCATGTGAAAGACCACATTGTCCATGCACTCAAACAATCAGTGAGTGGAAAGGTGCACCTCACAACAGATGCATGGGCCAGTAGGCATGGCCAGGGCCGTTACGTGTCCATCACTGCGCACTGGGTTAATGTGGTGGATGCAGGGTCCACAGGGACAGTGGCAGTGGGACAGTGCTGCCTAGCCCACGGTATAGGCAACAGTTGGCTGTAGGCGTTTGACCCTCCTCCTCCAGAAGCGAAAGCTCGTCAACAGAGCACAGTCGCACGAGCACTCCATCCGCAACTGCCAGTGTTGCACACGAGGTGTCCCACTATCGAACAGCTAGTGGTAAGCGTCAGCAGGCTGTTTTAAAAATGATGTCTTTGGGCGACAACAGACACACCGTGGAGGTACTGGCCGACTACTTGCAGCGAGAAACTGAGTCATGGCTGTTCAGTATACATCTTGAGCCAGGCAAGGTAGTCAGTGATAACGGCCGTAATTTTGTGGTGGCCATAGCCCTGGCAAAACTCCGACACATACCTTGCCTGGCTCATACCTTGAACCTGGTGGTGCAGTGCTTCTTAAATAATTATCCGGAGTTAACAGCCCTGCTCCATAAAGTGCGAAGACTGTGCTCGCACATCCGTCGGTCGCCCGTAGACTCCAGTCGTATGCAGTGGCTGCAGCGATCGCTCCACCTCCCCAAGCACCGCCTAATCATAGACGTTGCAACAAGGTGGAACTCCACCATGCACATGGGTAATAGGCTGTGCGAACAGAGGCAGGCTGTAATGCATTTATGGGAGGATACATGGGCAGGCAGTTTGAGGGCAGACATCGAGTTGTCGGGTGTGCAGTGGTCAAAGCTGAAAGACCTCTGTAAAGTCCTTCAGTGTTTTGAGGAATGCACATAGCTGGTAAGCGCAGACAACGCCATCATAAGCATGAGCATCCCACTTATGTGTCTGCTCACGCAAACTTTGACGCACATTAAGGATCAGGCATCTGCAGCGGAGGAGAAAGAGGAGGAAGGGGGAAGCCTTGATGACAGTCAGCCATTGTCTGCTCTGGGAACTGTCCTGGACGAGGTGGAGGAATAAGAGGAAGAGGAGGATGAGGATGAGGGGGGTGATTATTTTGGGGAGGAGGATGCTTCTCAGGGGGCAAGAGAAAATGTTGGCTTGCCAAGTTTAGGTCCAGGGTTTGTGCGTGACTGGAGGTATGTGGCTTTGGCAGAAAGTGCTACTCCACCCACCACTGGCAGTGCATCACTGACACCTGGAACATTGGCCCACATGTGTGATTATGCCTTGCGGATCCTAAAAAGGGACCCCCGCGTTGCCAAAATTATGAAAGATTACAACTGCTGGTTGGCCAGCATCCTCGATCCACGCTATAAAGGCAAATTACAGAACATCAAGCCACAGGAGAACCTAGAGCTAACATTGGCCAACAAACAAGCAACTCTGGTAAACCGTTTGTTAGAGGCATTCCCAGCAAACAGCAGCTGTGCAGGTTCTACCATGAGTCGTACTGGGCCAAATGGAATTGGTGTTCGCGGTGCACACAGCTGAAGTGGCGTTGGAGACAGGGGTTTCCTGATCATGTTGTGGACTGATTTCTCCAGGACAGCTCACACGCCTGGTAATAGTGAATCTATAGCAACAGACAGGAGACAGCAGTCAACTATGGTTAAAAATTACTTCTCCTCCCCTATCGATATTCTCCCTCACCAGTCATTCCCCTTTGACTACTGTGCCTGTAACTGGACACCTGGCCTGAATTGGCACAATATGCCTTATAGGAGCTTGCTTGCCCTGCCGGTAGTGTGCTATCAGAAAGAGTCTTCAGTGATGCTGGATCAATCCTGACAGAAAGAAGGACCCGTCTGTCGACGCAAAATGTTGATGATCTAACCTTCATTAAAATGCACCATGCATGGGTTGCAAAGGATTTTGTCCCACCTTCCCCTGATAACACATAGGTTGCCAGCAAAATGGCTTGCTTTGTCCTACTCTTCCTCAGACTTCTCCAATTCCTCCATTTGCAGCTGCTTTACGTCCATTATACACCTCAACATATGCCGTTTTTGCCACCTCCCTATCTGTGCTGTCCCCCCCACCTCCTCCACCCCCCAACTTTTTATATTCTGGTGTGATCCATACTGACCCTGTGAGAGCCAGTGTCTGACTCTGGCAAAATATATGGAGATTTACAATTTTCCCAACCCTGTATACAGCTGTCCGCTTGTAATACATTACCCTTTTTCTAATTTTTATATTCTGGTGTGATCAATACTGAGCCTGTGAGAGCCAGTGTCTGACTCTGTCAAAATAAACGGAGATTTCCAATTTCCCCAACCCTGTACACAGCTGTCCGCTTGTAATACATTACCCTTTTTCTAATTTTCTGACTCTGGCAAAATATACGGAGATTTACAATTTCCCCAACCCTGTATACAGCTGACCGCTTGTAATACATTACCCTTTTTCTACTTTTTATATTCAGGTGTGATCAATACTGAGCCTGTGAGAGCCAGTGTCTGACTCTGGCAAAATATACGGAGATTTACAATTTCCCCATCCCTGTATACAGCTGTCGCTTGTAATACATTACCCTTTTTCTACTTTTTATATTCAGGTGTGATCAATACTGAGCCTGTGAGAGCCAGTGTCTGACTCTGGCAAAATATACGGAGACTTACAATTTCCCAAACACTGTATACAGCTGGACGCTTCCAATACATTACCCTTTTTCTACTTTTTATATTCTGGTCTAATCCATACAGAGCCTGTGAGCGTCTATCTGTTACTCCGGAAACACATACGGAGATTTACAATTACCCCTAGACTGTATACATCTGTATGCTTGGGATACAGTACCCTTTTTGGCAGAAAGTCGTCCTACCCCCCCAACTGTAAGTGCATCATTGACACCTGGAACATTGGCCCACATGTGTGATTATTTCTTGCGGATTTTTTTATATTATTGTGTAATCCATACTGAGCCTGAGAGCGTCAGTATCTGCCTCCTGAAATATAAACGGAGATTTACAATATTTTCACTATACTATATATACCTGGTATCTGCTGATACAGTACCCCTTTTTCTTCTTATTATATTCTGGTGTGATCCATACTGAGCCTGTGAGAGTCTGTGTGTTACTCCGGAAATATATACGGAGATTTAAAAATTACTCCAACACTGTATATGGCTGTACGTTTCTGATACATTACCCTTTTTCTACTTTTTATATTCTGGTGTGATCCATACTGAGCCTGTGAAAGCCTGTGTCTGACTCTGGCAAAATATATGGAGATTTACAATTACCTCAACACTGTATACAGCTGTACGCTTCTAATACATTACCTTTTTTCTACTTTTTATATTCTGGTGTAATCCATACTGAGCCTTAGAGCGTCTGTGTCTGCCTCCTGAAATATATACGGAGATTTACAATTATCCCTAGACTGTATACAGCTGTACGCTTCTGATACAGTAACATATATCTGCTGGTATTTTGGGTACATTTTCACAAAAATGAGGAAATATGGTGGAAGAGGCGGCGGACATGGGCTTCGGGGGCCAGCTGGTACTGATGGTGGTGGTGGTGCATCTGCTGGAAGTGCCATAAGCAAAATAGCACCTAAGGCAGGAGGTGTTGAGCCGGCGTCATAGTCTGGCTCAAGAAGGCCTGGCCTTTAATGGGAGTAGGTAAACTGCTTTTTAAGCCAGAGCATCAGGAACAGGTTTTGGCTTACATTGCCGAAACAGCCTCCAGCTCTATCGCCTCCTCTTCTGAAGTTTCAAAAATGCAAGCACTGAGTCGTCAGTGCAGGCTCCTGGTCAGGAACAACACCTTTCCTTGTGTGCTTCACCCCCACCAAAAGTGAAGGATGCGGCAGCCCACACTTCAGATTACTCCATGGAGCTCTTTTCACATACCATGCCTGGGTTATCAAGTCAAATCCAGAATTCCCCAGTCCAACATGAATCAGAGATGGAGTGCACTGGTGCACAGCCACTGCAAGATGATTCTGTTGGTACATTCACCCAGAGCACTACATTTCCCTCGCAGTCTACTGACCCAGAATCTGACCCTGATGAAACTCAGGTGCCCGTTCCCGTATGCTAAACCACGTTACACAGAGGAAGTTGCACACGAAATTGAAGAGGAGGTGATGGATGACTCAGTTGTTGACCCGGATTGGCATCCATTGGGGGAAGAGGGTGCCGCTGGCAATAGCTCAGAAGAGGAGAAGGATCCGCAGCAGGCAACGACATCGCAGCAGCGTTTATCTGGCAGGCCCGTAGCAGCACAAAAACGTGTTAAAAAAACAAAAAGAGTTGCAGGACAGCTTGGCCAGATGGTCAAATTAGCACAGCGTGTGTTCTCTGAAAATTTATACCATAGTAGGAAGAGTCCAGTGTGGCACTTTTTTGACCAAAATCCTATTGATGGGGCAAAGGTTATCTGTAAGAAGTGCGGAAGGACCTTTAGCCGAGGGAAAAATCTCAGAAATTTGAATACCAGTTGCATGCTTAGACATTTAATGAACAAGCACTTGCAAGCGTGGACAGACTACAAAACCTACAAATCCACCCCCCAGGGCCGGCGTCATTACCTGGCGCACCTGGGCAAGTGCCGGTTCCCTGAGCAGGTGGGGAGGGGCCAACTCGTGGGCGACGGCACTGGCACGGGCCCCTCATAGTACAAAAAAGTGACTCTGACGGTGGGAGGAAACACTCGCCGTCAGACACACCAGCGTACTATGAGGGGCCCTGTGCCAGTGCCGTCGACCATGATTCAGCCCCCCCTGCTTGCTCAGGGCCCCAGCACTTGCAATACTTACCTCTCCATGCTCCACCGTTGTGATGTCTTCCGCGTTTCCTGACAGTGACATTCAGGTTAGAGAGCGCGATGATGTCACGTCTGTACGCCCTTTGCCTAAACAGTCCAAGTGCAGAGAGCTGTAAGATGGTGACGCTGAGGAGTCTGGAGTAGAGCAGTGCCCAGCGAGGAGAGGTATTTCATTTTTTTTAACGTTTGGAGCAATATATGGGGAGCATTATACACTGAAGAATTATATATGGGGCCCAGCATACACTTGAACATCATATATAGGGCCCATCATACACTGGAGCATTCTAAATGGGGGACATCAGACACTGGAGGAGCATATACGGGCCCATTCTACACTGGAGCATTCTAAATGGGGACATCCAACACTGGAGCAGTATTTACGGGGCCCATTATACACTGGATCATTAATAATGGGGCCCATTATATATAGAGCATGATTTTGGCCCATAACACACTGGAGCATCATCCATGGGGCCCATCATAAACTGGGGCATTGTAAATGTGGCAGATCAGACACTGGAGCAGCATCTACGGGGCCCATTATACACTGGAGCATTATAAATGGGGCCCATTATACACTGGAGCATTATTTTGGCCCATAAGACACTGGAGCATCATCCATGGAGCCCATCATATACTGAAGCATTCTAAACGGGGCAGATCAGACACTGGAGTAGCATCCATGGGGCCCATCATATACTTTGAGCATTCTAAATGGGGCAGATCAGACACTGGAGCAGCATATATGGGGCCCATTATACACTGGTGCATTATAAATGGGGCCCATTATATATGGAGCATTATTTTGGCCCATAAGACACTGGAGCATCATTCATGGGGTCCATCATATACTCGAGCATTCTAAAAGGGGGAAACAGACACTGGAGCAGCATATACCGGGCCCATTACACACTGGAGCATTATAAATGGGGCCCATTATATATGGAGCATTATTTTGGCCCATCATACACTGGAGCATCATCCATGGGGCCCATCATATACTGGAGCTTTCTAAATGGGGGACATCAGACACTGGAGCAGCATTTGCGGGGACCATTACACAATGGAGCATTATAAGTGGGGCCCATTATATATGGAGCATTATTTTGGCCCATAAGACACTGGAGCATCATCCATGGGGCCCATCATATACTGAAGCATTCTAAATGGGGCAGATCAGACACTGGAGTAGCATCCATGGGGCCCATCATATACTTTGAGCATTCTAAATGGGGCAGATCAGACACTGGAGCAGCATATATGGGGCCCATCATATACTGGAGAATCATATGGGGTTCATTATTTATGGGGCATCATATAGGGTATGGAGCATCATATGGGGCCTATTCTGTATGGAGCATTATATGGAGCCAATTCTGGATGGAGCAATATATGGGGCCCATCATATACTGTATGGAGCTTTATATGCGACTCATTAAACTGTATGGAGCAATATGTGGGGCTCATTGTACTCTATGGGGACCGTCCTATACTTTATGGCACATTATATGGGGACTATCATATACTGGAGCAGTATGTGGAGCTCATCATATACTGTATGGAACATTATATGGGACCAATTATTCTGTATGGAGAAATATATGGGGCTCATTATTCTGTATGGCGCACTATGTGGTGGCCATAATACTGTATGGATGAATATGCTGTCCGTTTTTTGAGCTATTGTAGATTTTAACATAGATATCAGTCATGTCATGTAAGAAGTGAAGTATTTTTCATTGTACTATACCTATATTTCTGTGCCGTATCGGAGCATAAGGAATTGTGGTATGTGTTAAAGGGGCCCACTGACACTCTTTGGCCGGGGGCACACGAAAACAGGGAGCCAGCCCTACCCCCCCATAAGTTTTGCCAAATAACCCCCAGTTTTCAATGCGTAACTATTATTATAAAGTTAATTAAGGTTGCCAAGCTTAAGTAATAAGAATTTATGTTGTTGGCATTGAAATGGGCACTGTAGGTGTGTTTACTGTCCTCCACTCCATGGCGACTTTGTTTCCCCATTGACTTGCATTGGGTTTCCTGTTTCAGTCTGACCCCCGACTTTTCCCGATAGTCGGCCGATTTCGTTCAATCCGACTTTTGAGAAAGTCTGGTTTCATGAAACCCAACTCGACCCTAAAAAAGGGAAAGTCGCTCATCTCTATTGGCTAGTGCTCGGATTGAATGCTTGAATCCCCGCCCCGCATGCTTGGTGCCTGCTACACAGCCAAAAAACATGCGGGGATTGTGGGTCAGTCACTGTAATACTGTAGCCCTCTTTGTAGTGACAGTACTGTGATTGGCTGGTTGCATTATCATATCAGAGGTTATGAAAAGACTGGCACCGCTACGCCCGGCTCAATGACGCCATTGCACAGCACAGGGACAGATGCGATTAGAGGGAGAAAGTAGTTGTCCAGACCTGTGTGTGTAAAGTTTCATTAATCAGAGTCCTCTAGTGGTATTACTGGTGCCGATGCTGAACCATCATACTAAAAGTCCTTCTTGCTAATCTTGTTCTTTTTATGTTTCTATGTGATACATTCTGCATTTGGCCTAGGGACAACTGCTGGAGCAAAGATAGTGGCTGAATACAGTGCTTTGCAGTCTGTTGCTAAACATATATCTGCTGCAGGTAACCACATTTGTTTGTGAAAAAATTCACTATATTGTCATCCATACAGTTGAACATGCTTTGTGTAAAATTACAGTGGTTTAAAATTTCTAGAAACCGCATGGCCTGCTACAAGGCACACAATTTTTTGTTGCAAAAATTGACTACTGTCATACATACAGTTGAACATGCTATGTGTAAATTACAGTGTTTTTAAAATTATTAAAAATGTCTTGGCCTGCTAGAGGTAACAACATTTTTATTCCAAAAATTTACTATTGTCATTCATACAGTTTAACATGCTTTGTATAAAATTAAGGTGATTTGACATTTTGAAAAACCGCTTTGACTGCAACAGGTGGCAATTTTTTTCATTAAAAAATTTTTTTTTTCAAATAATCAAGGAAACTTGGTTTCCAGAGACATAGCAATTATAAAATGCATAAGGAGTGCGCTAAGGGACTGAGAAGTGGAATTGCTGATGATGGTGCACACAGACATCGAGGACATGGGGCAGGTGTGACTCTGCCTGTTGCTGGAGCACAAGCAACTTGCCCATTCACGATACATAGCTTCCTGTCCCACTTTGCAGGGAGGCAAGGGACACCACTTCTAAAGCCACACAATTGTGAACAGGTGGTCGTTTGAATAGCAGATAATGCTTCCAGCATGCTTGCCAGCACCACCCAGTCTTCCCCACAGTCCAGTCTCACCTCCCAAGAGTCTGGATCTCTTAATCATCATACTGATCCTCCTTCCTCTTACCATGTCAAGTCCCAGGAGACCAGTGATCTCACACTAAGACACTGCGAGGAGCTCTTTACATCATCATTTCTTGATTGTGGCCTTTCATCCTGCATGTTCCAATAGGGACAGGAGAACATGCTGTTTAGTGTTTCAAAAAACTTAGAATAGCTAAGGTCACAAGAACATGATGGTGGGGATTGGCAAATTTTGTATAAGGAGGTAGATGATGATGAGACATAGTTGCCAATAAGTCAGGTTTTGGCTAAGTCACCAAGTAAGGAGGACCAGGGTGAGGAAAACGAGGGCACTGACCCAAACTGGGAAGCCGGAACGCAGATCAAGGATATCAGAGCTAAGGGGGAGGGATCAGCAGCACTGAAACAGGGAGGAAGAGGCAATGGGGTTACCAAAGGAAGAAGGCAGGCAATGCTTCAGCAAAGCACCGACACTTGTGAAGATTTCAGTCAAAGAGTTAGGTGTTCCACAGTCTGTGACTTTTTTAAAGCGAGCTCTGTAACAAAAAAAATGTTCATGTTCATGCCAACAGCAGATGCCTGACCACTAGTGTTGAGCGATACTGCTCGATATCTAAAAATATCGGATCGGAATGGTATCGCCGATATCACTAAATATCGTCGATATCCGATTCCGATACCGGAAGTCCCATGTAAGTCTATGGGAACAAAATATTGCAACTAAAAAAAACACTTTCTTTCGTTGTAAACACAAAATATACACACATAGAATACATATATATATGTATTCTATATATACACATATATTTATAGTTTATACACTTCTACATAGTAAAATAGACTCTGATTCAATTGCCGGGTAAAGCCGTGACATACCCCATAGAAGTCGACGGGCTCGGTGCCGAGTACCCCCAAAACCTCTGGCTCTGTGCGACTCAACTTGGGCGTCACGAACAGGATTCTGTAGCTCGCTATAAGCGAGTCCTGTGTGCCTGAATTGAACTGGTTTTGTGCTTGAGAATTGCTAAAATCATCAGAGAATGTATTTGCCATTTTTCCGCCATATCTGCGTCACGACGAGGCACTGGTGAAGAAGGGCGTGCTCTTCGTGGGTGTACACTCACTCAGTGGCGCGAAAACGATGGCCGACCACTCTAAATGGTACTGCAATGTAAGATCGTGCCCCACAGCTCTTGAGTTCCGCCTCCTCATCCTCCTCAGTGTGCGGAAACTAACACGAAGGTCCCGCCTCACTACAAAAGAGGGCCCTTGTGTAGCCCTGGTATGTAAGGCACACATTATCCTGGAGTCTGCACAGAAAGGTAACAGTTAAAGCTTACATCATCCATTCACACTTTAGACACACCCTCGGGGTATATAAGCTAGTGACATGCAGCAGAGGAGGGGAGTAGTGGGGAGTCTTCCAGGAAGTGAAGTGAAAGACAGTCACTCAGATAGTTCCTGTCAGCAGTTCATAAAGTGGAGGCTAGTAAGGGTGAGCCATTTCATCCTAGCCTAGTCAGAGCTGTTCCTTAACCTGAAGACAGAGACAGCTTTGAAGAAAGGAAAGTTTGCAGCAGAAACTTCAGTCGCCTGTCTCAAGGACAGTGAAGTTCAGTTGATGTGTTCCTGAACTAGGAGTATACTGAGAATCTGTCAGCAAGCTCCAAGGAAGAAGCAAGAAAGGATTGACTTGTACTACTTTAGGAAGTGTGCAGTGCCTGTGTTGAGAGTGGAAAGCAGGGCGAAGGGCACAGTGGAGAGGACGGAGCAGTGCCTTAGGTAGTGAATTGCCTACACTAATTATCCGGTCACTGGGGACCGAGGAGTTGCTATTGATTCACTCATAGTAACGGGACAACCAGAGTCTTACTGGACCTTAGGTCGCAGAAAGCAGCCCTTGAAGTGTCGGTACGTAATCGGGGTCAGGAGGAACAAGGACTTTTAGCTAGGCCTAGCATAGAAGGACTCTGTTCCCACCACATAGAAGGCTCCACCACAAAACTGACCGGGCAATACAGCTATGGAGTTAGCTGGAGTATTTGGAGTTAACTTGGCTCCATGCTAGTTGGACTCATCATATTGAAAGTTAAGGAGGCCTCTAACCTGCTCTGCTGTTACCTGGACGTGCAGTCTTCACCCCGACCAGCTCCCCGGGACCTGCCTAAACATCTGACAAGTAAAAGGTATGGAAAGACGCTGCTTGATGGTGTGAGACTGATTCATTTATCTGCACCCTACATCATTATAACCATAGACTTTGAGGGACCAGTCCCACCTGTGGGGACCCGTCATCTAGCTGCCACAACATCCCCTCAGAGATCTACTGCAGCGCTGGTCTTAGTGATCAGACAACTACAGGTGGCGTCACGAACTGTTATCTACCAAATCCCCTGTAAATAAACCCTTTAACGCCTGACCGCCAGGGACACGGACCGAGCCACGCTACCAGTGACATCCCCTATAGAAATCTACAGGCTCGGCTCCGAGTACCCCATATCCCTGGTAACCCACAATTGTGGTGCGGGGTCACACAACTTGGCGTCACGAACAGGATCCGAAACTTGCAGCATTGCGAGCCCTGTGTGCCTGTGGAGTGTTTTGGTGAAAAAGACTGTCTGTGCTTTTGGAGCCAAATACCGCCATATTTGCCGCCATATTCGCGCCCTGAGGCGCTGGAGAAGAAGGTGGGCGTACCTGAAAAGCGCGCAGAGTCTCGGACACGCCCCCGGCTCTGACTCAGCGGCAGGTCCTGCGACAGGAAGTGAACGCTCTGACATCAGAACGCCTGCGACGAAGGTCCTGTCCCCATCGCTGTGCTTGTGGAGCGGCAGCTTCTGGAAACGGTAGGCCCCGATTAACCAAGGGGGCACTAATATGTCGCAACAACCGGCCGACAGTGCGGCCCCAGCCGGAGGCCCCGACCCCGCGCCGCGTGGCATTGTAGCGCCGGATGGGGGCGCAGGCCCAGCACCCGGCCCGGTAGTCCCGCTCATGCCACTAACGCTCCCATATATGCCTGGGGCAAAATGGCTTCCCCAGTACAGCGGCGAGCCAGGCACTTTAGCAGGATTCAAACGGAAGATATGCAGTGTCCTGGAAATGTACTCTATGTCTGAGAGGCAAAAAGCTGCAGTATTAATAGGGCAGCTAACTGGCGCTGCTGAGAGAGAAGTGGAGACTTGGGCTACCACGGACCAGGAGTTGGTGCCTGCGATCCTCTTAAAGTTACAGGCCATTTTTGAAGATCGCACCGAAACAGATCTCCGGATGGCATTCTACAACTGTTCACAGCAACCAAGTGACAGTATAAGGGACTATGCCTGCCGACTACAAGGGGCCCTGAGAGCCCTCAAGCAGGTTAATACCATAAGTGTCATTGATGAAAGTAAAATGCTGAAAGAACAATTTGTGCAAGGACTGAGGTCCCAATCGGAACGCAGAACTGTAAATTGGTGGTCTTTAGATCATCCAGATGCCACCTTTGATGCCCTAAAGGACATGGCAATAAAAGGACTGCGACCCCTGGGCAAACCTGAAGTGGCAACCCAACATCACCAGGGTGAAATCACTCTGGAACCGGCAGTACCCACCTTTTCCCCGCTAGCGGCAGAAGCCACAACGCAGGTGACGCCCCTAGTGAATTGGACTGTCTGCGCTCGGAAGTGCGCCAGCTGACTAAAAATCTGGCTGCTGTGATGAGTGCCCTGCAGCTGCGGAAAGAGGAAGAAGGAAAGATCTTATTAGCCGACTGCCCGGAGGATGTCCCATGGATGAACCGGAGGAGAAGGAGGACGTCGCCCCACCGGAGGAGGACAACGCCACCCTCAGGAGCAACCCCTGACCAGCACCCTCCTCGCCGGGAGATCATCTGTTACCGCTGCAACCGGAAAGGTCATATGTCGACACAGTGTCCTTTAAACGGGCAGAACCTGGGTCCGAGGGCCAACACCCAGGTGGAGACTCGTCAGGCCCCTTAGATTGGAACCGCAGGTTCGTGGGTGGACGACCCTACCTGTCCATCATTCTGGATGGGATTGCAGTTCCGGCGTTGCTAGATACTGGGTCTCAGGTGACCATAATACCTGATGCCCTATATACAAAGTTCTGGTCTATGGATAGTCTTCAACCCCCGAGCCCTGACTTTACCGTGTATGCTTCTAATGGTCTCCCTGTGGAAGTACTCGGGACCAAAAGTGTGGATGTGAAAGTGGGCAGAGAGGAGTTGAAAGACCAGGGGCTTCTAGTAGTAAAGACTGTAAATGAAGAGAACGGTTTAAACATAATTCTGGGTACTAACATTATCAGTAACTGTCTGGGAGAAGTTGTGTTTCTACTCCAACAGCTCGCTGAGATCGCCCGACCAAGGCAGAAGGGAGTGATCCAGAGAGAGATCCGAGCCCTGATGTGTCAGCAGCAAGCGAAGCTTACAGACGGCGAAATTGGTAATGTACGGGTCACCGACTCGAATCCTATTGTGATACCCCCAATGAGTGAAATGATAATATGGTGTAGGGCAGCCATAGGTCTGAGAGGACAAAACTACCAAGCAGTAGTAGAACCCCATTGCTCAGAACATAGACCCACACTCATGACAGCGAGGGGGGTAGTGGAAGTGATAAATGGGAGAGTACCGGTAGGGCTTCTCAACTGGGGAGATGATGAAGTAAATTTACCCCGTTATGCAACAGTTGCTAAATTACATGCCGTCGATAATAATTCCATTCTCCCGACTGAGTCCTTAGACTCCCGCCAACTAGCGGAGGATAATGACCCGGCAACTCAGGTGGCGGATTGGTGTCAGCAACTCCATGTCGGGACAGACACCACTCCCTCCCACCAGAAACAAGGGGTATTACGGGTGGTACAAGAGTACGCACAAGTGTTTAGTAAACACCCCCTCGACTTTGGGGCCATTAAGGGAGTACAGCATCATATCCCTACAGGTGGTCATCCTCCCATCAAAGAGCGGTACAGGCCTATACCTCCAGCCCATTATCAGAAAGCTAAGGAAATGTTACATGATATGAAGGAAGCCGGGGTGATAAGGGATAGTTGTAGCCCCTGGGCAGCACCTCTAGTTCTGGTTAAAAAGAAAGATGGTAGTATGAGAATGTGTGTGGATTACAGGCAAGTGAATCGCATAACACATAAAGATGCTTATCCATTACCACGAATTGAGGAGTCCTTAGCTGCTCTGAAAACGGCTAACTACTTTTCTACCCTTGATCTGACTAGTGGGTACTAGCAAGTGGCTGTGGCTGAGGAGGATCGTGAGAAAACGGCTTTCACCACCCCAATGGGGCTCTGTGAGTTCGACAGAATGCCGTTTGGGCTCAGTAGTGCCCCAGGAACATTTCAGAGAGTGATGGAGAACTGCCTGGGACATCTCAATTTTGAAACCGTGCTGCTATACCTAGACGACGTCATCGTGTATTCCAAAACATATGAGGACCATCTGAAGCACCTGGCAGAAGTATTCGAGTCCCTGTCCAGGTACGGGATGAAGTTGAAACCCTCAAAATGCCATCTACTTAAACAGAAGGTACAATACTTGGGGCACATCGTCAGTTCAGAGGGAGTAGCGCCGGACCCAGAGAAAGTCACCGCCATCCAGAAATGGCCGGAGCCGAAGAACCTCAAGGAAGTGCGACAGTTCCTGGGACTAACGGGTTACTACAGGAGGTTCGTGAAAGATTACACGAAGAAGGCAGCGCCTCTACAGGACCTCCTAGTAGGACAATCCCTAAAGAGCAGAAACCCTCCCTTTAATTGGGGTAAGGAACAGGCTGAAGCATTCCAAAAGATGAAAGAGATCCTTACAGGTGATGAAATCTTGACCTATCCTGATTACAGCCAACCGTTCCTGCTGTACACAGATGCCAGTAATGAAGGTTTGGGAGCAGTTCTCAGTCAGAAGCAGAATGGCCAAGAAAAAGTCATCGCTTACGCCAGCAGAAAACTCAGGCCAACTGAGAGGAATCCGGAAAATTATAGCAGCTTCAAGCTGGAGTTTCTGGCGCTGGTCTGGGCCATTACTGAAAGATTTAAGCACTACCTTGCCTCCAACAAGTTCACGGCGTACACAGACAACAACCCGTTGACGCACCTGGAAACAGCCAAGCTGGGAGCCATGGAGCAGCGTTGGATGGCTCGGTTGTCAAATTACCAGTTTACCATCAAGTACCGGGCAGGCCGTAAGAATGCTAACGCCGACGCATTGTCCCGAATGCCACATGAATCTGACACGGAAGAAGAATCGGACGACCTGGAAGAAATTGAGCTACCTGCGTTCCATCGAAATGGGATAATCCATGAGCAGCGTGTCTACAGAAAGCAGTATGGCGCAACATTAAATCCCTTACCCCATCACAGCTGGAAAGAGACTCAGGACAGCGATCCAGTGGTCAGCCGTATCAAGGAGTTGTTAAGACAGGAAGGTTCCTCCTTGGAAAAAGATGCACCTATGTCAGCAAAGCTCCTGTGGAATGAGAGAAGCCGGTTGTTCCTATACCGTGAGAAGTTGTGCAGGAGATACGTCAACCCCAGGAGCCATGAGATGGTATGGCAGATAGTGGTCCCCAAGGCAGACGTCCAAATGGTGTTGGAAGCATACCACGATCAAGCAGGACACTTTGGCTGGAGAAAGCTGGAGACCCTGTTGAGGTGCCGGTTCTACTGGGTAGGAATGCGCAGCTCCATCGAGAGGTGGTGTCGGAACTGTGGACCCTGTGGTCTCAGACGAAAGGACTACGGTAGTCAGAAGGCACCCCTGCAGCCTATCCGGACGACTCGTCCCTTGGAGATCGTGGCCTTGGACCACGTCAAATTGTCGCCAAGCAGGTCTGGATACTCATATGCCCTGACCATGGTGGATCATTATTCGAGATTTTTGGTGGTCATCCCCGTCAAGGATCAGACAGCAGTGACGGCAGCAAGGACCTTCCAAGCAAGCTTCTGCAGACCGCATGGGTATCCAGAGCAGGTACTGACTGATCAAGGCCCTGCTTTTGAAGCGGATCTGTTTAAGGAATTTTGTCACTTGTATGGGTGTAAGAAAATTAGAACGACGCCATACCACCCCCAAACCAACGGCCTTTGCGAGAAAATGAACCACATTGTTGTTGACTTGCTAAAATCCATACAGCTGGAAGAAAGAAATCGGTGGCCAGAATTGTTACCTGACCTGGTTGACTTGTACAACCACATACCAGTGAGTTCTACCAACTGCACACCAGCTTACCTTATGAGAGCAAGGCCTGGAAGACTGCCAATGGACTTGGAACTTGGTGTGGTGGAACCAGAGGCAGATGACACTGTTGAAAATTGGGACACAAATCGGCAAGAGCAATACAGAAGAGTGCAAGCCTGCGTAGAAGAAAGTTTTAATAAAGCTCGGGAAAAGCAGGAGAATATTTACAACAAGAATGCTCCCGCTAAGCCTTTGATGCCTGGAGAAATGGTGTTAAAAAGGAAAAGGAAGCTGCACAAGTTGGACAACCAGTGGGAACAAGAACCATATGTCGTACAAGATTCCAAATATGATAACAGAAAAGTCTGTATCATCAGTAAGGATGGAGGAAGAACGACCGCCACTGTGTCTAGAGACCATTTAAAATTGTGTCCAGAGCCATTAAAGCTTCGTGAAGAGAACCCTGTCGTCAATCGAGAAGAAAGTGTTGAAGCAGTTATACACACGGATCTGGGAGATTTACCTGCGGATTGGCCCAGACTGGGAGATGCGGTAATCATTCCTGTGTTGCAGTTTTATCAGCCACAAGAGGAAACTCTACCTCCAGTCGTACCCATTGTGCCAATAGAGCCAGTTCTAGAGGTACCTATTCCAGCAGAACCCCAGCCTGCAGAATCTCAAGAAGTAGAATCACCAGAAGCAGCGCCCCATGCTATGGGATCCCCTGGTGAAGCTGACTCACACCGCCCAGCCCTCAGTACGCTTGCCAGATCCATAGAAAGATTGAGGCAGTATTATAGTTTGTCGTTACGCAGAACAGATAGATCAGAGACCAATATACCTGATGCTACTCCACGTAGATCGGAACGAACAACGAAAGGGAAGCTACCTATTCGTTATCAACAGTAGTTTATTATGACTCAGAAAAGGTTTATTATTTATGACCAATTGTATAAAGTTGTATAATGAAGTTTATTGCACTTGAAGGAATTTAAAGTATTGTGATATAATGTGAATTACTTGAAAATGTCTTATAATGGACTGCGTGGCTGAGGACTGAGCCAGCCCAAAAACTGTATCCTGTAAATAGTTGCACTTTGTGCCTTGTCTTGGTTTCACACGAAGCCTTGACTTACCTCTGAACATAAAACCCGTGTGGTGTGGCACTGAGCGAGGTCTGCAGTCAGAAGTCCTGCAGCCCACCCAGGACCCACGTTGAAGGTTTGGTGCGGGTCCTTCACAAGAATACTATGTGTATTTATTGAATGTCTTGATGATTTGATACTTTTGTATTTTCTATTGTCCATAATGCAACGTTTAAGAATTTCTCACCTCCCTGCTGGGAAGAGTTTGATGTTAATTGTTTAAATGCAAAACAAAATTCTTTCTTTGTCTATTTCACAGCCCGGGAGTGCTGTATTTTACCAAGGGGGGGGATGTGTAGCCCTGGTATGTAAGGCACACATTATCCTGGAGTCTGCACAGAAAGGTAACAGTTAAAGCTTACATCATCCATTCACACTTTAGACACACCCTCGGGGTATATAAGCTAGTGACATGCAGCAGAGGAGGGGAGTAGTGGGGAGTCTTCCAGGAAGTGAAGTGAAAGACAGTCACTCAGATAGTTCCTGTCAGCAGTTCATAAAGTGGAGGCTAGTAAGGGTGAGCCATTTCATCCTAGCCTAGTCAGAGCTGTTCCTTAACCTGAAGACAGAGACAGCTTTGAAGAAAGGAAAGTTTGCAGCAGAAACTTCAGTCGCCTGTCTCAAGGACAGAGAAGTTCAGTTGATGTGTTCCTGAACTAGGAGTATACTGAGAATCTGTCAGCAAGCTCCAAGGAAGAAGCAAGAAAGGATTGACTTGTACTACTTTAGGAAGTGTGCAGTGCCTGTGTTGAGAGTGGAAAGCAGGGCGAAGGGCACAGTGGAGAGGACGGAGCAGTGCCTTAGGTAGTGAATTGCCTACACTAATTATCCGGTCACTGGGGACCGAGGAGTTGCTATTGATTCACTCATAGTAACGGGACAACCAGAGTCTTACTGGACCTTAGGTCGCAGAAAGCAGCCCTTGAAGTGTCGGTACGTAATCGGGGTCAGGAGGAACAAGGACTTTTAGCTAGGCCTAGCATAGAAGGACTCTGTTCCCACCACATAGAAGGCTCCACCACAAAACTGACCGGGCAATACAGCTATGGAGTTAGCTGGAGTATTTGGAGTTAACTTGGCTCCATGCTAGTTGGACTCATCATATTGAAAGTTAAGGAGGCCTCTAACCTGCTCTGCTGTTACCTGGACGTGCAGTCTTCACCCCGACCAGCTCCCCGGGACCTGCCTAAACATCTGACAAGTAAAAGGTATGGAAAGACGCTGCTTGATGGTGTGAGACTGATTCATTTATCTGCACCCTACATCATTATAACCATAGACTTTGAGGGACCAGTCCCACCTGTGGGGGACCCGTCATCTAGCTGCCACAACATCCCCTCAGAGATCTACTGCAGCGCTGGTCTTAGTGATCAGACAACTACAGGTGGCGTCACGAACTGTTATCTACCAAATCCCCTGTAAATAAACCCTTTAACGCCTGACCGCCAGGGACACGGACCGAGCCACGCTACCAGTGACATCCCCTATAGAAATCTACAGGCTCGGCTCCGAGTACCCCATATCCCTGGTAACCCACAATTGTGGTGCGGGGTCACACACCCTCTCCAGATGCTAATGACACATGTGACTTGGCAGAGATGGCTAATGGACACGAGCAGAAGTGTGAAGGGATGGAGCAGTCAGAGCTCTCCCCCCACGGAAGCGACCCGATCGCCACGGAACCACCGTTGGGCACCCGGCCTGGAAACCCTCCTACGCTGCAAGAAGCGGAGGATACCCTAAGAGGCCTGGCCCGGCACCGGAAGGAGGTCGCCAGGATGGAAGCCAGCTGGCGTGCCCTAAAACTAAACTTGGAGCGGCGCCAATCCCTCTTACCTGAAGTGTCTGTACCGGAAGGTGAGGCACCCGTTCTAGTAGAGGAGTCCGTGCGGGCATCCCAGCCCTTGCAATGTGATCCGGTTGACGTTGTCGCAGTGGAGGCACCCGTTCCTGCAAAAAACGCAGCACCGGCAGCACCCCAGATCCCGCTGTCTGCCCCCGTCGCTGAGACAGAAGAAGCGACACCCGTCCTCATGGAGGAGGCCGCGCAGGCACCAGAGGTCTACCTGTCTGTACCGGAGCCCCGACTGTCATCTGTTCCAGAGCCGGCTGCTTCCTCCGCAGGTGAGCGCCGCCAGGACTGGGGGGCGCCAGGAGAGCTGCCGCAAACCGGACATCGTAAGCTGCAGTTTGATGGTGGAGACATGGAGATGCTGGTGGAGGAGAATTACAACCGGCGTCAGGAGGAAGAGTGGAGACGTCGGGAGAGAGAAGCCGAGCGACAAAGGGAGCAGCGCGAATCCCAGAAGCTTCGCCAACGTCACATCGAGAAGGACCGGGCAGATAAGGACCGGATGAGAAAAGATAAAAGTACGGTGAGGGAGCCGCGGCGTAAGGGTGCAGTACGGAGCTTTAAATTGAAAGCTGGTTGGGGCTTCATCCAGGAGCCTGGACTTTATTTAGAAGTGTTTGTGACCCGGCGGGACGTGGAGACTCACCTCCCAGAAGGACACCCGGGGAGGGACCTGTTGCCAGGAGACTTGTTAACTTACACCCGACACTGGGGTTACAATGGATGGTATGCCCTAAATGTCACCAGGTGCGACCCCTGGTCCCCAGAGTGTCAGGAACCTGCGAGACCCTCGGAGCCTTCAGCCTCCCACATCCAGGCCTCTGCACAAGTGCCCACCCCACGCCGTAAATCTCCCCAGCCTCCCTCAGTGGTCTCCTCAGCAGCCCCAGCTATGGACATGATAATGATAGCTGGCCCGTTCCCGGCGCCTGTTAGGCCCCCTGGGGTTCGTTCAGTCCGGGACATAGGGCTCCAGACCCGGAGGGAGATGAAAGAGGTGGCCACACAGACACAGATAGCGGGTCACGACTTGACTGTACAGGCCACACGACGTCATCAGGTCCTGGTGGTCCTTGGTGTCTCGGATGTTTGGCAAGCATCAGAACAGTACCAGGTGGTACCTGGAACACCCCTGCCAAAGAATTATAAATAACCCGGACAGGGTCCCTGTATGTAAATAGTTAAATTGTTGATGTACCCGGACGGGTGAATGTTCATAAAAAAGTTTTTTAATTTAATTAAAAAAAAAAAAAAAAAAAAAAAGCACAGTTTTCATTACTTTTATTACAGTCTCATCCTGCGACGCCATCGATCTCCTGTAAAAAAAAAAAAAAAAAAAAAAAAAAAAAAAAAAAAAAACAGCAGTATACCACCTGTCCGACGCAGTCCATAGTAACGAGTGTCCCACGACGATCCAGCTCTGCTACATCAGAATGACATCAGAGGCAGGCAGGCAGAGCCTGTCATCCCGGTGCAGCACAGCTGATTACCTGCTTCCCCGGCGGTGACATCATCGGACTGGTTTACGGCCGGGATTACCCTGCAGTCACTGCAGTTATCGCGAAAAACTGCATGTGACCGCCAGGGAGAAGATAATGGCGGCCATCAAGCAGTCCAGGACGTGACCGCCGGAGATCTTCTGCCAGGTAAGTGCCGCTGACTCATGACAGACCCGACCGACGGACACTCACAGTGACAGTGACAAATCCGATTCCGGTATCCGATATGACGAAAATATCGGTACTCGGAATCGAAAGCCCGATACAGCTAATATCGGCAGATACCCGATATTTGCAGTATCGTATCGCTCAACACTACTGACCACTAAGAACCTAACCACCACCAACATAATCAAGCACATGGCATCTAAGCACCTGACTCGTTGGGCCGAACGCCTGGGTCCACAATTGATTCAAGCAGTGACGCCACTTCCTCTTCTCCTGTGCTACCTGCTTGCCAATCCTCTTTACATGACACTGGCGCAGATGACTACTGTCCAAATCCTAGTCCCAGCACAGCGTTCAGCCGTCTCTACCCAAGGCATTTTTACAAAAAAGAAAGTTTTCAGCCACCCACCCACAGGCCCAAACGGGCACATTTCCAGGCTGTGGAAATGTTGCCATTTAGGCTGCTAGATAAGGAGGATTTCCTCCAACTCATGGCCACAGCCGTTCCTCAGTATTCGGTCACCAGCTGCCATTATTTCTCCCAATGTGGCATCCTCGCCTTGTACTAGCATGTGTTCAGGAATATCACCCGTGTCCTAAGCAATGCATTTACTGAGATTGTCCACTTAACGACAGACTAGTTGACAAACGTTTGTGGCCAGGGACGCTACATATCCCTGATGGCACACTGGTTGAACATTGTGGAGACCAGGGCTGCGTCCCTCCCTGGCACAGCACATGCTCTATCGACGCCTAGGATTGCTAGCCCTACTTCTATCAGGGTTTCCTCAACCTCGTACACCAGCTCCTGCACCCCCTCCTGCTCCTCCTCCATCTCCAATGTGTTCTCAGAGCATGTCATTCACATCAGCTGGAAGGTGGATGCTCTGGAGCACTGACTCAGTGAAGAAGTAACCGGTTCTGATGATGCTAATTTGTCTAGGAGACAAACTGTGACAGAGTTATTCAAAGGAATAACAGACCAGACAGATCTGTGGCTCTTGCAGCTGAACCTACAACCAGACATGGTCGTGTGTGTCAATGGCCGTAAACTGTTGGAGGCTGGGAAGCTTGCCAAGCTGACACACGTTCCATGCTTCGCCCACATGTTCAGCTTGGCGGTTCTGAAAAAAACCTACCCAGATTTGACAGAGTTTCTGGTCAACGTACGCAGTGTCAGAGCCCATTAGGCAAGTCAGCTACAGCTGCTGCCACTCTGGCAGTGCTGCAGCAGCGCATACTAGTGCCAGCTCACCGACTGGTGTGTGACATCACCACACGCTGGAACTCCACACTGCACATGCTGACAAGGATTTGTAAGCAGCAGAAGACAGTTGAGGAATACCAGCTCCAACATTCCCGTTGGTATTCTGGTCAGCCTCTGCACATATCTAAAGAGTGGGCATGGATGTCTGACATTTGTGCGGCTCTCCAAGACTTTAAGGACTCCACAAAAATGGTGAGCAATGATTGCTCCATAATCAGGGCAACAATCCCGCTTCTGCACCTACTTAAACAGTCGTTGCTGACAATTAAACAAGAAGCTTTGCATGCGGACCAGGTGGAGTTGGAGGAAGACTTGAGACAAGGAGATACTACCCAGCTTCATCTCATCTGATCAGCATAGATTTAGTATCAATGAGGAGGTAAGATAACATTATTGTGATGCCTTGTATCACAAGTTGTTACTGAGTGCCGTGTTTATAGCCAAGCCACTAAACAGCAATATCATTAAAACCAAAGACAGTTGGCGTGACTATCCTTGATTTTCTCATTATATTGGGCCCATATGGAGACGTGTGATATATTAGGCAGTGTTCCAGTGTAGCATAAACACTATGTTTTTTTCCATAGCAAATTTTTTTGTGCAAAAAAAATTACTGTGTTTAACAATTCTTGCATAGTGAACGTGATTTCATGAGAACTCATGCCCAATGTGTGTTTAAAGACATTGCTGAGCTGTGGTCTTTTCTCGTACATTTTTCCCCTATAAACTTATATGGTGGGTTTGAAGAAAATGCATGTAAAATTGTGTCTATAATTGCATAATCCCAGTATTCCTACACTAAAAAATGCATTGAGAAAACACTATGTCAAATCTGGATCAAATGTGCAATAAAAAAAGCGGAAAACGCATTAAAAAAAAAAAAATCAGTAGAACCAAAATTATCAGAGCAGTTTGTCATTGTATATTTTGGTGCACACAGCTGTGGAAAAAATGCAGTATTTTTGTTCATGGGAACATGGTTCTAAGCTGAAAGGCAATTTATAAAGTTGAGGAGTTAAAAGAAATATGGGCAAGCCTAAAGATGTCAGAGAGTAAGACACAATGATGAAGACCTGATGAATGTGGCAGAGTACTGAAGTGGTGTACAGGGCCAGTTTGCTGTGGGCTGGCACTGAATTCTCTTTGCATTGGACCCTCGACCATTTTATCACACGAGAATAATAAAACTATAAAACCAAGTCCAAACCCTCATTCCCTCTCCCTTGAACGACATCCTCGTTTGAGTAGAATGGCCGGCCACATGGATGCGCAGACCAACCGGAGTGTCCAAGTCCTCATTAACAACACAGCAACAGGCCTCTGTGTAGCAACCAGCTACTGGGAGAACACTCGTCTCTTGCTGAGTCCAACGAAACAGACTCAGAGAATGGCTTCTGAACATGGCCACCACGGGAACAATCATGGAAGAAGAAAAAAAAAACACCATCTGTTACTTTTTCTTCTGATGCTTTTCGTGTGCAGAAGCCCACCAGGTGGTAGGGGAAGGAGGATGATCCCACCTCCAGGGACAGTCAGGATATTTCTCCTTCCCTTTATCTACTTCTGGAACATAAGCCCCGGTCAACACTACATTCATTGAGTTATTATTTGAAAAGGAGAAATATGGGATGGCCACACGGGGAGATTCCTGGTGTCTTGGGCACCGTGCCCGGAACACGGGCCGAGGCCCGAAATACGGGTTCTGCAGGTGGGGGTGGGTGTCTGTGCTCCTGCTCGAACTCGGCTTCCTGCTCCCACCGAGCAACCTCTTTGGCGGGTAGCAGAGCATGTGACACCCACTGTGTACCACCCTTAGCGGCACCACACCTTGCAAAAATGTACTTTCTCGCCGACATACAAACTGTGTAGTTGGTAGGGAAAAGTCTCTCTTTTCACCATAGCCCTATTTATGTAAAATTTGTCTCCTGTACCTTGTTCCTTAATGAAACCAAAGCCTTTTATGAGGTTAAAGTCCATGACCCTGCACTGCTCCTCAAATTGGACCCGCTTCTGACACACCAACCACTCTCGGGCCAGAGCGTCGGTCTGCATTCTTTCATCCATCACATTGTCGCAGAGCTGTAGGAGAGATCAGCACAACATAGGGTCTTATCTGAGGAGTAGAGCAGGCGATAAAATCAAAATTACACTCACCTTTTAGGAGTATCTATAAAACATGTAATAAAGCCCATCAGCAGATCCATGGGTCAGTAAATGACCAAATGATATCCAGAAAAGAAAGGAGAGGTTTGTGGATGATTTCTGCACTTGCTGATCAATGATGAGACGTATATCCCAGATTTTCAAATGGATAGTGGTTTATTCTCCGCGTTTCAAAGTACAAAAGACTTCTTTATCAGGAAAGACCAGAAGTATCATTCATCATCCACAAACCTCTCCTTTCTTTCCTGGATCCATCACATTGGGGAGCTCCCGCAGCCAAGAGAAGCTAGAGGAGGATGGCCTCTCAGGTGAAGGTTTTGGGCTGAGCCCGCGGCCGGTGAATAGGAGCAGGCAGTAGGCAGGGCAATATTGTCTTCCTCCGTCTCCTGTTCAGCAACTTGAGGGGAGATGGACTGCCCAGGGGGAGTAGACTGTCCTTCTGGAAGTACATACTCCAAGGCCTGCATGTTCCCCTCTCTGTCCATCTGGCTCCAGTATATGAACCGGAACTCGTGTTGGATGAGGCCCAGCTTAAGATGCAGAGTGGCCTCTCAGTGGACGCCATGGGGGTTTCTTCAGTCCCGTGGAGAATCTTTCCGGCGGTGGCCCCTTGGGTAGTGAGGAGTTTCACCTCTATGCTCCAGGCCTCTGGGGAAACGTACACGGTGTGGCTCATTCTCAGCACAGGTAAATAGACGTCCTCTCTTATTTACTTATTCTATTATGCTTTGCTTATATAGCGCTATGTTATTCTGCAGCAATTTACATACATTTTCATCGCTGCCCCAATGAGGCTCACAATCTAAATTACCTATCAGTATGTGGGAGGAAACCAGAGTAACTGGAGGAAACCCACGCAAAAACATGAAGAACATACAAACTCCTTGCAGATGTGGCCTTGATGGGATTTCAACCAAGGATTCCAACGCTTCAAGGCTGCGGTGCTAACCACTGAGCCACTATCATGAAATGCTGGAAGCAAAATGGCGTCCACGTGTCACTCAGTGCACTTCTCGCCCGACAGGATCCGGCTTTACGGCAGTCGCACCAATGACGGGGTCGATACCTCCGCTGTCACTCCTCTCGCTCCACAACTAGACACGTCCTCTGATCTCGTCGTAAGTTATCAGGTGAGGCATCGCTCTTCTTGGTTCTTGCCTTCTTCTTCTCTGTCACTCCACCTTTTCTGGGATGGATCCTGGATCTGGAACACCTCTTGGAGGCCGTTTCTTCGGTGGGCCACACACATGATTTTTGCGCAATCGGATGCTGACCACTCCCACGATGGGCCGGATCTCAGTTATTTTGATCCCTGTAGTCAATATCTTAGGACTCATATTGCCTTCTGCCATCTTGGGAATCGGGCCACCTTCGGCCTTTTTGGAGTTCAAGTCGCTGCCCTCCATCTTGTGCACCTTTAAGGTAGTAAACTTTATTTACTGGTTTCTTCTTTTTCATTTTCTTCATTTTTCAGGGCTTGACGCTGCTTGATGCACCACTTGAAGTGGGGTACTGGGCCGGTTTGCTGTAGGCCGGACCTGAATTCACTTTGCCCTGTAGCCTCTCTTCTAAACAAAAGTCTGGGTATTGTGTGTGGTGTGCTGGAGTATGTTTCATACTCAATTTCTTTCGGCAGCCCTTATTACCTCCCCGTCCATGGGACCGGACCCGGCTACAAACAAGACAGAAGACCTTAGGTCCGGGTTTACAGGTCCGACTTTATTGTGCAATTCATTTACACATGGCTGCAGTGTACAGATTAAAGGTAATCTGTCACCCTAAATTGGCGGGATATTTAAATGATGGCAGTCAGGTCAGATGGGCGGTGTTTTGAGTACTTGCCTTAACATGTTGTTTGCCGTTGTCTACATTATTTCTGGGAATTGTAGTCGTTGCCCTCCATATAACGCGCCTGCGCATTGCAATCTGCGGGCAAAGCATACTGCTCGTGCGTAATTCAAGATTGCAATGCGCAGGCGCGTTATATGGAGGGCAACGACTACAATTCCCAGAAATAATGTAGACAGCGGCGAACAACATGTTAAGGCAAGTACCCAAAACACCGCCCATCTGACCTGACGGCCATCATTTAAATATCCCGCCAATTTAGGGTGACAGATTACCTTTAAGACAAAGTCTCTTATTAGTGATGTTCCTTTTTTTTTTTTTTTTGCACAATCAGCCCTTGACCCCATCCTGTCCTGAGACTCACCATCTTCACCTGGCGTCCAGACGTAGCTGGAGATGTGCTCTCACTCTTAATCTTGCACTGACTGATCTCGTTCTTCTCTGCTGCACCTTCACTGCGTGAGAACCTGCTAACTCTGTTATGTTTAGCCTTGCTCTTTACTCCACCCAGAACTTGTTCTTACTGAGTCTTAGACTCTGACTAACTATCATTCATTGTAACCCGGAAAAATATTTTCTTTAAAATCTGGTCTAACCCCTCCCAAACTGAGGGCTAACCCCAACTCTATTAACTATCTAATCCCTTGTGAATATCAAACAGACAATAATTAAGGGGTAATATCACAAATGTGTGCCAATTAGTAACTACCACATGTGCCCCTAATAAAAACTAGGATAAGTGTACTCCAATAGAATTGAACAAAAAAGGAGGAAAAAAGGAGTAAAAAAAAAATCACTTGAGTATATACAAAACAATTGTTTATTAGAAAATAATGTATTACATAAAAATCACATAGTAGTGATAAATGACCCTAGCATAAAAAACACGTGGGAACAAAACTTGTATACACCGCGGCATAGGGGTACAATGAATTTAACAATTTGGAAAAAGGTAGCATTATATAGACAAACTACTGTGTGCATAAATAAACATATCAACATACATGATGTATGACGTGCCAATGTCTAACTAATGTGCCATGAAACTTCCAAAGTTTACAATATGAGCAAAATTGCTTACCCCATATAGCGTTGTTGCCGCTGTGGCTAGACCCACGTGTGACCCTCACCTCTTTCTTTTTGAGAAAGCACACGCGAAACGCGCGTCAGAGGTGAGGGTCACACGTGGGTCTAGCCACAGCGGCAACAACGCTATATGGGGTAAGCAATTTTGCTCATATTGTAAACTTTGGAAGTTTCATGGCACATTAGTTAGACATTGGCACGTCATACATCATGTATGTTGATATGTTTATTTATGCACACAGTAGTTTGTCTATATAATGCTACCTTTTTCCAAATTGTTAAATTCATTGTACCCCTATGCCGCGGTGTATACAAGTTTTGTTCCCACGTGTTTTTTATGCTAGGGTCATTTATCACTACTATGTGATTTTTATGTAATATCTAATCCCTTGTGTAGTGCAAACTGTATCCCTATCTACTGTATAGTTCCCCTAGTGGACAGACCTCCCGCATTCCCAAGGATGGCCCTAGGCAGATGTGTGGCCCAGCTGCGCTTGGTACACATGTTCCTGGAGTATGTACTGAAAGGTAATTGCAAAATCTGATATTCATTCACACTCACACTTCCCTAGATTACCACTAGAGGGAACCTTAGACTATTTAAGGGTGTGAGATAGGTAGCAGTGTGTTCAGTTGGTTAGTTCATTAGTTCATTCCAGACTGGAGGGAGTTGGAGACGAGTCTGAGGCAGTGAGTCATTCTAGCCAGACGTGTGGAGAGATCCTGTCAGACAAGACAGAGAGAGAGATTGCAAGCTGATATCCCAGGACAACTAGACTGTGAGTTCCTAACGAAGGTGGAAAGTGACTCTCGGAGCGAGCACGAGGTCAGTTGACGGAAGGTCCTGATTGTCCAGAGCGGCTGAGTTTAAGAAGGAAAAGAAGGAAGGGGACTACAGTTGTCTGAACATCGAGTTAACTGAGAATCAGTCAGCGAGCTTTGGAAAGAAGGAGGAAAGCTAATGACAAAACATACTGCTACCTTGTGCTTATGTTAAGGATGAGAGTAGAGCGACGGGCAAGTGGTGACCCTAGGAAGGAGTGACTTCGGTGACAGATCACCTTCACTCGACTTAACCGGACACCGGGTCCGAAGTATTGCTAGAACCTTTACGGCTAGTGAGAGAAACACCGGAATCCTTGCTGGACTTCAAGTCACAGAAGGTAGCCCTAAGTGCCGATACGTAACCGGGGTCAGGCAGAACAGGAGTCGGGTCTGCAGCCATAAGGACTTAGTTCTTGCCACAAGAGAAGACTTCCACCACAATGTTGGCCGGGCGTAGCTGTGCTATTTGGAGTTAAATCTGACTTCACGCAGGTTAGGACTCCCACACTTAAAAGGGACAGGAGGCCTTAAATCTACTCAGCGATTATCTGGATGTACATACTCCACCCTGAGCAGCTTCCCGGGACATACCTGCCACCTTCATCAGTAAAGGTATGGAAAGAGAACAACTTGTGTGTGACTGACTTATTATCTGCAACACCATTGACTTTGAGGGAACAGTCCCACCTGTGGGGGACTTAACATCTAGCTGCCTAGTAACATCCCCTCAGAAGAATTACCCTGCAGCGCTGGTCATATTGATCAGAAACCACAGGTGGCGTCACAAACAATTATTATTATCCCCTGTAAATATCCCCCTTTGTATGAGCGCCCAGGGCAACGGACCAAGCTATGCTACTTGTGACATTCCCCATAGACTTCAATGGGCTCGGTGCCGAGTACCCCATATCCCTGGTGTTGTGCGACTCACATAGCCTATAGGAGAACCGAACGCACAACTCTGGCCATAGGGATAAAACATAACAATACTTTTATCACAGAAATAACATTACTATATAAAACTTCACACAATATCCTAGCAACCTCTTTGTTGCCACGACATCTTCATCATCCCAGCCTTCTCCCCTACAGTATCACCAAACCATAAGATCTTGTGGGGTGGTCTAGTATGAAATATTTAGAACTAGAGAGGACTTGATCACTCCTCGCAACCCCAGTAAGTGCTCTCTACCCATGGACAGAAGCTGTGCGAATTTCCTGAGTGTCAGGATTGTCTGGTGGGTAATAAATCTATCTCTATTTAGTACCTGCTAAAAGAGGCCTAAGGAAGGACAACTAAACAACATGGTTCATAGGCACGTGAAGCAAATTCCTGTGCACAAGGAATGAAAGCTAATTTGTCTGGTCTGATCCCACAGAGAAGTTACTTTAGAAAAAATTCCTGAATATATTAATGCTGGCCACGATAGAAAGATGTTAGAACACAGAGTGCATGGCATCTTGCAGTGTAACATAGTTATTAAGGTTGAAGGAAGACTTTAAGTCCATCTAGTTCAACCCATATCCTATCCTAACATGTTGATCCAGAGGAAGGTGTATGTAATCCAAGAACGGCTAGAGTGCCTATGCATGTATGTGTCTACCATCAAAATTGCTTAGGCCGGCGTCACACACAACGACAAAAAAAAAAAAAAAAAAAAAAAATCGGTCCTTTTAGACGGTCGATTGTCGGATCAAAATGCAAACATCACACATCCTTCTGGCATCCGATTTTCCTTCAAAGATGCGATTTAGTCGCATGTGTGTGTACCTTGTAACATCCTATTTTCATCCGACTTGCGAGAATTTCTCGCAGGCCTGCAAAAATGACATATAATGGATCCAAACGAATAGTATTTCAATCACAAAAAAAAGAATAGATATATACACATAGAACACACATTATATATATATATATTACACACATGTCATTGTGACATGTATATATACACATATATTTATAGTTCCTAGACTTCTACATACTGTTATAGCCGCTAATTCAATTGCCGGCTTCTGTGAAATCACAGAAGCCGACATGAAATGATACATTGTTTCCACACAGTTAACCATGTCATTTCCTGTATTTTGATATTTGTTTAGAACTTACAATTACATGAGTGTATTTGTGCAAAATTTCAGACATGTAGGGGTTAATTAAAGGTGTAATTTTGTTGAAAAAAAAAAATGCGTGGGCTCCCGCTGTATTTTCTCCACCAGACAGACAAAGCAAAGCGAGTGGGGGCAGATAATAACAGCCTAGGGAGGGTACATTTTTTGTGCCCCCCCTGGCTACTAACATCTGCCCCCAGACACCCCAGAAAGGGCAAATCTATAATTAGATTCGCCCTTTCTGGCACTTTGCCCGTCTATTCCCATTGCCCTGTAGCGGTGGCGAATGGGTTAATAATCTCACCTTACTGTCACCTTAGTATTGAAAGGTGACCTTAAGGCAGGTTAATAATTGAGAGCTGTCAATTAGACAACTATCAATTATTAATCCTATTGGAGTAAATTAAAAAAAAAACACAGACACATTAATAAAAATTAATTTTAATGAAATAAAAACACATTTTTTTTACCATATTTTATTTTACACTTAATCCGTGCGAAGCCATTGATCTCCTAAAATAAAGATAAAAAAATAAAAAAACATTATTCTTACCTATTCTGCCACGCTGTAATCCTTCACAAAGGGTTAACTAGCTTTGAGCCAAGCAGTGCAAGTAATCCTGCATGCTCAGCTCAAAGCTCCTGAATGAATAAGTTCCTCTCCTGGCGACAGGAGAGGATGTGTTTCATGAATGAAGCTTAATTGATTGTGTCCACTTTCCCTTTAGGTCAGGTCACTAAAGTTAAATTGCCAATAAATCAATTAAGCTCCATTCATGAATCTATTCCTCTACTTTGGCTGGGAGAGGAACTTATTCATTCATGGGGTTAGAGCTAGTAGACAGAATTATCTCCCTGCTAACTGTAACCTCTTAACCCTTTCTGATGGATTACAGCGTGGGACCTGACTGTACATCGGATTGGTAAGTATAATTTTGCTTTTTTATTTTATTTTTATTACAGGAAATGGTTTTAGCAGGAAAATAAAATATGGTAAAAAAACTGTGTGATTATTTCATTAAACTTCTTTTTTATTAAACTGTGTGTGTTTGATTTTTCTTTCATACAATAGGATTAATAATTGATAGTTGTCTAATTGACAGCTCTCAATTATTAACCTGCCTTAAGGTCACCTTTCAATACTAAGGTGACATTAACGCCTTATTAACCCATTCGCCACCGCTACAGGGCAATGGGAATAGACGGGCAAAGTGCCAGAAAGGGCGAATCTAATTATAGATTTGCCCTTTCTGGGGTGTCTGGGGGCAGATGTTAGTAGCCAGGGGGGGCACAAAAAATGTACCCTCCCTAGGCTGTTATTATCTGCCCCCACTCGCTTTGCTTTGTCTGTCTGGTGGAGAAAATACAGCGGGAGCCCACGCATTTTTTTTCAACGAAATTACACCTTTAATTAACCCCTACATGTCTGAAATTTTGCACAAATACACTCATGTAATTGTAAGTTCTAAACAAATATCAAAATACAGGAAATGACATGGTTAACTGTGTGGAAACAATGTATCATTTCATGTCGGCTTCTGTGATTTCACAGAAGCCGGCAATTGAATTTGCGGCTATTACAGTATGTAGAAGTCTAGGAAATATATATATATATATTATAACACACACACACATGTCACAATTACATATATATATATATATATATATATATATATATTCTATGTGTATATATCTATTCTTTCTAGTCTTTATTAAAGCTGTCAGTGTGATTTTACAGTATAGCCGGGGATGAATTGCTGGCTTTTCTAAAGGACACCGATGCGATTTCATCGCAAGTCACACAGTGTGGTCCGTTTGTAATCCGATTTTTCATCGCTCCTATAGACTTGCATTGGCGATTGTCGACCGACAATCGGTGACAATCGGACCACAAATAAAAAAAAATATAAAAAAATCGGATACTGGGAGCTGCTCCATAGATTAACATAGGTCCGACTGCAATGCGATTTTTCATCGCATTGCAGTCGTCCGATTCTGTCGCCAGTGTGACGCCGGCCTTATAAAGAGGAACACAAGCATCAGATCTGGACAATGAAAAAGAAATTGAAAGAAATTGCCTATTTTGATGAATTCCATGTTCATCATCTGGAAGGCTGTATGTATGTGCAGCATTTATGGAATATATGGCAACAGGGACATCAGAGAAGCACTATATAAACATGGCAAGCTGGCAGAAACTGTGTGATGCTCTGCACAATGGTCTACTGGAAAACCTTGGTTTCTACTATATATGTGGATGCTACTTTATAAAAAATGAACAACCCCTTTAAGGCTTTGACTTCTTCTGTGCTCTTTGGATCTCAATCTGCTTGAGCATTTGTAGGATGTGTTGGAAAAAGTCCCATTCATGGAAGCCACATTACCCGACATACAGGCATTCTTTGCAAGTGACCTGCAGTGTTTTAAACAGGTATTTACGTTTGTCTAACACTAAGTGGGACAATTTACATTCAAATGTGGCAAATAATTTGCAGTTGCAATAGTAAATCTGCCCCAATATCTGCAAAGCTATAAGGATAAACATTTCCTGCTAAAAAAGAACAAAGTTCAGAACTTTGGACTTGTTAACAGGTTTGTTACTTTTGAAGTACTCAAATCGGAGCTCTTCACTTTCCAAATTTTAATATTTACCTAACATCTTGTTTTCCTCCTATTAAGAAAACACTGACCATCCACATTCTGCATCATTTCAACCATTAAAGGGAACCTGTCACCAGAAAAAAAATGTTATTAGCCGCCAGATATTGGGTTAATCTGCATGTTAATAGCATTATTCACCTGCCCGGTGACTGCACGTAGCCGAACACTGCAGGAGAAAATTAACTTTATTACCCTAGCAGAGTTCCGGTTTCAGACACAGGGGGGCGCCAGCACTGGTTAAGTCACCGCTCTAAGTATGCAGAGCAGCGTCAGTAACCAACCCTGACTGACACTAGCTCTGCATTAGGCCAGGCTGTCAGTCAGTGCCGGGGGTGCAGTTACAGATGCTGCTCTGTATACTTAGAGTGGTGACTCAACCGGCGCCGGCACCACCACCGTGACTGAAACCCAAACGCTGCCAGGGGAAATAAAGTTAATTTTTTTCCCACAGCATTCAGCTAAGTGCAGGTGCCAGGCAGGTTAATAACTCTATTAACATGCAGATTAACCACATCTCTGCAGGTTCAGATTGTTTTTTTCTGATGCCAGGTTCCCTTTAAATCTAATGACATGCACATGTAACAATTTTGTTTAATTCTGCTGTTATGTCCATCTGTCTAGACAAACTTGTTAGATATTAATGATTCCTGAAAAGTGTAGAAATCAGCATACGATGTTGGGCCAACAGGTTTACCTTGAATGGTTGTTGAATATTAAGAGAAAGATTTTACAACATCCATGAGTTCTAGCTAAAGCCAATGTGCACTGCAAAAACTCCTAATATCCTAAGTAAATTAGTTTGTTAATTAGCTGTCAAATTTATTTTTAACTCACTGTGTCAAGTAAAATTTGACATTACTGAATGTTGGATTATACAGTGGATATAAAAAATATTATAACACAATTCCAATGTGTAATGTAACCTCATGGCTACAAACTCAACAAAATCCCAAACAATGGTCTTAGGCTGGTTTCACATTTGCGTATCTGTGCGCAGCGGTTGATCCGCATAGATCCGCATGCGTCATATCTTTAAGATGGTGTACGCAGGGACATGCGTTTGCATGTTTTTGCGTACGTTTGCGTATGCATGCGTCGTTTCGCAGTCTGCGGCGGTGTCCGGCGAACGCAACATGTTGCATTTTTTTGAAGCGTCAAAAATCCGTCAAACATGCACAGTCATGCACATGCGGATAAGTGCGTCAAAACAACGCATTACTGTCTATGGGAACCCATTGGTACGCAAGGACATGCGCATGGATGCGTTCGATGCACATGTGGACTTCAGACTGCGCATGTCCAGGAACTGATTACAGCACCTGGAAATATCAAATGCATGCGCATAAATAACGCAAACGTATGCAAACGCAGCGGTTTTTTTTGGCTCCAAGTGTAAACTGTAGCTGATAAAAAACGCTGCGTTAGCATGTGTTTTGGCATGCGTTTGCGCATGAAGATGATATGCTGCACACACAAATGTGAACTTAGCCTTAGAGAGATAAAGAGGCATAAACATAAATATCATGAAATGTAATATTTTATTTGGAATTAATTAAAAAATTCATTTAAAATGTAAACACAAGGGTCTTCAATGAGGTAGCAAGGCGTAAACTATCAGTAGCTGGGGGCTTAGCAGCTCGATGAGGAATGTAAATGAACTAATATTTGTAACAAATATGCATAAAAAAAAAAAAAAAAAAAAAAAATCGATGTATGTTAGAAATCAACTTTAAATAAAGTGCAGCGGGCTGGTGGTGGTATACAGCTGAAGTCAGTGCTTCTGGAACAGAGAGGTTATAGTAACGACGAGTGTACCTCGTACTATTTGTAAATAATTCATTAAAGGTCACGTGTGGATAAACTAACAGGGAGCTGCAAAGCAATCATAAGGTATAAAATTACTTACATTAATGTAAATCCAGCTACGGATGTGCCACAGCTAGGATCCTACCAGGCTTCTTCCATTGGGGCATGTGTGTTGTGAGTATAGTGTATGGGTTTAAATAGTATCTCAAACAGCTGCTGCGCATGTCGGTAACTCAGGTGTGTATTACGCCGAACCGCCCCTCTGTAAGAAGTGACTTCCAGAAGTTAAGAGGCAGTCCCGAAAGGAGCATGTGTGAACTGAGTCCCGAGATTAAACAGGATATCGCTGCATAAGGTGAGAAGGAGTTGTAAAACGGTGTGTTACAACAGGATCTGTGAATAATACATACAGTGTGTACGGAAAGTATTCAGACCCCTTTAGATTTTTCACTCTTTGTTTCATTGCAGCCATTTGATAAATTAAAAAAATATTTTTTTTTCATTAACCCCATCACCCCCAAGGGTGGTTTGCACGTTAATGACTCTTTATGAGGTTATAACTCTGGAACGCTTCAACGGATCTTCGCGATTCTGAGATTGTTTTCTCGTGACATATTGTACTTCATGATAGTGGTAAAATTTCTTCCATATAACTTGCGTTTATTTATGAAAAAAACGCAAATATGGCAAAAATTTTGAACATTTTGCAATTTTCAAACTTTGAATTTTTATTCCCTTAAAACAGAGAAATATGTCACACAAAATAGTTAAGAAATAACATTTCCCACATGTCTACTTTACATCAGCACAATTTTGGAAACAAAATTTTTTTTTGTTAGGAAATTATAAGGGTTAAAAGTTGACCAGCGATTTCTCATTTTTACAACAAAATTTACAAAGCCATTTTTTTTCGGGACCACCTCATATTTGAAGTCACTTTGAGGGGTCTATATAGCAGAAAATACCCAAAAGTGACACCATTCTAAAAACTACACCCCTCAAGGTACTCAAAACCACATTCAAGAAGTTTATTAACCCTTCAGGTGCTTCACAGGAGCTGAAGCAACGTGGAAGGAAAAAATGAACATTTTACTTTTTAGTCACAAAAATGATCTTTTACAAACATTTTTTTTATTTTTACAAGGGAAAAAGGAGAAAAAGGACTGATAAAGTTGTTGTGCAATTTCTCCTGAGTACGCCGATACCCCATATGTGAGGGAAAACCACTGTTTGGGCATACGGCAGAGCTCGGAATGGAAGGAGCGCAGTTTGACTTTTCCAAACCAAATTTGGCTAGAATTGCGAACGGACGCCATGTCGCGTTTGGAGAGGCCCTGATGTGCCTAAACAATGGAAACCCCCCACATGTCACCACATTTTGGAAACTAGACCCCTAAGGAACTTATCTAGATGTGTGGTGAGCACTTTGAACCCTCAAGTGCTTCACGCAAGTTTGTAATGTAGAGCCGTGAAGAAAAAAAATCATATTTTTTCCACAAACATGATGTTTTAGTCCCCAAATTTTTATTTTCCCAAGGGTAAGAGGAGAAATTGGACCACAAAAGTTGTTGTCCAACATGTCCTGAGTACGCTGATACCCCATATGTGGGGGGAACCACTGTTTGGGCGCACGGCAGGGCTTGAAAGGGAAGGAGCGCCGTTTGACTTTTCCAAACCAAAATTGGCTGGAATTGCGAACGGACGCCATGTCGCGTTTGGAGGGCCCCTGATGTGCCTAAACAGTGGAAACCCCCCACATGTCACCACATTTTGGAAACTAGACCCCCTAAGGAACTTATCTAGATGTGTGGTGAGCACTTTGAACCCTCAAGTGCTTCACGCAAGTTTGTAATGTAGAGCCGTGAAGAAAAAAAATCATATTTTTTCCACAAACATGATGTTTTAGTCCCCAAATTTTTATTTTCCCAAGGGTAAGAGGAGAAATTGGACCACAAAAGTTGTTGTCCAACATGTCCTGAGTATGCTGATACTCCATATGTGGGGGGGAACCACTGTTTGGGCGCACGGCAGGGCTTGAAAGGGAAGGAGCGCCGTTTGACTTTTCCAAACCAAAATTGGCTGGAATTGCGAACGGACGCCATGTCGCGTTTGGAGGGCCCCTGATGTGCCTAAACAGTGGAAACCCCCACATGTCACCACATTTTGGAAACTAGACCCCCTAAGGAACTTATCTAGATGTGTGGTGAGCACTTTGAACCCTCAAGTGCTTCACGCAAGTTTGTAATGTAGAGCCGTGAAGAAAAAAAATCATATTTTTTTCACAAGCATGATGTTTTAGTCCCCAATTTTTTATTTTCCCAAGGGTAAGAGGAGAAGTGGTTGTCCAATTTGTCCTGAGTACGCTGATACCCCATATGTTGGGGGGATCCACTGTTTGGGCATACGGCAGGGCTCGGAAGGGAAGCAGTGACGTTTTGGAATGCAGACTTTGATGGAATGGTCTGCGGGCGTCATGTTCCGTTAGCAGAGCCCTGATGTGCCTAAACAGTGGAAACCCCCCACATGTGACCCCATTTTGGAAACTAGACCCCCTAAGGAACTTATCTAGGTGTGTGGTGAGCACTTTGAACCCCAAAGTGTTTCACTAACGTTTATAATGCCCTGGCGTGAAAAAAAAAATATTATTTTTTTTCCACAAAAGTGATGTTTTAGTCCCCAATTTTTTATTTTCCCAAGGGTAAGAGGAGAAATTGGACCCCAAAAGTGGTTGTCCAATTTGTCCTGAGTACGCTGATACTCCATATGTTGGGGGGATCCACTGTTTGGGCATACGGCAGGGCTCGGAAGGGAAGCAGTGACGTTTTGGAATGCAGACTTTGATGGAATGGTCTGCGGGCGTCATGTTTCGTTAGCAGAGCCCCTGATGTGCCTAAACAATGGAAACCCCCCACATGTGACCCCATTTTGGAAACTAGGCCCCCTAAGGAACTTATCTAGGTGTGTGATGAGCACTTTGAACCCCCAAGTGTTTCACTAAAGTTTATAATGCCCAGGTGTGAAAAAAAAAATCCTACTTTTTACCTCACACAAATGATGTTTTAGTCCCCAATTTTTTATTTTCCCAAGGTTAAGAGGAGAAATTGGACACCAAAAGTTGTTGTCCAATTTGTCCTGAGTACACTGGTACCCCATATGTGGGAAAAAACTGTTTGGGCACAATTCGGGGCTCAGAAGGGAAATTGTGACGTTTTGGAAGCAGACTTTGATGGAATGGTCTGTTGGCGTCATGTTCCGTTTGCAGAGCCCCTGATGTGCCTAAACAGTAAAAAAAAACACAAGTGACATAATTTTGGAAAGTAGACTCCCAAGGAACTTTTCTAAATGTGCCCCCCTTCTGGAACTAATCTTTCCTGTAAAGTAAATTAGTAGTGCATGGAGGTGTGGTACAATTTGAAACAATCCTTCATACACAGGCCAGGTTTTTCGGGGCAGGTGTCGCATTGGTAAGTGGTGTCCTTGCGTATTCCCCTTTTGTAACACACTCGGCACCTTTTTTGCGACTTACCTTTTCTTCCAGTTGGCGGGACCACCCCCGGGAAATGCTGACCTGGTATGATACGAGCACCTTCAGTTCCGGAAGTACTGGGGCCCGCTGTTTCCTGAGCGCCAAACATCAGGGCCTTAACCACTACCTCCTGAAACTGAAGGTACGTCGTATCGCTGTTGCGTGCACATCGTGACAGCAGGAAAGCGTTGAGCATTGCCATTTGGACGATGTGCACGGACAGCTTCTTGTACCACACCTTGGCCTTTCTCAAAGCACTGTACGGTTGGAGGAGTTGATCAGAGAGATCAACACCCCCCATGTATTTATTGTACCCCAGTACACAGTCCGGTTTGCGGACCTGTGTAGAGGTACCCCGTACAGTGCTGAGGGCGCTGCCATCACCATGTATGGTGGTCAAGAGAAGGACATCCCTCTTGTCCTTGTACTTGACCACCAACAGGTGGTCGCTACATTGGGCTCTGCTCTCACCCTTTCTGAGCATCAGCCCAAGTAGCGTCTTTGGGAGGCCTCTCTGATTTTTGCGGACGGTACCGCAGGCTGCGGTACCTCGCGCAGAGAGGGATTTGTAGAGTGGGATGCTGGAATAAAAGTTATCAGTGTAAAGGTGATAACCTTTATCCAGCAGTGGGTGCACCAAATCCCACACAATTTTCCCACTCACTCCCAGGACAGGGGGACACTCAGGGGGTACAATCCTGGTGTCCTTTCCTTCGTAAACTCTAAAGCTGTGTGTGTACCCTGAGGTACTCTCACACAGTTTGTAGAGTTTGGTTCCGTACCTTGCCCTCTTGCTGGGCAGGTACTGGCGAAATGCGAGCCGTCCCTTAAAATGAACCAAGGACTCATCCACGCAGATGTCCCTTTGGGGCACGTACACTTCAGCAAACTTTTTGTTGAAGTGTTCGATGACCGGCCAAACTTTGAACAGGCGGTCAAAGTTGGGGTCATCTCGTGGGGGACACTGTGCATTATCATTATAATGCAGGAATTTGTGGATGGCCTCAAAACGCGTCCGAGCCATGACCATTCGGAACAGTGGAGTGTTGTATAAAATATCAACACTCCAATATTGCCGAATTTCTGGCTTCTTTAGGATCCCCATATGGAGGACCAGGCCCCAAAACTGCATCATTTCAACTGCGTCTACAGGAGACCAGTTGGAAAATGATGAACGGGGGTTTTGCGCCAAAAATTGCCGAGCGTACAAATTTGTTTGCTCCACCATGAGGTTAATTAAATCTTCAGAGAAAAAGACTTTGAAAAAGTCTATTTCTGTGAAGCCGGTGGAGTCAAACCTGATTCCTGATTCTGCCACAAAATCAGGAATCAGTGGCTCGTAATTTTCGGGGGCCGGGGTCCATACGGGGTCCGAAGAGGGGTGCGCTGGTTCATTTTCAGGGGCGGGCGCTGCCTCATGTTCTGTCCTGGGGCGTCTGCGTGGCGGTTCCGCAGGACCCGAGGAGGAAGATGAGGAGGAAGAAGAATCTTCATCTGAAAAATAAAGAAATGTGGGATCCTCTCCCTCGCTATCAGTGTCGGAGGCAAGGAAAGCGTATGCCTCCTCCACTGAATAGCGCTGTTGGGATGAGCGTGACGAGCAGGACATTTTTTTTTGTGAATGTGGTGCTTTGTGTGAACTTTATTTATAACTGTGTGTGTGTGGGGGGGGGGATAGTGATTGGTGTAAACTAAGGTGAAAAGAAAAAGCTAAAAGAAAAGAAAGCGAATAGGGAAAAAAAAGGCCTGTGAAAAAAAGTCTAAACCAGCAGGCACGAGCTCTGATAAGTGACCGGTGTCACTTATCAAAGTTCCGTGGCTGCTGGATGTGCGCACGGGAGTGACGGAAAGGGGGGTGAAAAAAAAAACTGGCAGGCACGAGCTCTGATAAGTGACCGGTGTCACTTATCAAAGTTCCGCAGCTGCTGGATGTGCGCACGGGAGTGGCGGAAAGGGGGGTGAAAAAAAAAATGGCAGGCACGAGCTCTGATAAGTGACCGCTGTCACTTATCAAAGTTCCGCGGCTGCTGGATGTGCGCACGGGAGTGGCGGAAAGGGGGGTGAAAAAAAAAAAAAAAAAACAGCAGGAACGAGCTCTGATAAGTGACTGGTGTCACTTATCAAAGTTCCGCGGCTGCTGGATGTGCGCACGGGAGTGGCGGAAAAGTTGGTGGAAAAAAAAAAAAAAAAACAGCAGGAACGAGCTCTGATAAGTGACTGGTGTCACTTATCAAAGTTCCGTGGCTGCTGGGTGTGCGCACGGGAGTGGCAGAAAAGTTGGTGAAAAAAAATAAAAAAAAAAACAGCGGGAACGAGCTCTGATAAGTGACTGGTGTTACTTATCAAAGTTCCGTGGCTGCTGGGTGTGCGCACGGGAGTGGCGGAAAAGTTGGTGAAAAAAACAAAAAAAAAAACAGCAGGAACGAGCTCTGATAAGTGACTGGTGTCACTTATCAAAGTTCCGCGGCTGCTGGATGTGCGCACGGGAGTGGCGGAAAAGTTGGTGGAAAAAAAAAAAAAAAACAGCAGGAACGAGCTCTGATAAGTGACTGGTGTCACTTATCAAAGTTCCGTGGCTGCTGGGTGTGCGCATGGGAGTGGCGGAAAAGTTGGTGAAAAAAAACAAAAAAAAAAACAGCAGGAACGAGCTCTGATAAGTGACTGGTGTCACTTATCAAAGTTCCGTGGCTGCTGGATGTGCGCACGGGAGTGGCGGAAAAGTTGGTGAAAAAAAAAAAAAAAAACGGCAGGAACGAGCTCTGATAAGTGACTGGTGTCACTGATCAAAGTTCCGTGGCTGCTGGATGTGCGCACGGGAGTGGCGGAAAGGGGGGGGTGAAAAAAAAACGGCAGGCACGAGCTCTGATAAGTGACCGCTGTCACTTATCAAAGTTTGCAGCTGCTGGATGTGCGCACGGAGGGGGGTGCGAAAGTGTTGATCGGTGAACTGCGTCACCAATCAACGCTCGGCGGCGCAAAGGGGGGGTAAAAAGAGGGGAAAGGGAAGGGGGGAATGGGGGGATTGGGGTGGATCGGGCAGGGATCGGGGCTCAAAAACTCACGTTTGTAGTCTTTTCTTTCTTTTCTCTTCTTTCTTCTCTCTTCTTTCTTCTCTCTTCTTTCTTCTCTCTTCAGCAGGAGTTGTGGTGTCACAGGCTACTGTGGCACCACAAGGCCCAGCACAGGAGGAGTTCTGGCAGTGTGACCGCACAGCAGGAATCCTCAGCAAGTGTGAGGACCCCTGCAGTGCGGTCAGACAGGTCAGATCCAGTTTGCAGACAGGTCACAGAGCGGTCACATCGCTGCTGTGACCTGTCATTGGTGGGATCGATGATCACATCAATCCCACCAATCAAAGGAGACCCCTGCATTGCCGGTTGCTAGGCACCGGCCTAGTAATCGGAGCTCACAGCTCCGATTCCTAGGCAGGTCACCGGCAGGTCACCTAGCAGGGCACAGAGCGGTCACACCGCTGCTGTGCCCTGTGATTGGCGCGATCGTCGATGACATCGATCGCGCCAATCAGCTCCTTCATGCCCTACAGGCCCTGGCCTAGGATCGGTGCTATTACTGCACCGATCCAGGCAGGTACAGGCAGGGCACAGCGCGGATATACCGCGGCTGTGCCCTGCGATTGGCGCGATCGATGTGATCGGCGATCGCGCCAATCCGGGGGGGGTCTGGACCTTCCTAGGCCCAGGCCTAGGATCGAGTACATCGGTACTCGATCCTAGCCTGCGATCTCACTGTTTCAGCCGCTCTGATTGGCTAAAACAGTGAGAAAGGCTGTGATTGGCTGTTCAGAATTCAACAGCCAATCACAGCGATCGGGAGGCCTGAGGGGGGAGGACGTAGCCCGGGATGCCGACGCCAACTTCCAAGAGGTAAGCTGGCGTCGGAATTTTAATGCGATCACCGCTACTTAAGTCGCAATGTCGCATTAAAGGGCATGACGTACTATCCCGTCCATGGTCAGAATGGCACGGGTTTTATGGACGGGATAGTACGTCTAATGTCAGAGAGGGGTTAATGTACACTCTGCACTCCATCTTGACTGAAAAAACAGAAATGTAGAAACGAAATTTTTGCAAATTTATTAAAAAAGGAAAACTGAAATATCACATGGTCATAAGTATTCAGACCCTTTGCTCAGTATTCAGTAGAAGCACCCTTTTGAGCTAGTACAGCTATGAGTTTTCTTGGGAAGCATGCAACAAGTTTTTCACACCTGGATTTGGGGATCCTCTGCCATTCTTCTTTGCAGATCCTCTACAGTTCTGTCAGGTTGGATGGTGAACGTTGATGGACAGCCATTTTCAGGTCTCTCCAGAGATGCTCAATTGGGTTTAGGTCAGGGCTTTGGCTGGGCCATTCAAGAATGGTCACAGAGTTGTTCTGAAACAGCTCCTTTATTATTTTAGCTGTGTGCTTAGGGTCATTGTCTTGTTGGAAGGTGAACCTTCGGCCAAATCTGGGGTCCAGAGCACTCTGGAAGAGGTTTTCATCCAGGATATCTCTGTACTTGGCAGCATTCATGTTTCCTTCAATTGCAACCAGTCGTTCTGTCCCTGCAGCTGAAAAATACCCCCTTAGCATGAGGCTGCCACCACCATGTTTCACTGTTGGGATTGTATTGGGCAGGTAATGAGCAGTGCCTGGTTTTCTCCACACATACCACTTAAGGGTATGCCACACTAAACAACGTCGCTAACAAGATCGCTAAAAAACGTCACTATTTAGCGATCTCGTTAGTGACGTTGTTATGTGTGGCATCTAGCGACGACGTGGCCCCTGCTGAGATCCTGCTGTGATCTCGTTCATCTCAGCGATCGTTCGGGACCCTATTTTTATCGCCGGCGTCCCGCTGGTAAGTATATATCGCAGAGTGTGGCACCTTTTTTTTAGCGATTTAGCGGTATTTTGTACCGCTAAAGTCGTTAAGGAGATCGCTAACCGCGATAGTGTCCTTAACGACATCGCTAAATTAGGCCACTACTAGCGATATTAAAACGATCCCGCTAGCGATCTCATTAGTATGCGACGCTAACGAGATCGTTAGAGGGATCGTGTAGTGTGGCAGTACCTTTAGAATTATCACCAAAAAGTTCTATCTTCGTCTCATCAGACCAGAGAATCTTATTTCTCATAGTCTGGGAGTCCTTCATGTGTTTTTAGCAAACTCTATGTGGGCTTTCATATGTCTTGCACTGAGGAGAGGCTTCCATCAGGCCACTCTGCCATAAAGGCCCGACTGGTGGAGGGCTGCAGTGATAGTTGACTTTGTGGAACTTTCTCCCATCTCCCTACTGCATCTGTGGAGCTCAGCCACAGTGATCTTGGGGTTCTTCTTTACCTCTCTCACCAAGGCTCTTCCCCCATGATTGCTCAGTTTGGCTGGACGGCCAGGTCTAGGATGACTTCTTGTTGTCCCAAACTTCTTCGATTTAACCCCTTCATGACCCAGCCTATTTTGACCTTAAAGACCTGGCCATTTTTTGCAATTCTGACCAGTGTCCCTTTATGAGGTAAAAACTCATGAACGCTTCAACGGATCCTAGCGATTCTGAGATTGTTTTTTCATGACATATTGCACTTCATGTTAGTGGTGAATTTAGGTCGATAAGTTTTGCGTTTATTTGTGAAAAAAATGAAAATTTGGCGAAAATTTTGCAATTTTCAAATTTTAAATTTTTGTTCTGTTAAACCAGAGAGTTATGTGACACAAAAGAGTTAACAAATAACATTTCCCACATGTCTACTTTACATCAGCACAATTTTGGAAACAAAATTTTGTTTTGTTAGGAAGTTATAAGGGTTAAAAGTTGACCAGCGATTTCTCATTTTTACAACAAAATTTACAAAACCATTTTTTTTTCAGGGACCACCTAACATTTGAAGTCACTTTGAGGGGGTCTATATGGCAGAAAATACCCAAAAGTGACAACATTCTAAAAACTGCACCCCTCAAGCTACTCAAAACTACATTCAAGAAGATCATTAACCCTTCAGGTGCTTCACAGGAACTAAAGCAACATGGAAGGAAAAAATGGACATTTTAATTTTTCCAACAAAAATTTTCTTCTAGCATCAATTTTTTTCATTTTTACATGGGCAACAGGATAAAATGGATCCTAAAATTTGTTGGGCAATATCTCCTAAGTACACCGATACCTCATATGTGGTTATAAACCACTGTTTGGGCGCACGGCAGGGCTCAGAAGGGAAGTAGCGCCATTTGACTTTTTGAATGGAAAATATGCTGGAATATTTAGCAGTTGCCATGTCGCATTTGGAGAGTCCCTGTGTGCCTAAACATTGGAGATCCCCCACAAGTGACCCCATTTTGGAAACTAGACCCCCCCAAGAAACTTACCTATATGCATAGTGAGCACTTTGAGCCCCCAGGTGCTTCACAAATTGATCCGTAAAAAAAAGAAAGTACTTTTTTTTTCACAAAAATTTTCTTTTAGCCTCAGTTTTTTCATTTTCACATGGCAACAGGATAAAATAGATCATAAAATTTGTTGGGCAATTTCTCCTGAGTACACCGATACCTCATATGTGGTCATAAACCACTGTTTGGGCGCACGGCAGGGCCCAGAAGGGAAGGAGTGCCATTTGACTTTATGAATGGAAAATTAGCTCCAATCATTAGCGGACACCATGACGCTTTTGGAGAGCCCCTTATTTGCCTAAACAGTGAAAAAAAACACAAGTGACACCATTTTGGAGACTAGACCCCTTAAGGAACTTATCTGGATGTGTTGTAAGCATTCTGAACCCCCAAATGCTTCACAGACGTTTATAACGCAGAGCAGTGAAAATAAAAAAAAATCATTTTTTTTCCTCAAAAATGATTTTTTAGCCCGCTATTTTTTATTTTCACAAGGGTAACAGGAGACATTGGACCACAAAACTTGTTGTGCAATTTGTCCTGAGTACACTGATACCCCATATGTGGGGGGGAACCACTGTTTTGGCGCATGGGAGAGCTCAGAAGGGAAGGAGCGCCATTTTGGAATGCAGATTTTATAGAATGTTCTGCGGGTGTCATGTTGCGTTTGCAGAGCCCCTGATGTGCCTAAACAGTAGAAACCCCCCACAAGTGATCCCATTTTGGAAACTAGACCCCACAAGGAGCTTATCTAGATGTGTAGTGAGCACTTTGAACCCCCAAGAGCTTCACAGAAGTTTATAAACGCAGAGCAGTGAAAATAAAAAAATCTTTTTTTCCTCAAAAATTATTTTTTAGCCCGCTATTTTTTATTTTCCCAAGGATAATAGGATAAATTGGACCCCAAAAGTTGTTGTCCAGTTTGTCCTGAGTACACTGATACCCCATATGTGGGGGGAACCACTGTTTGGGCGCATGGCAGGGCTCAGAAGTGAAGGAGCACTATTTGACTTTTTGAATGGAAAATTAGCTCCAATCATTAGCGGATATCATGTCGTGTTTGGAGAGCCCCTGTGTGCCTAAACTTTGGAGCATCCCCTGCCAGCAACACATCATGGACTTTGACCTCATGGAAGGACACGACACATGAGCGCCTTCTTGTTGCACTATCTTCAACATGATGCCAGTATTCTTAGGGTTAGAAATAGTGCTGACTACTGACTACTGGGTTGCCACTCTGTTAGATCCATAGTACAAGAGTAAATTTAGCCAGATGCTTACACACCTGGAAAGGGATGCGTGCATGCTGGAGCATCCAAAAATGCCTGTAGACAATCCAAAGAGTGGTTTTCCTGAAGACACTAGTGAGGCATACAATATGCATCTCCGTTCTAGATGTCCAACCCTGGGAATGTCAAGGAGTCATAGCAAAAACATTAGCAGTAGCAGCAGCAGGTTAAGTGGCATAAGCAATTTCTTTGAATCATTTCACACATTTTTTAGACCAGCCCGTGCACCAGCAGAACAGAATACAAGTCATACACGTTGTAAATGACTGGAGAGGATAGTCCATGAGTATATTGAGCTCGATATAAATGCCATCGGGGGGATGGACCCTTTTGCATTTTGGTCTTCAAAAATGGAAGAGTGGGCTGAACTCGCCTGTCAAGGCAGCCAACGTTCTCTTAGAACTTGTCTTCCACGATGCTGGTGGTGTCCTGATGGATAAGCGCATTTGGCTGTCCTCTGAAAGTGTAGACCACCTAACTTTCATCAAAATGAACAAGTCATTGATCTCCAAAGACTTTTGCAGCCCAGTTGCAGACTGGGCAGACTAGGCGATGGTGTCGCTTTTACTGTCATGCATTGATCTCACATTATTGCAGTCTCTGCTATGCTTGTGATGTCTTCTGTACCTGTTGTTGCTACTGCTACTGATATTACAAACATTTTTTTTAAATGTTGAGACTTCAAGTTGGTTCCCCATCTGGTGGGTTGCCTGTGGTGGAAGGTGTGTCAGAGGCCTATTATAGTGTTTCTACTCTGTGGAAACTGATGCCACTTTAGTGGTGTGTGACAGTTATTTTTTGAAATGTGGAGAATCCAAGTTGGGTAATCCATCTGGTGGGTTGCCTGTGTAAGTAGGGCTCCCAAAGAGGCATGCCTGCACTAACTTTCATTCAACTACCTGTGCCACTTTCCTTTTTTTTCTACCAATAGAACTGTATGAAAAAAAATTAAAACATTGGGAAGTGTTGCATGGGGTATCAGGGCTACCAGCTAAGAAGGCTTACACCATTCCTTTAACCATTCCTTTAACCACCTCATTGAAACTTCAATTCCAAGCTGTAAATCCTGGGCCAGACCCTGATACCTCATGCATGGCTCATGACTGACTGCTTCTACTGTGGGTCAATTTATCAGTATACAACTTGTGTTATTTTCCTTACATTGTTCTACCAATAGTACTGTATTAAACTGATGTTTGTGTCATCTGAGTGTGGATGAAAAAAAAAATTAGAGGTGTTGCATGAGGTATTAGGGCTCCCAGCTAAGCAGGCTTACTCTGCTCCCTTAACCAACAAGTCCTCATTAAAACTTCAATTCCAAGCTGTAAATGCTTGCCCAGACCCTGATACCTTATGCATGGCCCATGGCTGATTGCTGTTGTGCCATTTGTATTCTACTGTGGATCAATTTATGCCATTTTCATGGTGTCTGTCCCTCATTTTAGCTGTTTGGGAAGCTTTTTGTCACCCCTGAATGTACTGTGTTTAAGTTTGGTTTGGCTTCCCATTGAATTTATTGGGGTTCGGGTACATATGGCGAACATGTTCGGCAAATGTCTAAACGTTCGGCGAATCAAACAGAGGTTGACTAAGGTTCACTTATCTCTAGTGCCAAGTCTCCTTCTATCCAACCACATGCCAATGTTTTTAGGGGGGAATGTAAATACTGTGTACAAGTTGATCTCCGAAAGATCTTCCCTTTCCAAAGGTAATAACAGGTGTGTCAGACAGAAAATACCATATGTCAGTATCATCCTTAAGGATATGCCAATGTTTATGTATGATTTTTCTAACCTCATGGGAGCAATCATCAAATTTCCTATCAGTCTTAGAAAGTGGTCCTTATTGATGTTATTTGCTGGTCTTAAGTTTGTTCTTGTTTGCAATTCTGCATAGCCAAAGGATTCCTTAAGATCCCCCTTTAGGATAATCTCATCCCAGAAACCTAGCCCTCAATTCTCGTGCTTGAGTGTGAAACAACGATGTAAAGAAGCAATTTCTCCTGACTCTTAAATATTGCCCCTTGAGGATACCTCTCCTAAGGCCGAACGGGTTGTGACTGTCCCGTCTAAGTAGATTATTTGTCCAGGTCAGTGTTCTGTATATGTTAGTCTGTATGCGTCCTTCACTGTCTGTTCTGACATAATGTCCAATAAGTTGATGGAATTAAAGTAAATTTCAGACCCATTGTGTTGATATTTAGTTCCTGGACAAACTTAGTGAAACAAGAGACATCCCCATCCACAGATTAACAATATTGTCAATGTAGCGCCCCAAGAACAATATCTGGGGGCACAACAGTAGCCTCCCACCAGCATAAGGAGCAAGTTGGCATAGGTGGGGGAGTTGGGACTGCCCATAGCCATGCCCCTGAGCTGGTGGTAGGATTTACTGTTGAATAGAGCATAATTGTGTGTCAGTACGAATCTAATGAGTTCACAAATAAATTGACTTTGCGGAATCAAGTGCACGCCTCAAGACCTTATATAAAATTCTGTTGCTTTTATCAATACATCATGTGGAATGCTGCTGTATAGAGCTTCTACGTCAATTGATGCTAATGGTGTATTTTTGCTCATTAAGATGTCTTCAAATTTCAACAAAAGGTCAAAGGTGTCATGTATACAGTTGTGTGACAAATGTTTTCCACTTCTTGAGTTCCTATTCTTTTGCATGTTTGTTACATTTAAAATTTTCAGATGGCCAAATAAATTTAAATATTAGACAAAGATAGCACAAGTAAATACATGAAATGCAGCTTTTAGAATTAAGGTCTTTATTTTTAAGGGAATAAGAAATCCAAACCTACAGGGCCCTGTGTGAAAAAGCGATTCCTCCCTCCTTTAAAACATAAATTAACTGGGGTTTATCACATCTTTGAGAAGTTGGGTTCACATTCCGTATCCACATGCAGGCCCGACTACAGCCACACCTGTTCTCAATCAAGAAATCACTTAAATAGGACATGCCTGACAAAGTGAAGTAGACCAAAAGATCATCAACAGCTAGACATCATGCAGCAATCCAAAGAAGTTCTGGAACAAATGATTTACAAAGTAATGGAGATCTATTAGTCTGAAAATGGTTATAAAGCTATTTTTTAAGCTTTGGGCATCCAGAGAACCACAGTGAGAGCCATTATTCACAAATGATAAAAACATGGAACAATGGTGAACCTTCCCAGGAGTAGCCGGCCGACCAAAATGTGGTCAAGAGGTCACAAATGAGGTCACAAAAGACCCCACAAGAACATCCAAAGAACTGAAGGCCTCACTTGCTTCAGTTCAGTGTTCATGACTCCACCAAAATGAAGAGACTAGGCAAAAATAGCCTGCATGGCAGAGTTCCAACACAAAAACTGTTGAGCAATAAGAACATAAAGGTTTGTGTCAGTTTTGGAGAAATTATCTTGTTGATCCTCAAGACTTTTGAGAGAATACTCTGTGGATTGACGAGACAATAGTTTTTGGATGGTGTATGTCCCATTACATCTTTTGTAGAAGTAACACAGCATTTCAGAAATGTAACATCATACTAGCAGTAAAATATGGGGGTGATAGTAGGATGGTCTGGGGCTGTTTTGCTGCTTCCGGACCTGGAAGACTTGCTGTGGTAAATGGAATCATGAGTTCTGCTGTCCACCAAAAAATCCTGAAGGAGAATGTATGGCCACCCGTTCGTGACCTCAAGCTGAAGAGCACTTTGGTTATGCGGAAGGACTATGATCCAAAACACAGAAGCAAGTCCAACTCTGAAAGGCTTAAGTAAAACAAAAGACTTTGGAGCGGCCTAGTCAAAGTTCTGACATTAATCCAATTGAGATGTTGTGGCATGACCTTAAAAAGGCGGTTCATGCTTGGAAACCCTTCAATGTGTCTGAATTACAACAATTCTGCAATTCTGCAAATATGAGTTTGCCAAAATTGCTCCAGAGCGTTGTTGCTGCTAAGGGTTACCCAACCAGTTATTTAGCTCAGGGGGCAATCATTTTTTCACACAGGGTCCTATAGGTTTGGATTTCTTTTTCCCCTAATAATAAAAGCCTTAATTTAAAAACTGCATTTTGTGTTTACCTGTGTTGTTTTTGTTTAATATTTAAATTTGTTTAGTGATCTGAAACATTTAAGTATGACAAACATGCAAAAGAAAAGGAAATTAGGAATGGGCAAACACTTTCACACTACTGTATAAGATGGTTATGCTGTGACGAATTGTATTAATATCCAGTTAATGTATCATTCATCCTAATAATAGGGCCAGAAGGGTCAGCTGCCAGTGAGTGGGGGCGCCATTTACACAGCCATAGGGTGCCAACCTCCATTGGAAGGCAGTGTCATGTATAGTGTACAGTTCCTATAGCGTCTTGTGCTTGGGTGCGAGGAAACACAGGAGACATAGGTTGAAATGAAATGACTTGTATTACTTCATACAAGCATGCTGAAAAGTTCACACAGTTTGCAGGAACAGCGACAGGAGACACAGCAGGCCAGAGTAACTTCAAGCACTACAATAAATCTCCAAAGCAGGTTCAGGATCTCTTCTCTGTACCGTAATTCCTCTGCAAACATGGATTCACCAAACAGCAGGTTTCCAGAGTCCAAAAGTGTTCCAAGGTTCCTCAGTAGGGAATAGCTGGAGTACAAGTCCAAGGCTTCCAGGAGTCAGGTCACAGACTGACTGAGGCTTGATTCAGGAGCACTGATTGATCAGCGGAGGCTGCTTAAGAAGCAAGAGGGAAGAATCAGGGCGGGAACATGAAAACTGGAAACTCCATATTAACTGAGGGCAAGAGCTGCAGAAAGACAGAAAGCAAAATGGCCGACGGAAAACTGAGTTTCAAGGAACATGTCAACAGAGACAAAGAACCTTACATTACTCCCCCCTTAGGGACAACCTCCGGATGACCTCAGACCAGGCTTGTCAGGGTACCTCTGATGAAACTGGCGGAGCAGGCGAGGAGCATTTACATTATTGACTGGTTCCCATGAGTTGTCCTCCACTGGGTAGCCCTGCCATTTAATCAAATATTGCAACTGATTTCTGTACAACCTGGAATCTAGAATCCTTTCCACCATAAATTCTTCCTGACCATCGACCAGCACTGGGTCAGGGCAAGGAGAAGAACGTCCAGGAAACGTATTGGGTGTTGCAGCCTTTAGTAGGGATACATGAAAGACAGGGTGGATTCTCATAGTTCTGGGCAGTTGAAGACGACAAGCAACAGCACTTATAATCTTATTGATCTTATAAGGTCCAATGTACTTATGTCGCAATTTAGACGATGGAATCTTTAATTTAAGATTTCTGGTTGACAGCCAGACCAAATCTCCTACCTTGAAAGCTGGTGCAGGTTTACGAAATTTATCTGCTGCTTTCTTGTACCTTTCCTGAGCCAATTCTAGATTTTCCTTTAGAAGATCCATATTCTTTGTAAAGAAGTGATTCTTTCAGCCACTGCCGGCAAGGGCATATCTATGGGAAATCGAGGAAGAATGTTAGGATGATAACCTAGATTGGAGTAAAAAAGAGACTGCTTAGTGGAGGCGCTCTGAGAGTTGTTATAAGAGAACTCAGCCAGTGGAAGTAGATCCACCCAATCATCCTGTAGATGGCAGATAAAACAGCGGAGATACTGCTCCAGGGTCTGATTGGTTCGTTCTGTCTGTCCATTAGTCTGGGGATGAAAAGCAGAAGAAAGGTTTACTTTAATGTCCAATGCTGCACAGAAATTTTGCCAAAACCTTGAAGTGAATTGCACCCCTCGATCCGAAATGACCTCATCCGGTACTCCATGTAAGCGAAACACATTCTTATTCATCAAGTCTGATGTCTGTTTTGCAGTGGGTAAGCCGACACAAGGGATAAAATGAGCTGCCTTTGTTAGACGGTCAACCACCACTAGAATGATGTTCTTCCCTTGAGAGGTTGGTAACTCCACAATGAAGTCCATAGAAATGGATCCCCACGGGCGGGACGGGGTGGGAAGAGGTTGTAACAGACCAGTTGGTGAGGAGCGAGGTGTTTTGCATCTTGCACAGACTTCACATGAAGTGACATAGTTTAAGACATCTTTCCTGTAAGTGGGCCACCAAAAGAAACGAGAAAGAAATTCTTGTGTCTTTAGAATTCCCCTATGCCCGGCTATCTTGGAATCGTGGATGAGTTGCAATACTCTCAATCTGACTGTTTCAGGTATATACAGACGTTGTCCCTGAATCCACACACCATTCTTAAAGAGAAGACTTACGTCCCTTGGGGGTTGAGCCAACAAAGAATCCGCATGGTATGCTTCCTTGATGTCCTTAAGTAGGTCTTGATTATGAATCACTCCCAGGAATCTAGAGTCAGGAAGAATAGTCTTAGGAGGAGTAAGTGGACGTGTCTCTGCTGAATGAATCCTAGAGAGTGCATCAGCCTTTCCATTGCGCGATCCTGGTCTATAAGAAATGACAAAATTTAATTGGTTTAGGAAAAGATTCCAGCGAGCCTGGCGAGGAGTCAGGCACTTAGCCGACCTGATAAATTCAAGGTTACGATGGTCTGTCAGGACGACTATTTGCTGTGCAGCTCCCTGAAGAAGGTGTCCCCATTCCTTGAAGGCGGCAATAATGGCCAACAATTCTCTATTGCCCACATCGTAGTTCCTCTCAGCCGAAGACAACTGCTGGGAAAAGAAGGCACAGGGATGCAAGACATTCTTCTCACCTGTTCTCTGAGAGAGTATAGCTCCAACGGCACAGTCTGAAGCATCCACCTCTATTATGAAGGCAAGCTCGGGGTTGGGATGTACTAAGATAGGTGCGGTGGTAAATTTATCCTTTAAACAGGAAAATGCTTCCTGAGCTTGCGGGGTCCAGGAGAACCTAGACTGTTTCCGGGTAAGTTGGGTGATAGGTGACACTACCTCAGAAAAATTCTTAATGAAACGTCTATAGAAGTTGGCAAACCCGATGAAACGCTGCACCTCCTTCACATTTCTAGGAATTGGCCAATCCTTGATGGCTTGGGTCTTGCTTCCATCCATACTAATCCCTTGCGTAGATAGTACATACCCCAGAAATTGAATTTCGGTCCTATGGAATTCACATTTTTCAAGTTTGATGTAGAGATGGTTTTGTCTTAGGCGTTCTAAGACCATTCTCACATGTCCATGATGTTCTCTGTGGAGTTAGAAAAAATTAGAATATCATCCAGATAAATCACCACAAATGTATCTAGGAGATCCCTGAAGATATCATTCACGAAGTGTTGGAAAGTGGCTGGGGCGGTACTCAGACCAAAAGGCATAACTAGATATTCAAAGTGTCCTTAGCGTGACCTGAAAGCAGTTTTCCATTCATCCCCAGGTCTAATACGGACCAAGTTATAGGCCCCACGGAGATCCAGTTTAGAGAAAATTTTGGCATGCCGCACTCTCTCCAACAACTCAGGGATTAAAGGCAATGGATAACGGTTTCTAATAGTAACCTTATTGAGTTCCCTATAGTCTATGCAGGGTCTCAGAGATCCATCTTTCTTCTTCACAAAGAAGATGGGTGCACCTGCGGGAGATGAAGAGGGGCGTATGAAGCCCTTGGTTAAATTTTCGTCTATATAATCCTTCAAAGCTTTTAGCTCGGGCCCCGCTAGGGGGTACATCTTACCAAAAGGTATCTCGGCTCCAGGCAATAATTCAATTGGACAATCATATGGACGGTGAGGAGGAAGCTGATCAGCGTTCTTCTTGTCACATAAATCCACATAGTCCTGGTATACAGCTGGTAGTTCAGGGACTGACATGGTTCCTTTAGGAACAGAGCAAGCTGAAACTCCTTGACTCATCTGTTTCTCCGGAAAGTGTAATTCCTTGGTCTCCCAGTTAATCGTAGGATTCTGCGCCTGCAGCCATGGTAGCCCTAGAATAATGGGAAAGTGGGGAGAAGAGATAAGCAAAAAAGACATTTTCTCCTGATGATCTTTACCCATAAGGACCATCAAAGGCTCTGTTTCTTGATCCACTGGTCCAGAAGTCAGTAGAGAGCCATCCACAGTCTCCATCTGTACTGGAGTAGCCTTCTTCACTGAACGTATCCCCTGATTCAGAGCAAAGTGTAACGGGTCTGGGAGGCGGAACCTCTGAGCTTTATTATACAAGGAGGCTTTCCTTGTAAAGGAGCGGGTGGCGCCCGGGGAGACAGACAGGAAGTCACGGCAAGTGACAGGGACAGTCTCTGGATAGACGGGCAGGTAGTCACGGCAAGTGACCGGGGCAGTCTCTGGAAGGACAGTTATATACGACCTGAGATGGTGGAGCCTCTCGGTAGGCTAGCAGGCAGATGACAGATGAACGCCCCAAGTGAGCAGGCGAGAGTCTCTGGAATAGACGATGGTCACCGCATGTGACGTCCGAACCTCCGGGTAGGTCTGCAGGCAGATGGCAGATGAACGCCCCCAAGTGAGCAGGCGAGAGTCTCTGGAATAGACGATGGTCACCGCATGTGACGTCCGAACCTCCGGGTAGGTCTGCAGGCAGATGGCAGATGAGCGCCCCCAAGTGAGCAGGCGAGATTCTCTGGAATAGCCGATGGTCACCACCGGTGACGGCCGAACCTCCAGGTAGGCTTGCGGACAGGTAGCAGACAGCAAACTGGCAGGAGACAGGCAAGTAACTGGAAACGGAACCTGAGGGCTGAAGCAGAGTAAACAGTGCAACAACATTGCTCGGGCACCTCCATTAAGGAGGGAGTACTTTATATAGGGTGGAGTCCTCCGGCATTGGCCGGGGACCTTTTTTGAAAGATGCGCGCGGCCCCTTTAAGAGCGGGGGAGCACGCGAGCGCGCGCCCTAAGTCCAGCAGCAGGGAAGGAGCGCGCGACCCCAGCAGGGCGGAAGGAGGACTCCGAGCGTGGGTAAGGGGGGCGACGTCCCTGCCTGGCAGAGGACGCTGGCGCAGGGGAACAGCGTCCCTGCCTGGCAGAGGGCAGGGACGCCGGCGCTACAGTACCCCCCCCTTTAGGTCCCCCCTTTTTTAGGTCAGAAAGAAATTTAGCTAGGGTGAGAGGGGCATGGATGTTCTCCCGAGGCTCCCACGTTCTCTCCTCAGGACCAAACCCCTTCCAATCCACCAGAAAATAGGTCTTTCTTCCTACCCTTTTGGTGGCCAAAATGTTCTCTACCTCAAATTCGTTCTCAGCAGACAGTGGAGCAGGAGGTGTACCTGTAGACTTGACAAAAGAGTTAAGTACCACCGGTTTGAGGAGAGATACATGGAAGGAGTTAGGAATCCGCAAATTGGCCGGGAGTTTCAATTTATAGGACACTGGGTTGATCTGACTGATGATCTCCAGAGGACCGATGAACCGAGGACCTAACTTGTAGGAAGGAATCTTGAGCCGAACATACTTGGACGAGAGCCAGACCTTATCCCCAGGACGGAATTGAGGAGGATCCAGACGTTTCTTGTCAGCATGTCTCTTCATGCGCTCGGATGACAGAATGAGTGCGGACCGGGTACTCTCCCATATGGAGGAGAATTCGTTAACCAGGGATTCCGCAGCTGGATTGTCCACAGAGATGGAAATAGGTACAGGGATCCGAGGATGTTGACCGAAGACTACAAGAAACGGAGATTTGGAGGAAGATTCGCTCTCGTGATTGTTGTACGAAAATTCGGCCCAAGGCAGGAGATCCACCCAGTCAGAATGGTGGGCATTAACGAAGTGCCGGAGATAACTGGTCAGAATCTGATTGATTCGCTCGACTTGACCATTGGACTGTGGGTGGTAAGCGGAGGAGAAATCCAGGGTGACGTCTAGCAACTTACAAGTGGCTCTCCAGAAATGTGAGGTGAACTGCACCCCACGATCCGACACAATGTGACGAGGCAGACCATGAAGACGGAAGATGTGGCAGATAAAGTCTTTAGCCAACTCGGGTGCAGACGGAAGCCCTGGCAGGGGAATGAAGTGAGCCATCTTGGAAAATCGGTCAACGACCACCCAAATGACCGTACAACCAGCAGAGACGGGAAGATCCGTTATGAAGTCCATGGCTATATGCTGCCAGGGGGCAGCGGGTACAGGAAGCGGGAGAAGACGGCCGGCAGGCAGGTGTCTCGGAACTTTGTTGCGGGCACAGGAGGCACAGGCAGAAACAAAGTCTATTACATCCTTGTGCAGGGTAGGCCACCAGTAATGCCGGGTAATGAGCTGGAGGGTCTTTCTCTGACCAACGTGGCCAGCTAGTTTAGACGAATGACCCCAGTGGAGGATCCTCTCCCGATCAGGTACTGATACGAACGTCTTACCAGGAGGGAGACGATTTAGACTCACGGGAGCCACCTGCATCACTCTGGCGGGATCGATGATATGTTTAGGTTCCTCCTCGAGATCCGACACCAGGAAAGACCGGGACAAGGCATCCGCCTTGATGTTCTTGTCGGCTGGGCGAAAGTGTAAAAGAAAGTCGAAGCGGGCAAAAAACAAGGACCACCGGGCTTGGCGAGGGTTAAGTCTCTGGGCATGCTGGAGGTAAGCCAGATTCTTGTGGTTAGTGTAAATGATTACCGGATGAAGAGCCCCCTCGAGTAGGTAACGCCACTCCTCCAATGCCAGCTTTATGGCCAATAACTCTCGGTCTCCTATGGAATAATTGCGCTCAGAAGAGGAGAAGAGTTTTGAGAAGAAGCCGCAAGATACCATTCTCCCGGAAGAAGACTTTTGAGTCAGTACCGCTCCGGCTCCAGAAGAGGAAGCGTCCACCTCCAGGAAGAACTGCTTGTTGCCGTCCGGGCGATGCAGCACTGGAGCGGAAGAGAAGGCCTGTTTTAAGGAAAGAAAGGCCTCCTCTGCTTCGGGCGTCCACTGTTTGGGGTTAGCATTCTTGCGGGTGAGCGCGGAGATTGGAGCAGTCGGGAAGAGAAGTGCGGTATGAAGAGGCGGTAATAATTGGCGAATCCCATGAACCGCTGAATGGCCTTCAATCCCTCCGGTCGGGGCCATTTCTCGATGGCAGATAGCTTCTCCGGATCCATTCTTAGGCCTGTCTGAGAAATGATGTAACCCAAAAACGGAAGCGATGTCTGCTCAAAGAGACACTTCTCATATTTGGCGAAAAGGTGATTCTGCCTAAGCCTGAGCAGAACCTGACGAACATCCCTCCGGTGAGACTGGAGATCCGGAGAGAAGACCAAGATGTCGTCTAGGTACACCACAACGCAGGAGTAGAGCAGGTCCCGGAAGATGTCATTGACCAACTCCTGAAAGACTGCAGGAGCATTACAGAGACCAAAGGGCATCACCAAATACTTATAGTGGCCGTCCCGGGTGTTGAATGCCGTCTTCCATTCATCCCCCCGACGGATACGGACCAGGTTATATGCTCCACGAAGATCCAGTTTGGTGAAGATTCTAGCCCCCCTCAGACGATCAAACAATTCGGGAATGAGCAGAAGAGGGTACTTATTCTTCACCGTGATCAGGTTTAGGCCTCTGTAGTCAATACAGGGACGGAGAGAGCCGTCTTTCTTTTTTACGAAGAAGAAACCTGCTCCCGCTGGGGAGGTAGATTTCCGGATGAATCCCTTGGCCAAATTCTCCTCGATATATTCGGACATCGACCTGGTCTCAGCAGCCGACAATGGGTAAATACGCCCACGGGGAGGCGTAGTACCGGGTAGCAGGTCGATCGGGCAATCATAAGGTCTGTGAGGGGGTAATGTCTCTGCCTCCTTTTTATTAAAGACATCAGCGAACGACCAATATGGAATCGGGAGCCCTGGTAGATTAGTTGGTGTAGGAGAAGGACGGACGGGATGAACAGGAACCAAACACGTTTTATGACAGTCCTGTCCCCAGCGAAGGATCTCTCCAGTCTGCCAGTCGAGCACGGGTGCATGCTTTTGGAGCCAAGGTAGACCTAATAAGAAAGCATGAGAGAGTCCAGGCAGGACATGAAACGAGATGCTCTCAGAATGCAACATTCCCACCTGCAGGGTTATGGCTTCAGTGATAAGTTGGATGGGACGTGGTAGGAGACCCCGTCCACAGCAGCAACAGATACTGGTTCAACCAGATGTTTGGTAGGAATGCAATATTTCTCTACTAGAGCCTGTGAAACAAAATTCCCGGCTGCTCCAGAATCAAGTTGGGCTTGTTCGAAATAACGGTTCTCACCGAGGAGAATTGAGACTGACAGCAGCAGAGATGAAGAGGATTTATTCTTGTCTAGGTTGACCTCTCCGAGTGAACCTAGACACAGGCGTTTCCCGACCTCTCCGGACAGGTACGGATCCGGTGCTCCTTACTGCCACAGTAGAAGCAACTCCCCTCGGCACGGCGTAAGTCCTGACGGGCTTTGACCATCTTGGTCTGGTCGACCTGCATAGGCTCAGAAGTGTGTACCTGGGGAGAAGCGGAAGGAGTTACAGGTCTCTGAAAAGAAGGAGCTAGACGAGGAAACCTTCTCTCACGGGTGACCTCTTTGGCGCGTTCCTGGAACCGTAGATCAATTCGATTAGCCAGAGTTATTAGGTCATCGAGAGAGGTTGGAATGTCTCGACCGGCAAGTTCATCTTTAATACGGCCGGACAGACCCTCCCAGAAGACAGATATCAGAGCATCATTATCCCAGGCCAACTCCGAGGCAAGGGTACGGAACCGTATGGCATATTGCCCCACGGTGAGACTTCCCTGACGGAGACGCAACAGAGATGATGCAGAGGAGGTCTTCCGTACAGGTTCGTCGAATACCTTCCGGAAGGCCGAGAGAAAAGCAGGCAGGTCAGACACCAGAGGATCTTCTCTCTCCCAGAGAGGATTGAGCCAGGCCAGAGCCTCTCCGGTGAGATGGTACATAATGAAGGCAATTTTGGCCCGATCGGAGTTAAACTGGTGAGCCAGGAGTTCGAAATGCAGGGTACACTGAAACCCCGAGCCAGAGTAGGATCGCCTCCAAACCGTGGAGGAGCAGAAAGTCGAGGTCCAGGAACGGAAACCACGGAATTGGTAAGCAACGGAACTGCCGGATTGCGAGTCATGACGCCAGTGGTGGTTGCTGGTGAAGTAGTCAGGGTGTCCAGGCGGGAATTAACATTCCGCAGATGACCCAGGATGGACTCCTGTTGAGACCTCTGACGAGACAGTTCATGACACAGGTCAGAGAGTGAAGGGGTTTGGGTGCCACCGGGTTCCATGGCCCGAGCAAACTGTAACGGGTCTGGGAGGCGGAACCTCTGAGCTTTATTATACAAGGAGGCTTTCCTTGTAAAGGAGCGGGTGGCGCCCGGGGAGACAGACAGGAAGTCACGGCAAGTGACAGGGACAGTCTCTGGATAGACGGGCAGGTAGTCACGGCAAGTGACCGGGGCAGTCTCTGGAAGGACAGGCAGGTAGTCACGGCAAGTGACCGGGGCAGTCTCTGGAAGGACAGGCAGGTAGTCACGGCATGTGACCGGGGCAGTCTCTGGAAGGACAGGCAGGTAGTCACGGCATGTGACCGGGGCAGTCTCTGGAAGGACAGACAGGTGGTCACGGCAAGTGACCGGGGCAGTCTCTGGAAGGACAGGCAGGTAGTCACGGCAAGTGACCGGGGCAGTCTCTGGAAGGACAGGCAGGTAGTCACGGCAAGTGACCGGGGCAGTCTCTGGAAGGACAGGTATATACGACCTGAGATGGTGGAGCCTCCCGGTAGGCTAGCAGGCAGATGACAGATGAACGCCCCCAAGTGAGCAGGCGAGAGTCTCTGGAATAGACGATGGTCACCGCATGTGACGTCCGAACCTCCGGGTAGGTCTGCAGGCAGATGACAGATGAACGCCCCCAAGTGAGCAGGCGAGAGTCTCTGGAATAGACGATGGTCACCGCATGTGACGTCCGAACCTCCGGGTAGGTCTGCAGGCAGATGGCAGATGAGCGCCCCAAGTGAGCAGGCGAGATTCTCTGGAATAGCCGATGGTCACCACCGGTGACGGCCGAACCTCCAGGTAGGCTTGCGGACAGGTAGCAGACAGCAAACTGGCAGGAGACAGGCAAGTAACTGGAAACGGAACCTGAGGGCTAAAGCAGAGTAAACAGTGCAACAACATTGCTCGGGCACCTCCATTAAGGAGGGAGTACTTTATATAGGGTGGAGTCCTCCGGCATTGGCCGGGGACCTTTTTTGAAAGATGCGCGCGGCCCCTTTAAGAGCGGGGGAGCACGCGGGCGCGCGCCCTAAGTCCAGCAGCAGGGAAGGAGCGCGCGACCCCAGCAGGGCGGAAGGAGGACGCCGAGCGTGGGTAAGGGGGGCGACGTCCCTGCCTGGCAGAGGACGCTGGCGCAGGGGAACAGCGTCCCTGCCTGGCAGAGGGCAGGGACGCCGGCGCTACACAAAGGAGATATCCATAAAATTTCCATTTGCTCCTGAGTCGATCATAGCAGAGCTAGACACCCAGACTGAGTCAACCCAGAGTTTGATGGAAAGGAAGCAATGAGAATTGTTTCTTTTACAACTCAGCTGGGACACCGCTGAGGAAACTTAAAAAATTGCAGCGTTTATACCGTCATCGTCCCCAGAACTAACAGAGTTTAAGTCTGAGAAATCAAGATCTCTTGCAGCAGATCTCTCTGGAGCCTGAGGCTCGGACATGACAGAGCTCCTCTCGCAACACTCACAGTGAATGACTGCTGCAGTAGTCTTACGAGAACGGCTGGGGCAGTTTATAATGAAGTGCCCTGACTTACCACAGTAGAAACATAGATTTTCCTTTATACGATGTTCTTTGCGTGCATCACTAACCCGTCTTTGTAAAGAGTCCACCTGCATGGGTTCAGGTTCTGGTTCCCTTGTGATCCTACTCAAAGGTTCCTTAGCTGAGGAGGGAGGTAGTAAAAGGTTAGTGCGATTATTTTCGAACCATCTCTCTTGTCTGCGTTCAGTCAGACGAGCATCAATACGGATACAATAGTTAATAAAGTCACCTAACGCAGTGGGAGGGTCGGCACGAGCAAGTTCATCCTTAATCAGTGGAGACAACCCTTTCCGAAAAATAGATTTTTTAGCGGAAGTGTCCCAAGTGGTATCAAGAGCCCATCTCCTGAAATCCAGGGCATATTCGGCTACTGAACGCTTACCTTGGCGCAAAGTTAACATGGCTGCTTCAGCTGTTGCATCTCGATTGGGGTCATCAAACACCTGACCCATGGCTGAAATAAAAGCATTAAGGTGATTCAAACAATCATCCTCAGTCTCAATCAGAGGGTTTGCCCACATCAAAGCCTTATTGGTAAGCAACATGATTATAGTAAGCACTTTGGATCGTTCAGTGGGAAATTGTGAAGCATGTGCAGAGAAAAATAAATTGCATTGATTAATAAATCCCCTGAATTTCTCACGTTCACCGCCAAAACGAAAAGGAGGTAATTTGGGGATCCCAGAACTCGGGGTTATGGCAGGAGCCTGGGCTCGTTCCTCTAGAGCCTTAATCCTGGCTCGCAATTCCTGGGTAGTCTGTCCAAACACTTGCAAATTATGATTAGTGAGGTCCTGTAGGCTTGCAAAACGGGTTTTTAAAGTCTGTACATCTGAAAGGATTGTATCAGTCACTCCGCAAAGTTCCTTTATGCGGGCCTCCATCTTCCAGATATTTTAAGGCAGAAGTGCTGGAAGAGGAAAGGAAAAAAAAAAAAAAACAATAGTGTTTACCTGTGGCAACACTCCAGAGTAAAATTTTAAGGGAATGCGCTCACCTGGAATGGTTGTGAGAAGTCACAACCACTGTCATCACATAAGGTATTAAACGGACATCTGATATCCACAGTCACAGCAGACACGGCTTTCCCAGACCCAGCAGACACTAAACATTGGCTCCTGAATCTTGTCATGTATAGTGTACAGTTCCTATAGCGTCTTGTGCTTGGGTGCGAGGAAACACAGGAGACATAGGTTGAAATGAAATGACTTGTATTACTTCATACAAGCATGCTGAAAAGTTCACACAGTTTGCAGGAACAGCGACAGGAGACACAGCAGGCCAGAGTAACTTCAAGCACTACAATAAATCTCCAAAGCAGGTTCAGGATCTCTTCTCTGTACCATAATTCCTCTGCAAACATGGATTCACCAAACAGCAGGTTTCCAGAGTCCAAAAGTGTTCCAAGGTTCCTCAGTAGGGAATAGCTGGAGTACAAGTCCAAGGCTTCCAGGAGTCAGGTCACAGACTGACTGAGGCTTGATTCAGGAGCACTGATTGTTCAGCTGAGGCTGCTTAAGAAGCAAGAGGGAAGAATCAGGGCGGGAACATGAAAACTGGAAACTCCATATTAACTGAGGGCAAGAGCTGCAGAAAGACAGAAAGCAAAATTGCCGACGGAAAACTGAGTTTCAAGGAACATGTCAACAGAGACAAAGAACCTTACAGGCAGGGACAGTACAAAGTACAAATAGACCCACAGCCCTTTATTGGTCAGACGATTAATTGTCCAAATGTGACCCTTGCAGTTTACCAGTGTTTAATATTATCAGTGGAAGAATCTGATCCAATGATGCATGTGGCACCTTAGCTGGTACTGTGCTAATGGAAGACAGGTGAAGATTACGTAGATTTTTTTATTTTTATGTTAATAAATAAAAAAGAGTAATTGTTGGGGGTGTTTTGTTCAATTAAAGGATTTTTTTTGTTTGTGTCTTTATTACTTTTTACTTACTGGGCTGGTAATGTGGGCATCTAATATACGCCTCTCCATTACTAACTACTGGGTTAGATGTCAGCTGACATTACAAAAGGTGACATCAACCCCAAAATATTACCATGCTTGCCAACGCACTAGGGCAAGCGGAGAGATCCAGGAAAAGCCATCTATTTTTATAACCAACCCTCTATTTTTGATAACCAGCCAAGAAAAAGCTTACAGCTAAGGGCTACGCTTTTTATCAAGAATAGAGGAGTGCCCATGTCAATTTTTACTTTATTTTTTTTTGTTTGTGTTTTGTTACATAGTGCGTCAACCAATCACAGCCATGCCAATACTTCACATGGCTGTGATGGGGCGGGAAGTGTCCACACAGGTAAAACTTGTTGATTGTCTGTGCTGCAGACTTTCAACAAGCCTTATTTGGGCTGCTCAACCAGAAAAGTAACATAGACCTCTGAGAGGAGTGCACGGACCCCGAACTTTACCATTCAGATTTGCCCATCTCTAGTAAATAGCACTGAGATACATATTATAGAGGAAGTGAAGAATCAACAACCACAGCTTCCACTTCAGGAGATGGAAGCAGCAGTTGCAATTCCTGTCAGTTATGGCTCTTTACTTACATATTTAAACCCCTAGAAAATGACCATTTTATGTTAGATTGAATAAAAAGGTATGATCAGGGCATGTTATCTGGCATGGGTCCACTTTAAAAAAAACAATTGCCGTTTCAACATAAATTACCTTACTTGAAAAATCATGTTACACTTATATTCTTTGATGTCCAAGCAATAAAAAGCTACCCAACATGTTTATAAAATATCACTCAATTACATGGCTTTTTAGTAGCTCACAAACCAGATCATTCATGGTCAGGCAGTGTCATTGGTAACAATATCATGCCAGAAAATATATTTTTCCAATTTCCTGCCAGAACTTTTTCCAACCATTAATCATGGGCAATCCCTTTCCACATAAGCCACCAAGAAGTTACCATTTAATCGTAATATTTAAGGTTTTTTATGCATACATGGAACAAGTCTAATGAAAGTACAGATTATGCAGCTATGATACATTGTTCACCATACCTCTATGCAAGTACTTCACTTCTATGATTGGAGCATTTTGACATGTGTATCGTTTCTAGGAATTAATACAAAGAGGGAAAATAATAGGAATGATGCTCGACAATGTAGCTATGAAATCATAATCGTATATATAAGAGTTAAAAATTAGTCCACTACCCTCTTACAAAAATGAAAGACTTGTGCTATCCAGACTCTATTATCATGTTCAGGACTGTCAAGGACTAACATATATTTTTATTGTCATGATTTATAATTGACCCAGTTTCAGTAGAGATGCCACCTGGTTTCCAAACTTGTCGTGCTGTGTTTTATTCTAATTTGTTGTATATTTCCCTGCTGTGTGCCACACAACATTAATGCTAGGCAGTGTCATGCCTACTATACTTAAATAATCCTTTATAACTATATTATTGCCATTATGATTTGTGTTGCTGTGACTGAAATGCAACATATGTTCAACAAATTAGGCGAAGGAGAATTCTGAGGTGCCTTTCTTTAGAAGTTAATACATTAAGTTGCTGGTAAACAGATGGGTCAAAAAGCAACATAAGATAAGCATTTCAAAGCATGTCTAAACCTCTGATAACATGACAGAGTAGATTAGGAAAAGTCTTGTTTCTCAACTGTACAGGATAGATGGACAACCTGACAGAAGTGTGTATAGAAGTAGGGGTGAGTAGTGCTCTACATATGATGCACAACCCCTTGGCTATAGTAAAGGTCACAGAGAAGCAAAGTTTCAACTTCTCCTGTCATCCCTATAGTGTGTCTTAGACCAGAGAAGCCAACTCACTTGCAAGAGAAAATACCATCATTGTTGAGAGAAGATGAAGATTACCATCATAGAGCTGAGCATATGGGCTAATTCCTGTCAGTAAGAGTATAGCCACCAGATAGCAGCTGAGAAGGGGTGGGGAAATAGCTACACCAGGGGGAAACTGTATGTACGTAGATGTTGACGAATAAACATGTATTCCACTACAGAAATAGTTAGGCTGGTTTCACACCAGCGGTCTGCACACGGCCGCCGCTAAGCTCCGCCCCCGGCCACGCCTCCTCTTGATCGCTCCGCCTATGGGTGCATGACGCTGCATTCGACCAGCGCACCCTATCTTTAGCATTGGGTTCGCAGGCCATACGCAGGTCGTGCGCAGCTATGCGTTTGCCGGCGCATGCGTCCTTTTGACGGTGCGCCGACCTGCGCCCAACGCACCATGTTGCATTTTGGTGCGCTCGGCGCACCGTCAAAAGGATGCATGTGCCGGCAAATGCATAGCTGTGCACGGCCTACGTACCCAATGCTAAAGATAGGGTATGCAGGTCGCATGCAGCGTCATGCACACATAGGCGGAGCGATCGGGAGGAAGCGCGGCCGGGAGCGGAGCTTAGCGGCGGCCGTGCGCAGACCAACGCAGGTCAGTGCAACGCTAGTGGGAAACTAGCCTTAGAAAACTGAGTATAAGGGACTGATGTGTGGTAATTGTTTAAGCAGATCACAAAATTGCTAGACATAGTATTCAGGAGAGACAACAGGAGAGGAGGCTAAACTAAGCTCTGACAAGCTGAGTGCTGTGACATATTGAAAGCAATACAGAAACGATGGTAAAGTAAAATAAGAGCTTCCAACAGGTTGTTTAAACTATTCAAGATATACATAAGAGACAATGCAGGAAAACTCACAAAGAGACAATAAACTTGATGGTTATAAGTCTTTTAATAGGCAGAACGGTTTGTGGTTACAAACATCACAAGAAGCAACAAGTATGGACATGCCACCAAGTGAAGCAATATATTGGAATTGAATAGCATTTATAACCAGAGATAACTGCTGCTTTCATAAATGTAATTTCAGATATGCAAAGAGGCCATACAAAAGAGCAACTAAAATGAAAACTTTTTGTTGATCTGGCAAATACCTAAAATAGACCCACTTAAATTTAATTTAGTATTACGCAATGGTCTGTGATTTTCAGGGTCAAAAAGACTATGAAGTAGCAAAGAGTTAGCAGCTGGCAGTAATAACTTTAACAGTCTTTTGTAGCAATGGCAAGTGATCTGTGGAGATACTCTAGAGAGATCACAAACACTGAGGTCCTTAAATTCTGCATTTTTATAGGATGTTAAAAATAGTCTGGAAAGTCTGCTAGGGCCACATGATGTCAGCAGACTAAGAATTTTCCTTTTTTTGTATTATATGTCTTTTACTGTTTTCTAAGAAAGAAGTCGGCTTCAAATATGGGACCAAATATGCAAATAAAAAGCCTGCCATGATGCCCAACTAAATGCATTTCAAAGCAAATATGGCCTTATACAAGTGAATTGCCCCTGTTGATTTTAGATTACCTCTGACATGTAATTCCTCTTTAACATTTCCACGGCAAGTAGCCTAGAAATGTGCCAGTTTGTCATTTGGCCCTGTGGGTGGGTAACTGGGAACTTTCTTTTTCACCCCAAAAGCTGGGGTAGGAACAGCTGAAAGCTGTTCTTGAACATGGATTTGAAAGTGGGCAATGATGATGAATCAGAATGTGCAATGACAGGTGCAGGACGGGAGGCATCTGCACCAGTGTCATGGACAAGGGATTGGCTCGCACCTAGCACAGGGTAAGAGGCAGTGGTGTCACTCACTGGCACCAATTGTTAACACAGGCATTTGGCCCACCAAGTCCGGTGCTTAGATGACATTTGCCTGATCATGCTGGTGGTGGTTAGGCTCTTAGTGGTAAGGTCCCTGCTGATCCTGTCATGGCACAGGTTGCAAATGATCATTTTTTTGTCTCAGAACTATTTAAAAAATTCCCAGCCTGGGGAACACATAACTCTTTGATGGAGAAATTCAAGAGTATTTGTTAAACAGTTGCCAGCCTTCTTCTGGTTACCAAACTGACTCTTCATGCCTGTTAGGGGCTGCTGATCCTTCCCCCGCAGCACTGCTGACCTCACTCTGCATGCCAGCTTCCCAGGTTGGGTCAGTGACTCCGTCATATACCACCTCGTCTTTCACTGCCGCCCCCTGGTCCTCCTTACTTGGTGACTTAACAACAACCTGACTTATCTGTGAATGTGGTTCATCATCATCTACCTCCTTAGACAACATTTGCCATTCCCCACCATCATCTTTTTGTGACCGTGATGGCTCTAAGTTTTTGTGCATCACTAAAATAGGGAAGAATAGGAAGCATTTAAGGAAACCAGGATGGATGAACACAGAATGTAAACACATGCTAAAAAGGAACAAAGAAATGTTTATCAAATGGAAAGAGGGAGGCATATCTAAAGAAGAATATAATGCTGTCTGCAGAACCTGCAGGACACAAATCAGATTATCTAAAGCTGACAATGAATTAAGGCTTGCAAGAGATGTCAAAAGCAATAAAAAAGGATTTTGGGGATATGTCAAAAGTAAAAGAAAAGTCAAAGATGCTATAGGATTTTTGCACGATGAAAATGATAAAATGATAAGACAGGATGTTGAGAAGGCCGAACTTTTAAATTCCTATTTTGCATCTGTTTTCTCTCAGAAAGGAAATGTAACATCAACTGATCTTCACTGTTCTACTAAGGGGATAGAAGAATCCAGGATATCTATAAACAGAAAAATAGTGAGGAAACACTTAGCTAACATAAATGAATTCAAGTCTCCAGGTTCAGATGAATTACACCCAGAGTACTGAAGGAGATAGCAGAAGAAATTTTTTAACCACTCTCCATAATCTTTGAAAATTCTTGGAGAATAGGACAAGTCCCAAAGACTGGAGAAGAGCAAATGTTGTTCCTATTTTCAAAAAGGGGAAGAAGGTGGACCAAGGGAACTATAGGCCAGTGTATGACTTCTATACCAGGAAAGATCTTTAAACAAATTATTAAACAACATGTATATAAGTACCTGGATAAGAATGAAGTGATTAACCAGAGTCAGCATGGGTTTGTAACTAATAAGTCATGTCAGACTAACTTAATTTCCTTCTACGACAGAATGACTGGGTGGATCAGGGAAATGCTGTAGATATATATCTTGACTTCAGCAAAGCATTTGACAAAGTATCTCACACAATCCTTATTGAAAAAATGACTAAGTCTGGAATGGACAAGGCAACTGTTAGGTGGATTCATAACTGGCTTAGTGATCGGACCCAAAGAGAGGTCATAAATGGCTGCACATCCAGTTGGAAGAATGTCTCAAGTGGGGTACCACAGGGCTCTGTCCTGGGCCCTGTATTGTTCAACATCTTTATCAATTATTTAGATAAAGGAATTGAGGGTAAACTGATTATATTTGCTGATGACACAAAGCTAGGAGGGATAGCTAATATTAGAGTAGAGAGAGAGAGGATTCAAAAAGAATAAAATGGAGCAGTGGGCAGCGACTAACAGAATGGCTTTTAACAGGGAAAGATGCAAAGTACTACATCTGGGTAATAAAAATGAAAAAAGAATATACAGAATGGGAGGAATAGGGCTAAGAAGCAGCACATGTGAAAAACACTTGGGTATACTAATAGATCACAGACTGAACATGAGTCAACAGTGTGATGCAGCAGCAAAAAAGCAAATACAATTCTAGGTTGTATTAACAGAAGCATACAGTCTAGATCATGTGAAGTCATTATTGCCCTCTACTCCTCTTTGGTCAGACTTCATCTGGAAAACTGTATCCAATTTTGGACACCGCATTTTAAAAAAGACATCAACAAACTGGAGTAAGTTCAGAGAAGAACGACCAGAATGGTGACCGGTCTGCAAACCATGTCCTATGAGGAACGGTTGCAGGATTTGGGAATGTTTAGCTTGCAAAAGAGAAAACTGAGAGGAGACTTAAAAGCTGTATACAAATATCTAAAGGGCTGTCACATTGTAGAAGGATCATCTTTATTATCATTTGCACAAGGAAAGACTAAAAGCAATGGGATGAAACTGAATGGGACGAGACATAGATTAGATGTTAGAAACAACTTTTTGACAGTTAGGGTGATCAATGAGTGGAACAAGCTGCCACGAGAGGTGGGGAGTTCTCCTTCAATGGAAGTCTTCAAACAGAGGCTAGACAGACATCTTTCTGGGATGATTTAGTGAATCCTGCTTTAAGCAGTGGGTTGGACCAGATGACCCTAGAGGTCCCTTCCAACCCCACCATTCTATGATTCTATGATAAAAATCATGTCCTCTGTTCCCTCTTGAAACATGCAGGGTGACAGGTCACAATCAAGAAATGATGATGTAAATAGCTCCTCAGAGTGTCCTAGTGTGAGATCTCTGGGACTCAACATTTCTGCTACATACAGGCGAACTGATCATCGAAGTACTGCAGCTTCTTGTCCCCATAAAGATTACTGAAGCATGCAAAAAGTAAAAAAAAATGTTTTTAAAAATAAAAAAATATAAAAGTCCAAATCACCCCCCTTTCACCCCATTCAAAATAAAACAATAAAAAAAATCAAATATATACATATTTAGTATTGCGCGAACTATCAATATAAAAAAGAACCCAATAACTAAACGGTGTAATGAGAAAAAAATTCAAAACACAATTTTGATCGCTGCTACATTGCAGTAAAATGCAATAACGGGAGATCAAAAGTTCGTATCTACACCAAAATAAGCCCTTACCCAGCCCCAGATTATGAAACGCTACCGGTCTCGGAAAATGGCTTTTTTTTCACCACTTAAATAAAAAAAGAACCTGTACATGTTTGGTGTCTATCAACTCATAATAACCTGGACAATCCTAATGGCAGGTCACTTTTAGCATTTAGTGAACATGGCAAAAAAAAAAAAACCCAACTGCGGAATTGCACTTTTTTTGCAATTTCACCGCACTTGGAATTTTGTTTACCATTTTTTAGTACACGATATGTTAAAACCAATGGTGTCGTTCAAAAGTACAACTTGTCCCACAAAACACAAGCTCTCACATGGCCATGTTGGCAAAAAAATAAAAAGGTTATGGATCTGGGAAAAAGGAAAGCAAAAAACAGAAATTCTAAATCTGAAAAACCCTGGTTCGTTAAGGGGTTCAATTACATTTTTTGTGCCTACATCTGTCTTTCACCAGTAGTATCCTGTACAGGCTGAGCCCCTGTTCAGGGCAGTGCATAGAGGGTAACATTGTGATTTCGCCCCCAAAAAATCTTTACATTCTTTTATTTCTTTTTTTTAGCAAAATTCTCAGTATTTGTCTACATTTTTAATGATTTTGTTGTTGAAGTGAAGTTCCTTGGTAGCACACTGTCTGGGATTTTCGCAGGGCTGGGCACACAAGGCAAGGTTGTTGTAACTAAGCGATGTTCTTTAACAAAATTTTCAGTTTTTGTCTAAACAGTGAATGATTCTCTGGGTTGGGTAAAGGTTCCAGGTAGAACACTGGGCAGTATTGGGCCCCTAAATAGACACTCAAGGTCTGTGTTATATCCAGCAGGATGTGGAGTACCTCAGCAGGAGGTGGATGTGCTTGGGAATAGAGTTGAGCGAAACAGGTCGGTCAGATTCAAAAGTAGCCGACTTTCGCCAAAGTCGGGTTTTGTTGGCTGAAACCCGACCAAAGCGTGAGGTCGGCCATGCGGTCGTCGAAACGAGCGCCAAAGTCGAATTTCCCAGAATGCTTTCAGACGCCTTTTTTCAGCCAATGAGCAAGGACGTACACTGTGGGCAACGAGATGACATGGGCAGCGTCCACCACCATCTTAGAGTAGGGCATTGCAGTGATTGGCTTGCTTTGGGGGGGCGTCATAGTGTCTATAAAAGCCCTGACCGCCGACAGCCATTTTACTTCTGCCAATCTTAACAGTAGGGAGAGGTTGCTGACGCTGTTTATCAGTAGGCAGAGAGTTAGGGCTGGAAAGAGAAGTTTTTATGTGCTTGTGCTGATAGCAATTGTGCTGTACAGTTAGTATGCAGTGACATGGGAGGATTTTCCTGTGTGCAGCAGCGCTGGTTATTAGGCTGCCTGTTAGCTTTATTGCTGTGTGTACACTGCTGTGCAGACTGCTTTTACACAGCACTAATACTTTTATTCTTTTTTTCTGCACAGTTACCGAGCGTTCATTTTTTCCCACACCGTATAGAGCTTTACGCACCGTGTACTGGCTGGTATCACGGACAAATACATGCCGACTATCTGTGTGTGTCTCCGGAAATATATAAGGAGATTGAAATTTTCCCCTACACTGTATACAGCTGTACGCTTCTGATACAGTCCCGTATATCTGCTGTTTGTATTACGGTCAAATCCTTACTGAGAGAGCATCTGTGTGTGACTCCAGAAATATATACGGAGATTGAAATTTTCCCCTACACTGTATACAGCTGTACGCTTCTGATACAGTATATCTGCTCTTTGTATTACGGTCAAATCCATACTGAGTGAGCGTCTGTGTGTGACTCCAGAAATATATACGGAGATTGAAATTTTCCCCTACACTTTATACAGCTGTACGCTTCTGATACAGTACCGTATATCTGCTCTTTGTACTACGGTCAAATCCATAGAGAGAGAGCGTCCGTGTGTGACTCCAGAAATATATACGGAGATTGAAATGTTCCCCTACACCGTATACAGCTGTACGCTTCTGATACAGTACCATATATCTGCTGGTATTTTTGGTACATTTTACCAAACATGAGGAAGTGAAGGATGCGGCAAGCCACACTTCAGATTACTCTCTGGAGCTCTTTTGTGGAGGGAGGATCTGAAGTGACCCTTCATGGTTGACCAAGTGACTTCCAAATTAATTCACAGGATATTGCCGGCAATTACCAGACAGAGACTTGTCTCTGTTTGGGAGAATCAAAGTAGATTCCTACCCCGTATATTTCATCATAATTTTTTATAGTATTTAGTAAGTTTGTACTTCAACCAATAGTATAAAACCACACCTACAACACTTAACCTATGAAAATACAAGGAAATCAGAAACTACATATACTGTATGTCCATATCTATGTAGCATAGAGAGGAACACAATAATATTTTCATTCTTCAGATTACACCTCAAGGTCTCATATCTTGTTCAAACCGGAACAGTCTGGTTTTATCATAGTCCATAACCTATACTCTAGTAAAAGTACAAAAAAAACTATTTTGCTTTATAACAGGATGGCCAGGAACTATAGCCTAGTAACAGAATTTATCTCATAAACGACAAAATGGAATTACAAGCACAAAATGGTTCTGATCTTAGTTTAACCCTTCACAATCCACCCTAGATAAATTTTGTTAACTTATGTGCAGCATCAGAAGTACTATCCCAAGCTATAAGCTCGAGGGGTACTGGTCTTCACATGTCTGATGCCATGTTACCAGACATGCCTGTTGCGGTGTACCCATCCCCCCTGTATGCTACAATTTGCGAATAACAGTTTTCGATAACGATGGTGGGGGTCTTTTGAAGGTAGCTATGCGCTTGACTTCAACATCTTCATCAGATAACTTCTTAAAATCAGTGTAGAGAAGAGCAGGGGTGACAACGCCTTTGGTATCATCAATAGCTGTTCTAGTTCAGAATTTCCTAATACATACAGAAATACACAAAAAAACAAGTTTTAGTATTACATACATAACAAGGATAAAGGCAGCGATGTGTAACAAACTTTGCAAGATTCCAGCTATTCTACCCCCAATTCCCTTGAACCGATTGGCTGGATTCAGAAAGAAGAAAGTATCTGCCCACCAACTGTTCTTATTGCGATCATTATCTTTATCAGATTGATCTCTGAGTCTTTGAATATCTTCTAACTATAACTTTAACTTCATAGTACTGTTAGGATCTATATAATGACAACAAGCGGGTCCAATAATCTGGCATATACCACCTTGTGCTGCTGTTAAGTAGTTCAGTACTATATTATGTTGATTAGTGACAATGATAAGTTGATTTTGGACAGCAACAGTAGTATTAAGTATGTCCAATATATCCCAAATTTGATCATCTAGATAGTCTGTGGCCCTAACCAATTTATCCCACATTTGCGTAATCATAGGGTAAATGAAAATAGAACTGACAATTTTATTGGTCACACTCATCTGTATTATATGTGGTCTCCCTGAAGGGTGGGGTGAGTTATCTGCAGCTCTTTTATATAATGTATGTTTAGGTATAGCCTACGTATCCAACTGTTTATTTAGAAAAACAAAGGTGGCCGGGGTCAAGCAAGCCAGAGTACAAGTACCTCTTGCACCTACTGGCAACCATTTATAAGCATTGTCTCCACATACCCAGAACATATCATTAGGTAAATCCCTTAGGGCTGAATGTTGCAGTACCAATCTATGAACTAAGTCTATGAATGCAGACACATTCTGAAGCATGCACCAGGTTGGAGATTGTCCTAAAGGACTACAATAACCTACATCAGGATTTTCCACAAGTGGGGGTTCCAGGCACATATTCACAGGACTCATTACAAGGTATATTGCCAGGAATACTAGTGCAGATGTTTTTAGAACCTTGTAAAAAGAGACTAGAAAATTTCCATGACATATTATGTATCATTCTCTCTAACAATATTGGTTTGAAGGCATCAGTAGAGTATGAAGTCACATTAAAACTAATTTGTAAATCATACGTTGGAACTTGCCCTAGATTGGTTAGACTAGTCCTATTCTTAGGTACCCAAGCCCCTCTTTTATAGGCCAAATATTGAAGGTGTGTATCGCTTCCTGAAAGGTTACCTTGCCACCAGGGATACCCCACCCATCCCACAATAGGTATACCGACAGTAGTATTCCATAACTTAGCATTATCTGTGGCATTATTAGCGAATATATCAGAACAGTTAGTCCAAGCAAATAACTCCTCAGGTGGGACAGGGATAGCCAAAAAGGGGATACTTATGGCTGACACTGGTGAATACATACAGATCCAACAGTCTGCCAGAGACTGGGAATTGTCCAACAAATCTCTCAGTAATTTTTCATGATGTTGTATAAACTTATTATTCAAGGACTTTGGGAATTTAGGCTATCCCATGCGGTCACCAATAATAACATGGAAAATGTGAAAAACCAAAACATTATGTCCCCTTTATTTGCTATTGGCTTGTTTAACCAGCTTGCAGTGCGATGCGTGGATCCAAGTCGGTCTTCCTTCCAGTTTCACTGACGTAGGGGTGATGAGAAGAACTTGATAGGGACCGTCATACAAGGGTTCTAGTCCGTGTTTTCTGACATGCCTTTTCACGACCACAAAATCACCAGGCTTCAGATTGTGACAAGTGTCGGTTTCTGCTGAATCTGGAAGAGAAGAAGAAACTAGAGCATGGGTGTTAGCAAGATTTTTACTAAGCTGAATAACATATTGAACAACACGGTCAGTTTCTTCTGATAACTGCTGAGGCTGAAAATTTGTAACTGGGGGCCTGGCACCAAACAATATCTCATATGGCGACAGGCTATGTTTTTCAATAGGGGTAGTGCGAATGTGGTATAGAACAATGGGTAGAAGCTCTGGCCATGGAGCCGTAGTCTCCTGCATCATTTTGGTCAATTGTCCCTTCAGTGTGCCGATCAACCTTTCAACTTTCCCACTGGATTGTGGATGGTGCGGAGTATGGAGGGCTACAGTGGATTCAAGCATTGTTAGAACCTCCTGATACACATGAGAAGAAAAAAACCGGACCCTGGTCACTTTCAATGACTTCTGGAACTCCATATCTGCAGATGACTTCCATCACCAGTTTCTTTGCTGTGGTCTTTGCAGTCATGTTGGTAACGGGGAATGCTTCCGGCCAACTGGAGAACATGTCGACAACCACCAGATAATATTCATACCTTCCAGACTTAGGTAACGTGATATGGTCCACTTGGAGCCTTTGGAAAGGATAGTCGGGCTTAGCAAGATCCTTCGGAGGTACACGTTGAAGTTGACCGGGATTATAGGTAGGTCTGACAGATATTACATGCACGGTTGAGTGCTGTCAAGACTGTAAAAATACCTGGAGCCCAGTATAATTTTTGTACCAGGGCTAGAGCCTGGTTTTTTCCTCGATGTGTAGGTCCACGTGCCCATATAGCAATAGCAGGGTACATCTGCTAAGGGAGACACACAAGTTGGTCCTTTTTCCAGAGACCATTGTCCATACGTGCTCCATCAGCCTTACACTGCTTCATCTCTTCATTTGGAGACATTCTCTGCATCGTCATTAAGCGGTCTCGCGTGGTCTGACAGAAAACCTCAGTCTGTTGTAGATCATCAGGTTCTTGTTGTCATGTGTGCATCGCCACGAAGATCGTCGCGGTTGCACATTCTGAGTTCTCACAGCTGAGTTGCTGTTTCTTTGTGTTTGGCAGTTAGGGAGTTAATTCTGTCTGTGCTCAGTTCTGGGACTGGGTGCAGTTTCTCCCGGCTGCAATTAATTATTTGTTGATTGGTTTCCTTTAAATCTCTGGTGGTCTGTTTTGGGAGTTGCCAGTGAAATTCTTCATGCAGACCACAGATAGGATTGTATCTGTATAGACTTAAGTTAAAGAGCTCCTTAGTTGTTTTAAGCTCACCTTGCTTAGAGTTTAATATCCCAGATCATTTATGTTCCTTCTGTGTTTGAGTGTGTATGCAAGTCTGTGTTTTCTCCAGTCTGTCTTATATTGCTAATCTGTGTATTTAGCAGAGATCAGCCCATATCCCTTTGGTGGTAATCAGAATCCTTCTTAGGACTGATTACAGGGTTCAGGGACTGATAGGAGACAGGGTTAGGCTGGAGACTTGGACCTCTGAACCATTATCAGTACCTCCAAGGTGAGGGATTAGTTAGGACCCCAGTTTAGGGTCAGGTTAGACCCCCGGTCCTCTTCTTTCCTGTTACAGTGTATCAAGTCCTCAAGATTAATCCTGAGTTCAACGGATATCGTGTCAGGTAAATCTATTCTATATTTACATGCTGATGTTGCTAATCTATATGTTGTATAGAGTGTTGTTCTTTAATGAATAGTTTACTGACATCGTACACATATCATAAGACCGCGTGACATTTTCACTGGCCAATAAAATTATTCCCAGTTGCCATGGATCCAGTAGCCCAGCTGGCTCTGCAGTTGCAGGGATTATCCATGGAGCTGACGGACATTAAGTCCAAAGTTTTGTCTCCCTCGGAGCAAACCAGATTTGAACCTAAAGTAGCTCTCCCGGACAGGTTCACTGGTGGGCGAGACAAATTTTTTACCTTCAGGGAAGCATGTAAATTGTATTTTCGGCTTCGGCCTCGATCATCAGGGAGTGAAGAGCAGAGAGTGGGAATTGTTATCTCGCTCCTACAAGGGGACCCTCAATCCTGGGCATTTTCCCTTCCTCCGGGATCCCCGGCTCTACAGTCAGTAGATCGATTTTTTACTGCCCTGGGTTTGGTATATGATGACCCAGATCGGGTCTCTCTTGCTGAGACAAAATTACGTAAGATACAGCAGGGGGATCGTCCGGCGGAGGAATTTGCTTCTGAGTTCCGTAGATGGGCCACAGATACTCAGTGGAATGACCCAGCTCTTAGGAGCCAGTTTTGTCAGGGGCTTTCTGACAAATTAAAGGACGTTTTGGCTCAGTATGATTCTCCTCCATCACTGGAGGCTGCTATGGCCCTGGCTATCCGTACTGATAGACGGCTCCGGGAGAGGTGTGAGGTAACTCCGCCCCCTGTTGTTACTCCACCTACTACTAAAGTCCCTTATGTTGAGGTTCCCCTTGTCTGTTCGGAGGAGCCTATGCAGTTGGGAGGGACATCATTTCGTAGGAGGGGATTGGCGGTACGCCGCAGGACTAGAAGGTGTTTCTTCTGCGGGAAAGAGGGACATTTTGTTGGGGGATGTCCGTTCCGTGCCTTGTTGAGCAAGAAGTCGCCGGAAAACTGTTAATCCCAGGTTGTGTGGTGGACGACAACCTGGGAGTATGTATTTCGTCCGCTAGTTCTTCTCAGTTCCTTGTACCAGTGGAGGTGGTGGTTGGTACGAGAGTGGAGAGATTTTCTGTTCTTCTTGATAGTGGGTCCGGGGCTAATCTGGTTGACGCTCAGTTTGCTCAGGCTCAAGGTATGCATCTGAGTGTATTGGTCAAACCGATCCCTATATTCTCCATTGACGCCAGGCCTCTCGGCCAAGGTAGCTTTGTTCATGAGGTTCATAACATTGACCTTCGGGTAGGGGCAATACATAGGGAACTATTATCTTGTTATGTGTTGGAGGGTCTACCTACTCCTATTGTGTTTGGGACTTCCTTGGTTGGTTAAACATAACCCTGTGATTAATTGGCAGTCCAGAGAGATAAGCCAATGGGGTGAGTTTTGCAAAAGTAACTGCATGAACACAGTCATCAGTGCGGTCGTGCCTAGTACTTTGCCTCCTTTTTTGGAGGACTTTGGGATGTGTTCTCTGAGGAGGGGTGTCAGGAGTTGCCTCCTCATCGCGTATATGACTGTTCTATTAATTTACTTCCTGATGCTAAGTTACCTAAAGCTAGGTTATATAACCTTTCTGGTCCTGAGAGGCAGGCTATGAAAGATTATATTTCGGAAAGTCTGGCCAAAGGGCATATTAGACCTTCATCTTCCCCAGTGGCCGCGGGGTTCTTCTTTGTGAAGAAAAAAGATGGAGGCCTACGCCCTTGCTTGGATTTCCGCGAACTTAATCGGATTACTGTTCGAGATCCGTATCCACTCCCTCTGATTCCTGATCTCTTCAATCAAATTGTTGGCGCCAAATGGTTCTCTAAATTGGATCTCAGGGGGGCGTATAATCTGATTAGGATAAAAGAGGGGGATGAGTGGAAAACGGCGTTTAACACGCCGGAGGGACATTATGAGAACCTTGTCATGCCTTTTGGTCTGACTACTGCACCAGCAGTATTCCAACATTTTGTTAATGACATTTTTCGTCATCTGGTGGGGCTGTTTGTGGTCGTATATTTGGATGACATTTTAATTTACTCGCCAGATCTTGTGTCTCACCAGGAGCATGTGAGACAGGTGTTGCAGATCTTGCGAGACAATAAACTATACGCCAAACTGGAAAAGTGTGTATTCGCCGTACAGGAACTTCAGTTTTTGGGTTTCTTGGTATCAGCCTCCGGTTTCCGTATGGACCCTGAAAAGGTGAGAGCAGTGCTTGAATGGGATCAGCCAGAGGATCTTAAGGCTCTGCAGCGTTTTCTGGGGTTTGCTAACTACTACCGGAAATTTATTTGTAATTTCTCATCTGTTGTCAAACCTCTCACTGACATGACAAGAAAAGGGACGGATTTTTCTAAATGGTCGGACAAAGCTTGCCAAGCTTTTTCCTCTTTGAAAAAATGTTTTGCTTCGGCACCCGTTCTCATCCAACCAGATGCATCACAGCCGTTCGTTGTGGAGGTGGACGCGTCTGACGTAGGGGTGGGTGCAATATTGTCCCAGGGTCCGTCCCCTGGTAAATGGCATCCGTGCGCTTTCTTTTCTAAGAAATTGTCGTCCGCCGAAAGGAATTATGATATCGGCAATAGGAACTTTTGGCCATTAAGTTGGCTTTTGAAGAATGGCGTCACTTTTTGGAGGGGGCAGTCCACCCGGTCACCGTCATTACTGATCACAAGAACCTGCTGTATTTGGAATCTGCTAAGCGTCTGAATTCCAGACAAGCTCGATGGTCGTTGTTTTTTACCAGGTTTAATTTTGTTGTCACTTATCGCCCTGGATCTAAGAATGTTAAGGCGGATGCTTGTCTCGCAGTTTCCCAGGGGCTGGGAAAACGGATGACCCGATTCCTATCCTTCAGGAGGGGGGGGTAGTGTCGGCTGTATGTTCTGAGCTTGAGGAGGAGGTATTAGAGGCTCAGGGGGACGCCCCTGCAGGACCTCCAGGGAGACTGTTTGTCCCAAATCAGTTGAGACAAAAGGTTATTGAGGCACATCATAATTCTGCTTTAGCAGGACATCCAGGGAGTAAGGCTACTTTAGATCTCCTTTCTCGCCGGTTTTGGTGGCCTAACGTTAATAAAGATGTTTTAACTTTTGTCGCGTCCTGTGGGGTTTGTGCTCGCTCTAAGACCCCTCATACCCGTCCATCTGGGACCCTCTTACCCTTGAAACTTCCGGAGCGTCCATGGACTCATTTGTCTATGGACTTCATCACGGACCTTCCTCAGTCGTCAGGGAAGACTGTCATACTGGTGGTTGTTGACAGGTTCAGTAAGATGGCACATTTCATTGCTCTTCCTGCCCTCCCTAATGCTAAAACTCTGGCGCAGGTGTTCATTGGGAGATTGTGAGACTTCATGGTTGCCTTCTGATGTGGTGTCAGATAGGGGGTCTCAGTTTGTGTCCAAGTTTTGGAGGGCATTTTGTTTACGTCGGGGGATGCAATTGTCATTTTCCTCGGCTTTTCATCCGCAGACCAATGGTCAGACAGAGCGTCTGAATCAAAGCCTAGAGACTATCTTCGGTTTTTGTCTCAGAGAACCGGGAGGACGGGCTTCTTTCTTGCCTTGGCAGAGTTCGCTCTTAACAACAGGCGGAGCGAGTCCACTGGTAAATCCCCGTTTTTTGGGGCATATGGTTTTCATCCCCAGTTTGTACTTTCAATGGGGGGGCCCTTCTGGGGTTCCTGAGGAGGAGCGTTTTCGTTGTCACTTGCTTCAGTGTGAGAGGTGTATTGAATAATCTGAGTGCTAGGGGGAACCGTTATAAACGTATGGCTGATAGGAGTAGAGTTTCTGGTCCAATCTTATGTGAACGATCTGGTATGGTTGTCTACCAGGAATATAAAACTTAAAGTTCCCTCCTGGAAGCTGGGCCCCAGATTCATCGGCCGTACAGGATCAGTTCCATAATTAATCCTGTGGCATTTCGTTGGACCTCCCTCCTACGTTTAAAATTCATAATGTGTTCCACAAGTCATTACTTAAGAGGTACGTGGCACCAGTCATACCATCACCTTACCTCCTCCTCCAGTGAGGGCCCAATGGTAATTTGGATTTCAAGTGTCAAAGATCATTGACTCACGTCTGAATCGCCGGTCCCTTCAGTACTTGGTGCTTTGGGAAAGGGGGTATGGTCCAGAGGAGAGGACTGGGTTCCTGCGTCTGACATTAACGCAGATCGTTTGGTGCGGACCTTCCACAGAACTCACCCGGGCAAACCAGGCCCTGAGGTCCGGAGGCCCCTCGTAGAAGGGGGGGTACTGTCTTGTGCATCGCCACGAAGATCGTCGCGGTTGCACATTCTGATTCTCACAGCTGAGTTGCTGTTTCTTTGTGTTTGGCAGTTAGGGAGTTAATCTGTCTGTGCTCAGTTCTGGGACTGGGTGCATTTCTCCCGCTGCAATTAATTATTTGTTGATTGGTTCCTTTAAATCTCTGGTGGTCTGTTTTGGGAGTTGCCAGTGAAATTCTTCATGCAGACCACAGATAGGATTGTATCTGTATAGACTTAAGTTAAAGAGCTCCTAGTTGTTTTAAGCTCACCTTGCTTAGAGTTTTAATATCCCAGTCATTTATGTTCTTCTGTGTTTGATGTTGTATGCAAGTCTGTGTTTTCTCCATCTGTCTTATATTGCTAATCTGTGTATTTAGCAGAGATCAGCCCATATCCCTTTGGTGGTAATCAGAATCCTTCTTAGGACTGATTACAGGGTTCAGGGACTGATAGGAGACAGGGTTAGGCTTGGAGACTGGACCTCTGAACCATTATCATACCTCCAAGGTAGGGATAGTTAGGACCCCAGTTTAGGGTCAGGTTAGACCCCCGGTCCCTTCTTTCCTGTTACAGTGATCAAGTCCTCAAGATTAATCCTGAGTTCAACGGATATCGTGTCAGGTAAATCTATTCTATATTTACATGGATGTTGCTAATCTATATTTGTATAGAGTGTTTGTTCTTTAATGAAATAGTTACTGACATCGTACACATATCATAAGACCGCGTGACACTTGTAGAGTTAGGATCTCTTGCAACTGTTTACGCTGAGAGCGTGTGGTCACCATAGTTGGTATGGTTATTCAAAGGCAGAAGAGCAGCGGCCTTTGCTTGCATATCCCCAAATGCATTGCCAATAGTCTGTGGACTGTTGCTAGGACCGTGCGCCTTGACTTAATAATGGCCACCTGAGTAGGCAATTTGATCGAATCCATAGGGTTTTAACAGCTTCAGCATTTTTCACTGGAGTTCGGCAGTAGCAATAAACCCTCGTTGGCCCATAGAGCTCCAAAGTCGTTAGCAATACCAAATGCATACCGTGAATCCGTGTATAAATTAGCCCGTCTGTCTTTGATAAAGTACATGCAGTAACAGAGCCTGAAGTTCTGCTTCTTGTGCTGACTGCGATGGTGGGAGCGCAGCTGAGTGCACTACAGAGTCCCCTTTTGTTAACAGCATATCCCGTGTGGAATCTTCCAAACTCATCACTGCCATCTCTCTTGGGGACGGCAGTAAAGTAGCGGCGTTGATTGTAGCACAGCGGTGCAACTTGACATAGGCAGAAGAGTGAACACTGCAGCCGTAAATGTCGTTGTACAGTCAAATGTCTTGGCTTTGGGAGTGTTAGTATTGCTGCAATAAATGTGCGTTTCATGCCCAAGAATTATTCTGCAGTCTTGTCAAGCAACGAGTGAGTGGCGTGAACTGCTCTCATGCAACTTGGTGATGCTCGGGCCACGGGGTCGAGAGGGTCGAATAATAGCCCACTGGTGTTGCCTATTGCCATGTGATTGTGTAAGTACCCCTGCAGCGTGTCCTTCATTCTCAGACACATACAAATGGAACGGGCGAGTATAGTCCGGGATGCCCAAGGCAGGGGAGAAGCAATAAGCCGCTTTAATTCAAAAAAGGCACGACGAAGGTTTTCCATAAAAATCGGTGATCTTTCCTTATAAAAATAATAATAATAATAATAATCTTTATTATATAGCGCCATCATATTCCACAGTGCTTTAAAGTTTAACAGTTTCAAAACACAAGTCATAAGTAACAACGTTAACAATACAATAATTAAAGCAAAATAAGCGACCATGCTCGTGAGACTTACAATCTACAATGAGGTGGGGGAGATACAAAATACAGGTGTGTATATACAATGGTGCATTTACAATGATGGTCCAGCCATCTTGAGGGAGTGAGGGATGGATGGAGATAGTGAATGGGCTACACACACACACTTACACATAGAATGACTTTGATTAGTGAATGTGATAGGCCGCTCTGAACAAATGTGTTTTGAGAGAGCGCCTGAAACCATGCAAATTGTTTGGGTAGTCCTAATTTCTTGGGTAGAGCATTCCAGAGGATTGGCGCAGCGCGGGGGAAGTCTTGGAGTCGGGAGTGGGAGGTACGGATTAGTGCAGAGGTTAGTCGAAAGTCCCTTGCAGAGTGCAGCAGTTCGTTAGGCGATAGATAGAAATGAGGGAGGAGATTGTTGGGGGGTGGCTGCACTGTGGAGAGCTTTGTGGTGAGAACAAGTACTTTGAATGGATCCTATAATGAATGGGCAGCCAGTGTAAGGACTGGCGAAGAGCGGACGCGTCCGAGTACCGATTAGCCAGATGGATGACCCTGGCTGCTGCATTAAGGATGGACAGGAGAGGGGATAGTCGAGTAATGGGGAGGCCAAGTAATAGAGCGTTGCAGTAGTTCAGGCGGGAGTGGATCAATGCTACAGTGAGGGTTTTTGTTGTTTCCATGGTGAGAAAAGGGTGGATTCTAGAGATGTTCTTTAGGTGTAGGCGGCAAGAGCGGGCAAGAGATTGTATATGGGAGGTGAAGGAGAGATTGGTGTCAAACATAACACCCAGACAGCGAGCCTGCTGCCGGGTGTTTATATGGTGCCACCCACGAAGAGGGAAATGTCAGATTTAGGGAGGTTAGTGACGGTGTGTGAGCAGAAGTAGTTCAGTTTGGAGAGGTTGAGTTTCAGATAGAGAGCGGATATGATGTTGGAGACTGCGGACAGACAGTCACTGGCGTTCTGTAGTACAGCGGGGGTAAGGTCGGGGGATGACGTGTATGTTGTGTGTCTTCAGCATAAAGAGGGTACTGAAAGCCAAATCTGCGATGGTCTGTCCAATTGGGGCCATGTAGAGAGAGTAGTGTTATGTTTTGGTACCTGAGGAGAGCAGGCAAAAAACGGCAATACACCAGAGAGGTTGGAATCTACTGGATTGCAGTACCCTGACTAACCACCACAACTAAAGGCAGCCGTGAAGCGTTCCTACGTTGGTCCTAGACGCCTCGTCACAGCCTGAGAGGTTAACTACACCTAAAGATAGAAAGAGGAAAGCTATCTGCCCCGGAGCAGATCCCCAAGAACATAGGAAGCCCCCAAACATGTTAATGGGGGTTAGACAAGAGGAAATACAGACACGACAGAAAATAGTATGAGCAAACGCTGGGGCCCAATCTGCCTGGACAGAAAAGGATAGAAGGATACTTACTGCAATCCAAAAAAAACCCTAAAAAAAAGCCAACGCTACTATTTGCAAAAACCACCTGAGATCACACGACCTCTACCACCTAAATTAGTTCTCGGGTGTAACAAAACTAAGCCGCAGCCACTGAAAAAACTGGAAAAGGCAAATGAACAAACAACAGTGGCTCCAGAGGAAACCGAGAGGGCCCAAGCCCCCGGGGGGGGAACCTGGCCAACCTCACAGAAACCCAGAGAAATATGCAAATGGCAAGCAAAAAACAAAAAACAGAAAATATCTTATCTGGAGCAGAGAAGAGGCAAGACCCAGCAAGCTTTCAAGTGAACCAGGAAACAACGTTGAGACAAAAACATTGATCACGGCAACCATGATGGGGGGAAACCTCCCTTATATCCAGCCAGTCCGTGATTCCTGATTGCCAATCCTCATTGAATGGTTCGTACTGTTTGTAAAACCACCAGAGGGAGCTTCTGCTCAGAATTCATTTCTAAAACATTCACAACAGAGTAGAGAAGGGGGCCAAGGACTGAGCCCCGGGGACACCGACAGTGAGAGGAAGAGGAGATACGTGGAGCCAGAGAACGAAACACGAAGGGCGGTCAGAAAGATAGGAGGAGAACCAGGAGAGAACAATGTCTTTAATACCTAGTGACTGGAGCATAGACAGTAGAAGACGGTGGTCACTGGTCGAAAGCTCAAAAAGGTCGAGAAGAATGAGCAAGAGTGTCACCGTTACGTTTTGCTGTAAGAAGGTCATTGGTCACCTTGATGAGTGCAGTTTTCAGTCGAATGTAGGGGGTGGAAGCCAGACTGTGAAGGGTCTAGGAGGGAATGATGGAGAGGTAACGGGTAAGGCGGGAGTAGACTAGGCACCCAAAAGTTTAGAGATGAAGGGGAGATTGGGAGACCGTCTGTATTTGTTTGTGCAGGAAGGGTCGAGAGCGGGTTTCTTTAGTAATGGAGTAACGATGGAGTGTTTGAAGGAGGATGGGAAAATGCCAGAGAGAGTGAGAGATAAAGATTGTAGTTAGGTGAGTTGTGTGGCAACTGGAGAGAGAGACTGGAGGGAGATGTGAGGGAATGGGGTCGGTAGTGCATGTAGTCGACGAGAGGAAGAGAGGAGTCTCGAACTTCTCTTCTGTGATGGGATCAAATGTGGAAAGTGAGCCAGGGGAAATGCAGGGAGGGATGGGAGTCACAGCACTTGGTGGTTTGAAGCAGATTTCTGACGGATAGTATCTTTTTTTTCTATAAAGGGAGAGGCCAGTTGTCAGCACAAAGTCTGTGATAGGGGCTTGTGCTTTTGGCCTGAGGAGGAGTGAAAAGTGTCAAAAAGTTCTTGGGGTTGTTGGCTAGTGAGGAGATCAGGGGGTGAAGTAGGTCTGTTTGGCGAGGTGAAGGGCAGCATTATAAGTTCTTAACATGAATTTAACGTGGATGAAGTCTTCTGGTGTGCGGGTTTTTCTCCAAAGGCGTTCGAGCACTCCTAAAGCATCGCTGAAGAAGTTGAGTATACAATGTGAGCCAGGGCTGTTTTACTGTGTGTTTGGAAGTTTTGAGGGTGGAGCGGTGCTACTTGGTCAGGTTGCTTCTAAGAGTGTCATTGTAGTGATGAACAGCCAGATTAGGACAAGAAAAGAGGGATTGGGACAGCGATGAGTGTAGGGAGTCTGAAAGTGTCTGAGGGTTAATGCTGTTGATTTCTGAATTGTGGTAGGTAGGAGTACGCTGGGGTGGTCGAGGATTTGTGAGGGTGAAGGAGAGAATGTTGTGGTTCAGAGAGGGAAGCGGTGATTATTTAGGTGGGAGATTGAACGAGAGGCGGACAAAGACCAGGTCAAAGGTGTTACCACCTTGTGTGTCTCAGGGTGAAAGCGTGAGAGGCCTAGAGAAGTGGTTTAGTGATAGAAGCGAGATGCAGATGTGGAAGTAGGGCTGTTTTGAGGATGTTGAAGCTCCAAGGAAAGGGTTGGCATTTCTAGACATAAGGCGGCAGCCAGCTGGAAAGGGCAAGGAACTGGGTGGGCGAGCCTGGGGCCGAATTATTGACCGTACTCTGAGGGAGAGGGGACGAAAGAGCCTGATGGTTTGGCCTCAAAAGAAGGGAAAGAGGATGGTTGGGGGGATGACCTGGAAATGCTTGTGGGGAAGGAGTAAGCCAACTCCACCACCATGTTGTTTGGGGTCTCGGGAATGGAAACTTAAGCCACCATAGGAAATGGCAGCAGGGGAGATGTCAAACCAATCCCTTTCGTGTGGCAACAGATGAAGGAAGTTGTTCAGAAATAGTTTTGCAGGAAGGATGCTTGTTGCAAGCAGACTGGGATTCCAGAGGCACAATTGAAAAAAGGGGAAATAGGGAGTGCAAGTAATATTAATAAATTATTATGGTTTCGATATGAGGTAGGGTAGGGATTGAGGTTGGGGGATGGTGGACCAGGATTGGGGGAGATGTCCCCTGAAAACAGTAGGAGTAGGAAGAAAAGAGAGGTATTGTTGAGTTGTAAGTAGGTTTTTTTGTGAGGGTTTTTTTGGGCAAGATGGGCTGAGGTTTCTCAGGAAGGGTGAGGATGCATGGAAGCTGTACATGGGAGAGGGAAGAAGGGGCTGATGTGAAGCTTAGGAGGGGGATGGGTGGTGGTGTGGATGGCAAGGGAACACAGGAGGATAGAATAAAGTATATAATTAAAAAGAAACAAAGTATGGGTACCTATTCCGCCCCGATTAATGCCAGGATAACTGCGTTTACACTTGCTTATCTTCGGGAAATGCTTTGCTTTGGGTCTTGCGTGGCGGACCCCACACGCGTGACCCCTTAGACTTCCTAAAATATAGCCCCACTTACAGGGTTAGGAGAGTGGATTGTGGGAGCTGGTTAGGGATAATTTGGCAGCTGGGGCCAGCACACCAGGGGGGGGGGTTAGATATCAAAGTCACTAACGGCAACTCTTTATGTTTTTAGCCCTTCCACCGATAAGATCAGAAGGCCCAAGTCAAGGATATGAAGCAGTAATTTTAAAACACATGCAAAAAGAATTAAAACCAAACTTTACCAGGCCATTAACTATGTTGCAGAGGTAAAGCATGGTTGGCAGCAACAGAAGAGGATGCATACCCAAAGTATAATAGCAGCATACAAGACAATAGCAGAGATGGGGATTGAATATTCAGCTGTTTGCTTCCAATGAATAGAGGCATACCAATAGTATAAACAGCATACAAACAGATAACAGAATGGGATTTGAATCATTAAGCTGTTTGCTTCCAATGAATGAGTGCATACCTGTGTGAAAGAGAAGATGAATGTTAATTCCTTGCCAGGTAACTGCGTTTACACGATGTTATCTTCTGTGTGCTTTGCTTCTGGCATGCTTGGGGCTGCACCCCAACTTTCCTTATAGTTCATTATACGTCTTTTAAGGCATTGAAAGGGTTGCATTATGCGGGATGCTCCGGTATCCCTGAACAATAATACAAGCCAAGGAAACGCTGGAGTTCAGTTCTCTTTTGGGAAAGGAAGGGAGCTGACAGCTTTTTTCTTTCTTCTGTGAGGTGTCTGACACCCTGAGGAGACGTGACCCAAAAAAAATTTACTTGACCAAGACAGAACTGAATTTCGAGGTCGAAACCGACAGTTCAGATTAGAATGCTTCAAAGGCTAAAAAAGTGGCACAATGGCTTCCTGCTCCGTCCGCGCACACAACAAAAGATCATCCCTACTTAACAGGTGACAGGGGGTGGTTCAATTGCCAGGTAAAAGACACCGCCAAAATTTTTTGCAAACTGATTGGGATGTTTTTGGGGGCCCCTTGTGGCAGAAAGTCCATAACTGCGTCCTTGTAAGTAATGAAACAAAAACTGTCAATCTGGGTGTAATGGAATGCGAAAAAGCATTGGCAAGATCGAATGTGAAAAAAACAGCATCCGAGGTTCTGGGACAAAAGATATTGGATTAGGTACCACCAGAGTTTTTCCCAAAAAATAACTCATTAACTGCCCGTAGATCTTGACCCCAATGGTAAAGGGGGTTGGCCGGTGGGCTTTTTCTTAATGGGAAACAAGGGCATTTACATGGGAAACACAGGGTGCCAGGGCACCCATTATCGAGTAAACGTTTTGTATTTGTCCCTTGAGGCCCCGCTCCGATCTGTTTAAAAAGGGTATTGATGGACTTTGGAAAAGGGGCACCCAGGTTTAGAAACCTTTTATTGGTTTACAGGCATTTTTCCCTAATCATCCGGCCCTTTTGAACCAAGTTTATATGGTATCTCTTAGAGATATGGGGCAATCTTGATCCTCCGCCTATTGGGGGGGGGTATGGGCTTATCAAGGCCACATAACCGAGGAAGGGCATTAAAAAAGATTTTCCCCGGTAATTTCTTCTGATAAGGGTTATATAAGAAGAACTCTGACCATATCTTTGGAATTGTATTCTGGAGCGGAAACCGGAAATAAATTGCCCCCAATAAATTTCCTGGACATGTGGAAGATCACGAACTGAGCGGTAACTTCAGGGAAAGGTCCTACAGAGATAGGTTTTGAAAGAGTTGTTTTTTGGGTCTAATCTACCCAATTAAAACAACTCTTGACTGAGTATTGAATAGGGATATCTGTAGGTACATCTGATGACTTGATATGGAATTGGCCACACCAGTTTTACCATGAATTGACAAGGAGTCAACTACAGGAGGGTACAGATGAGCATGCCCCAGTTTGGTGGAGGACATTAGAGGCAAACCCTGTTGGCCACCCCTTCATTGGGCGATTATCAGAATTTTGAGACTGTCTGTAATCAGGTTTCTTCTACGTCCCCAGATTTAGGTTCGATTGGTAGGGGAACTTAAAAGGACCAGTCGGCCACAGCGCCAGCATTGCGAGAGAATGGCTGGCAGATCTGGGAAACAAATTCCAGTGTGATTAAGGGGGTTAGTTGGTATATTTTGGAGAGAGGAGTTGGAATTTGCTGTGAAGTCCATTGATATGAAAAAAAACCATCTGCGTTTTGCGGGAGGTGGGGCGAAGTTGGAGCAGGGCTGGAACTGCTACAGCGGCTGGCTTCTTTTTGATTTTCCGCGACATAGAACGGGCTAAATCTTCTGAAAATTTTTATTAGTTTTAAATGCATCGCCGGAGTGGAATTCTCGCATCAGGTCTAACTGCTTTCCCTCCTTCAATTCGGGAAAAGCCGGACATCAAAGATCTACAAAAAGACATGATGGGCTTTATTATATATGAGATCCCAGTTTTAAATCTCCATAAGACGCCCATAGAACTTCTCGGCGTCTCCCCCTTGTCCTGTGTGCTCTGTGAGAGAGGTAGCTTGGTCGGTCTATCTTTGCCCAAACCTTAAAGTTGCAGAAATCAACACCACTCTCATAGGTTTCCCCATCCAATCTACATTATCATTATGCCACCCCAATAATTGGAAAATACCCCCCCCAGCTTTTACTCGAATAAGTGTAATAGTCTCTTGGGGAGTGGAATAAATCCCTCGTTTTTGCCATTTGCCTGAGAGGCCTGGGGGGAAGTCTCTGGATCAGGTAATTAATTGCAAAGGGGCCTATTTGGGATGGAGAAAAGGGGATATACTTTGGCCTGTCAGGAGTAGTTTCCACATCATCCTCCTTCAAATTGGATATTAAGATCGGGGGGGGGGGGAGGTGGTGGAGACGGGCACAAAAGGATCTGCTGCAGAAGCGGGGGGTGGAGGCTTCGCTACAGTTAGAGATTGTTTGCCTGATGGGCCGTTAGGTTGGCTGCAAGGACAAACAGACCTCCTCCAATTTTTAAGGGATTTTCCGTATACACGCTCTATTGGGGATCCTTCTGGATATTGGAATATACCTGCAAGATTATGGTTATGGCCATTGTACTTTGAGGGTCAACCGGGGGACAGAGGAGGGGTACAGGATTCGTTCTGGACACCTCAGTAAGCAATTGTTGGGACCCTAGGAATATTGGAATAACAATGGACTCGATCTTAATGTATTTTTAAATCCAAGATAGAAGAACGGAAAAAAATTTCTTTTTATTATGCATTAAAAATAAAAACAGCCGGTTCATAGAAAGTAAAAAATACTTAAAAAACTATAATCAACCAAACTTTTTTTGTCAGCCCCTCATAGAAAAAGTACTTAAACTTAATAATCATGAGGCCAAAACAGCACAAAACACAATCAAATATGTGCATAAAGATCAGGGTGAAATAAAAAATGTCCTTCCTTTCAAAATTATTTAGGACATTCTCCCATATTTTCTGATTCTTGTAATCCTAACAATTATAGAGCCAATCTTTTAGGGTACAAAGTGTTCAAATCAATCAAATAGTGTTAATAAAGATCAGAGTGAAATAAATAATGTCCCTCCTTTCAAAATTTTGGAACAATCTCACCACGCTTCTGTAAATGCATCCTCATTGTCTGTAACGGTTTCATTGATGAGGGAGGCTTTTTTATTCCATACATTCCCCAAAAAAGCCGTGGACCATGAGGTGAAATCAAGTAGGAACTCCCAACGCGTTTCTCTGGCTAGATCATCAGGGGGAATATGCCGTTTTTCTCCGCTATAATAACAATCATCCGTCCACACATACAAAACCTTCAGGCGGGCATAGATATCACCCACATGGATTCTTATGTAGACGCCAAAGCCTCAAGAAATTATCCAATCCGGTGCGCCATCATCCTGGAACGAGACCTGGAGCGAAGACGTCACTTCCGTCTCAGGCTGCGTGTTAGAGACCTCCTGGACATCAATCTGGGTATGGGTCTCCCTGAAAAGCACCCTGGACCGCAATGTCACAAACTAAATCGGGCGCGATATTGAAGATCCTTTGGATTTCAGATGACCTCTCTCCAATGTCATTCCGAGCCCATATCCATCCATATTAAAGCTTATACTTTTTGTGTCGCATATTGTTAATCAAACAAATCAAAACCTGCCAGTGTAACTTTATATAATAAATAGCGAGAAAAGAGGACTCTTTGACCAAAAATAGGAAAATAATTCCCATCAATCGTATCAGATCACAAAGCGGCATATCCCAATATTAATAAGAAAAGGGGGAGGCTAATTCTAATTCTTCTATCGACTGCCTGATTTACCTTATTATTAGCCCAAGTATGTTTTTTTTCATAAAAGAAGGTTGCCATGCCAACCATACAATTTTTAATATTTATCCCACCCACACTAAACTCCTCAACACTGGTCTCGCGTTAATTGTTACCATAACTTTTAAAAGATTCACTCATGCATTTAA